>JAVANC010000017.1:47956008-49156008 GCA_033319125.1 Parnassius glacialis
TAGGTCGACCTTAATTATCTTTGGATTTAGTTTAAGATTATAGTTCTTTAGAAATCGTAAAAGTACCTTTCGATGAATAAGAAACAGGCATAATATTTTTTAAGTCAGCTGATTATGCATTTCCATCCATCCGTCCATCCATTACAGCCTGTAAAAGTCCACTGCTGAACATAGGTCTTTCCCATAGATTGCCTCTTAGGGGTGATTTTACCATAGTTGCCACACTTGACATGCGGGTTGGCAACCGCACTTTTTTATTATTTTAGTTGTGATCAGGAAGATGCTGCTGTCCATCTCCTGTTTCAGTTTGCCTTTGTCGCCTCTTACAACACCCACAGAACGATATGGGGTAGGTACATAGTGGGACTCTTGCCTAGAAGTAACTTGTTACTAAGTTGACTGTAAGAGCAAGTGACTGCCTCGTTGGTCTAGTGCTCGTGACATCGGCTGCAGATCATGAGGTATCGGGCGCAGAATAAATAATACTACGAGTTCGAATAAGGGCTAATAACTTTCTGCTCACCAGATGTCGCTAGTTGACACTGAGGTAAAGTTTTTTGTTACATAATGTAATTTAATTGAGATGTCTTTTAATAAAAGTATAGCAGTTTCTAGATTAAAACATTAATACACAAAACAATGCGTCAGTTGTTTGCTCTTTAATTTATTGCACATTTTTATCTTTTTTTATTTTTCTACTTTTATGAATATCTGTGGTTTGGTTTATTTATTTTTAATGTTATTAATATAAAATATAGGTAATAGTACAGAAAGATACAATAACTTTTACATTTTCCGAACAAATTAACTTCCCTGCTATGAAATCTGTCAAATATTATACCTCACTTTCTAATGGCGCCGCCCTGGTGGCAGAAAAAAGTCGTAGATCATTTCAGATTAGGCCAATAAATTAGTTATTAGGTATTTGCTGTCAAGAAATACTCTGTAGCAACCTAGGGTCAGGAAACCGTTGGTCCTACCCCGATATGTAAATAATGCCACCGTACCAGAACAGGTAACCATTCCCGGCAAGTATACTTTGTTAGTGCAGACGCTTGCACGTACATATCCGTAGCAGTCTATCGGTGAGCGTAAGCGCAATTAGTACTTAGTAAGAACCAAAAAATATGGTGTCCATAGACTTCCAAGCAGCTACGTACCATCAGGTAGACAGTAAATTCATTTGTCACTTCAGTTTAAAAAGAATGTCTATAACACTATGAGTTTCGATGTTAGTACTACATTGTGATCCTTACTTAACGGGTGAGACTCCCGTCCAATATATTTTAACAGGCTGAAGAAGAAGAAAATAGTTTTAATTTTTATCGTAATAGGTTTAAATAAACTATTCTCATCTGGTTGGGCTGCATAAATATAAAAAAGAAAAAGATAAATATACATAAACAAATTAATATAAATAAATTATTCAACCAGATGGAAGCCCTTGGCAGGTTAGACTTAAAGGCCGAGGATTATGAGGAAAGGATGGTTTTCTACTCGCCGGCATGGTATCGGCACACACCGGCACGGTACCGTTTTTCTACTGGGCCGGTGCCGGTGCCGATCTACGCTCAGTTTTTGGTTTTTTTTATAGGAGAGGGGGCAAACGAGCATGCGGCTCACCTGATGGTAAGTGACTACCGCCGCCGATGAATAACTGCAACACCAGAGGAATTGCAAATGCGTTGCCGGTCTTTTAAAAAGGAGTAGGCTCTTTTCTTGAAGATCCTTAAGTCGTATCGGTCCGGAAAAATCACTGGGGGTAATCGATTCCACAAGAAAGTTGTGCGAGGAAGAAAACTTCTTTTAAATCGCACAGTGGTGGACCGCCAGTCATCCAGAACGTATGGATGGTATTTTGAGTTTTGTCACGATGTGTGATGTTGAAATTGAGCGGCTAGAATTAGTCCAAACAATTCCTCAGAGCACTCCCCGTGATAGATGCAATAGAATACGCAAAGAGATGCAACATCTCTACGAAGTGCCAATGAGTCAAACCGATCGTAAAGAACTCGGTCGTCGACGATTTGAACCGCTATGAATTGAATGCGTTCAAATGCACTGTTCAAATGAGCTGGCACTGGGGAGCCCCTGCCCAGATATGGGAACATTATTGCACATTATTGCCTTGTAAAGTTGCAAGCAGTGTGCCGGCATGAAATACTGTCCCGCTCTGCTAAGCACGACAAGCTTTTTACATGCCAATTTAGACTTCTCTTCCAAGTGACCACAAAAGTGCACGTCACTCGATATGTCAACAACGGGGATTCTCATACTGGCTCAGGCAACAAGGGCACTCCCCTTAATACCCCTCAAAACTGAGTAGATACGACAAAGGGGTTCTTTATGGCGGTAAACGCGCAAACTTGTGTCTTCTGGAGATTGAACTGGACTAGATTTAGTTGATCCCAGTCTTCGAGACTTTGTTCAACAAAGTATCGACTTCAGACACAAATTTGTTCACGTGCTCGTCAACGTTTTCCCGTGAAACACTGTCATGGCCGGTGTATAAAGCATCACCAGTGCTGTCGTCTACATAGAAATGAATGTTATTTGTTTGCAACATATCATTTATATGCAGAAGAAACAGCGTTGGTGATAGCACGCAACCTTGTGGAACACCAGCGTTAATCTGCTTGTAATCGGAGCAAGCACCGTCTACTGCGACCTAGATGCTCCGATCTGCAAGAAAACTGGTGATCCAATTGCACAATTTCTCGGGAAGCCCATAGGAAGGCAGCCTCGAAAGAAGCGCTTTGTGCCAAACCCGATCGAAGGCCTTCGCTATGTCCAAACTAACGGCCAACGCCTTGGACTCCACTGCCTCGGCCCATCTATGGGTTAGGTAACCTAAAAGATCACCCGCTGAGCGACCTAGACGGAAACCGTACTGGCGGTCACTAATCAGCTGGTGATCCTCAAGGTACCGTATGAGCTGGCAGTTAATAATGGTTTCCATTACTTTGGAAAACAAGGAGGTGATAGCAATGGCGTGTAGTTGGACGAATCTGAGTGATCGCCTTTTTCAGGGATCGGGTGCACCAAAGCTGTCTTCCATGAGCTCGGGACTACGCCTAGGGAGTAGCAGTACCGGAAAAGACGTGGTAAAGCCAGTGCCAACTCCGGAGAACACGTCTTCAGGTAGTACTAACACAGACTTCAGTTCTACAACAAGTAAATATGGTCTCGTCAAGCCGTCGTATTTATTTATTGTATATCTTACATTTAGTATGAAAATATAATCAACGCAGAGAATTAAAATTTTGAATTCATCCAATCTTAAAAATAAAATACTTAGAAGGAACATAATATTATACCCTATTTGAAAAGTTGAAACTGAACCCATAAAATATTTCAACTATTTCCGCAAGAGCGAGGAGATATTTCATAATTTCACAAGTCAATTTTGAGTCTCAACCTCAACGCATCCCTACTACGTCGGCCTGCGCACACGCACACGCACACGGCTACAATACGTACACAATTAATTTGCAGAATTACCGGCCGGCACCGAGCGGGAAGCTTGCTGTCCCGGCACCGGCAACGGCATCTGTGATGGCACCGGTGGGGGTACACATACCATATTATGTTTTAAACATTTATACATTTTTGGCCGTGCCGGCGAAACGAAAAGCGCTCAAAAGGGAAAGAAAGCGGCAGAGATGAAAAAGCAGATATGCCCAAAGCAATCTGTTACGTCATCTTATTATTATTTTATTTTATAATTTACTTATCTCGTACCATGTTTAGGGCATAAACACTTATCACTTTATTCTAAAGTTAAATAATGGTTTTAAAATCGTTCTTTTGCTTTTAATAGAACGAAATATTACAAATTAGTTAATATCACGCAGTTTCTAAATATAGAATCAAAATACATAAAATAATTCAAAGAAAGGTCACCTTTCCGTAACTTAACATTAGAAAAATATGTGTTTTGTTATCAAGCCGCCATTTTACGCTAATATTCTGTTTTATTATTTTTTTAATGAAGTTAGCTTACCATATTAAGAGGATGGGACTTACCCAGAAGAACTAAACAGAACAGGAGTTCTACCACCTACTATATATCGACAAATCTTTCAAGTTACGTATACAGACTCCCACTCGCCTCTTTCAATCCGTTTACATAGTTTAATATCGTGTATTTTTATTGGATATCGTTTGATAACTGTAACGCTTATTGGATAATATTGTAGGTAGGTTTACCTTGAAGACGTATGTAAGTTGCTTGTCTTCCAAGTAATGGCCGGCTAGCGCATACTCGTACTTAGAAAGGGATATATCCGGCAAAAAGACTTAACTCTTATTACAAAATTGTTAGTCCCAGGTTTCAACGTGAGTCTGTTTCAACAAGGAAGCCCGCCGAAATATTCGAACTAAAATGTAAAGTATGCAATTTCACAGAAATTGCCAAATTTGGCGAAGATTTTGGCACCGCAGCTAATGGATTTCATAAGTTGAAAGTCTACTAAAAAAACAAAATTTAAACTTAAGACTATAATATTATATACTGTATATCAATAACCCGCGTATTGTAATAAGGCTGACAGCCTGGACATATGTGTCTGTATAGATTTAAAGAACTTTATTACTATTAGATCTAAAAATGCCTAGCTGGCCTGGCAGACGAAGTTCTGCCCTTTCCGGCAGGAAGCGCGTTAATTTTACACAGAATCCACTCTTGACTTTCGCGACAGCAGCCCTATCGCAACTAAATTTTTATATTTTATTTTTTGGCACTAAACTAAGTAATATAGCAAATATTACTAATTTTGGTCCATTAATGAAGCATTATGGAACTTGTTAATAACTTGACTACAGCACTACCTATCCGACCCTAGGATAGCTCGCCATCGTCTCGGTGTAACAAAATATATTGTTTGAATATAACCACAATCGGCCAAGTCGTTCAAAAGTTATACAATTACAATAGACACAACAATGACTATGTATAATTAAGAAAAAAGATAATTTATTTTTAATACGTTTTTGCATTGAAAAGCCACAAAAAATCAGTAAACAAGAACATTTTTCCACTAATTAACATAACAATTAATTCTGGTAAAAGATATCTTAGGATGCCCAACGTTCTGCGGACTCCCGATTATACGCAAGGAAAAACAAACTACAGTGTTTTGCGTATATCACATGCATACATATAATAAGTCTGTAGAAAAGTCGTGTCTGTAATTCTAATATATTTTTTTTTATAGGAGAGGGGGCAAACGAGCATGCGGCTCACCTGATGGTAAGTGACTACCGCCGCCCATGAACAACTGCAACACCAGGGAGGGAATTGCAGATGCGTTGTCGGCCTTTTAAAAAGGAGTACGCTCTTTTCTTGAGGTCCCTAAGTCGTATCGGTCCGGAAAAATCGCTGATAGTAATCGATTCCACAAGGAAGTCGTGCGAGGAAGAAAACATCTCCTAAATCGCACAGTGGTGGACCGTCAATCATCCAGATGGTGTGGATGGTATCGGGAGTTCTGCCTGAATTTTTGAACAAACAAGTCCGGGCGACTAAATAAAGGGTACTGAAGCCAAATTAGTGGTTTTTAGAATTTTTGTCTGTATGTCTGTCCGTCTGTCTGTCATAAGGCGAACGTTTTTCTGCTTCCGATCATGGATGTAGTTCTACTCTCGTTCACTGCGAATAGAACTTCATGCTGAGGGCTGAGTTGTTCGACGTCCTGATGTCATAGTTTACGAAAACTACAATCAACTTTTAACTAATAATGTTTGTTCCGATCTACGCAGTATGAACTTACAGTATCTTGAAGTCTTACAGTAGTTATAATAATATAATCAATGCAATACTAACTATTTTACGTGGTAGAGCGATACTGTAGCTATATTAGTAGTATATATAGTTGTAGCACGAATGGGTCGGCTCGACCAGGGAAGGACCACGCTCTCACAGAATACCAGCGTAAAATAGCAGCTTAAAACTGCTGTGCTTCGTATGGCGAGTGTAGAGAACCGGAGACCCTTTTTACTGGAAATGAAGCATTCCATCTTAATCCTCACGGACGACATCGCATCTGCATTTTGATTCGCAAACGAGAATAGATGTAGATGTCTATGGGCTACAGCAAGCACTTATTATCAGGTGGACTGTGTGCTCATTTGTCACCCTACCCTATAAAAAATAAAAGTATGCTTGGGTTCGAATGTAATTTTATGAATTATGGGATCCCAAGTAGATAGTAGCACCCAGCCATCTTCTCTATTGAAGTTAGGATGTTTTTAATTTCAATAGCCTCGCGAATCATCCTTGGTAGGAATCATTGTTCTATTGCGAGGATTTTTTGTCTATCAGATCTGATATAATAGTTGAGACCAAAGAGAATATAATCACTACGTTTAGTTGAGACGATACTGAACATGTTGACATACTTCAGACGTATGCCAAATATCAATCATCTAGGTCCGATAGTCTTTAGGAATTCAAAACATCTTTGACAAACTGACATAGGGACACAGACACCGAAGTCTCTAACAGAGATGCCATCAAAAACATGACTTGTAAAAAAGCCAAGTCTCGCAACTCAGTTCTACCGTAAAAAGTTGTGAGATCTATGTAATACCAAGTCGGTTAATTTGTTCAGTCCATAGATTGACTTGGCAATGACCTGTACCTAACAGGTCTCCTCTCAATTTTGAGAGTACTGCAATAAATAAATACAATAAGTAAATAAATGTTAGTATATAATAAATATATACAGAGCCTTGGTAGTAGGAACTAAGCACTAACTAAGCACTCGCGGCAAATTTCACAATGTGCGAGCAACCCGGGTTCTATTCCCGTCGGCACTTATGAAATTATTGATTACAATTAAAAACAAAATTATTGCAAGCCCAGTTAAAGATACGCTTATTACCACTATCGACCTTTAAATTTAATGAATTCTAGAACTGATTGTATTAAACCGGATCTCCTTGAACTGATGACCCGGAGTTACAGTGGTCGCATCGTATAACTTCGTCTCAAATACTCTTAAAATATTTACGCTAAACATCGATCAAACTGTATGACT
This sequence comes from Parnassius glacialis, assembly GCA_033319125.1. Classification (NCBI taxonomy): domain Eukaryota; kingdom Metazoa; phylum Arthropoda; class Insecta; order Lepidoptera; family Papilionidae; genus Parnassius; species Parnassius glacialis. The sequence goes on from JAVANC010000017.1 coordinate 47,963,049, forward strand.
GTATGACTATACATATACTGATTTTTTTGTACGTGGTAAAGCCACTCTGCAGCTATATTAATAATATTATAATTGTAGCACGAATGGGTCGGCTGTATTAGGGAAGAACCACGCTTTCACAGAATACCAGCGTAAAATAGTAGCTGCTGTGTTTTGCATGGAGAGAGTAGTGAACCAGAGACCCTTTTTACTTTAAATGAAGCATTCCACCTTAGTTCTCAGGGGTGACACCGCATCTGCATTTTGATTCTTAATCGAGGATAGATGGAGATGTCTATGGGCAACGGCAACTACTTACCTTCAGGTGGACTATATGCTCGTTTGTCACCCATATTCTATAACAAGAAATATGTAGAAAAACTGTATGTTCTCATTTCAAGCAAAAAGCACCGAACGAATTTCTATGATAATTTATAATATTATGTAGATAGTGAATGACTTTGGGCAACATGTAGGCACCTTTTTATCTAACTTTGGATGTGGTAAAAGAACGGTTAGGGTTGTCCTTTCTTTACAAGTATATTTTCATAATCATTACCAATTATTCTATTAGTCATAAATAAAATAACGTAAAATTCTTAAATATATACTTTGTAATACATATTATAATAAAATTTAACGAAGAGAAGTTGTGTGTCGTCAATTCACTCAAAAACTACTGAACGACTATCCATAAATTTGATATGTCAGTTGTGAATGATCCATCGTAATACATAAGCAATTTTATCCGATTTCGGTTATGTAATAAAGGATGGTAATGTTTTCTTTAAAATTTTATTTATATAGTGGCAGCTGATATTGTATACAGAGTTATTTTGCAATAACCGGCCAACTTTGCAAAGAAGATTCTGAATAAGTCGTATAGAGAAAAAAACATTCTGTCCTTTTTATCTATTAAATTCAAAATGCGTGGTAATGCATTATTTAAGTTATTTAACTGCGTACGCACATATTCGTAAGGGTCGATCGGTAGGCAAAAACGTCGTTGCCCATAAATCGCATTCAATTTGGGATAATCTATACAAATATATAAAATTGAAGTGTCTGTTTGTAATGTCAAAATAACAGCTTTTTACTAAATGCATATCAAAGTATACACGGTACTTATAACAAAAATACAATTTTTAAAATTTTTGTCTGTCTGTCTTTCTGTTTGCTGCAGCTAATCTCAGAAACGGCTGGACCGATTTAGACGGAACTTTTACTGGTAGATAGCAAATGTTATAAGTAGTAACTTAAGCTACTTATATTTTAGAAACAGAATTACGGTTCCGCGCAGTAAAATTAAAACCCTAAATTACACGCGGGTGAAGTCGCGGGTAACAGCTAGTTTCAAATAAAGAAGAAGTCTTGTTTACTAGTATTTTCAAAAACTGCAATAACGGTATATTTATATATTTGAACTTAAGTTTAAAGTTTGCTTATCTTTGAAAAAATAACCCTAGTATTTATGATATAAACGTAGAATTTTAAAAATTAAACAGCACTTTATGATATTTTTTTATATTTTTATTTATTTTTATTTTTATATATTATTACTATAATTTAACATAAAATATATTTCTCCTACCTCTTAACGGCCGTAAGATTTACTTTCGAAATTTATTAATGGAAAGAATATTATAATTATCAAAAATTTGAAAAGCTAACAAGTTTTAGTCTTATTAGCTATTTTTCTGCCGACTTCCAAAAAGGAGACGGTACTCAATTCGACTGTATGTTTTTTTTATGTGTGTTATATAATTTTGTACTGGGTGAACCGATTTCGATGATTCTTTTTCATATGAAAGCTGATACTTAGTTCTCGTGTGATCCCATATGAATTTGATCAAGGTCAGACCAATAGTTTTTGAGTTATTCTTAAATAACTTATATTGAAGTCGGTTGTACAAAATTTTTAATTTTTAATTATTCTTTGTAAAGTTAGGCGATAACTGTGAAGGAAAGAAATTAATTAATAGAATCAGGCGTTATTTTGCGGAAATCCATTATAATGGGGTTGTTATAAACTAATTTGCTTAATTCCGCGTAAAGAAAGAAAGAAAATGATGTGTCCTGCCCAGTTTTAAGGAGACCTCCCACCCTCCCTCAATCGCACGCACTATACCCGTCGCCGTCAATCCCAGCACTACCATCCACACTAGGCACGACACACCACTTTCGAAAATACGACACGTGCTTCTACACGAGGCACCGTCAGGTGAAGTAGACTCTGCGGAGGCTGGCCGCTAAGACTTACTTCACTTTACGCAAATTAATTTATAACAATCCCAGGAAAGAAATTAGTATTTCACGCTTCTGAGCACTGTATCCACTGACATATTGTCTATGTATGCATATGCTCATCAAATATGGATAGAAATTCAAAATTATCAGGCAGGCACATGCAGAATTACTTCATAATGTATCACTAAAATACGACTTGTTATCAGAGAATGTTGTAAGTTTTTGTATAGATGAGAGCAAAAAGGTTAACCTGATAGTGGTTTTATGGCCGATAGACAAGAATTCATATCTATGTGTTGTTAACAATCAAAATGCCGATGCGTCGTCGACCCTAAAAACTAAAATTGAATGCCTCGTTGCCAGTTCTCATTATTAAAATGTATTTCCGGCTCTTGTCACTCGAAAGATATACAAAACAAGCGCTCTGCTTTTTTTACGCTGGAGTTCTTGCGAGCGTGTTACTCTCTCAGAGGTACTAACAATTTGGCGCTACAGCAATACTATAGCTACTGCGTGGCTCTACCACGTATACAAAGTTCGGTAATCGTGTAATCAGTCAAGTTATTTGTCTCCGTTAGAATTATTTTTGTATGGTACCGTGAAAGATCGATGATGCAGATAATCCATAAACGATTCAGGCCCTTAAGTTGAATATTGTTTGAGCGCTACGTCAGATAGAGGATACGATACTGCAAAGCCAACCGAGGCATGCACAACCACTATCTAATATTTAAAAGTAAAACAACGGTTTCAACAGGAAATATTTTTAATCTATAACCACAAAAAGTCTGTTACCATGGATTTTATCTTATCAAACGTTACAGACGCTATCATGCGTCTGAAATATGGCCTACTGATCTTTTGACATCGCTTTTTTAATTTTAGCGGAAAAAGAGGTAGTAGTTTTAAAATAACTTATGTTTAGGGGCCAATTTTTCAATCCTCAGATAAAGCTTATTCAAAGGATAAAAAACAACAGAAAAAATTAAAAACTACAGTTGTTGGAAGATAATTATAACTTTTAACAAAAAGTAAAAACCGACATCAAATTGCTAAAAAAAGAAGTTATTTATTTGCTACCCTTAGTGGCTTTTTCTCCAAATTTGTGTGGGACCAACCTTGAGGTTTTTTTATGATAAGGGTGACAAACGAGCACACATTCCACCTGATGGTAAGTGGTTGCTGCGGCCCATAGACCATCCATCTATCCTCTATTACAAATCAAAATGTAGATGCGTTGTCACCCGTGAGGACTAAGATGGAATGCCTCATTTCCAGTAAAAAGGGCCTCCGGCCACCTGCAATCACCAAGCGAAAGGCAGAGGTAAACCTCTACTTCACGCTGGTTTTCTGTGAGGTCGTGGTACCAACCCGGTTCGAGCCGGCCCATCCGTGCGACAGCAAAAGCTGCCGCGTGGTTCTACCACTGTTAAAACCCTTGAGGTAAAATTATTATTATTTAATAAAAAAGAATCATTAAAATCGGTTCACAATCTAGTTGGAAGATATCGCGTAACATACTCGTACATACAAAAAATATACACTCGAATTGAGAACCTCCTTCCTCCTTTTTAAAGTTGATTAAAAGTAGTTCAATTGTTTCACTTTTATATTCATCCAGGTTATAGTTTATTTGACCCATAAATTTTAACTAACGAATGAAAAATCGGCCCTAGAAGAAAAATTGAATTGGATGTAGTTTTATCTGACACTTGAATATTACAAAAACACTATCTTTTTTAGTTATTATGAACAATGTCTTATCGTTTACAACATTATCTACAAAATAAACAATAACACAGATTGACAGTTTATTTATATGTATACAGAATCGGGTAGGCCACACCACTATTATAATAGGGTGTTAAAACTTTAAGTTAAATTAGATTATATATTATTAAAAAAATATCTAAGAAGATTATTTCAATTCATTTGCAACAAAACTCGATAAAAATAAATGGTAATTGTTTTTGCGATAAAATCTAGGGTATTAGTTGCTACAGGAAAATGGTGGAAAGTAATAATAAAGAGGAATAATAAAATAAATGATTAGTATGAAACCAATTGAGTTTTCAGCCAGAGACAATTTACAATATTATCTAATCGAAACGAAAAAAGTAAAGTTCATTAAATAAAACTAATTTTACGGATTTTATCGCGTTTAATTTAACTTTATTAATTATTTTTAATTCCCGACGTTTCGGTTGATTTACAGCCCCCAAACCCCATGTCACGGTCGACGTCAACGACGTAAATAAAAAAATAAGTTAGTAACACGGTAAATCCTTAAAATAAGTTTTAGTCAACATCAAGTAAACAACAAAACATAATATGAAATAATACGATAATTTTAGAAAAAAAAATTAAACTTGTCTTACATAATGATTTCTTATATCTACACGAAAGATATAAGAAATCATTATGTAAGACAAGCTTAATTTTTTTTTCTAAAATTATCGTATTATTTCATATTATGTTTTATTTTATATTTAAAAAACGGTCGTTAAAATAAATGGGAATAAAGATGAGCATAAGTACTTTGATCGACAAGTTAGACCATGTTAGCGGTTAAGAGGAAAGTTATCCACCCTCTCCCGAGCCCTGTTTGTCATCATATTCATGAACAAACTCTGTGGCATGAACTCATCGAAGTATAATAGTAGTTTTAACGTGGTAGAGCCATACTGCAGCTATATTAGTAGTATAGTTGTAGCACGAATGGGTCGGCTCGACCGGGGAAGGACCACGCTCTCACAGAATACCAGCGTAAAATAGCAGCTTAACACTGCTGTGTTTCGTACGGTGAGTGTAGAGAACCGGGGACCCTTTTTACTGGAAAAGAGGCATTCCATCTTAGTCCTCACGGGTGACAACGCATCTGCATTTTGATTCATAATCGAGGATAGATGTAGATGTCTATGGGCTACAGCAACTATTTACCATCAGGTGGATTGTATGCTCGTTTGTCACCCTATCCTATAAAAAAAAAGTTATTACTACTTATTAACTAACCAAATAAGGATGCTTATTTTTCTTTGCAAATTTATTGTACACAACAACCTAACTTGGCAAAAAACTAAAAAAAATCCTTTAACGATTTCACGGTCCCGCAGGGTTTCTTGCTGTTCCTTCCCAGGACAGAGATATTTTCCGAACCTGTGTTAAATAAAAAATGATTTTCCATAAGTGTTATGTAATATTATTATTATTAATAATATTGAATAAAATTATTCTATTCTGTTCTATTCTATTCCATTCTATTCTATTCCATTCTATTTCGTTCTATTCTATTCTATACTACAAGGTTGATAGATTTATGTAAAATTTATTTAATATTAAAAAATAAAGTTAAAATTATATTTTGTACTTTGGATAAATACGGAATATAGCCTGCACGTTAAAATGTGAAACAAAACGCACTACCTAAAAATAAAGTAAAATTGAGAAAACTTTAATGATTATAAATAGGTATGCATTTAAAATCACAGCATATTTTTTAAACATAATACTACTATATTTATCTATCACGAATATTACTAAACATTAAAAACTATTTTGCATCTAACACTTTATTCTAACAAATAGTTCTAATGACATAATATATATAATCAGTGTGCAGTAATTAATTATTTTATTGCTGCGTGCAAAAGACGAAGAGAAATTACTTAATAACTTAGTTATTATGTTTCTCCTTCCACGTGAAAATGTTTTAAACACAAAAAGCTTAGATTATTAATAAGCCGTCGCGTGCTTATTAATAATTATTTTCAGGCCATTTTTTCAATTTACATGTTTAAAAAAACAAGATGAAATTGTTGCAGATAATGAAATTACTGTTATAATATGAAAAAAAAGAAATGATGACACTAAAAATGTATTACACAATCTAGAAATCGATTATGAATATTTATTTTATTACCTTATGAAAACTATATTTACAAAAAAGCCAACTAGACTTCTACAAGAAACATAAGTAGTAGACATTCAGAGCGAATTCAAAATGAAAGACGAAGAAAGAGTGTTTATGTAAACCTTGTTAATAAGATTGCTAACTGGACTTGCCTTATCCGTCAGAAAACGAAAACGAACCATGTTCTATCTCTACAAAAGCTCATATTGATTATTGGACTATGTCGAGTTAGAATTATTTCATAAACGTTAATTTCATTAAAACCTTCTTTATTTAATTGAAGCCGTAGATTAAAAACTCACGAACTAACAGATAACGTAGTAATAGCAGATAACGTAGTAGTAATTATTTCATTTAAAAGCACTGACACACAGTCAAAGTACAGACATTAAACAGACTTGACGTCTGGTTACTGTTGCTGCTGGTTTTATGTTTTTATTAATCACGGTGAAGGTCAAGATGTTTTTACCAATTTTCCACTTGTCGGCTGCGGCAATTGATTCGTATGTGATGTGGTACGACCAGAATTACGTGGAATTACCTGTACACAATGAACTTCTTAAAGACTTGCCATTGAAATCTCGGACTATGTTCTTGACCATTTGGTGCCTTGTAAGTATTTGTGGATTTCAAATATTTATTTTACATAAATTGTATTAATCACATATTTTTTTACTTATTAACATGACAGACATAATATATTGACTGAGTAGGCAACAGATTTAAATACGCAAACTACTAAATAATATATAATACTAAATAATACTAATTTTTGTTTATTATAATATTCACCCACAACGCAGTGTGACAACATTCCCGTGTAGTAAAATTTATATTCTTTGTTTTCCTATTTTATTAATGTGTATTTGCAAAACAATAATACATTATTTTATTAAAATTAAAATTTCTTTATTTGCCATAAATAGGGTAAGTGTTAGGTTTTTACAATAAAAATAAGTTGCTTAAAAACCTTGAAAGGCTATAAAAGCCATTAGATACGGCTTGCAAACTTTTTAAAATTACCAAATATAGGTAGTAGTAGATTCTAAAATGTCAACTTATTAAGTGTAACTTATATAATTCAAAATGTCATAATTTACAATGTTAATGTCATAATTAAAATTTAAACATATTATTCAATAATTAATTAAGGAATAGATAAAATAGTAATACGCAGTGATACACACAGCAATTACGTCCATCATATGTCAACATATTGTATTGTACGTGGTAGAGCCATGCTGCAGCTATATTAGTAGTATAGTTGTAGCACGAATGGGTCGGCTCGACCGGAGAAGGACCACGCTCTCACAGAATACCAGCGTCAAATAGTAGCTTAACACTGCTGTGTTTCGTATGGTGAGTGTAGAGAACCGGATACCCTTTTTACTGGAAACGAGGCATCCCATCTTAGTCCTCACGGGTAGCTACGCATCTGCATTTTGATTCGCAAACGAGGATAAATGTAGATGTCTTTGGGCCACAGCAACCACTTACCATCAGGTGGACTGTGTCCTCGTTTGTCACCCTATTCTATAAAAAATACATGCATATTATTATCATTTTGAAATTCCTGAATACTATAATAACATTTTTTATTAGCCATTCACGTTACATTTTGGTCATAATACTCATAGAGCCGTGCTTGAACTGTTGGCTGTCTAAGCGGCCAGCCTCCGCAGAGTCTACTTCACCTGAGGATGCCTCGTGTAGAGGCGAAACACGTGTCGTATTTTCGAGAGTGATGTGTCGTGCCTAGTTTGATAGTGCTGGGATTGACGGCGACGGGTATAGTGCGTGCGATTGAGGGAGGGAGGGAGGTCCCCTTAAAACTGGGCAGGACACATCATTTTCTTTCTTTACGCGGAATTAAGCAAATTAGTTTATAAAACCCCGTTAAAAAAATAAGTTAAAAAAACTCATGTAAATATTTCGCGGCCTTCATAAAAGTATAAAACGTCTATGACGACTAAATTTCATGGACACATCCTATATCTAGCGTGTTATAAAACATTTTATTTCAAAGTAATTATTTTCAAGTTCGTACACTAGTTCTCCAACAGTTAACGTAACTGATTATTAACTTTTAGGTCAAAGCAATCCAACTTTGTATCGTGTAGTGGCGGTGTAAGAACTTCCACTACCCCATAGCGTCCGGGGGGTGTCGTAAGAGGCAACAGAGCGAAATTGTTGTACGTGGCAGAGGCATGCTGCAGCTATATGGTATAGTTGTAGCACGAATGAGTCGGCTCGATCGGGGAAGGACCACGCTCTCACAGAATATCAGCGTAAAATAGCAGCTAAACACTGCTGTGTTTTGTATGGTGAGTGCAGAGAACCGGCGACCCTTTTTACTGGAAAAGAGGCATTTCATCTTAGTCCTCACGGGTGACAACGCATCTGCATTTTGATTCTTTATTGAGGATAGATGTGGATATCTATGGGTCACAACAACCACTTACCATCAGGTGGGCTGTGTGCTCGTTTGTTACTCTATCCTTTAAAAAAACTGAAAGAGGTGATGGGATGCAGCATCTTCCTGATAACAACTCGAAATAATAAAAAAGTGCGGTTGACAGCCCGCTAGCCACGCGTGTCAACTAGGGCAAAATTCACCCTGTGAGGCAATCTCTGGGAGAGACCATTATTTTTCAACAGTGTTCAGCAGTGAACTTTTATAACCTGGAATGGATGATCCATCTGTGTCCTCAAAGTGATGACTCATTTATTTACTATCTACAGCTTATCAAAATCCGCTGCTAACATATGTCTCCCCATTGATTTTCTCTTATCAGAAGGGTTGCTAGGTCTTTTTTTGTAAGTTGCTATCAGAAATATGCGCGGTGCCTTCTTTTCTCTGTCGCCTCTTCGACACCCCTCGGGAAGATATAGAGTATCGGATTTTATACATCTCTCTTCGTCACCTTTAATTGTCTTACTTGCCATCAGCTGGACTATCAAATTATTTCGTTACACTACACATTTTTTTAAATCAATCGGTCAGTAAACAAGAATATTTTAAATTAAATTATCAGTCAACCAATTTTACTGCCACTGTTTTGAGGAATTTTAAGTTTTGATTAAAATGAACATTCAAAAAATGGCAAAGTCGTGAATCGTCGAAAGTTGTCTAAAATTAATAAAAAAAATTGTTTCAACATCTTCAGCATCATTACGGCCATTTACAAGTACATTTCTAAACATAGGCCTCGCCCAAGGTGACACTATTAAAATTTTTATGATTTAAAATTTTGTTTAAATTTAATCATTTATTTCTTGAGATTGCTTGAACTTTCATCTTTTTTCTCAATGAGGGCTAATAACCTTACACTCACCAGATGTCGCTAGTTGGAATAAATTAATATAACTTAGTCTTAAAACTTTGTTAATGTCGAAATCTCAAAAGGTCTGCGTGGTTTGTGTGGATCCATAAACAAATAAATTGTATTTCTATTTATCGATACAATGAATACCTTAATTCGACACATGAATCGAAGAACATCGTAAGTCAAAAAACACTATTTTGCGATTTAAAACAACTTGATCAGTAGAAAAAGACACATCGAAATGTATTTTTATATTTTATAATAAAAAAAAACTTATGCGATATTATTGTAAGTGCATGTTTTTTCACTAAAATAAAAAGAATTGTTTCCAAAATAATAGTGTATTTATAGTTACGTTTAAAAATGTTGCAGCATTTTGCCGTTAATACAAAGATTTAGTGTGAAATAATACTGTATGAAATGTTAAGATATTATTTATGCGAAGAAAAATCGCTTTTGGCAACCGTATCAGGACAGAAGAAGGTTGGCCAAATCGTACCAGACGATGAAACGATGGCGTCACTATATGCCATATTTATGAAAAATAACCTTATTTTTAAGGTACAAACAACCGTATCAGGACAGAAGAAGGTTGGCCAAATCGTACCAGACGATGAAACGATGGCGTCACTATATGCCATATTTATGAAAAATAACCTTATTTTTAAGGTACAAAAAATACCTCTCTAAGTTGCCACAAAAAAGTTATTCTTTTATTTTTGTTTGTGTAAATGTTCCGAAATTATTTAAAATAATGGTTTCTGAACGCACTGGAACGCATCTAATGACGATTCATTTCACGTATGAAAGGACTTTGTATTCAAAGACTAATTATTCACGTTTTTCTAAATAGTTGTTAATTGTAATTTAATTCAATTAGTATGTAGGCATTAGTTTGTTTTGGAACATGAAATATAAAAGTCAAGTCCAGCTCCTATAGAAATTTGGCCACTGTTCTTTGACGTTTATGCCTAGTTACTTTAGTTTTATTCGTTAAACGCCTTGAGTAGTCGGCGTTTTGACATTTTCCTAACTCTCGTTGGTGTATAGTGTACGATTCCTTTACTCATGTGCTATCGTTTCGTTTTTTTCCTCAAAACACGAAAGAAAGAGCTTAATTTTGGCATTTCAGGTAAAATAATTAAATGATGTAAAGTATTTTTAATCTAATTTTAAACAGTGATAGTAGAAATATGAATATGAAAAGTGGCTTTAAAAGTATATTAGTATAATGTTCACTTTTCACTAATTAATTCATTTTGAGGTCGTGTCGGATTAATTAAAACTTGAAGTCAAATTTGATTTTTTGATAGAAGTACGACTTTAACTATTTAGTTACATAATTAACGTTTGATAACAAAAATATGTATCAACGTATAAAAAATTCATAATAAATGCCAATTTTAGCCACTATTTTTAAGTAACTAAATTTCCTGCGCAACGTTTTGGTCCGGCGCACTATTAATTAATGTTTTTGTATTATTTCGACATTACACTTTTTTATCGTTTAAAGTCAAAATCCCTGATATCTATTATATTCTGAAATTATTTAGTTTTTAATCTTTAGATCAGGTCTTTGAATACGAGGATGAACATTTACAGCAATTTTGATGACGTACCTTCACTGACCTACCAATGACTTACTGAGAGATTTATTCAAGTTGATTCGCATTATTAATATACAAAGAAAATGAAATAAAATTGACATGAACTCCTGAAATTTATATAACTTATGACCCAGTTGAAAAAAGCTGTAAACCTTCCGAGCATGTTCCACCTAGTTGAGTCAAAAGTGATTTCTAAGAAATTTTAGAATCCTCTAACACAAATGAAGTACAAAGAGAATTGCTAACCACAAAATGTTATTATTCCGCCTGCAACATAACCAGAAACAAATTCGTTTATGTTGATTTCCTAATATCAAATCACATTTTAAAATCCAAGAATAATTGAAAACTTAATTGGGACAAATATTTATATATAAAGTTAATAATTTAAAAAGGTGGTAACTCTTCTTCGTCATGTAAGCCTATGACACAAGCGCAGGAAAATACTACACTATCAAATCGAGTCAAAAATATTAACTAACTAATAATGGTCGTGGTCAAGAGATACGTGAAATCTAAGGAGAAGGTTACTAAAAAGAAGTCTTTGAAATACTACTGTAGGGAAAACGTATAACCGTTTGGAAATGCCATTTTAACATTACAGAAGAGAGCAGATTTATTTTGTTTAGAAAATTTTGGGACTTGGGTGGGCAAGGTAGAGATAGAGAAAATAGAAGGAACATCTAGGCTCCAATGGAAGTATAAATACATTTACCGAAGCTCAGTGATGTATTAGCAGTTGATACGAATATAAAATTTGAAGAACATAGAGTTCTGTAAACAAATCATTTTTATATACTATACAAATTTTACTTTTTTTACGTAATATTGGCAACAAACGAGCACACAGTCCAGCTGATGATAAGTGGATGCTGTGACCCACAGACAGGTGTATCTTCAAATTAGAATCAAAATGCATATGCATTATCACCTTTGATGACTACGATGAAATTACTCATTTCCAGTAATAAGAGTCTCCGGTTGTCTACACTCACCATTAAAACAGCTTAATACTGCTATTGTGCGCTGGTATTTTGTGAAAGCGCGGTTGAGCCGACTCATTTATGCTATAAACATGTATTTCTACAATTTATGTATTTCCTTCAATATTATTAAGGCATTATTTACAAAAAAGGAATAAAGTGAACACAACATTTTTTAACCACAAAGGGATACACAATACAATTATACACTATGTTATTTATATAAGACATTCTCGAAGCCAAAGAAGAGAATAGTTTTAAATGTAGAGCCAGTGTCATGGGAGAATCAGATTCACAAAAGCGTTACTAGTAAGAATAGTTAAATACAAATAACATAACTCGCTTTGTAAACTAATACATGACACCAGAGCGATATTGTGACTTTTTCCTCCATTCTAGAAATTTGAACAAGTTTGTTAACAAAGCTTATTGCGCGGTACTCTTTACCTCCAGAGATGAAAAGCGGTCTCTGGAAAACTGCTTGGCTACTCGTGTGATTTGGAAATCCGTGCCTTTTGTCAACCAATGGATGGTAATTATCAACCATAAATTGCTAGTATTTAATATAATTATTAACATAATTTATAGTTTATTTTTAGACTGTAATTAATTTATAATTGAATGTGCATTTACAATATTACTCCCTTGAAGATTTATCATATCTGCTGTTCGTAACTCGATAATAAATTAAAAATAAAGGGAAAAAATAATTAAACCTTTATATAGAACATAAAAATACTACCTATTAAATATCAAACATTATAAAAAAGTTACAAAAATACACAAATTACAAAGTGTAAAGAGCGCAAAATCGTTTTTCGTTTATCGTTTTTCGCTCTCCTGTAAACCTCACTTTTTGAGTTACGATGTTATTCAATTCATGTGTCGAATTATATATTTACTAGCAAACAAGGTCGAACTATACTTAGCTATACTTGTGATTGTCGCGACAGTAATTATGAATATGTGTCGCTGGTCGCGACAGTATTTATGACACTCTTTGTGATGCAGATAGTCTTATATCGGAGGATTAAGGCGAGGATTTCCAACGTTAAAAGGCTTTTAGCACTCCGTTCTCCACTGCATGGACATTTGTCCAGCACGGAGTAAGTGTACGACTTTCAGTTGATAAAATTTTACTTTATTGGGATCAATTTTTCTTATTACTAGGAAAAAAAATCTAAAAAAATATAGCTAATTAAGAACATGCCTTTCATATTATCGAAAAATATTTTATGGTTATCGCTTAAAATAACTAGAACTCGAACGTCAAAGACTTTTCCTCGCGACTAAATTATAATTTTTGGAGAAAAATACTACTGAAAATGGCAATATATACTTTAAAATGTATGTGATTACTTACCAAATATAAAACATATTTCTTTTTTCTTTTCTGTTCCCGCAACCTTAGCTTTCACTGAAAGAGTTTTTTTTTTCGGTGATAAAAGTAAAGTGATAGTTCATTTTAATAAAAAAAAAACAATTATTTATCTATTTAAATCTTAACTTTTTAAAGATAACCAATAATTGTTAACGTGTGCTAAAGTACAAAAAATATGTATTTAACGCAATAAAAACTTAAGTTTAAAAAATGCTTTTCTTTCCTGCAAATAATTAATTTTTTTTCTTGTTCAAAGGATTAATTACGTTTTTTTCCTGAAAAAAAGTTAACAACCCCAGACTAACCTTTATTTTCTAAATAACAGGTTCTTTTAATATTTCCTTTTGCGTTAATTTATTGGAAGTCGTAAGTATGTAAATGGCCCAAGCCGTGTTCACTTTTTGTCGACATAATGCTTCAAACTTGCTATGCTCCATCATATCTCCATAAGGTTCAGCAATAAAATCTTAAAAAAATCACGAAAAACAGGGAAAAGACTGCTAGAAAATTATCTACTACTTATTCGCTATTTTTATTACGCTGTTTATCAGGAAGATGATACTACCCACCTTTTCTTTTTTTTACTTCCCCTCTATCACCTCTTCAAACAAACACCCACCGGATGATATCGTGTAGTGGATATTCTTACACTGCTACTTTACAGTTAAAGAAGAAGAGATATAAAAATTATGTTTGTAAAATTTTCTTATCATCAAAAGAGGTAAGATACAGTAGCTCTGTGAACTTGGAACCTGATCTAAAAAAAATAATTGATACATATTCTACAAACAACGCAGATGATTGTAATACCGTTTATTCGTTTGTAGTCTTGAAAAATCTTCTGATAATTACTAAAAGTTGTAATTTTTCATGAAATATAATAATTTTCGCAAAATCTTGATTACCAATGCGTTAAGAATCGTTTGTAGATGATTGTAATACTGAATGGTTTTTATTGTAGATTTTTTATTTCAAAAAGAGTTGTAATTTGAAAAAAATTGCAAAGATAATAAAAATTGATACACATTCTACAAACAACGCAGGTGATTGTAATAACCTTCATTCGTTTGTAGTCCTGAAAAATCTTCTGAAAATCACTAAAGGTTGTAAATTTTCATGAAATATCATAATTTTTGAAAAATCTTGATTACCATTGGGTTAAGAATCGTTTGTAGATGACTAAAAAATTATTACTGGACCTAAATCTTGTAAGATATTATTATTAAAAACAAATCTATCACCCATTTTAACAGTGGTAGAGCCACGCGGCAGTTTTTGCTGTCGCACGGATGGGCCGGCTCGAACCGGGGTGGTACCACGACCTCACAGAATACCAGCGTGAAGTAGAGGTTTACCTCTGCGTTTCGCTTGGTGAGTGCAGGTGGCGGGAGGCCCTTTTTACTGGAAATGAGGCATTCCATCTTAGTCCTCACGGGTGACAACGCATCTGCATTTTGATTCGCAAACGAGGATAAATGTAGATATCTATGGGCCAGAGCAACCACTTACCATCAGGTGGACTGTGTGCTCGTTTGTCACCCTTATCCTATAAAAAAAAACCCGAATGAACTACTAACGACACAGATGATTGTTATGCCGTTTATTTGTTTGTAGTCCTAAAAAATCATCTGATAATTACTAAAAGTTGTAATTTTTCATGAAATATGATCTTCTTGATTAAACCAATGCGTTGATAGATAATTGTAGAACTAAATTTTTTTATTACCGGACCTAAACCTTGAAAGATATTATTATTAAAAAAATCTATCACCCGAATGAACTACAAATGACGCAGATGATTGTAATTTTTCAACCTAATTCACTCGCGACTTTATATTTTTATCTGACACGGAACGGAGAAGGTGTATGTGTTTAGGGTGAGAAGTTGTTTGTTTGTTTGTGTGTGCAAATGAATGTTCCCATTTACCTCCAAAATGGTTGAACGGATTCAGATGCAGTTTTCTGTAGAGGGTTTGTGACTCATTGGCTCATTGGTTCTTAGATAGATTTTATGGTTTTAGTTCACCAGGGGCGCTGCAATAAACGTATTTATGCAAACAAACGTTCCTATTTATCTCTAAAACGGTTTAACGGATTTAGATGCAGTTTTCTGTAAAGGATTTGCGACTTATCGGCGATGGTTCTTAGATAGGTGTATGTGTGATAATGTTAAATTGCCAGGGAGCGCTGCAATAAACATATTTGTGCAAATTAATGTTCCCATTTTTTCTCCAAAACTGTTTGATTGTGTTAGATACGGTTTTCTGTAAAGAGTTTGTAATTCATCGGCGATAGTTTTTAGATGGGTGTTATGGTGTCAACTCGCCAGGCAGTGCTGCAATAAACATTTTTTACTCATTTTGGTGAATTTTTCTCCGAGGCGGCTTGACCGATTTAGATGCGGTTATTGATATCACATAGCATATTTGGGTTCTTAGAGTAATCGCTATGTTAATGCCATAATAACATATCTAAATAAAAGACAGTTTTGAGGCCTTTGTTCGGTTTCTTCGATTTGTGACCCGCGTAACGTGCTTCTCAATCGCCCTAACACTTCCAACGCTATACTATTACGTGGATTTTTGAAGAGTTTTCTTTGATTCAGATCGGTTACTACCACGCCATCTAAAGATTGTACTTTAGTAAAAGTCACATAAGCTTGCCCTTTGGCAAATGTTTTGGGTCTAAGATTTATGACCACCTTATCGACTGTAGCGCCTTCCAATTTATGCACTGTAACGGACCAACCTAATATGAGTCGAATAATTACCCTTTCTATTTAGCCAGCCCCTTGGTTGCCTTAAAATGATACACTCGTTGGAGTTATACCTACCCAACTATATCATAGCACATCGTGGTAACTTCTGCCGATAAAGCGACCGTCAAATTGGATTAAAACTTTTTTGGGCAGCTCTCCATCTTCCAACTGGTCTCTTCTCAATCCATTCCACTGAAAACCTCGAACTACCCCGATAAACGAGTAATAATAATAAATTCTTTATTTACTTCACAAAGTGTTTTAAAATAAATAAGTGGCTAGAGCCTCGCGTTAAGCACAAAGCGACTTCCACAACTTCACAAACAAAATCTTATGAAATACTTTTAGATAACTAATATAAAAACATGTATGCTTGTGTGTGAGAGCGTGTGAGTGTTAGTGTATGTGTGTGTGTAGTGTGTGTATGTGTGCTGTAATTATTTGAGTATTCATATGACATAGAATATAGATATATGACATTTCATAACGACTTTTCAAGGAGAGATTCAATTTCGTCATAATTAAGTGGTTGTAAATACTTTTTTTACTGCATTTTTACATTCAAAATGGGTCATTATGTAAATTCCTAGATGTTTATTAATTTTGTTGTATAATTCTGCTGCGCGTTTACTATACTGAACTCTAGCAAAAAAAAAAGTGTGAGTATTTGAAACTTGTGCTACTAATTCTTTTCACCTCTTTTGTAAAATATATGGATTAAACAAAGAGATTTAAAATATATATAACTACTTAAATGTCTTTGAGATTAAAGATAGGGACTTACGTTTACTTAATATTGTGTGCAATACATAAATTTTTCGAACTGATAATAACTGTGTTTCATTGTAAAGAGTTGTAGTAGGATATCTTCGGATTGTAATAATAATGTCCTCCAGACCGAATTTCGGCTACGGCGGCCAGTCTCAAGTCTAGTCGAAAACTAGCCATCGGCGCAGGACAGGATTATAGTGGCCAAGTGTATGCGCAATCACAGGTGCACTCTCTATTCCCTCACTCTCATAGCCCGATGGGACGGTAAGCCGACACGACAGGAGAGAGATCAGGCGCAGGACAAACGGCTTTACATGCTTTCCGAGGTACGGGGGTGAAACACCGCCAACTTCCCGACTCCGAGCAGCTACTGACAATTTCTTGATGAAAAAACTCAATAACTGATTTTTGGCCCAACCCGGGAACTCATGATCAGCAGTCGCACTACTACAACCACTAGACCAACGAGGCAGTCAAAGTCAAACGGATTGTACCAAAGCTGTGTATATATTGCTACCCCGATGTTTCCATTGACCAATCCTTCGCTGACCTTGATGTTCATTCTTAACATCACTCCTGTACCGATACCCAACTTTATGTGTGATACTAGGCCTCTTGTGTTATTATGGTCCACTGGAATAGCAGCAGGTGGAGGTTTCTGTCCATAGTTGTTGGGTTCCCTGGACTCATCTCGTGCATTTATCACGTACAGTTTCGTTGTTAGTTTGGTTAACATAATTAACATTGTCTGATTGAATGCGTTGACGAGTTGTAAGTTGGGAAATATACGAATTGCTTCCCCGTCGACAAAGCTTTCCTCTATAGGAACACGAGTCCTCAGCAGAAGTAGCTGAATAATATAACTACAAAACCAAGTAAATCTGTCGGCGCTACCATTGCCATGTTCCCATTTTAATATAGAAAATCTGACAGATGTAGTAATATATATCAATTAAAGATTACATTTATTTACTTATCCAACGTAATTTCAATTACTCACAAACTTATGAAAATGCAAAATTATAGTTCATTTCAGCGCATGGAATGGCAGGCCCGACGGATTTAGTTGGGTTTGTAATTACATTGCCTAATAGGTAGGTGAATACGTATAGTACATACCTACCTATATGTGTTTATTATGACAGACCTGGCGAGGAATCAACCCTTTTTAAAACGCTTTTATTTTTTTCTTTCGTGTTTACTTCCTCTTAGTCGGGGGTTTTTAAATTTTTTATTTAATCATTTTTCAAATACAACTTTTATATCCGTCGAGGGTTTTTCAAAATTTTTAATTTTGCTTTTTATAATTCGCATATTTTCTACTGCAAATCTTTACAGTGACCCTAAATCCAACTATCAATAAAACATATTTTCTATCGACTTCAAATAAGAGGAGGTACTCAATTCGACTGTATATTTTTTTGGAACGAAGTTCCTTATAGCACGGTACCAATTTGACGGATGGGTGCTAGGAGAGTAAGGCTAAGCGTCCACTAGGCTCGCCGAGCCGAGTCGAATCGAATCGCAGAAAGTTGCCTCCTATATATTTACCTTGAAACTGCGTTCATTAGCGACGAGCCGCGGCGCGCCGAATTGAATCGTCCGCGCGAATTACTTGACCGGCGAATTTCTTCGCCGATGCGATTCGATTCAACTCGGCGCGTCTCAGTCAACACGGAGAAGTTGGAGGCGCAACAAAGTATTTTTCATTTCTACTTTTTTTTTCGTAAAAATCTTTTTGTTTAAATAAAAATGAATGAAGAACTATTGATATCACTGGTCCAACAATATTCAAAATTGTTTAATCATGAAGATCCACATTATCACGATGAAATAAAAACATCTCTTGATCCGAGCTGTCCATGACGCAAAAACGACCTATTTTGATGAAGAATTTGCGATGAATAAACAATTCGATTCCATTCGTCAGATGGACGGACTAGGAATAAATGCGACTCGCTTCGATTCGACGCATTTCTGCTGTAGTCGACGCCAGGCTTTAAGTGTAAGATTTTTCCGTTACGAGCGAGATGGAATAATATCTATCTCCCTTGCACTTTTTCTTATTTTGCTATGAACGAAATATTATTTTAAATGACGCTTCATTTTAATAGACGCTTTTTTGTATTTGTTAATCAATAATATAATACGTTTATCAATAATAATATACTAAGATAGGAACTTCGTTCCAACCGAGTGTTCTTTTTTCTGGGTGAACCGATTTCAATGTTTATTTTTTTTATTTTGAAAGCTGATGATTATCATGTGTTCTCATATGAATTTGATCAAGGTCTAACCAATAGTTTTTGAGTTACTCTTAATAATTTAAATTGAAGTCGGTTGTACAAAATTCTTAATTTTAAATTATTTAGCAAGACCGATTATATCGAAGGATACTACTAAATATTTGTATTGAACAAAGTTAATAAAAACTAGGTAGGTAATAATATTGAAGTAAGAATGCATATATGTACTGTACAGAAGTACATTTTAAATCAATTGATAATAATGCGTTTTATATTAAGGCACTTGCGTAAAATAGCAGCTTCATGATGCTGTGGTTCGTATGGTGAGTATAGAGAACCGGAGACCCTTTTTATCAGAGGCATTCCATCTTAGTCCTCAGGGGTGATAACGCATCTGTATTTTGATCCTTAATCGAGGATAATTGTAGATGTCTACGAGCCACAGCATCCACTTTCCATCAGGTGGACTGTGTGCTCGTTTGTCACCATTATTCTATAAAAAAGTGAATTATTTGCTTTTGGCTAAAAACTGGTTTCTTAAAATATACATACCGCGTGTCATCATACTATTTACAATCTCACAAAAGTTAATGAGACTTGAACGCAATACGATTTCAAGAAATAAAAGTACGAAACATACAATACCTATAATACCATACCTACTTACTTATTATTATTCTAATAAGTTACCTTATTTGAGTTTTTATTTTCTGTTTCTTATGAATGTATCATAAGTAATACATTTTTTATACTCTTTGATCACTCTATGATTTTAAACCTTGAAAGTTTTTACACATTGTTCAGAACTGGAAACGGGGTAATAAATTGGTCACCATTTTAAAATATATTTATTATTTATTTTATTTAATTACTGTCCGCCTTTTTATAAAAAAATAATTACGTACTACAACATATTGCTTACATAAATGTAAAGGTTACTTAAACATTGATAGCAGCTGTAGCTGTGCCCGCGATTTCACTAACGGTTGTTCAATGTTCTTTTTGAAATTGAATTTGGTTAGCAGTTTCAACCGACTTCAAAAAAATAGAGGAGGTTTTCAAATCTTCCAAATATTTTTTATACATTCAGCAATAATTCTTTACCGGGTTGTCCGATTTCAATGAATTTATTTCTTAGAAAACATGTACCTCAGGGATCCCATATAAATTTTATCAAGATCTGACGATGGAATTCAAAAGAAAAATATTACCCCCACACTAGGATTTTTTCCTGTATCGTAGAGGCAGTTTACAAACATAAATTACAGAAGGACAAACATCCAGGCCCGGAACAATTATTTGCTGGCCATACAAAGGCCCGGAACAATTCTTGTTCCGTGCGGGATTCAAACCCGCGGCATTGCTAAGCCACTGCGCCACAGAGGCGTCATATTATATCATCAAACTCTTCAATTTGCAGAGGCATCTGCGCCACACATAGACAAATAAGTCTTTGCCACATCAACCGATTTCGACAATTCTTTTCAGTTCTTTGGAAAATCCGACTTGGATTATTTTTTTTTTATTTCATTATAATTCTTCTAATAGCAAGATCTTAATTATACACTACCTACATTTCAAATAACGCTAAAATCATTATCAACTTCTGGCCACACACTCACACACACATCTTTCTTCTTTTCAATTAATTATGGTATCAGCTGACGTCGAATGAAATGTACTCACTTAAACCCATCTGTTTTTTTTTATAATGCAAGATTCGTACCCAACAGTGGGACGTGAAATAGGCCGTAACTTTAATTTTTTATTTACTTCAATCCACTTTTCTACTTCGATTGTTGTTATTTTTGCTGTAGACTGTACCTTTCCTTTCAAAACATTTAATATTTGAATGTCTCACTGCCTTCGGCAACTTGCATACATTTTTAAGCCAATCAAAATAATCTCTTTGGAAAAAGACAAAGTTGAATAAAATAAAATAAACTTGTTATTATGACTTTATTTGTCATTGTTTTCATCATCATCATCAAAGGCCTCCCCTTAGATTGCCTCACAAAAGGCATATTTGCCATAGTTGCCGCACTTGGCAGTCGGTTTGGCAATCGCAGTTTTTTTTTATAGTTGTTATTAAGAAGACGCTGCTGCCCGTCTACTGGTTGGTTTACGTAAGTCGTTTTTACGACACTTACGGAACGATATGGGGTAGTGGGTATTCTTTCATCACCACTACACGGATGTGTCATTTTGTAACAAAAATTGTTAGTTAACAACAGTTATTATTTATACGTGGTAGAGCCATGCCGCAGCGATATTATGGTTATAGCACGAATAGGTTGGCGTGACCGGAAAAGGACCACGCCTTCACAGAATACCAGCGTAAAATAGTAACCATTGTTGCTGTCTATCGTATGGTGAGTGTAAAGAACCGGAGATCCTTTTTACTGATAACCAGGCATACTATCATAGCTGTCACGGGTAATGTATCTGCATTTTGAGTTCTAAACGAGGATAGATGTAAATATCTATGGGTCACAGCATTCGCTTACCATCAGGTGAACTGTGTGCCCTCTTTTCACATTTATTCTATAAAAAGAAAACGATCTCTGAACGCCTATTTTTTATAATAGATTTTTTTTATTAACTTCCCATTCGGAAGTTGTTATAATGGCGTTATGGCGATATAACATATCATTACACCACAAAGTTCATGAGTTGCCTATAGGTCACAGCATGCTTTATACATATTCTGTAAAAAAAAATTGTCTTTATTAAAGTGACTGATGATGTCTTTTGATATATTGTTTTTAAGAATAAGATTTTATCCTCGATTACGAGTCAATATGCAGATGCCTTGTCACCGTTGAAGACTAAGATTGTATACGATGATGTTAGACCATTATATTCAATGTATAAGCTAAATGCCGTACAGTGGCAGCGTATGAGAATCCGTCACTCTATTTCGTCCCGTGGGTGTCGTAAAAGGCAACTACGGGAAATGCCGGAAAAAAGCTCAAGGTCTCCGGTAGACGGCAGTAACGAATGTGACCATACGTCTCGCTTTGAGCGAGACAGTTCATTCATTTACTTAATCCAGTTCCATTCACATTCAAAAACGAAACTAGATATATTAAAACAAATATTACAATTTAACAATATAAGAAGCAAAATGCAAAAGAATTAAATTTTTATAATATACCACGATTTCATGTTCAAAATTTCAAGTCCCTAGGTCTTCGAGAAATTAGTTTAAAATCAATTACTACCTATTCAAAGCCAACAGACATACGCGAAATCAAGTTAATGAAAACGTGGTTAAAGGCAATCCCACCAAACTGTATAGGATTGTTCTTGTTTTCTCTTTCGATTATTAAACATTCCATAAACATTTTATTTTGTTATTTATCGTATAGTGACAGTGGAGGAATATCCAGTACCACATCATCCCGTGGGTGCCGTAAGACGACAGAGGGAAACAAATCATGAGATGGGCAACAGGGTCTTCCTAATAACTAACCATAAACTAAAGGTTGAGCAAATTTGTTTGCTTGGGCAAATATCCCCCTTCCGATGCAATCTATGGTGGAGGCCTATGTTCAGCGGTGGACTTTAAGAGGCACTAACGGTAATTACTTAAGGTCGTCCCGCTTTAAGGGAAAAAATGAGCGGTCACGTTGAGTGTAACCATGTCATTTACGCCAGACGAAATACTCAGACTGGTTCTACGAACCCCAATCGACCTATGACGATCGTCATTCAGCCTGCCAAGTCTGAAAATTAAGGCGAATCCTCCCTACAGTAGGATAAATCCATGTTCAGCACTGGACTTTTACGAGACTGAAGAAGAAGTATAAGAATCAGTATTTTTAGTTCTTTAAATAAGATCGTACGTATACGCACGTATAAAAAAGCTCAAGGTTGCTCAGCGAACTACGGAGAGGACTATGCTCGAGTTTCTCTGCGTGATAAACTTAGAAATGAGGATATCCGCAGTAGAACCAGAGTGACCGACTTAGCCCAACGACTTAGTAAGCTGAAGTGGGAATGGGTCGGCTATATAGCTCGAAGAACCGACAACCAATGGGGAAGAAAGGTTCTCGGGTCGCAGCCTCGTACCGGTAGACGAAGTATAGGACGACTACTTGAAATAGTGACGACCTGGTAAGACCAGCAGAAAGTCGACAGATGCAGTAGGCTCAGGATCGTGCTTTGTGGTAATTCGTGGGGGAGGATTAAGTTCAGCAATGGACTTATGAAGGACTGTGATGACAATGATGATGAAATATGATCTAAATCTAAATGCAATATTTAATGTAAATTGCAAATTACATTTACTGGCCGCCATTACCGAGATTTGGTCTGCATGACATTATACCCTATAAAATGACAACAATTTTGATTGGCTGATTTAATTATATATCCTTGATAGACTCTTAATATTGTAGACTTAAATATAAAAACAGTTATACAGAACTAAGAGAAATTTATTCTTTCCTTGTTGTTATCATAAAAGGCGACAGAGGGAAACTGAAACAGGATATGAACAGTAGCATCTTCTTGATGACAACTCAAAATGATAAAAATTGCCGTTGCCTACCCGACTGCCAAGCGTGGTACTACTAAATATCTTCCTATGAAGCAATCTATAGGAGAGGCTAATGTTCTGATAGGTTCTGACTTTTGATAGCTTTTAATGTGTGTAGTATTATAGAATGTGTATAGATAATGAGTATAATATGAATATTCATATTTATTTATCTTCTTTCAGATAATGCAAATTGCATACCACACCATCGCCTTCCTGAACGATATAATTGGATCAAACGACCCATCGCCAAAGAAGAAACCTCTGATACGGTTGATAAAAGACACACTCTTTAGTCTCGCATTTCCGATTGCGATATACGTATCCGTCGCATTCTGGAGCATTTATGCAGTAGATAAGAATCTAATATTCCCAGATTTCATAGAGAAATTATATCCGACCTGGATGAACCATGTCATGCACACGATGGTTACGATTTTTATGTTCTTGGAACTTATAATGACATCCAGAAACTATCCATCAAGAGGTGTTGGTCTTTCAATGACATTAGCTTTCTCAATGTCGTATATAGCGTGGTACCTGATGATTTATTTTAAAACTGGAGTATGGGTTTATCCCATCTTCGATACATTAAACTGGCCTTCGAGGATTGTATTCATCATTATTAGTAATATTGTAATCTTAGGTGTCTATGTTTTTAGTGAAAAATTAAATTATTTACTATCGCCTAGCCAACGAAAGCTTAAGACACGCTGACAGTGCCAAAAAATGCCGAGTTTAGTAAAATTAGTTACTTGAACTATAAAACAGTGGTGATGAAAAGGGAAAACAAAACATTAAGTGAAGATTTACAATATTCGGAATATTTTATAACTTATTCGGTTTTTTGAGTCAATGGATACTTGTTATAAATTGGAAAGCAAAAACAGCTTGTTTTTTATTTTATTTCATAAAATGCAGATTTTATTTGCAAAGCAGCGCTTATAATAATTAATCTATAAATAACACAGCAAAATTATGTTCTTCTAAAAACATACTTGTAATCATTACAAAGTGGTAGTCTATTATTAAGTGTTTATTTCTAATTTATCATTCATTTCTTCTGAACACATTTTATTTTAAATAATTTATTCGCATAGCACGAAAGGCAAAATATGTGGAAACAAATATTAACTCTGTATCCATCCATCTGTACCCAAGTTTTTTAGTGAAATAATTGATAAATTAAAAAAGGTTATAAAATCGTTTTTTTTTACTTTTGCCACCCCCCAGCAAACAACTTCCAAGACACCTCTCCATTAATACAAAAACACGCTCATTAACTAACTAAAATGTTTGACCCATTTTCCAATTATATTACAAATTTTATTTATCTTTATTATTGTAGTATAATCGAGTTGTATTTCTATTGCTTAATACATTTTGAATATTTAAGCAGAGTTTTAATAAATTTAAAGGTATAATACTTAATTGAATAAAACTATGTTTACGGATTTTGTTGCTTTTAATTTACTTATTTTAATAACCGACGTTTCCAGGGATTTACATCATACTGAGATGTTTGACGTCCCGATGTCATAGTTAGCCCAGTTACCTTCAGATTTTGATATTAATTTTTGGTTGATCTACACAGAATTAGCTTACAGTATCATGAAGTCTACTTGAAGACAAAACAAAGATCATGTTTAATGTCCATGTCACACCTCTGCCGGTAGTTGAGAGCACTAAGCTCGAAGTTGTTGACGAGTATGTTTACCTGGGACAAATAGTCCGACTAGTTAAGTCCGACTTTTGACCGAGAGGTCAATCGACGGATTCAACGCGGCTGGGCAGCGTTCGGGAAACTAGGACACATCTTTTCGTCAGACATACCTCAAAACCTTAAAACGAAATTGTACAACCAGTGCGTGTTGCCAGTGATGACTTACGGATCTGAGACGTGGTATTTCATTGCTGACCGTATGAGGAAGCTCAAGGTCGCTCAGCGAGCTATGGAGAGGGCTATGCTCGGGGTTTCTCTGCGTGATAAACTTAGAGATGAGTATATCCGCAGTAGAACCAGAGTAACCGACATATCCTAACTAACGGATTAGTAAGCTGAAGTGGCAGTGGGCCGGCCATATAGCTCGGAGAACCGACAAACGATGGGGAAGAAAGGTTCTTGAGTGGCAGCCTCGTATAGGTAGGCGAAGTGTAGGGCGACCCCCCACGAGATGGAGTGACGACCTGGTAAGACATGTAGGAAGTCGATGGATGCAGGTGGCTCAGGACCGTGCTTTGTTGCATTCCTTGGGGGAGGCCTATGTTCAGCAGTGGACTTGTGAAAGGCTGTAATGATGATGATGATGATGATGAAGTCTTGCAGTGGTATACTTGGGTTTGGATTTAATTTTACATGTACATCCTTTAAGGTTCATTATTTTTAATATATAAATATATTTGATATATTCGAGCTCGCGCTTTTTTATTATACAAAACGTTACCTTCACACTAGGATTTTCGGTACCATTGGGGCAGTTAGCATACAGACATTTCACAAACAAACATCCAGACCCGGAAATATAGTGCTAAGACACTGTGCCGCTGCGCCGTCATATCTGTGCCGTATTTTGATAACGCGAGCTTTTTGCTCTTGATATTGATTTAATTCAGATATAAAACCCTAATTATTGAAATAGACGTGAATTAGTGAAAATAGGGAAACAAAGAATATTAATTACACTACGCGGGAATGTGGTAACACCGCATTTTAGGTAAATATATATATATATATATATATATATATATATATATATATACGGGGTCACTGTAGAAGCGTGCTCGTCGCGACCCCTGCCAGCCCTTTTCAGGGCTGCAATTCTACTTAGCTGCGCACCCATGTCAACGAGGGTTAGGGCGTCCCCCCAAGGCGACGCACACCAGCTCGTCCCCTTTGGTGTGGAATGCAGCGCGCAAAGCGGCGATGGGGACCGCCACCCGTCACGCACAGCCCGACACGGCGGAAGGTGGAGGACAGAGTGCAGAGTTGGCACGTGGAATGTTAGAGGAGGCATGAGAGATAAGACGAATGAGTTGATCGAAATAATGAAAGAAAGAGAATTAGATGTCGTGTGTATGTCGGAGACCAAACGGAAGGGCAGTGGTACTGAAGAGCTCCCTGGCGGGGCGTTAGCTCTATGGTCCGGAGTCCCGGAGAGCGAGAGCGCCCGCCAGGGAGTGGGGGTGCTGCTGTCGTCTCGGTTGGTCGATGTTATGACTGAATATAAGGTTGTGAACTCAAGACTTCTCTGGGTTCGCTTTAAATTGGGACTGACGAAGTTATTCCTTTTGGCTGTTTATGCGCCGGTAGCTTCGTCGTCCAGGGCTGAGCTGGAGGAGTTTTGGGAGAATGAAGTTCTAGATTTGGCTAGGGGAAACGAAAGAATTGTTGTATGTGGTGATTTGAATGGATGGGTTGGTACCGCTCGACCAGGGTACGAGTCGGTGCTTGGAAAGTTTGGCGATAAAAGGGTTAATGATGTTGGCAAGCTTATACTGGCGGTATGCAAGGAAAAGGGTCTTCTTGTGACAAACACTATGTTTAATCACAAGAAGATCCATATGTATACTAGAGAAAGTAAGAATGAGAGAAGTATGATCGATTTGTTCCTGGTGGATGACCGACTGCGAAAACAGGTGATGGATACGCGAGTGTTCAGGGGTGCTGACCTGGGAACGGATCACTATCTAGTGATTACTAGATTTAGGGGTCTGTTCGCGGGTTGGCGCTACCGGACGGCAGTAACAGAACCACAGTCGGTCTGTCGCATCCGAAGCTGGAAGCTTCAGGAAGCGGATACTAGGGACAAATATCATGCGAGGGTAGCCGAAAAGCTTGACAACATCGATGGCAGAAAAGAATGTGTTGAAAGAACATGGCAGAACCTTAGGGATGGAATGGTAAGTGCAGCGGAAGAAGTGTGTGGAACGATTAAAAGAGGCAGTAGTAAAAGAAGAGATGCATGGTGGAATGATGAAGTGAAAGAAGCTGTAAAGAAGAAGAAGAAAGCATGGTTAGACTACTTGGCCTCTAGTAATGATAAGGATATGAGAGAGAAGATGAAAGAAAGATATAAGCTGCAGAAAGTTCACACGAAAGCATTGATTGAGGAAGTGCGTGAAAGGTGTAGAATGGAAGCGGACGAAAGGTTGTCGCACAACTTTAAGGAGAACTCCAAACTCTTCTGGAAAGAGGTTGGAAGGACCCGAAGTGGTGCGACGGCCTTAAGAATGAACAAAGTGCTTTCGAGAACTAATGACGTCCTCTCAGAAAAATCGGACGTCATGCAGCGATGGAGCGAATTTTATAGAGAAATGTATGCGTGTGATGATCTTAGTGAGGGATCCGGGGATGACGTCGAGACTGGTACGCCAGACCCGGACCTCGATGACACTGAGGTCATCAGTATGAAAGAGATTGAACGTGCGATTCGAAGTTTGAAATGTGGTAAGGCTGCGGGACTAGACAGAGTTACTGCTGAAATGGTCAAGTATGGTGGGCCTCGCGTCTGGGACAGCTTTCATCTGCTGTGCAATTTGTGCTGGCGGACGGGGGATGTCCCGGATGATTGGCGATCCGCAGTCATTGTGCCTTTATATAAAGGTAAAGGTTCACATTTTGACTGCGGGTGCTATCGGGCGATCAGCTTGACCAGTTTAGCAAGTAAAGTTTATTCGAAGGTTTTGACACGTAGGATGCAAGAGAAATCGGAAAGATTTCTATGGGAGGCACAATGCGGATTTAGACCTGAAAGAGGATGCACGGATCAAATGTTTTCTCTCCGCATGATCACGGAAAAGCTTCTGGCTGCTAACCAGAAGATTTTCTGTGCTTTTGTGGATCTTGAGAAAGCATTTGATAAGGTTGTAAGGAAGAAAATGTGGGAACTGTTGCCGGGGTATGGTGTGGATGGTCGATTGCTAAGGGCTGTGCAGTCACTTTACTGTGACTGTAAAGCCTGTGTGCGGGTAGGGCATGACCTGTCACCCATGTTTAGCGTCCAAACGGGCGTAAAACAGGGTTGTGTCATGTCTTCCTGGCTGTTCATACTGTACCTCGACAGCTGTTTACAGAAACTGAAAGATAGCTGTTTGGGTGTGAAATTGGGTGACATTAAAGTAAATTGTCTGCTGTATGCTGATGATGCAGTGCTTATTGCACCATCAGAGGCAGAACTGCAGGCATTAGTCACGTGTATGAAAGAGGAATGTGAAATTAAAGGTCTCCGCTTGAATGCTAATAAAACTAAGGTTCTGGTATTTGAAACGGACGAAGAGAGAACGAAGTGTGAAATATGGGTAAATCAGGAATGTCTAGAACAGGTAAATGAAATTGTATACTTGGGGAGTGCTTTTAGCCGGGATGGAAGATGTGATTTAGATGTGGACAGGCGTGTCGCTGCCGGGAACAAAGTCAATGGTGCCCTGACTGCGTTAGTCAAAAGGCAAGGCGTAGTGAAGAGTGCACGCCTTGCAATACATAACGCAGTGTTGGTACCGACTTTGTTATATGGCAGCGAAACCTGGGTATGCCAGAAGAAGCATAAAAGCAAGTTGAATGCAGTGGAGATGCGATCTCTTCGTAAAATGTGCGGCGTCACCATGGCTGACCGAAAGCGAAACGAAGAGATTCGCAATATGGCAGGTTTGAAAGATGACCTTATCACAAAAATTGATAAGGGCGTGCTTCGATGGTTTGGGCACGTTGAGCGAATGAGTGAAGACCGAATGGTGAAGAAAATATATAGCGCGAAAGTTAATATTAAAAGGTGTCGAGGTAGACCGAGACTAACTTTCGAAGACCATGTGAGCAAATTGCTCGAAGAGGGGAGGGTCAAGAGTACTCGGATACCTAGACGTGCATGTATGAATAAGATGATGAATCTGAAAGAAGCGAAAGAGGTATGTAAGGATCGTGACACTTGGCGATCTGTTCTCTCTGGCTACCCCGTCAGGGATTGTGCGTGACGATAAGTAAAGTAAGTAAAGTAAAGTATATATATATATATATATATATATATATATATATATATATATATATATATATATATATATATAATAAACTTAAATTAGTATTATTTAGTATTATATAATAAATAGAAAATTTTGTGCCAACTCACTTAATATTTGTATTATTTTTAAAACGTTAAGAAATAAACTAGACTTGACGTCTAGTTACTGTTACTGCTTGTGTTGTATTTTTATTAATCACGGCGAAGGTCAAGATGTTGTTACCAATTTTCCACCTGTCCGCTGCGGCAATTGATTCGTATGTGATGTGGTACGACCAGAATTACGTGGAATTACCTGTGCACAATGAACTTCTTAAAGACTTTCCATTGAAATCTAGGACTCTGTTCTTGACCATTTGGTGCCTCGTAAGTATTTGTGGATATTGAATATTTTTATATTTTTTGCTTGAAGTTTATAAATTCACATCATTTTTATTTATTAACATTTTAAAAATAATATCTACATATATTGAGTTGGCAAAAAATTTACTATTTATTATATAATACTAAATAATACTAATTTTTGTTTATTATATATATTATATATTTTTTATATGATAAGGGTGACAAACGAGCACACAGTCCACCTGATGGTAAGTGGTTGCTGCGGCCCATAGACATCTACATCTATCCTCTATTACAAATCAAAATGTAGATGCGTTGTCACCCGTGAGGACTAAGATGGAATGCCTCATTTCCAGTAAATGAATATTCATCTAAAATGCGGTGTTACCACATTCCCGCGTAGTGTAATTAATATTCTTTGTATATGTGTATCTTTGTAATAAAATAGGGATTTTATTAATGTGTATTTGCAAAACAGTTATACATTTTTTATGTAAGATAAAGTTTAAAGAAAATATTATTAGCATTCGATGGCATTCGATATTGACAATACATCGTCACGTCTATTTCAATAATTAAGGTTTTATATTTGAATTAAATCAATATCAAGAGCAAAAAGCTCACGTTATCAAAATACGGCTCAGATATGACGGCGCAGCGGCGCAGTGTCTTAGCACTATATTTCCGGGTCTGGATGTTTGTTTGTGAATTTATGTATGTTAACTGTCCCTACGATACCGGAGAAAATCCTAGTGTGGAGGTAACGTTTAGGGTAATAAAAGAACGCGAGCGCTCGAATATCATTTATTTATAATAAAGGATGTACATTCTTTAAAATATACAAAGGAATTATAAACTTAAACACATACTAATTATAACTGAGTAGCCTTCGTCAAGTAATCTTCATCACCAATTCTCTCCAGATGGAATTGTAGTTAATGAGTGGCTAATAATAAGTAAAAAAAACTCGTCATGTAACTTTTAATTACTCGCGACCTTCATAAAAATATAAAAGGTCTATGACGATTAAATTTCATGGACATACCCTTAATCTAGCGTGCTATAAAACGTATTATTTTAAAGTACATCATAGGTACATAAATAACCACGCCTGTCACCCAGGGGGTGTACGTAGGCAAAGACTACGGACTTCCAATTGGATATTTTGGGGTAACTGTATTGAAAAAGAAAGCATTTTTAAACCCAAAACCAAAAATTTATATTTAAGTCAGTTGTACAAAATTTTTAATTTTTTATAATTTTAAAAGTGACAGAGACCTGTCTACCTATATTTAAGAGTAAGTCGCATAAGTTATTAACATTTCTACGTATTTTAGTGAAATTTGCGAAAATGAATAATAATATTTTGCTACATTGAATAAAACTAGAATCCGAAATACAAGTATGAGATCACTATATTAAAACTTGTTATGAACAATAGAGCATTTAAAAATTAACGGATGAGGAAAAATCGTATTATTTTTTATTTAGCCCGTTTATTTCACACATAATACATTCATACATGTTATTTGCATGGCAGACGCAATTTTCAATAAAATAACAAATGTATAAAAATGTTATTATTATTATAAAATATTAAAAACTAGTGCAAGAGTTCTTTGCTACAAGTTAAATTTGCACACTATGGGAAGTCGGAATGCACAAGGATTCTTAAACAACTATAACTCTTGGTTATCGGTTCCAAATAAATACATAATGTATTCTATTCTCTTCTATCGGTGCCGATGAGGATCGAACCTGGATTGCCCGCGTACTGCAAAATTTACGTCAAACGATTAGGCTCTGAGCTATGACGTCGTACCTTTACAAATTATTAACGCCAAAACTAAACCGAAGTCTGTAGCTACTATATGCTCCAACCCCCCCCCCCCCGAACGGGTTCCTTGTCGTGGCGGGGGGGCTTAGTAGCCGTCACCCGCGGTGAACAAAGAGGAACCCCTTGGCCGGCCCGAGGTGGCCACTCCGAGAGGGCTTGACGAGCCCACTTCGGATGTGTGTCGGTGGGCTGCGGTGAGAGAAGTGTTCTCTCCCCCTACCACTACAGCCGAGGTGGAGTCGCGGAGGAAGAGGAGTGTGTGTATGGCGATGCGCCTCTCGCCCTATCCTCCGTGACTCAGACGGGGCCGTACCGTTGATGCGATGGTAATGTGGCCACGGGGGGAGAGGAGTGTCGATATTGCGAGGCGCCGCTCTCCCTACCCTCCGCGGCCGAAACTTGGTTGGCAGCGGAGCCAGAGATCAGATCCGCCGCTGGGGTCGGGAAAGCGGGTGCTACTAAGCGCTCGATTTTCCTGGCTCCATGGCCTCCGCGTATCGAACTGGGGGGGGGGGGGGGGGGGGAGTCCGATACGCAGGTCGAGTTGGAGGCCGAGAAGGGGGACGTGCCTTGTGCGCCATGTCTGAGAGGGAGAGTGGGGAGGAGAAGTCCTTCCCCGAGAAGGGGCTGCCATGGGGCAGCCTGCGCTGGTGGGGCCGCGGATGTGTGTGAGAGCGTTCTCGTGGCCCTGACAATGTGCGGCGAAAGTACCGACTAAACACCATGGGGTTTAGTTTAGTTAGTCGGTGCGAGTCCGACATAACCCGTCCTAACCCCCGCGAGGCGGGTATGCGTAGGCATTTCCTCATGTTAAGAAAAAGGTACTATATGCTCAAAATACAGAAAAAGTTTTTTTTGTATTCTGAGAATATATGTCTTGCTGCAGCACTTACATAAACTGTTCCTTTATTTTATCGTACGGAATAAATTAATATGGCTTATTGATATAAGATTTTCCATCAATGGCTGCATCACCACTTACTACCAGATGGTAGTCAAGTAATGGCTTAAAGTAAAAGTAAATAAAGTAAAAAAAACTTATTATCTGCCAAATGTCGCATGCTTATTTCGTGCATCGTAATTATCATATCATATGCATGCAGCGGAAAAGAGAGCACTAAAAGCCTTATAACGTCGGAAATCCTCGCCTTAATTCCTCAATACGGATTAGACATCATCATCATCATCATCATTACAGCCTTTCATAAGTCCACTGCTGAACATAGGTCTCCCCCAAGGAATGCCACAAAGCACGGTCCTGAGCCACCTGCATCCCTCGACTTCCTGCATGCCTTACCAGGTCGTCACTCCATCTCGTGGGGGGTCGCCCTACACTTCGCCTACCGGTACGAGGCTGCCACTCGAGAACCTTTCTTCCCCATCGGTTGTCGGTTCTTTGAGCTATATGGCCGGCCCACTGCCACTTCAGCTTACTAATCCGTTGGGCTATGTCCGTTACTCTAGTTCTACTGCGAATATCCTCATTTCTAAGTTTATAACGCAGAGAAACTCCGAGCATAGCCCTCTCCATAGCTCTCTGAGCGACCTTGAGCTTCCGCATACGGCCAGCAGTGAAGGACCACGTCTCAGTTCCGTAAGTCATCACTGGCAACACGCACTGGTTGTACAATTTCGTTTTAAGGTTTTGAGGTATGTCTGACGAGAAGATGTGTCGTAGCTTCCCAAACGCTGCCCAGCCGAGTTGAATCCGTCGATTGACCTCTCGGTCAAAGTTGGACTTACCTAGTCGGACTATTTGTCCCAGGTAAACATACTCGTCAACAACTTCGAGCTTAGTGGTCCCAACAACTACCGGCATAGGAGTGACATGGACATTAAACATAATCTTTGTTTTGTCCATATTCATCTTAAGACCTATCCGTTGGGAGACACTATTGAGGTCATTGAGCATGGTGCTTAGGTCCTCTAGCGATTCTGCCATAAGGACCATATCGTCGGCAAATCGAAGGTGAGTGATGTACTCGCCATTGATGTTGATACCGTATCCTTTCCAGTCCAGAAGCTTGAAAACGTCTTCCAATGCAGCGGTGAAGAGTTTCCGGGATATGACGTCACCCTGTCTTACACCTCCTTGCAATTGGATAGGTTTCGTACTCTGGTTCTGTACTCGGATAGCCATCGTAGCTCTACTGTACAAACACTTCAGCACTTCGATATACCGACAGTCAACTTGGCACCGCTGAAGGGACTGCAGCACCGCCCAAATTTCGACGGAATCAAAGGCTTTCTCATAGTCCACATACGCCAGACATAGTGGCAAATTGTACTCTTCGGACTTCTGTTTAATTTGCCGAAGGGTATGTATGTTGTCTATGGTGCTAAAGCCCTTTCGGAAACTGGCTTGTTCGGGAGGCTGGAAGTCGTCAAGACTGCGCGCGAGACGATTCGTAATGACTCTCGAAAACAGCACGTAGACGCGGCTCAGAAGGGAAATCGGTCTGTAGTTCTTCAAGAAAGCGTTGTCACCTTTCTTGAAGAACAAGACCACCGCACTTCTGCTCCACGCCTCCGGTGTAATGCCACCATGGAGGACGGAATTAAAGAGCTTCTGAAGGACTTCAAGTACCGGTCTTCCACCCGCTTTCAGAAGCTCCGCTGTAATTCCATCCTCGCCTGGGTTCTTACCGTTTTTAAGGTGCTGGAGAGCCATTGTAATCTCGCTCAGACTGACGTCCGGGATATCTTCGGAATAGTGTCGGATCAGACTCGCTCTTGGATCGTTACTCACACTTGCGTGTGGCTCCGACGATGACGTGTACAGCTGCCCATAGAACCTCTCAATCTCACTGAAAATCTCAGGTGTCCCGGAAACGATGCTGCCACATTCTGTCTTCAGCTTTGACAGTTGGCTCTTTCTGGCAGACAGATCTCTGGCAAAGACTTTGAAGCCTTGGTTCCGCTCGATCGCTTCTTCAATACGAGCTGTATTGAAGTTGCGTAAGTCCCGCCACATGCATTTGGAGATGTGTCTGTTCAGATGCCTGTATGCTGTCAAGTCTGTTGAACAATGTAGCTTCATCTCCCGTCTAACAGCCATGAGATTAAGAGTGTGATCGGAGAGTTTTTGTGTTCTTCTGCGGCGGGTCTTGCAGAACTTAGCTCCGACCGCATGGACAGTTTCCACGAGCTTGTCATTCATATCGCCCACTTCATTGCAGTCTTCTAGGCACTAAAAACGGTTTTGTAACTCGAGCTGAAAGGTTTCAGGACTTTGGAACAGAGCACGAGGGGTACGGAGCGTTGACTTCATTAGACGAGACCTCTCCAACTTAACGTTTAGGTTCAGTGTGCCTCTAACCATTCGGTGATCGCTACCAGTTTTCACCCTCGCGATCACGGAGACATCACTGAACAGTTGTCGTCTGGTCGTCATAATGAAGTCAATCTCATTTTTTGTCGAACCGTCGGGACTCGACCAGGTCCACTTCCTGTGGGGCCGCTTCTGGAAGAAAGAGGTCATCATAAAGAGTCCCTCTTTCTCCATGAAGTCGGCCAGCTGTTGGCCCCTAGAGTTCCGTTGCCCTTTTCCAAATTTCCCTACTTTCAGCTCACCGTTCTCTCTTGTGCCTAGTTTTGCATTGAAGTCTCCCATTAACACCGTATATTGGGTTTTGGAGGAATGCATGGCTCTAGACATATCCTCATACATTTCCTCCACCTCCTCATCGGGGTGTGCCGAGGTTGGTGCGTAGACTTGTATGACTTTCAGCGAATACCGTTTGGTGATTCTGAGTATAAGGTACGCAACCCTCGTCGACACACTCCCGATCTTTACAACGTTGTTAACGGGAGACTTGTGGACGATAAATCCGACACCTCCTTGGAACAGATGGTCGCCCTCCCGGTGATAGAGCAAGTTGCCGGATTCGAGGATTACCGTGTTACTCCCCCTCTCTTCGGTCTTCGGATAATCCTATAATATGCCAGCGCAACTTGTCTATCTCTTCTTCCAGCTCCACGATCTTCTCGTCAGTCCTCAGGGTGTGTGCGTTGTGCGGATTACACATTTTTATTATAATATTTTGTCGCTAAAATTACGTAGGATTTATATCACAAATACACTTAAACGTATCGGCAGGCGAAGTGTAAGGCGTCCCCACTAGATGGTACGTGGTAGAGCCATGCTGCAGCTATATTAGTAGTATAGTTGTAGCACGAATGGGTCGGCTCGACCGGGGAAGGTCCACGCTCTCACAGAATACCAGCGTCAAATAGCAGCTTAACACTGCTGTGTTTCGTATGAAGACTGTGGAGAGCCGGAGACCCTTTTTGCTGGAAAAAAGGCGTTTCATCTTAGTCCTCACGGGTGACAACTCATCTGCATTTTGATTTGCAAACGAGAATAAATGTAGATGTCTATGGGCCACAGCGGCCACTTACCATCAGGTGGACTGTGTGCTCGTTTGTCACCCTATCATATAAAAAAGATGGGGTGTCGACCTGGTAAGACATGCAGGAAGTCAATAGATACAAGTGGCTCGTGACCGTGCTTTGTGGCATTCCTTGGGGGAGGCCTATATGTTCAGCAGTGGACTTGTGAAGGAGTGTAATGATGATGATAATGATACGTTTTGGACTTTATGAAGTAATCTGATGGCGTACTTCTTTAAATGCTACTGGAACTCCTGGAAGAGTAGAACTAGGTGTGCCATGTTTGGCCTCGTTTTGTTATTTATGATGAGACCTTATCTCTGGACTTGATAGAGTGACCTTAATGTGTACTTTGATGACTTCTACTGAAAGTCCTCGACGAAGAAAACTAAGTGGCACGAGTTTGGGCTCGTTTTTTTAGTTATAAAAAGACTTTACTTGATGGAGTGACTTGAAGATGTACTTCAGTGACTGATACTGGAACTCTTTGACGAATAGAACTACAATTTTCATTTTTTTTCCACGATCATATGAGCATTAATAATAATAATAATAATAATAATAATAATCATTTATTGACAGACAACAAAGGCCCGTAAAAAAACATAATTACTTATAATCAACAAACATAAAAAAAATTAAATAAAATGAAATAATATTGTAATACAAAAATAAATTAAAATTAAATAAATGCCATCAAACAAATTAAAACTTAAAATATTATACATAAAATATTTGTAAATTCAGGTAAATTTTCAAGATTGTTTTGAGGCATATAAACAGAAAAATACATATGACAATTCCCATTCATATACGATTTTATAGCACAAATTCGTGAATCATTACAATTTACTATAGTATGTGCCATATCGATTGAGAAAAACGGACAATGACCTCAGATATGAGCCGAGTGTCAAAAGGCGTAACTTACAAAATCTCAATTTAGATGTGATAACAATATTTAAATATTGATATTATTCCCACTTCTAGGTCAGCACATATGTTTTGTTTTTTTGTTTCTTAAATAATATTGTCTGTGGTTCCTATAAACATAGTAAAATCTTACGGTACATCGCGAAAAATGTGTTATATTTTATATTTCAATTTATGGTAAGTAACGCAGCAATTCATTTAATAACAGTTTCATATTAAAAAAATATTTGAAGCAATATAATCACCATATTGAGCTTTTGCAAATTCATCCCTTTAAAATAAACAAAACGCGCGTTACGTCAGTTCGTTCTAAAAGAAACGTGACGCCGACCCATAATAAACGTAGCAGGTACGTACAAATAGGTACAAATGCGACGACGTAGCCTTTCTATTTCTTAAAGCGCTCTTTTTATGTGACCATGTGGTATTTATTTTCTAAAACAATATGTATTTATGTGATGTAGTACTATGGTAGTATATTTTTGTCATTTATTTACAGGCCCATCTTCTGGAGCACCTTTAACGTCACCAGTAAAAAAGAGAAAACCTACCACTTTGTCGGTCGGGGAACAAGAGATTATCATTAATGTATACAAATATGTCAAAAACACCTGGCCCGAAGACGTGTATCCTTCAAACGTTAATATGGTAGAAAAGGTTTCGGAGATCTCAGGAGTCAGCAAGAGCACTATATATCGCGTATTAAGCGTGTATAGAGATTCCCATAAAATACCAGAAAAGGGAATAATTAATAAAAGAAAAAAGTCTGTAATTGACAAGTTGGACGATTTTGATAAATCGGCTATAAGAGCGAAAGTGCATCAGTTCTTTCTTGCAGGAGAATTACCGACTTTAGACAAAATTTTGCTCAGTATAAATCAAGATGACCAGTTGCCAAACTTGAGCAAAACTTCCCTGCGACGTGTGTTGCGCCATTTAAAATTCAAATATATAAAGAGAAACAGAAAAAGTGGTCTAATAGATCGCCCAGAGATAGTTCTGTGGCGTACCAGATATTTGAGAGAAATACAAATATTAAGAAACGAGGGACGTAACATTTTTTACCTTGACGAAACATGGATTAACGCAGGTCATACTATGGGAAAGGTATGGGAAGACACCACAATTGAATCTTCTCGTCAATCACGGTTAGAAGGCTACTCTACTGGCGCGAAAGCCCCTTCGGGTAAAGGAAAGCGATTAATAGTTGTACACGTTGGCAATGAAAATGGCTTTTTGGAGGGATGTGATTGGGTATTTGAATCATCATCTACTGGTGACTACCATGAGAGTATGGACGCTCTCCATTTCGAGGACTGGTTTAGAAAAGTAATAGAAAAACTGCAAAGCGGCGATGTCATAGTTATGGATAACGCTAGTTACCACTCCAGACGTTTAGAAAAAACCCCAACAATGTCTTGGCGGAAACAAAATATGCAGGAATGGCTAGAATCTAAACAGATCGCATACGTGCCCTCGGACACAAAGACCCACTTAATGGAAAAAATAAAGGCAGTTAAAGATAACTATCGAAGTTACGTCACCGACGAGATGGCAAAAGAAAAAAGCATCACAGTGGTAAGGTTACCTCCTTATCACTGTGAGCTTAACCCCATTGAACTTGTGTGGGCAGATGTGAAAGGGTACGTTGCACGAAAAAATACAACTTTCAAGTTAAAAGATGTTAAAAATTTACTTAAAGATGGTTTAACTCAAATCACGCCAGATAAATGGAAAAACTGTGTTCAGCATGTCCTTAAGGTTGAACAAAAAATGCGTGGCATGGATGATAGAATTGACCAAACTGCAGATCGCTTTATAATTAATGTTACAGATAGTTCATCAAGTGAAGATACGAGTGATGATTGCACCGAATAAAAATAAAGTTCTTATATAATATTAAAAATAAAGTTTTATCTTTTGCATAAGTACGTACTTATTCGGTATCGTTATCACTCGAATCTTTATATGTGTTATAAATTAATGTTTTTTGTTGTTAAATGAATAAAGTACTTTATAACAATAGATGATTTTTCTTCTACAGCGATCTTTCACATAACTTTTTAATAATAGTTAATAAATATATATTATATCAATCATTATAAAAAAATCATTATAAATAAAGAAAGTACTACATATAAAATGTGCCTATATATTGAAGGTTTGTAACCCCTGGTTAAACGACCGAAAGGTCATTGTCCGTTTTTCTCAATCGATTTGGCACATACTATAAGTCAACATTATTAATTAACGCAGTTCTCCACAAGGGGGCCACACCTCCATATGGTCACCCTTTTAATATTTCGGATGAAGAATCGACCGCAGAGGTACCATGTGAAGAGAACTCTGTATGAATTGTTGACAAAAAAGATACCTCATGGGGAAGCAGCCAGGTCTCTTGAAGAGCCACCACATCAAACTCTTTACACAGTTCTCTAACATGATCAACACTTCTCTTAATTGACTGACAATCAAAACTAACGAACTTCATGTCTTACGGAATTACTTTGCCAGAAATGTCTAAACACTATGCCTACAGGCCAGAAGTCCTCATTCATAAAAATATGTTTTCTGTCAAAATTAATCCTTACCTTAAAAGAAGCAAAGTTAGTCCTTTTAAAAGGTTCAATACGTTCAACACTTATCGCTTGTTCACCTTTACACTTAATATACTCCTCAAGCTTATCAGCAGTCGTTGAAACGTCTAAACGTGATACATATAAGCAAAGAGATCTCGGAGCAGCTCGGATAAGCGAATCTCCTAGTGGTTGCACGGCCGCCCTACCCTGCCTATTCCTATTTTTCTTTTTATAAGACACGGGCACAAACCCTTCGTCCTTATTTTTTGTTATCAGATTAACCTCTTTTTGGCTACGTAATGGTGCAGACGTATTTATGTCGTTAGTTATCGTATCGTCAGTCTCGCCTAACACTGTTACCGTACTCGTACTCGTAGTTGCAGACGGACGTTCAATACACATACGTACGTCCTCTTTCGGCACACTTCTCTTTTCTACAAAAACCGAGCTCGAGCGTGGATGCGATTGCGATGCACTCTCAGCGCTCCTCCCTCTCTCCCCTCCAAAAGTGCGTAGTAACACTGGTGATCGGTCGTTTCTTATTTGAGTTTCAATAGAAACTAAGCTACTATTTTTATCTTTACTACCTTCTTTTTCTAATTTATTATCACGAGTATGTTGTTGTTCTAAATATTTACGTAGGTTCTCCAAATCTGATTGCGTAGCCAATACGTTTTTAATGTTCAATAATTCTTGTTTCAACAGAACTATGTCCTTTAAAAGACTGGTTACATCAACATGATCAAATGTTACGGGTGGGAGCCTATTGAGGTTCTTCGCCACAAACACTGGAAGGCTAGAAGGCTCTGTTTCTTTAAGAATTTTTATGATATCCTGAAGAAGCCTTTTGTTTTTCCCCTCCCCTTTACGTGTCACTCGTCGAGTTATTGAAGAATCTAACAGAAGCGCCTTTGCACGATCAATTTCTTCCTCCGTAAAATTAGATTCACATATTTGTAGTAAACTGACTTCATCAATCACGTCAATTTTACACTGAATAAAACAAAGTAGCTCATTTACCACTAAACGGCAACCACACAGATTTGACATTTTATATTAGCGAAGCGCATGAAAAATGCACACACGTCCGTACGCTAGCGATGCGCGATGCGAGGTCCATTATGAGTCGTGCGCGGTTTTGGATTTTCCAAGCTTTTTTAAATTAAAATTTGACATAGAATTATGGGAAATTTTTAAGTATACTAATGTTTATAAGGTTTTTAATGAAAACTTGTGTGTAATTAAACTACTTTAAAAATTTACGTATAATCATGTTAAACGTATTTTTTTTAATATGCTAAGGCATGCACATTTGGATTTACTAATAGTTAGATATATTTTTTTATAGATTAAGGGTGACAAACATAGACAAAGTTCACCTGGTGGTATGTGGATGCTGTGGCCCATTGGACATATACATTTACCCTCAATTAAGAATCAAAATACAGATGCGTTGTCACCCCTGAGGACTGAGATGGAATGTCTCGTTTCCAGTGAAAAAGATCTCCGGTTTTCTACACTCACCATACGAAACACAGCAGCATTAAGCTACTATTATACGCTGGTATTCTGTGAGAGCGTGGCTCTACCATGGTCAAGCCGACTCATTCGTGCTACAACGATAATATAGCTGCAGCGTGGCTCTCCCACGTAAAAATGTTTTCTTATAAAAACTTTTACCAGAAAAAGTGTTATAAAAGATTGCTGGCGTGTTGCAATAATTGTTTTATTTATTCAGTGTCCACAATATAGTAAAATAGGTATTGTACTATTATATATTACTATCATAGTATATATATTGTATCAAGATCACCATAGTATATATCATATTATAATTTATTGCAATTGTCTTCCTATTGTATCCAAAACTCACTATCAGTATTTTATAGTAAGACCGATTATATCGAAGGATTCTACTAAATATTTGTGATGACCAAAGTTATAAAAATCTAAGGTAATAACATTGTAGCAATATATCCGGAGACCTTTTTTACTGGAAAAGAGGCATTCCATCTTAGTCCTCACGGGTGATAACACATCTGCATTTTCATTCGCAAACGAGGATAGATGTAGATGTCTATGGGCCACAGCAACCACTTGCCATCACGTGAAATGTGTGCCTGTTTGTCAACCTATCCTATAAAAAAATTATTCTGAACTAATTCAACGCGTAATAATGGGTTTTCACCGCGTTTTTATTAAGGCACTTTCTTCTCCATTTGTCACTACGATACAAATTTTACAATCGGTTAACTAATTCTTCTTTAAGCTCTGGACTCGAAACGTAGTAATAAATTTGTCGCCATTTTGAATTATATTTATTATTTATTTTATTTAATAACTGCATGCCTGTTACAAAAATGGTTCATCATCATCATCATCATTACAGCCCTTCACAAGTCCACTGCTGAACATAGGCCTCCCCCAAGGAATGCCACAAAGCACGGTCCTGAGCCACCTGCATCCATCGACTTCCTGCATGTCTTACCAGGTCGTCACTCCATCTTGTGGGGGGACGCCCTACACTTCGCCTACCGGTACGAGGCTGCCACTCGAGAACCTTTCTTCCCCATCGGTTGTCGGTTCTTCGAGCTATATGGCCGGCCCACTGCCAATGGTTATTATAAAATAAAAAAAACACCGTTAAGGACCATACGTTCCGCTTTAAGCAAGACAGTCCATCCATTTACTTAGTCCATTTCCATTCACATTCAAAAACGAAACCAGATATATTAAAGCAAATATTGCAATTTAACAATAAAAGAAGTGCAATTTAAAAAAGAAATTTATTAATATTTTATAATATACCACGTTTTTCCCATTCTTATATTGTCAGTTAATTTAAATTCAATTACTAAATTCTACCCGAACAGACATACACGGAAGAGAGAAAAAACGTTTTTAAATGTTACAGTCTCTCTACGTCCCACTGCTGGCCTCCTCTTATTTCTGAGAGGGTTTTAGGGCAAAAAAATGTTTGCCGCGCTGTCCCAATCCGTGTTGGTGAACTTCACATATCTTCGAAATATTTTTTTCTTATTTCTCAGACATACATAAAGTTTTCCTCACGATGTTTTCCTTCACCGCCGATCACGTGGTAAATCAGCACTTAAAACTGCAATTAATAATTTCATTGGTGCCGGCGGAGATGGAACCCGGGTCGCTCGCCTACTGTGAAATTTACGACGAGCGCTTAGCACCTGAGTACCACGGCTTGAAATACAAGTATAAGATCATAATACCAGAACTTGTTGTGTACAAGACCAATAAAACTTTATTGATGAGGAAAAATGCTATTCGCAAAAAAAAAAATACGGATGCCATGTATTTTTTGCTAAAATACCAAATGGTATAAAAATCAACCTTTAACTATATTAAATAAAATTACCAGTTTTATTATTAAAAAAATGTTATTTAATAGAAGAGTTAATAAAAAATAACTTAATAATTTTACTATAATAATTTAACCCAAGATTTGTTATAGTTAAATAATTAAGTTTTTTTTTTAATTACTAAGGCAGAATGTACAAGGATTCTTAAAAAATATAACACTTGATTTTCGGTACCTACATATTGTAAATAAAAATATATATTCTATTCTATTCTATTGGTGCCGACGTGGATCGAACCCTAAACCTCTGAGCTACCACGGCTAATAAAAATGTGGCGAAAGGCAATCCCACCAGAGTGTAATAAGATTAATTTTATTTTCGCTTTAGATCATTAAACATTCCATAATTATTTAAGGGCATCCCGCTCTGAGGGAAAAAATAAATAGTCACGTTAGGTAGGTATAACCATGTCATTAACGCTAGACGAAATACCCAGACTATTTCTACGTACGCCAATCCACCTATCACGATCGTCAGTCAACCTGTCAAGCGTGACGATTAAGGCAAATTCTACCTACAGTAGGCGAATCCCATGTTCATCAGTGGACTTATGCAGGCCGATGAAGAAGTATAAGAATCAGTATTTTCTGCCGACTTCCAAAAAGGAGACGGTACTCAATTCGACTGCATGTTTTTTTATGTGTGTTACCTCATAACTTTGTACTGTGTGAACCGATTTTGATGATTCTTTTTTTATATGAAAGCTGATAGTTCTCCTGTGGTCCCATATGAATTTGATCAAGGTCAGACCAATGGTTATTGAGTTATTCTCAAATAACTTATATTAAAGTCGCTTATATTGAAGTCGGCTGTACAAAATTTTTAATTTTAAATTATTAGTTCTTTGAATAAGATCGTACGTATACGCACGTTTAAGGAAGCTCAAGGTTGCTCAGTGAGCTATGGAGAGGACTACTGCTGGGGGTTTTTCTGCGTGATAAACTTAGAAATGAGGATATCCGTAGTAGAACCAGAGTAACCGTAGCCCAACGGATCAGTAAGCTGAAACGACAATTGGCCGACCATATAGCTCGAAGAACCCACAAACATTGGGAAAGAAAGGTTCTCGAGTAGTGTGGGCGTCCCCCACT
Source organism: Parnassius glacialis (assembly GCA_033319125.1). NCBI lineage: Eukaryota > Metazoa > Arthropoda > Insecta > Lepidoptera > Papilionidae > Parnassius > Parnassius glacialis. The sequence continues at coordinate 48,007,380 of JAVANC010000017.1, forward strand.
AGATTGAGTGACGACCTGGTAAGACAAGCAGGTGGTTCAGGACCGTGTTTTGTGGCATTCCTTGGCTCCCCCAATGTTTAGCAATGGACTTGTGAAGGGCTGTAATGATGTTGATTAATGATAATGATAAGATCTAAATCTATTTAGATTCGCATTTGCGATATCAGAATGTAGATTGCAAATTACATTTACACCTCCTTTTTGCGCTTGAAATGTATTTACCTTATCAGTAGAGTCACCCCATAGTGCCTAACCCTATCTGTAACCAAGTCCAAGTGGTAGTAAACGCGTTTGTTGAGCATGAGGTCCCGGGTTCAATTCCTAGGTCAGGCCAAAATCAGTTATTGCGTTTTTTGTCAAGAAGTTCTCAGTAGCAGCCCGGAGTCAGGAAGTAAGCGGTGCTTCACCCCCATGCCTCAAAAAGCACCTCCTGCTCCTGATATCTCTCCGGTCGTGTGGGATAACTGTCCCATTGGACTATGAAAATTAGCGAATAGAGAGTGTGCTTGTTATTGTGCATACACTCCGGCACTATAATCCTGTCGCGCGCAGATGACTAGTCTCCTTTGAGACTGGCCGCCGTGACCGAAATTCGGTCAAGGACATTATACCCCATGAAATGATAACAATTCGAAAGACTGATTTAATAATCTATCCATGATAAGCTCTCAAATTTGTACATTTATCTATAATATATAATATATAAAAATCAATTGCTGCCCGTTAGTCTCGCAAATAGTCGAAAACGGCTGGACCGATTTTGATGAACTTTTTCGTGTATGATTGATTGGGGCAAAGAATTTAATTTTTTTTTAAAAAGAATTTAATTGGAACCCATAGGTGACGCTGTTGTCGTGAACGATAAAATACCCGAGCGAAGCCGGGGCGGATGGCTAGTAAAAATATAAAAACCGAAACATACCCGGTTATACAGAAGTAACAGAAATCTATTGCTTCCTAGTTGATGTCGTAAGAGGGGATAGAGGGAAATGAACGGGAAGCATCTTCTTGATCACAACTCAAAATAATAAAAATACTTCCGTTGCCAATCCGGTATCCAAGCGTGACAACTTTGGCAAATACCCCACTATGAGGCAATCTATAGGAGAGAGAGGCCAATGTTCAGCAGACTTTTGATAGACTGTAATGAATGATAGAATGTAATGAATGAATGAGTATAATATGAATATTCACACTTGTTTATCTTCTTTCAGATAATGCAGATTGCATACCATACCATCGCCTTCCTGAACGACATAATCGGATCAAACGACCCATCACCAAAGAAGAAACCTCTGATACGGCTGATAAAAGACACGCTCTTCAGTCTCGCATTTCCAATTGCGATATACGTATCCGTCGCATTCTGGAGCATTTATGCAATAGACAAAGATCTAATATTCCCAGATGTCATAGAGAAATTATATCCGACCTGGATGAACCATGTCATGCACACGACTGTTGCGATTTTTATGATCTTGGAGCTTATAATCACATCCAGAAGCTATCCATCAAGAGCTGTTGGTCTTTCAATGACATTGGCATTCACAATGTCGTATATTGCGTGGCTCCTGATTATTTATTTTAAAAGTGGAGAATGGGCTTACCCTTTCTTAAATACATTGAACTGGCCTTTGAGAATTGTATTCTTAGTTATTAGTAATATTGTAATCGTAGGTGTCTATGTTTTTAGTGAAAAATTAAATTATTTGCTTTTGCCTGGTTCTCAACGAGACGCCAAAAAGCTCAAGTCGAATTAGTAGTATTTCTATTGTTATAAAGAATTTAGTAAAAATAGTTACTTGAATATAAAACAATGGTGATGCTTTTCATCACAAAAATAAAAACAAAATAATATTATGTTAAGATTTACAATATTTGTAATATTTCATAATTTGTTCGGTCGTTTGATGCAGTGGATCTTATTTGTAAATGAAAAAGCAAAATATTTTAATAGTACATAAACAGCTTGTTTTTTATTTTACTTTCAACCGACTTCAAAAAGGAGGAGATTCGCAATTCGTCGGAATCTTTTTTTATGTATATTCTAATGTTGCAATAACAGCAAAGGTCACACCGACCACTTTTTTTACGTCTGAATCTGCAAATAAACTTTGATTCTGAGGAAAACGAGGAAGAAACCTAGCTAGACTTTTTTATTTAAATTTATAATTTAAAAAGAAACCCAAAACTAATTACTTAATTATCATACAGTCCTACTTAAATAATTATGCTGCACAATTAATGATAGAAATATTTTTATGAACAGCTTGGTGGCGCTCATTCCCAGACGTTATTCGTATTCAACGTATACAACCATGCAAGCATGCAACACTAATTATTATAATTGCCATTCTTATGAAGTCTTTACTTTTAACCTTCCTAATAAACAGACCCTGTATTCTTACCCATGAATAACTAATGCTGTAGAACAGAATATGTCTAGCTTATGTTTCTTATGCCCACTTTCACCACCGACCCGTAAGATTTATGGGACCCCTTAGCATATTTAGGGGTCAGTTAGGGGATAGTTTCCGTTTCACCACTTTTAAAGGGTTCATTACGGGCTAAACGATCCCCTAAATTTATGAGATGGATTATTGGTCCCATAAACCTTCACATAAGTAAAAGCGACGTCTAGAAGACAAGATGGACCGTGATCTATTTGATTTTCTTGATAATTTAGACACACCTGACGATAAATCGTAGTCGAAGAGTCGAAGAGCTAAAATATATCGAAAACGACCAAATTATTTCAACGACTTCGATGAAATAAGATTTTTTCCGAAGATATAGGTTATCTCAATCAACAGTGATATATTTGTTGGAAAAAATTGAACATATTTTGGAATTTCCTGATAATAGGTGAGTATCTAACTATTTACATAGTAAATCAATTTTAATGTATATACCTACCATAGTCTGTAATATTATTAAAATTGTGGTTTATTAAATATTTAAGTAAAAGGGTGGGTTCTCCTACCTTTTCATTTATTACCTATTATATCTAGCTACGAAATAAAGGTAAAAGCATAAAAGGTTACATTATTGCTCTCCTAACAGTAACTTTTGAATGGAAAATGAGCCTGTATAGGTAGGCCGTAGGTACCTGTCTGGTGCTAAGTGCTAACCTACCTACCATGGTAAGTTGATACCCGAGGTACCTATATCTACTTAAGTTTCTACCTATTTTAATTTGTAGTTTGTGATTCACTTTACAAAAGTTATTGTTTATATTTTTCTGCCGACTTCCAAAAAGGAGACGGTACTCAATTCGAGTGTATGTTTTTTTTTATGTGTGTTACCTCATAACTTTGTACTGGGCGAACCGATTTCAATGATTCTTTTTTTATATGAAAGCTGATAGTTCTCGTGTGGTCCCATATAAATTTTATCGAGGTCAGACCAATGGTTATTGAGTTATCCTTAAATAACCTATATTGAAGTTGCTTATATTGAAGTCGGCTGTACAAAATTTTTAATTTTAAATTATTACAGGAACAATTCCATACCACCCATAGATCAATTATTAATAGCTTTAAGATATTACGCCACAGGCAATCATTTGCTTGCTGTGACTGATATCGGTGGTACTCGTTTGGCTACATCCAGTCGGATAGTAAAAACAGTGTCTCAAGCTATTGTATCCCTACGTCGAGAATTCATACCTCCTGATACAAACAGAGACCAAGACAGAGTTAAGATAGACTTCTATGATATAGCTAGATTCCATAATGTACTAGGCTGTATTGATTGTACACATATAAAAATTCAGTCACCAGGTAAATTCCTCATTTTGATTTAACTACCTTTCACTAATTTAATTGAGGAGTTGGTTTTTAAAAATGTTTATCAGTTTCTAGAGTCTTATATTAATAATACACAAAACAATGCGTCAGTGGTTTGCACTTACATTTTTTTCACATTTTTAATTTTTTTTTTCTACTTTTATGAAAATCTGTGGTTTGGTTCATTTACTTTTAATCTTATTAATATAAAATATAGTTAATAGTACAGAAATAAACAATAACCTTTACATTTTCCGAACAAATTAACTTCCCCGCTATGATATCTGTCAAATATTGTACCTCACTTTCTAGTGGCGCCGCCCTGGTGGCAGAAAAAGTCGTGGATGTCTTCATTGCTATAGTAAAAATAAACTGGTGTAAAGGTATGCAAAATAAAATTCGAGACTGATATCATAATATGTACCTACTTTATTCTACAATTTGGTACCCGACGCGTAGCTGCCGCAGAGGCAATAATTGTGGAAATATCGTTTTAAATTTGGAAAAGTTATTTTGTTTAATTAGGATTGATAATACATTCATTGAAGTTGAATGATATATAACTTTCAAATAAATTTGTCGGTACGATACGCGCGCCACCTACTGTAAGTTAATTGTACTATGTCTATAACCTTCACGCGTAATGAACGTATGGCATCGCACAAAAAACGAACAAACAAACATTAATTTTTATATATTAGATTAATTTTTATTTATTAGATTCATAATGTCTAACAGTGACAATAACCGCTTCTTCAACTTCCCTCCACTTCCTTACTCTACCTCAACACATCACATTTTTTTGATCACAGCTCATTAATTTATTCATATTTTATTAACTTATTTCTAATCATTTAGCTTCGTTCTTAATATTAAATTTTTTATTAATAATAATTTTAACAGTGGTAGAGCCACGCGGCAGCTTTTGCTGTCGCACGGATGGGCCGGCTCGCACCGGGGTGGTACCAAGACCTCACAGAATACCAGCGTGAAGTAGAGGTTCACCTCTGCGTTTCGCTTGGTGAGTGCAGGTGGCCGGAGGCCCTTTTTACTGGAAATGAGGCATTCCATCTTAGTCCTCACGGGTGACAACGCATCTACATTTTGAATTGTAATAGAGGATAGATGTAGATGTCTATGGGCCGCAGCAACCACTTACCATCAGGTGGACTGTGTGCTCGTTTGTCACCCTTATCCTATAAAAAAAAATTAAATGTTTAATTCGATGTAAATGTATCTAGATGTCCATCCTTGTGCAATTTATGTTTGTAAACTGCCCCACGCTACAAGATAAATCATAGTGTGGTGGTTATATTTTTTTAAAAGAAAAAAGAATGGGCTAACAGTAGTTTAAATCATGACAAACATAATGTTACGATCTTAGGGTTCGAGACAATTAAAAACTGCCGAGTGAATTATCAAAATTGACTCTTTAATTACAGAACAATAATTACAACAATAATAATAATACGTGCAGAGTTAGATATAACTTAATTATTGCAAATTCGTATAATACAAATGTAATTTTAGATACATTGTTATTAATTATTGTTTATTATTATTATGTTGATAATATACATAAATTTAAACCTACCTTAATGATATTATATTATACAAAAATACTACCTACTAATAGCGACAAATATGCCAAGCGTGGCGATTAGGTACGGAAAAACAGTTGATACGATCATGATTTTAAATACAATATAAGCAAAACAGAGTTTTGATTATATTGTATTCAAAACAGAGTTTTAAAAAACTAATTTGAATCAGCTATTTTTCGTAGCGATTAAAATCTACTTTATTAATCTTTAATACGAATCTGACAATAAAACAATGTATTAGGTACTGCCAAGACAGTTTGTTAAAATTTCTGAAAAAATTGAGAATGCAAAAAAACGCAAAGCATCGTTGAAAAATAGACATCTTTACATACCTATATAATTATATATTTTTATATATAACTCTTCTGTTCGTGTGTATGTGACTGAACTCCTCCTACGACTGGACCGATTTTGATAAAGTTTTATTGATTCGAGAATAGTTCAGATTAGATCCGGTAGGTGGCACTGTTGTCGAGATCCATAAAGCACCCGAGCGAAGCCAGGGCGGATCGCTCTGTCTGTCAGTCCGGCACAATCTTCAGAATGGCTGAACACCAATAGAGATCAACGCCAGGAGGGATATAGGCTATATTTTATTCGAAAAAACTTGTGAGTATTTTTTGCTGAAAAATGGAAAAATTGTCAAATTAAATGGTCTTCCATTATCTTAAATCTAAATAATCTAATAATAGATACTATCCTGGCAAAGCGGGGGCGGCGAGGCAGTTCATTGGTTGATTAATAAAATCTCATAGCAGAAAAGTACTAGTTTATAAGAGCTGATCGGAAAATATAATACTTACATTATTTTTTCCGATCACCTGGATCACCCACAGATAGAGAGAGTCGAAAAAGTCGAAAAAGTTTGAGGACCTTTAGGATATTGAATAAAACTATATTTACTAAAAACCCGCGTAAAAGAACATATAGCCGACTTGAAGCACCGACGTTCCGGGAAGTTTGCACTCTGTGAATATGTTCAAGATCGTCCCCGCCATTACATTAGATTTGATAGACTACAAATCCTCGCAAAAGAACACCGATTCCTACCAAGGATAATTCGCGAAGCTATTGAAATTAAAAAACACCCTAATTTCAATAGAGAAGATGGATTGGTGCTGCCATCTGCTTGGGATCCTATAATTAATAAAATTAAATCCAAACCCAAGCATACCACTTCAAGACTTCAAGATACTATAAGCTCATTCTGCGTAGATCGGACCAAAAATTAATATTCAAAAACTGAAGGTAGTCGGGCTAACTATATTACATCGGGACTTCAAACACCTCAGTCCCCCTGTGACCATGGGTGCTGTAAAGCACCCGAAACGCCGGGAATTAAAATAAGTAAATTAAACGCGATAAAATCCGTAAATATAGTTTTATTCATTGTATAGTATTCGCGTAAATATAAGAGACCTTTAGGAGAGTTTGCGTTCAATAGAGTAACGTACAAAATTGTAAAGTAATTATGGAAAACACATCTTAATACTGGCAACATATACCTAATCTGTTTTAATAGAAAATGTTGTGTATCTATAGTCTCGGCTTCACAGATGAGGTATTGTCTGCATACACTTGTATGTATGTAATTACTCAAAGGTTTTGTCCCTTGGCTGCGGCGCCAGTCTTCGCGAAATTTAGCATTCGCTGTCAAATTCTATACTTTACCTTTTGGTTTACATATTTTCCATGCGACTTCTTTATTGACACTAAAGGAATTCAAAAGTTTATAGAGCGACCAGGGAACATTGTCATGCAAAAACTTATATCGCGTACGTCAGTTACGTTTTCTGGATTTAAATAGCAAAATTAAAACAAACTACAACGCGTTTGGTATATTTTCTTCGATTATTTTTTCTTTTAGTCAAAATTATTGCACACACCTCTTTTGGTCTCATATCACACTAGACTAAGCGCCTTTTTACCTAAAGGTAAAACGTAGTGATTATAATATACTCTTAGCCTAAAGGTCACAAACATAAACTTAGAATATACCTACGCCAGTATATTCTAAGTCTATGGTCACAAATAATCGATTAGGATTTCGACCGCTTGGTCTCATCTATCACTATTTAATATTTAAAATTCTTTGATTGAAATAGATTCCAAAGAATAATATCTATATATATTTTAATAGTGGTAGAGCCACGCGGCAGCTTTTGCTGTCGCACGGATGGGCCGGCTCGAACCGGGGTGGTACCACGACCTCATAGAAAACCAGCGAGAAGTAGCGGTTTACCTCTGCGTTTCGCTTGGTGAGTGCAGGTGGCCGGAGGCCCTTTTTACTGGAAATGAGGCATTCCATCTTAGTCCTCACGGGTGACAACGCATCTACATTTTGATTTGTAATAGAGGATAGATGTAGATGTCTATGGGCCGCAGCAACCACTTACCGTCAGGTGGACTGTGTGCTCGTTTGTCACCCTTATCCTATAAAAAAAAATCGAAATGGTATTGTTTTTGATGGGACACCTGTGCCATATAGTGACATCGTTAAAAATTTAGGTAATACTTTTGACCAATTTTTATCTTGGGCGCCGCAGGTAAGCGAAGTGAGTAGGAGGGTGTTTGCATCGGCCGATCTCTCCGTAGATTAAGCAATTTCCTACCCATACCTACCAAAATTGCGTTTCCACAATCACTTCTTTTACAGATTCTCGATTATGCTGACTAGTGTTATCTCAATTTAAATGTGGAGTTGCTTAATAAACTTGAGCGTATTCAGAACCTTTGCATACGGTTCATATTTGGACTTCGAAAATATGACCATGTCCCCGAGTATAGCGAAAAACTCAAGTGACTTCCGACCCGTCTTCGCAGGAATACTTTCTCTTTTATACTGTATTCTATTCAATCCCACTTCCCCTATTTACCTTAAAGAGCGGTTTGACTTCCTGGTGACACTCACTGTTGCTCTTTTTGCTCTGATAAAAACCTCACCCTAAAAATTCCATCTCATAACACTTCTTTCTATTCTAGATCCTTTTCTATTGAAGCTCTTACTCTGGCTCTGGAACTCCCTACCGCTGCACATTAGATGTACGCAGTCTATTGAAAAGTTTAAAAAACTTGTCAAAGCGCATTTCTTTCCTCCTTAAATAGTCATTCCCCTAAAATATTACTACCTACTAATTTTTCCTTACTTACTTGTTTAATCCCTTTCTGCTAGATACGAAAGATCTATATATTTTTGTATTTAACACTTTCACTATCCGGTTTTCAGACACAATAGTAAGACAATAGCAATGACCTATATGTAGTGCACTGGACAGCGAAAGAGTTAAAATGTATTTATTTATTATAGTGTATTTTTCAACAACCTACGTACACCCTTTCTCACAGGCCACTTTATCCTCTGCAACGGTTGTCTGGTAGAGATCGGTTCGCGATTACGCCACCAATTATACCTATAAATAATTTATGTTTTTTTTTCTCTCTTATGTATTTCTGGTGTACAATAAAGTATATTTCATTCATTCATTCATTCAAAATCTGAGATTAAATATAAACTATTTTCTGTAATAACAGGGATTACATTGTAAATAAATTACGACTCTTAAAAAATTTATTCAAAATTTAAACAGCTTAGTCAATGTAAAACGGGCTTCGGGCATTTGTTTTTTGTTGTTCGTGGCCGCATTTTTCGGAGTATAAGTACTATATTCGTAGGCCACCTTCCTGTTGACCAGCGTTGCTATGTGAAGCATGTCTAGACTCTCATGGTACTTGTCGATCACCTTACAAAGCTCCTGGATCATGAACGAGCCTAAGACGTTACGATACGACAAAAAACCTAAAAAAATAACTATTTAAAATATTTATTGTAAGAGACAAATTATCAAAAATGAAAAATTACGTTGACGTGGTAAAGCCATGCTGCAACTATATTATGGTTGCAGCACTAATAGGTGGGTTCGACCGGGGCAGAACCACGCTCTCACAGAATACCGGCGTAAAATAGCAGCTTAATGCTGCTGTGTTTCGTATCGTGAGTGTAGAGAACCGGAGACCCCTTTTACTGAAAACGAGGCTATATTCTATCTCAGTCCTCAGGGGTAACAACGCATCTGCATTTTGATTCTTAATTGAGGATGGATCTATATGTCTATGGGCCACATCATTCACTTACCATCAGGTGGACTGTGTGCTCGCTCGCTGTGTCACCCTTATTCTATAATATATAATTATAGCTTATAAGCCCTTAAAAAGCAGCAACTAATAACCAACCCTAGCCCATGTTTAGTAGTGGACTTGTGAAGGGCTATAATGATGATGCTAATGTTGATGAGCCCATAATAGTCCACAGCTCTACATTGGCCTCTCTTATCTATGCATCTATCCATACATTACAGTCTATTAAAGTCCACTGCTGTACACAGGCCTTTCCCATAGATTCATATGGAATCATATGGATCATAGGGAAGATTTTTCCACAATCGCCGCATTTTTTTATTTGGAGTTGTTATCAGGAAGATGCTGCTATCCATCACCTGTTTCAGTTTCCCTCTGTCGCCTCTTACGACACCCACGGGTCGATATGGGGTAGTGGATATCCTTACACCACCACTACACGGTAAATTCTATAGTAAGAAGCATTTTTCGTAATTGCCATAATTCATCGCGGATTGGTGATCGCGCTCCCGTAATCTCAACCTTATGAATGAAGCTGTTGTTCGTCGCCAACCCACGTATTTTATATTTGGCATACGAGACGATTTTGTCGCCTTATCGAAGGCCATAAAATATTTCTGACTTTTTAATGTATATTCTTACATCGCCACAACACGGTTTTGTGCCACCATCATGTGGTAAATAATAAACATTCTTTTATAGAATAAAAGTAACAAACGAGCAAATACTAGAGCTTGCATACCTGGAGCATGGCCTTACTACTCGTACATAGAATACATTGAATTTATTCATATCTCAGATCATAAACATTTTATGCTCTTAGATATTTATGTGGACGAGGTCGAGCCATTTTTTTAATTAAGTGCGATCAGCTATGCAGGTCTAGAGAGAGAGAGAGAGAGAGAGACCAGTATCACCACGACTACGTCTTCGATGAATAGATGTAGTTTCTTAGCTGTGAACAATTTCACTTCTTCTGGGCGGAGTATATAGTTTCCCAGATGAGTGTTACGTTTGCTCATTAAGGGTCTGCAATCAGTTAGGATGTGGAAAAGCGTTTCTTCCGTTACGAAACAGAACAGGCACATTCATGAGTTGCTTATTCCCAGGATGACATGTGCTTTTTAAGACCACAGTGTCCAGTCAGTGCTCTTGCCAGACTGTTCAATTTCTTTTACATAATCCCAGGGTTTCTGAAGCGAATTTACGATAAAAAGCCCGGAGTAAGATTTAAGAATGTTTTAAACCTGGTATATCAGACCAGATCTTAAGTGATAATCTAATTAGTTAATAAATTAAATCGAACCGCTGTCCGAGTGGGGGTATGCGGGCCACCGCTTTGGACTGCTTAGCTCATGTCTTTCGATGTTCTAGGCAGTGAGAACCGCCCAGGTACCCGGGTTTGTGCGGAACGCATCGTGCCCGCCTACGCGTCCTAATCGTTATCCCACTTGTGCTAGTCCCATTTGGTGTGGGTGTAGTGTCAATGTTTGATGTGTCTGCGACGTTTGGATCGACGGGATCGAGCGAGCGTAGTTGTTCTATAAGTATGTTACGCGGTCTATGGAGAGTCCGCGCGACGTTAGGTATCGGGACGTATTTGGCTGTGTTTGGCACTAGCGGGTTTGGATGCGTTTCGGCGCTATCAAAGTATATAGTGATAAAGAGTTTCAAGGGTCAATCGGGCTCGGCTTTTTGAGATTCCACAAAATGGCTCCGGTCCAAATTGTGTACTCTTTGAACCCTCCCGTGCAAGCTTGTCGGCAAGTTCATTGCCTACAATACCCGCGTGACCCGGAACCCATCTTAACCCGGACCCTGTTGTAACATCTCAGGGCGTTTACGACAGTTAACGCAGTCCCCAACTAGCTTTGAGTTCACCAAGTTTGATATCAGCGCCAGCAGATTGATTTCCGCACACTGAAGTATAGCGAAAATTTCTGCCTGGAAGATAGAGGTGAATCTACCCAAATTCATTCAATCATTCATTCAGTCTGTCCTCTTTTTTTTTCTTTTTTTTTATAGGATAAGGGTGACAAACGAGCACACAGTCCACCTGATGGTAAGTGGTTGCTGCAGCCCATAGACATCTACATTTATCCTCTATTACAAATCAAAATGTAGATGCGTTGTCACCCGTGAGGACTAAGATAGAATGCCTCATTTCCAGCAAAAAGGGCCTCCGGCCACCTGCACTCACCAAGCGAAACGCAGAGGTAAACTCTACTTCACGCTGGTTTTCTGTGAGGTCGTGGTACCACCCCGGTTCGAGCCGGCCCATCCGTGCGACAGCAAAAGCTGCCGCGTGGCTCTACCACTGTTAAATTCTCTTTGAAGGCCAGTTCCACTATATACTTTTATTAAATATATCTGATCTGATTAGATATCTGAGATCATGCATAAGACCGGTGTTTCCTTAATTGAGTTGAGCATGGATCTCAATCTATAGAAAAGCATGCTAAAACCGCCTTGGATGTTAATCCTATACAAACTAGCCCTCACCTCCTTGTCTAAATAAAGATCAAGAGGCGTTAAGCATAAAGTGCATTAAGAGCCGCTCCAGGCGATGATTGCATTGCTCCAGTTACCATTAAGTAAGCAGTCCTTTCTAGACTATTTAGTCTGTCCGCAGTCAACTTTTGGTTGGCCTTATTACACCAGACAGTGGAGGCGTAGGTAAGAATCGGCCTCACTGTTCTGCTGTACAGCCATAGAATCATACTGAGATGCAAGCAGCAGTTGTTCCCAACCATACGACTGCACGTACCTAAAGCAATTTTAGCCTTATGACATACGTTGCTAAGGTGAGAGTTCCACGTTAGTTTCCAAGTATTTAACTTCAGTGCCGAATGGTACTTCTTTACCATTAAGTTTTGGCGTGACTAATATGTCCAACCGTCTTTTTTGGTAAAGGGTATAATGATAACAGTTTTATCAGTATTAACTGATAAACTGTTATCTCTACACCAGTTATAAATGTTGTTTAGGGCTCTTTGTATCATTAATGATAAATTACTTTGGCAAAAGCTCCTCGCAATGATCACAAGGTCATCAGCATAACCTAGTGTGTCAATGTAAAGTTCTGCCATCTTGTACAAATAATAGGTCAACCGCAAGAGGCCAAAGAAGGGGTGACAAAACACCTCCTTGTAGACCAGCCTCTTGTAGTTGCAACCTCAATCGAAGTTTGAAACAACGTTATTTTTGCCCTTCTGTTTGAGAGTATCTATCGACTTCACCCACTTGATAGTTGTGGGTTCAACATTTTTAGACGTAAGGCGCCCAACCAGCAGTAATGTGGAGCTACTGTGGAAGGTGCCCCCATTATCTAGAAAGGCACAAAGAGCTATCTCTTTATCCTCCAGCGCTTCTTCGACCCTCTCAATAACACTGATCAAGGCTGTTTCCGTAGATTAGCCTCTGCGGTAAGCATGCTGATTGCAATGTATAGGTCTCGTAGCTAGAGCTACATCCTTAATATATTTATCTATAACTTTTTCTAATGTCTTAAGAAGAAAGGAATAAAGGCTTATAGGTCTAAAGGATTTTGGTAAAGCGTAGTCTATTCTACCAGCCTAAGGTATAAATAGAACTTTGACAATTGTTCATCGTTCTGGAATACACGCGCAGCTTAATACTGCTGTGTTTCGGATGGTAAGTGTAAAGAACCGTAGACACTTCTTACTGGATATGAAGCATTTCATTCTAATCCTCAGGGGTGACAATGCACCTGCATTTTGATTCGTAATTGAGGATAGATGTGGATGTCTATGGGCCACAGATTTCACTTACCATCAGGTGGACTATGTGCTCGTATGTCACCTCTCCATTTCTATAAAAGAAATGTGTAATCATCACTTTGTCCATGCCGTCCACAAGTTGGTTATACCGCCATCTTTCAAAGACTTGTGGACCTTCGTAAAATAATTCACAATTATATAAATAATAAATTATATAAATGTTGTTTTTACCTAAAGGTAAACATGCTATTCTAATAACTATAAAGAGTAAATAAACCTTCAACGGTAGAGTACATCACGAAGAAGTCGGCATGCGATGGAACATGGAAATATTCGCTGTCGTCGCTATCAATTTGCACCGTTCTACCAGAATCCACATTGCTGCCACGGCATGCCTGAATTCATTAAGTTCCAGTCATTCATTATACTTAGCCCATCTAAGATATACTGCTGAACATGGCCTATGTCCTCCATAGATTAAGCTTAATCTATGGAGGACATAGGCAGGCCAACCTTTCTTCTATTGCCTCAAAGGGAATAATTTGCTATAATTGTCACACTTGGCAGGCGGGTTGGTAATTGCAGTTTTTCCTAATTATGAGTTGTTATCAGCTGCCCATCTCCTGTTTTGTATTCATCTGTCGCCTCTTACGACAACCACGGAACGATATGTGATATTGGATATTATTACCACTACACGGTGTTACCTCATATTAATCATAGTCGTCATGCTTGAGGGCCAATTCGCCTCCCCCCCCCCCCCCCCCCAATCAACATGGTAGCAGAATTAAATGGAAGACTATCCCAAGAGGGTACCAGCACCCCTGAAGAATCCCTCGCTGCGCCTTCACGACTAGCTACTCCACTCCTGAGCGTGGGTGCTCAGGCTGCCCCGCGTATTCTGGGAGGAGGTGGGCAAAATTCCGCTCAAGAACTGCTCGGGGCAAGCTGAGCAACAAGACCAAGACGATCCCTGCCACGTTATCCGAATATTTCTGCAACATCAGGGAACTTCACTCGAACCTAAACGCCGTCCACTACCATCTTAAGACAGCGGAGCCAGGCTTGGTTTTTCTAATCGAGACGCAGATGTACTATCCGGGTGACACTTCGAATCAATCCCACCCGGGGTACAAATTAGAACATTCCTTTGTGCCCCGGGCTAGAGTTTGCGTTTACGTCAGAGAGGACATCTGTTTTCGACGCGTCGGAAGCCTCGAAGGTATGGGCCTAGCCATCTTGTGGCTGCGCGTAGCAGCGACGACCATCCCCACGTTTACGAGTGCCTCTATGGGTCCAATAGCGGCAATGCCGACACAGACCGACTCATCGACCACGTCCAAATGGCTGACGACTCCGTGCTACAACAGATTTTTTTTTATAGAATAAGGGTGACAAACGAGCACACAGTCCACCTGATGGTAAGTGGTTGCTGCGGCCCATCGACATCTACATCTATCCTCTATTCCAAATCAAAATGTAGATGCGTTGTCACCCGTGAGGACTAAGATGGAATGCCTCATTTCCAGTAAAAAGGGCCTCCGGCCACCTGCACTCACCAAGCGAAACGCCGAGGTAAACCTCTACTTCACGCTGGTTTTCTGTGAGGTCGTGGTACCCCGGTTCGAACCGGCCCATCCGTGCGACAGCAAAAGCTGCCGAGTGGCTCTACCACTGTTAAAAAAAAGGAAGACCACCCCAATAGGGTACTAGCACCCCTGAAGAATCCCTCGCTGAGCCTCCGCGCTTGGTTCTCGTTTAACCGATCATTCGGGTAGATCTGTTCATGGTTTTGCCTTAGGTATATGGTCTCACGCAACTTGTTACTTCGCCTATGCGGATTCCAGATGTAGAGTATCATATTCCTTCCCTGTTGGACTTTCTGCTACCTCTCATCCGGACGGATATCAGGTTTTCATCGATTCCCCTCTGGGCTTTTCGGACCATTGTCTGATCCGGAGTGTGGTGCCACTCACGTTCCCCTCGTTGTTGCTTTCTGCAGGCTGCCGCTGTGTTTGGCATTACATGTCGGCGCATTGGGACGGAATGCGGTCTTTCTTTGCATCCTACCCGTGGGGGCGGGTATGCTATTGACCGAATGATCTTGCCGCTGTTGCTGACTCTGTTCGTTCTGACGTGTGCTCTAGAGTTAGCACCGGTTCTAACGCGTCTTTTCCAGTACTACTACTCCCTAAGCGTAGTCCCAAAATCATGCAAGACAGCTTTCGTCCACCCGATCCCTAAAAAAGGCGATCACTCAGACCCGCCTAGCTACAGACCTATCGCCATCACCTTCTTGTTCTCCAAAATAATGGAATCCATTATAAACTGCCAGCTAATGCGGTACCTAAAGGATAAGCAGCTGATTAGTGACCGCCAATACGGTTTTCGTCGAGGTCGATCAACTGGTGATCTTCTGGTCTACCTGACTCATAGATGACCGGAGGCAGCAGAGTCTAAGGGTGAGGCATTGGCCGTTAGTTTAAGTAGTAGAAGGCCTTCAATCGGGTTTGGTACAGAACGCTTCTTTCGAAGCTCCCTTCCTATGGACTTCCGGCTTTTTTCTTACAGATCGGAGCATCAAGGTCGTTGTAGACGGTTCATGCTCCGATTACAAGACTATTCACGCTGCTGTTCCACAAAGCTGCGTGCTATCACCGACGCTTTTTCTTCTGCATATCAATGATATGTTGCAAACCGGTAACATTCATTGATAGCGCTAGGAATGCTCTATATACCGGCCGTGCCAATACCGTACCGGAACAAACTTTTATCTGAAGTCGAGTCTTTGCTGATCAAAGTCTCGGATTGGGGGCGACTAAATCTAATCCAGTTTAATCCACAGAAGACACAAGTTTGTGCGTTTACCGCTAAAAAGAACCCCTTTGTCGTATCTCCTCAGTCTCAGGCCCTTGTTGCCTCAGCCAGTATCGGAATCCTCGAAATCGACATATTGAGTGACTTGCAGTTTCGTGGTCACTTGGAATAGAAGGCCAAATTGGCGTCTAAGACGCTTGGCATGCTCAGCAGAGCGGGACAGTAGTTCATGCCGGCACCCCGCCTGCAACTTTATAAGGCGCAGGTTCGGCCTCACATGGAGAACTGTTCCCATCTCTGGGCTCAGGCTCCCCAGTGCCAGCTCCTTCCACTTGACCACATCCAGCGCAGAGCGGCTCGTCAATGACCGAGTCCGGCTCGATTCACTGGTGCTGCGACGAGATGTTGCATCCCTTTGCATTTTCTTTCGCATCTACCACGGGGAGTGCTCGGAGGAATTGTTCGGGTTAATCCCAGCCGCCAAATTTCACGAACGCACATCACGGAAAAACTCCCGATACCATCTACATCATCTGGATGCTTGGCGGTCCACCACTACACGTTTCACTAAGAGTTTTCTTCCACGTACGATCTCTCTGTGGAATACTTTACCACCGGCGATTTTTCCGGACCGATACAACTTAAGGACCTTCAAGAATAGAGCTTACTCCTTTTTAAAAGACCAACTACGCATCTGCAATTCCCTTGGTGTTTCAGTTGTTCATGGGCATCGGTAGTCACTTACCATCAGGTGACCGTATGCTCGTTTGCCCCCTCTCTTATAAAAAAAGGCTTGGCAGGCAGGTCTGCAAAAACAGGTTTCTGTTCTCTACGTTAGTTTGAGCTGTTGTTAGGAAGATGCTGTGTATCAGTTTCCTTCTGCCTGCCGCCTATTATGACACCCACGGTATGATATGGGGTATTCAATTCTCTATATCACGTGTACAGTGGGTCAATTTGTAAAAGAAAATGAATAGTTGGAATATATTCATTTAATATTTATGAAAAATTAAAGTTTAAAAAAAGTTATAACCAACTTCAAAGAACAATATTAATAAACCTAGCAAGCTAACAGCATAGCAAAGTGGCGAAGCAATCAGCTTTGTAGCGGTTTGTAACGGTTGCCGTTGAGCAATCAGTTTCAAAATAGGAGGTTCAGATGCCTGGGTGATCAGTAATCGGTTGCTGAAAACCGAATTTGAAAATTCGAAACCGTTCTCGAGATAATCGTGGGACAGACGGACAGACGGACAGACATCGTGAAATCAATAAACCTAGCAAGCTAACAGCATAGAAAAGTGGCAAAGCAATCTGCTTTGTAGCGGTTTCTAACGGTTGCCGATGTGCAATCAGTTTCAAAATAGGAGGTTCAGATGCCTGGGTGATCAGTAATCGATTGCTGAAAACAGAATTTGAAAATTCGAAACCGTTCTCGAGATAATCGTGGGACAGACGGACAGACATCGTGGAATCAATAAACCTAGCAAGCTAACAGCATAGCAAAGTGGCGAAGCAATCAGCTTTGTAACGGTTTCTAACGGTTGCCGTTGAGCAATCAGTTTCAAAATAGGAGGTTCAGATGCCTGGGTGATCAGTGATCGATTGCTGAAAACAGAATTTGAAAATCCGAAACCGTTCTCGAGATAATCGTGGGACAGACGGACAGACGGACAGACATCGTGAAATCAATAAACCTAGCAAGCTAACAGCATAGCAAAATGGCGAAGCAATCAGCTTTGTAGCGGTTTCTAACGGTTGCCGTTGAGCAATCAGTTTCAAAATAGGAGGTTCAGATGCCTGGGTGATCAGTAATCGATTGCTGAAAACAGAATTTGAAAATTCGAAACCGTTCTCGAGATAATCGTGGGACAGACGGACAGACGGACAGACATCGTGAAATCAATAAGTGTCTTCGCAAGCTTCGCCACTTAATAAAATAATTTCCACACAATTTAATAGCTTCTGAAGTCAGTGTTGAGACTGTTATGAACGCATCCGTTCGTACCGGAACATGTTTACCGGAAATCATATCATATAGGACACGGTGACTATATGTAGTTCTTAATCTGTGACTCGATCTCCATTTGTTCCGCACTTTTTGGAACGGACAACGGTTGTAACAGACGACAAAATAAAGAAATAAACTTTACTATTACTTACCAGCGCCTTTAATTTATTCCTCTGGCCATCCAAGAAGAAACAGAGACATATTATAGCTTCGATTAGCGAAGCTATAATGTGCAAATTATTTTATTATTTTTATTTTATTTTAGTTGACTAAGAAATAATAGGCATTCCATCTTAGTCCTCACGGGTGACAACGCATCTGCATTTTGATTCGCAAACGAGGATAGATGTAGATGTCTATGGGCCGCAGCAACCATTTACCATCAGGTGGACTGTGTGCTCGTTTGTCACCCTTATTCTATAAAAAAAACATCCTCACGGCAACAACGAAAATGTCGTCATTCAATCAAATTTTATATTCAAATCGAATTCATAATTCAATCAAATATTCAATATATGGAATGACAAGTCACAATGGGACAACTCTTGAGGTTTAATAAAAAAAAAGATCAGTAAAATCGATTCACTATTGCCGAAAATGTCGCGTAACTTATATACAAAAACTAAATATAGCTAAATTGAGGTAGAACTTCTTTTTTTTTAATTTGTCTAAAAACTAAAAAGATTGATTAGTTACTAAATTTTAAAGAAACTTATTCTAGTACAAAAACACAAATTGAATAAAACTGTTTTTTACGGATTTTATCACGTTTATTTTATTATTTTTATTCCTGGGGACGGTCCCCCCCGTGACCATGGGTTGCTGAAAAGCACTCGAAACGTCGGGAATAAAAATAATAAAATAAACGCGATAAAATCCGTAAAAAACAGTTTTATTCAATGTGTAGTGTTCGCGTAAATATAAGAAATCAGAAAAGAAAAAAAAACACAACGTTAATTGTACCTGGATAAAAAAGAGTTTCGGTTTGTTTACCAGACTCTTATCCCCATTTTCTAACATCTTCGTGATATCTGTGAACTGGTAAGGTCTATCCGCGGCGAACAAAGAGCCACCTTTATCCCCGTGTGTTAAAATCACGATGCACAGGCAAGAAGTCGTAGTGTGGTCCATTCGACTTACTAAGATATTTACCAAAATAAATCAAAATCAAAATAAAGGTAAGCGCAATACTTGAAAACATCTAACCCAAACATCTAGTAAAAGACATTATTAAAACATAAAATTTGCATAATAAAATAAATAAATTATTTTTATTACAAAAAGACATGCAAAAATAACTAATAAGATTTAAAGAATTTAAAGAAAGTTTTAAATTTTTAAAGCAGTTTCTTTCTAAATAAAAATATTGGTTTAATATTATTAATCGAAATAGTCTTACTTTCAAGCGCTTTATTAAGAATTTC
Organism: Parnassius glacialis; assembly: GCA_033319125.1. Lineage (NCBI taxonomy): Eukaryota > Metazoa > Arthropoda > Insecta > Lepidoptera > Papilionidae > Parnassius > Parnassius glacialis. The sequence continues at coordinate 48,026,895 of JAVANC010000017.1, forward strand.
TCCATGGTCTAAATCGTTGAATGTTAGTATTTTATATCCCAAGTCAAAGAACGTCTTCTTAAGAGCCTTCACGTCTTCTTCAGTCCCATGCCGAGTAGAAGGTTGTTGATAGCTGTAAATATTAAATATCAACATGACCTTACATGAACGTAAGTTATCATTCTATTTAATAGACTGAACGAACAATGAAGCAAATAATATGATTTCTTATATTTATATAGAAAGTTGCATAGTTGTTATATAGTAAGTTAAAATTCTATTCTAAGATTAAGAATTAAACTAATAATATAAATAACTAAAAAAAATCAAGTCATTTTAATCCTTTCCAATTCAGTTTCCGTGCTGGTCATAGTACGACTACTGCCTTAGTCAAGATTACAGAGGATATTCGTCTTAGTATGGATAAACAGCACGTAAAAGTGTTGACCTTACTTGACTTTAGCAATGCATTTAACAATGTGGATTTCGATCTACTGTTAGCTATCTTAGCTTCTCTTAACATATCTCTTGAAGTGATTGACCGGTTTCATAGTTACTTATTTGGTCTCCGGCAACGGACACGTGTAGATGACTCGTTCTCCAACTGGTATACGATCAATGCCAGTGTACCCCAAAGTGTTCATAAGTTCGATTACGCTCTAACTATCTTCTCGCTACCACTTGTATGCAGATGATCTTGAAGTAAAGTATATGTGCTTGCCAAATCAGTGGATTTACCCAAAACTATAGGCTTATTAAACAAATATCTTGACTTAATTGTGAATTGGATTAAGTCATATGGTCTTAAAGTTAATTCATTAAAAACAAAATCAATAATAAAAAAATTGGTTACTTTTACAGATTTTGCTACTCTGCCTGCTATTGTTTTTAATGGGGCATCCGTGCCATAATATAGTGACACCGTTAAATATCTAGGTGTTACTTTTGACAATTTTTTATCTTAGGATCCACAGGTGAACAAGGTGAGTGTGAGTGTGTTTGTGTCGGTCGGATCTCTCCGTAGGTTAAGCAATTTCCTACCCATACCATAAAAACCTTAAAATGCGGTTTGAGTTTCTTGGTGACACTCACTGTCGCTCACGTCGCTCTGATAAAACCTTACCTTAAAAATTCCCTCCCATAATACTTCTTTCTATTCTAAATCCTTTTCTATTGAAGCTGTTCGGCTCTGAAACTCCTCACCACTCACTCAGGGGCGTAGCTACCGCCGTATCAGCCGTATCAATGATACAAATGCCCCGGGTTACAAAGGCCCCGAACGTATGTAAGCAAAAATTCTAAGGACTTCTATGGGACAGGATGTTGGTTTAAATTGTTTGGCTAGCTTAGTTCCTATGAGTATTAATTTGTTAATAATAACTTATAATCAATATGTAATTATTTTAAATCAATGCGAGTGTTTTTGTTCCTATTGTGAAAAATATTTACCCTTCAGTTGGGCGCCCAACAAATTTTGATACAGGGCCCTCTAAGGCACGCTACTCCACTGCCCTCACTGCACATTATAAGTGCGCAATCTATTGAAAAATTTAAGAAACTTGTCAAAGCGCACTTATTTCCTTTTTAAATAGTCATTCATTCCTCTATCTCTTCTTGACATCATTCATTTAAGAATTACTACTTATTTTTTTTTACCCCAAAACTTTTATTTCACTTGCTTGCTTACTCCTTTCTGCTCTTGTATATGTATTTCTATATTTTTGTAATTGAAATGTATTTATTTATTATATTATGTATATATTCATCGAGTATATTGTACGAGTATTTATGCTGTATTTTCTAAGAACTTACGTACACCCTTACCCTTTCTCACAGGTAAATATATCCTCTGCAATAGAGATTGCAATCCGGATACTTCGAAATTTGAAAATAACTGAAAAATCCGGATTTTTTAGAGTTTTTTAAATCCGGTTTTTGAGACTCAAATCCGGTTTTCTCGGCTTTTAGTCAAAATTGAGTTCAATAGATAATATTTTACATTAATGCACAAATTTTCATTCTAAGTAATGGGTAGATAGGTATTACCTACTCTAATACGCAAATTCGAACAATATTTGAATTGTAGGATTAGGTATTTGGCTATAGGTACTTTGTTTGAGCGAATTTGGCGCGAAATCCGTGATTAACTCTGTTTATGCCCTTATAAGGCAATAAACCGAGCAACGAGGTGAGAAGCGCGCGCTCCGCGAGCCCGCGACCCGCCAGCGCGGCGCCCTGCGCCCCGCTGCCCCGCTCGCTCACGTTCAGTCGGTAAGTTTCATAGGAAGTGGTTGTGGATTGTGGTGAATTGTTTGTCGTCTATCGTGTGAATTCGTATGCGTACATGTGCAAAGCGACGCGCGCTACACAAATAAGTAAGTATATAATTTTTTATTCTATTTTTATGTGTTTAATTTGCCTGTATGGTGTGAATGACGCGATGTGGTGGCTTTAAGTTTAAATTTATAAATAAATTAATGAAATGGTTAGTTTCCCTGTGTAAATAGATATAAACTATACTGATAACTAAAATGTTTCATTTGCGTAACCGTGAAAGATGTCAATAATCCTTTACTAATAATCTTTAATTTTTATTCAGTTAAAGTAACATTTATTCTGTCACTAAGAAAAAACTAAAGGAGATACTAACAATTATTTATTACATAAGTAATCTTTCACGGTTGCTGCTTGCTTATCGAGTGGGTTTTATAGTGTATATGGTTTATTAAGATTAAGTTAAGACTCCTGCTTCTACAATACTATAAATTTTTCGTCTTAACTTTAAATTTAAGTTTAATTTTAGTTCAGTTTAGTTAAAGTTAAAATTTAAGTAAAGTTTTATTCTGCAGTAGGTCAATAACTGTTAATTTACATAGTGTCTATTTAACTTCTGATATATGGTGGGTGTCTATCTATTTATATGCATAAATGAACTAATAAAACATTACATACTTATTTTATACTTTTTATTTCTAGATCAACCGGATGAAAAATGGAGTTTATAGATTATACTAAAAAGTCAAGTGACAAGAGCGGCGTATGGCATCACTTTTTTAGAACGACGGATGGGCAAAAGGCAAAATGCAAACATTGTCATAGCATTTTGTAATTAAGTGGAAGCACGTCAATATTACATACCCACTTTCATAAGAAACATTCCATTAATGTAAAAAGTAACGAAAGTGTCAGCACCAATTCTCAACAAAAAACCACACCCATGGCTTCAACTAGCAAAAGTTGTGTCCCATTTGCTAAAAAGCAAAAAATGACCGACTATTATGAAAGCAAAGACTCTTTAACTAGCGTTATATCAAGAATGGTCGTTTTAGACAGATTACCGCTAAAAGTATTTTGTTCATCGGCAGATCTCAGACAGTTAATGCAAAAAATTATAAAGAAAGCATCCCAAAGTCACCAAATTCAAAAAAAAAATTATAATGGACATGTGTGACACAGAAAAATTGTCTCTTAATGTAGAGATAAAAGTTATGAAGACTAAAAATACCAAGTGGTCAATAACTCTTGATGAGTGGACCTCAATTAAATCCCATCGATACCTAAATCTGATGTCTGCCAGGCAACTGGCAATTTCATTGAAACGGAGAATTAAAGAGAGGTGACTCTATAATGTTGTCGGCGCTTTACAATACTTACACAACCCTAATCTATTTTAAAATGAGACTGAGGAAGACGAAGATATATTAAAAAAACCTACGTATGAAGAAATTAAAAATGTGTTCTATCAAGCTGCATCCCTGGATATTGACGATTGCACGACCACGTCGACTAATACGATCTCTACTTCAGAAACTCTGTGCGATAGTTCTGATCCATCGCCGCTCAGTTTTAAAGAAAAGCTCAATCGTCAACTTTCTCTTGCAAATGTGGGTAGTGATCAACACCAGTCAACGAGTGTAATCAGCGCAACTGATTTGCCTTCAATGATTCACGTGGAAATGGCTTTATATGAAAACGGTGGAGGTCGTGGAGAAATCCTAAAAAAAGTTCTGAACAGGTTGCTTTCAATATCGCCGACTAGTGTTGAGTCTAAGAGAGCTTTTTCCACAGCTGGAATGTTCTGTAATAAAATAAGATCACGTCTAAACGATGAGACACTTGACGCTTTCATGTTTTTAAGATCTCGTTTTCTAAAAAAGACTGATTAATATATTATATACTAAATAAATGTCATAAAAATAGAATTTATTAATTATTTCTTCTCTTATTTGTAACAGAGTTACCTTAAACATTCGTTTTTTTGAAACTACAGTTTTATAAAAAAGATGGATACCTAAATACGTTTTGTTGCATTTGATTTTATGTTTTGTTTAGGTTATGACGTGTGTTTTGTTGTTTATTTTAGTTGATTTTATTTTGTCGTGTCTGAATAAATGCAATTTTAAATGATTTATGCTGTTTTATTTCCGTTTTATAATATCACCTTAAAACTTCGAAAAATCCGAATTATCAGGATTATCCGGATTTTGATTACAAATAATTCAGAAATTCGGATTTCAAAAATTCCGGTTAATTGTACCTTTAAATTATTTGTTGTTTTTTTCTCTTATCTTTTATTTGCGTGTAGAATAAAGTACATTTGATTTCAATGCAAGCACTTTTATTCGGCATTAGAAATTGGTAAGAGGGTGGTACTTACCCAGACGGAGTTTTAGGCAGAAAAGGTCACCTTGGGTTTAGACCCAAGGTGGCCTTTTCTGCCAATTACACTGTCGCGGAACAGAACGGAAGCGAATTTTTGTAACGAAATTGTACAAAGCAAAATAAGTTTTATATTAATTAAAAATAAAGTTCAAACTAGATATGAGCTAAAAAAGTCGCGCGTCTTCCGTAGAATTCTCGAGGATTCCCCTAGCTACTGTTGGTGCAGTCTGGGAAATCCGTGGCAAGCGGCTCGAAGGTTGTGGAATCCACTGGAAGCCGGGAAGTGGCACTCGCAGCAATGCGGCGTCAAGCGCCTACGAAACAGGTTGTATACGTACTGTGTGACTAAAAAACATGGATTTAGCCGAGAAGTTGATCTTTTTCGTACAAAAATATGATTGTTTGTATAACGTACAAGTTAAGAGAAGCGCAGTCGCAGGAATTCGCGGGAATGCTCGATATTCCCGCGAAATCGCGCGGGTTCCCGCGCGACTAGGCGAAATTGACGCCTCCATTGCGCCGCAATGTAAATTGAGCCTTAAGATCCATTTATTCATGTGTTAAAGTCGATTTTCGTCCTAGATCTATATTTAATTATCACGAGTATATTTATATAATTTGAATATAATTTGAAATATTTGAATACTTACTTGAAATAACGTGTGTTCTTAAAAACTGTGTTATTGAATATTATAAGATATTTATCCCCAGACATATCATAATACAGATCGTCCGGATTAAACTTTGGCTGGGGCTTGTTCACTTTCTTTGCTTCATTGTTTGTGGCTGCATTATTATTACTGTAATAAAAATAGAAGAAGCTATGATCTAATTACATCTCCTTCTTCATAATCATCAGCCCTTAAAAATGATGGTAAGTGGATGCTGAGGAATGCCTCGATTCCAGTAAAAAGAAGACGCTTTTTTTTCTTAACTTTTTTTGTTCTCTATACTGACCTAACGTAACACAGCAGCATTGAGCTGCTATTTGACGCTGGTATTCTGTGAGAGCGTATTCCTTCCCTGGTCGAGTCGACCCTTTCATACTACAACTATATAGTAATAGCATAGCTCATAGCTCTACCATGTTTTTTTTATTAAAGGATTTGCCTTTAATCATTACACTTGGCAGGCGGATTGACGATGTCTTGCACATTTGTCGCTGCTCTCCGCCAACGATGTATTTTACATAGGCCTAGGGCATTAAGAAATGGTAACACCGCCATCTATCGGCAACCATAAGATCTTTCTCCCTCAGTTTGTTTAAAATTTAAACCATATTTATAGGCTATATATATATATATGTAGGTACATACGCCTCATTGCTGAGCACAAGCTTCCTTTCATTTTATTGCATTGCACCAATACGTGTTGGCGGACTTCAGATAACCTCGAAATATTTGGAGGTAGATAAGGTAAATATTTTATACATGGAGGTTTCACAATGTTTTAATTCACTGCCGAGGACGTGCTAAATCAGCAATTTAAATTCCATCCATCCATCCATTAAGCCTATGAAAGTCCACAGCTGAACATAGGCTTCCCCATAGATTACCCCAAAATAAATTCCATCTTTGCCATGCTTGGCAGGAGGTTTGGCAACCACCGTTTTTTATTTCCAAGGTTTTATTAGGAAGACACTTCTGCAAATCTCCTGGTTTTTTCCCTTTTAAAATCCGAAAATCAAATTGACAATTTCATTATTGCCGTCGGGGAATTGAAGCCGGCCTGGCTTGCTCGCATACTGTGAAATTTCGAGCAACACTAAGCCCTTCAGTTACTACGGTGTTAGGTAAGTAGCAAAAGCGATATTATATTATATAGGCAACTGTGTGGTAGGGATAACTGATTAATCACTGGTCCTGGGATCGAATCTCAAATAGACATGTGTAGCTCTTTAGTGAAGCGACTCAGTACTCCGAAAAATGAATGTTTTTTGAATGATTCGGAACAGTTGTGCTTGTACAAATTTGGCTCCCGATCAATTCACCTCGATCAAAAATCAAAATGTAGATGCGTTAACACCCCTTAGGACTAAGACCCAAGAATGTTACCAGTAAAAAGGGTCCCCGTTTCTCTACAGTCACCATACCAAACACAGTAATAGCAGGCAAATTGTTATTAACGCTGTCATTTTATGAGAGCCTGTTCCTTCCCCGGTCGAGGCGAACCTTTCGTGCTGCAACCATAATATAGTTGTAACGTGGCTAAATGGTAAGGCTGCCACTCACAACCCATTAACACGCCAATGCATGTTTTGTAATGCACTCTGAATGCCTAGATTTCTAAACTAAAAATAAAAAGTATCACCTGGCTTTTGACAGTGAAATGGTTGGATTTGCATCAGCAATACTCTCTTCCATTATTTTTACTTAAAAGAAAAGCACCTGTACACAAAAAAAATCAAATTATTAAGCACCTATTTAGAACTAAAAAGGGTTCAAATAACAAAAACTGTTATGAAATACAACACTCAGTTTTAATTTATCAATGCGCTCAGTCACAACATCAAATGGCAAAAAAGATAAGCGTACCGACATTGTTAGAATAATCAGATAAGGAATTGTTAACCGCATCGGAACATCGATAGCCAAAATTATCTGCTAATGGTTCCTTTCCACATGGGTATTCATTTTCACGAACCTATGAAAGAAATATTTTGTAATGACAACGGCATGTTATACATATTTAAGAATACTTTGATATTTGCCATAAAAGATTCTCTAGATTTATTTTTTTTATTTATTAGGATTACCAACAATTGATACATTATTACCTACATCTGTAAAGAAAATTTAACGGGAATGTCGGGTAAGCCCCCGACGGCGGGTAATCCCGAACATTTAAATTTCTCAGAAACTAAACACGTTACGTACGTAAAAGTTTATGTTAATTGTGTGCCCTCTGGAGTAAAACAAATCCAACTCAGTTGCGGTGTGGCCAGGTGTGGCCGCCGAGATAGTTACCCGTGTCCGTGTATGTGTTTTGTTCAAAAAAACTTCGTTGCTCCTCTCAAACTTTATTGAAGTTTACTAACTTGTACATTACGAAGTGTGCATACTTATCCATTATTTAATGTTGTAGCCACTTTTATACATTTAAAGTTTGTAACCAGTATTTTTAACATTTCTTGTACTATTTAAGAGCTGTGTTTAAAAAATGTTGCATAATAACGATCGCCTTGAACGGAACAGACACGATAATATCGGATACCCCCGGAATATGCTTTAAGTTTTGAATTTCGCAATATTGTGTTAACAAATTACAATTGCTTTGTCAGTTTGCTTTTTTATGGAAAGTATTTTAAAATGTTACTACTATTGTTGCAGAAATAGCTAAAAAACCGAAATTTAAGGGAAGATTTAGCGATAAAGGAAAATGGGACGAAACTAAAATTAAAGAAACTGTTAAAAATATGATGGAAGGCAAGTTATCTGTAAGACAAGCGGCAGACAGGTATGGTGTACCAAGAAGCTCACTTCACGATCGCCTGAATGTTTTGAAAAGTGGCATAGAGGTTGCTTTTTGACCGAAGTTTAAGCGATTTAAATCCACGTTTTCTGAAAACTTTTATCCAACTATATGAGTACGTTAAAAAACTGGACAATCGTCTTACGCCATTGAGTAGGAAGGAGATTTTAAAATTAGCGTTTAATTTGGCGGAAAACCTCAAAATCCTTCATAAATTTAATAAAGAGAAAAGATTTCTTTTACAGTTTTAGAAAAAAAAATATCCGAAAATTGTTTTAAGAATTCCCGAATCTCCCAGGTTTAAAGATTTTACCTTTTCCTCGCCGATTAGCACTTTAACACACTTCAATTCATCACACGGAACACTATTATCCTCCATTTTCTTTAAAAATCTTTAAAAAAGCATAAATTTTCAACTCGCAATATTCATTCGCTCAAGTAAACATAGAGTAAACATTGTAATGTGAAGTGAAGTTGCAAACGTATCGCCCGCGCGCCCCCGCGCTCAACTAACTTCACAGTAAAGCAATCTGCCAATTGTTGACGTTACATAATGAGGTCATGACCTGTGTAGAACAGAGGAGCGCGCGGGAAATTTGAAATAGTTTGAAACAGTTTACGATTTATTTTATTGGTTGATATTATTGATTGAGCAGTTTGATAGGGCAAGCCCGACTTCTCTGCTTCTATGGAGGCTTCGCTATCGAAATAGATAGATATATATATATATATATATATATATATATATATATACATATATATATATATATATATATATATATATATGATCTAACACCGCCGCGTTATATCGCCATCTATTGGAAATTACAAGATGTTTATGAAATATCCCTTAGCCGACTCTTACGACACCCATGATATTATTTGTGTAATCCTAGATTACATTCTTCTACTTATTAGCCTTGTTGAAATCACTTTTTAAATAAAACTAGCTGTTCCCCGCGACTTCGCTCGCGTGTAAGGGTTTTTATGTTTTTACGCGGAACCCTAATTCCATTTCTAAAATAAAAGTAGCTTAAGATACTCCTTACAGCTATCTGTCAGTGAAAGTTCCATCAAAATCGGTCCAGCCGTTTCGGAGATTAGCCGGAACAAACAGGCAGACAGACAGACAAAAATTTTAAAAACTGTAGTTTAATTATAAGTATCGTATTTACTTTCATATGCATTTAGTAAAAAAACTGTAATTTTGTCATTACAAACAGACACTTCAATTTTATTTATTTGTATAGATGAGGGAAAGCGCATAGTCCACCTGATGGTAAGTGGTTGATGTGGCTCATAGACATCCCTATCTATCTAACTAAGTTGGAATGCCTTGTAACTAGTAAAAAGGGTTTCCGGTTCTCTACACTCAGCATACAAAACACTGTGTTGACGAACTACTGTTTCACGTTGGTATTCTGTGAGAGGGTAGTCCTAACTTGGTCGACCAAACCCATTCGTATGTTAAGAATGTGCCAGCTGAATGTGGAAGAAATGTGCTTTCTTGAAAGCGTTGACCAACGTGCAGGTGCACTCGGAATGATCGCTCGCTTTAGCAAAACTATTTCATTACATTTAAGAGACAAAGAGAATATTTTTAAACAGCAATACATTCTACACTGGCAAGAATCTCTAGGGCCTTTTTAATGCCACGTTACAACTTACAATAAAACCAATAAGGTGTGTCTAGCAGTGGTAGAGCCACGCGGCAGCTTTTGCTGTCGCACGGATAGGCCGGCTCGAACTGGGGTGGTACCACGACCTCACAGAAAACCAGCGTGAAGTAGAGGTTTACCTCTGCGTTTCGCTTGGTGAGTGCAGGTGGCCGGAGGCCCTTTTTACTGGAAATAAGGCATTCTATCTTAGTCCTCACGGGTGACAACGCATCTGCATTTTGATTTGTAATAGAGGATAGATGTAGATGTCTATGGGCCGCAGCATCCACTTACCATCAGGTGGACTGTGTGCTCGTTTGTCACCCTTATCCTATAAAAAACACCAGTGCGCTGTCCTGTTCATATTGCGGCTTCCTCTAACGCATGCCTGAGCAACCATAGCGCATGCAATAGCGCATGCGCTAAAGCTAGTTCTTTAACAGCGCATGCCTCTAGTGAAAGCTGATCTGTCACCGGTGAATTCGCATGCAACATTTCGTGCATTTTAGTAAACAACAAAATGACGGAAGACAAAGTTAAAACATTAGAATTTATCGATGATTACTCATATCGAACACATTAAGTATTGTGGCACCTCAAGCACAAAAATTACACAAATAAAATAAAAAGGAATGGCGCGTTGATTTCTCTGAGCCAAAAATATAATTATGATGTATAAATGATTAAAAACAAGACAAAGATTTTGAGGTCATACTTCTCAAAGTAATATCACAAAGTTACAATGAAAAGGAGTGGGTCCGGAACAGAAGATAATTACGAATCTTCGTGGTTTGGCTAACCGAGGCGCGTGAGATATAGACGAGTTGCATATGACAAGTGCACGGGTATAGACGATAAGCTGCATGTGTCTTATGACCAGGGCTCGGAAACCGGTTGAAATTCTAAACCGGTTTCGGTCATTGACCCCAAATCGGTTTTTGAGGAATACCGGTTTTTCACAAATTTAGGTTTAGTTAGTAAGAATTAACCGGTTAAAAACAAGTTTTGTAATGTCCCCCCTCTCCCTTACCCCGCTTGCACCCAACTTTGTACGGTTGCCCTCTGTTTAATTTACGAGGTTTTTAGACACATGAACGATATATTCATTGTATCAACGCGACTACCTTCTAACTTACAGATGTAAGTTCTGTTTCAATTAATTATGCGTCACTCACTTTAAAATAAAGTTTCGATATAAAGTTTAATTTGACGTAATATATTTAAATTGGCTTTAATTATATTTAACGTTTTCTATTAAAATTACGCTATGCATCTTTATTTTAATGTCATTAGTTTTAGTAATATATCGCAATAAATGATGAACTTTCTTAAACGATATTTTTAAAACTTTATTTTATTATATGTTATAGTATTTTTGTTCTTTTTAGGACTAAAGTGAAGCCGATTACCAGATTTTTTAAATTCAGAAGCTCGTGATTAGGACCAAACACTATCACCGTCTATGCAAAAATCAATAATGACCACTTCTGAGGTGTAAAGTTTAACTAGAAGTCATGTCTAAACACGATAAAAATTGTTTTTTATGTTCAGAGAATTCTAACAAAAGAAATTACCATTTTTCACATCTCATTAATGAGGAATTGGAGCAAATCTTATCATGTTGTATACGTATAAGATGCTACTAAAAATTATTAGCTTTTCTAAATAGAGTGCAAGGTAACCACATAGATGAAATTAAATTTACTGATGCTGAACATAATAAAGAAAAATAATTTGAATCTAACAAATCATTATGATTAAATTCAGCTATACTTTGCTGCCGACTGTAACCAAATACATACACTAAAAATCCCACTGACTTAGAAGTATATGGACTGGGCATACCTACAGAATTAGCGTGACTACCTAAACACATCTGGCGCCTAAAATGGCCGCCTTTTATAGGGTTGTAACTCAGTAATATGGGCAGCTGATATCGATATTTGACTAATATGAGTTTGTTCTTATTTCATATAATTATAGAAATTAAATCCATAGCCTAATTGCGTAACACACCTAAAATCGCAAACCATATCATTTTAACAGTTTAACAACATCCATTGCGTGGTTTTTGTTATCGAGCAAACGAATTTTTCAATCACATGAAGCAATGGATATTGTTGGGTTGTTAGTTTTGGATTGCTATCCCTTAAATTTCGCTTGAGCTGCTTCACGAGGCTTCACCGCATATGTACACTTACGCAATGCACACTAAGTAATGCTACAGATTTTTTGTGCTAACACAAACCTACGTACTACGTACCTAAGTACACAGTCAAACAATGAGTTAAATATGCAGACAGCTAACTTGCAACTTGTTTTAAACAATGTTCTGAGTGTGCTTACTCAAGTTTTGAAGTTATACTTCTTTTGGCGCGTTTGAGAAAAATGATGAGAGTGAATTTTTTACAACTTCAATTGGTAATTGTCTGTCAATTGTTAAGTTTTCGTGAGAACTGATAACTATATTCGAGGTAGTTATTCTAATATATATGAATGTATAAAACGTGTTTTATTTTAGTTATTTTTGTTTTGTTACGCTAAAGAAGTATAACTTCTTGCGTGCGTACATAAGTACACACACACACACGTTTTGTTTTATATCAATGTCAACAAAGTTAAAAAAATATAACGCACACAATAAAAACGAATATTGACCGAGTAGTGGGAAAATTAATATTTTTGCTTGTATACCAAATACCTTTGTTTACTGTACAATAATATTGTACAGTAAAGAAATGTATGGAGATGGGATGGAGATACTTGATTCCATATTGTAATCGCATATTATAGTATTTTTAATATAAAATAATAATGATTAGTTGAGTAAAAATTAAATAAACTGTTTATAAAATCAATACTTATTTATTATTAATTGGTATATAGGAACGTTCTGCACATAATTTATCACAAATGCTAAGTTATATAAGCATGTTCGGTCCTGCCGAATATCATATTTAATTTTTAAATGAAAAATATAATTATTTTCGCAGGTACGGTGGTACGATCATGGAACTGTGGATGAAATATGATATCCAGGATTTATAAACTATTATTATTATTATATATTCATTTCTGAACAATATTAATTCATTAAAATAATTTCTATCGACATCATAGATAAGAGTGTACGACACTATTTCACTGCTTTTTTGACAGTTTGACAGCAGATCTACCTCAAAACTTGGAACTTAATATGGCGGCGCAGTTACGCACGGATGAGCTAATGACGTCACACGAAAGTATTACCAAAATAAGCACTTTACAAACTGTAGATATCTCTCTTTTCTATTGCAACTACTGCTTTGTTAAAAAGAGACAAAACTATTTTTGACAAGTGTGTGTCGATATTATAGAAATTTGTATAACTATTATTTCTATAGTGGAATATGCCCTCTCCATATGTATATATCTCTATGAAAAATTCTGTCTTTTATTTAAAGTAATTATTAATAACTCCCAATTAACTAGATCATCAGTATAAATCACACTGATATCTACGATCTTGTACTGAATTCTCTTTTAGGATTATTAAAAGTGCAACCAAGTTTTCTGACGCCTCAAGATCAAAATAATACAGTAATCAGTTTCGAATTTTTTACAAACTTTCATACTTTACGAACATGAAACTATTCAAATAAATAAAATTGAAGTGTCTGTTCGTAACATCAAAATAACAGATTTTTACTAAATACATATCATGAAAGTACATAATATATAAAAATTGTCTGCCTGTATGTGGTTACTAGCGCGACTGTGGATCATGTTTTGGTCCTGGATTTGAATCCCGAGTCGTGCCAAGTACCGTTTTTGGATTAATTTGGGTATAATGAGTGTTCTAGAAACCAGCCAGATAGTTGTACTCGTATTACAGCCCTCAATCAAGCACTTAGATTTTTGGGTTTTCTCGTCGTACGTTTTCTTATAGAAAAGAGGGCAAACAAGCATGCGTGTCACGTGATGGTAAGTAACTACTGCCGTCCATGAACAACCGCAATACCACGGGAATAGCAGGTGCGTTGCCGGTCTTTTAGAAAGGAGTAAGCTCTTTTCTTGAAGGGCCCTAAGTCGTATCGGTCCGGAAAAATCTCCGCTGGTAAACAATTCAACAGAGAAGTTGTACCAGGAAGAAAACTCCTAGTAAAACGCACAGTGGTGGCCCTTCAAGCATCCAGATGGTGAGGATGGTATCGTGAATTATGACGCGATTTGGGTTCATGAAATATGGCGGCTGAGATTAAACCGAACCTCAGAGCACTCCCCTAGGTAGATGCTATAGAAAATGCAAAGGGATGCAACATCCCTGCGTAGTGCCAGTCAATCGAGCCGATCAGAAAGAATTCGGACGTCGACGACTCGAGCCGTTCTGAGCTGGATGCAGTCAAGTGGAAGGAGCAGACACTGGCGTGCCCCTACCCAGAGATGAGAGGCCGAATTTGCGCTTTGTAAAGTTACAAGCGATGTGGCGACATGAAATACTGCCCCGCTCTGCTGAGCACACATGGCTTTTTAGAGGCCAATTTGGCCTTCCCTTCCAAGTGACCAAAAAACTGCACACTATTCGATATGTCGACGCCGAGGATTCAGATGCTAGCTGAGGCAGCAAGGGGAGTGCCTTAAAACAGAGAAGATACGACGAAGGGGTTCTTTTTAGCGGTATACGTGCAAACTTGTGTCTTCTGGGGATTGAACTGGACTAGATTTAGCCGCTCTCAATCCGAGACTTTGATCAGCAAAGAATCAACATCAAACACAAGTTTGTTCGGGTACTCGGAGACGTTTTCCCGAGAAATATTGGGACGGCCGGTGTATATTGCATCACCAGTGCTGTCGTTGTTACCAGTTTGCAACATATCATTAATATGCAGTAGAAACAGCGTTGATGATAGCACGCAGCCTTGTGGAATACCAGCGTTAATACTACTACGATCTTGATGCTCCGATCAATAAGGAAACTGGTGATCCAATTGCATAATTTCTGGGGAAGCCTATAGTAAGGGAGCTTCGAAAGAAGCGCTTTGTGCCCGACCCGATCGAAGGCCTTCGTTATGAACAAACTAACAGCCAATGCCTATCCCTTGAACTCCCTTGCCTCCGCTCATCTATGAGTTAGATAGACCAAAAGATCACCAGCTGATCAACACTGACAAAAACTGTTTAAAATGGATTCCATTATTTTGGAGGACAAGGAGGTGATGGTGATAAGCCAGTAGTTTGACGGGTCTGAGCGGTGGCCTTTTTTAGGGATCGGGTGAACCAAAGCTGTCTCCCATGAGTTTGGGATAACACCTTAGGAGTAGAAGTACCGGAAAAGACGCGTTAAAACCGGTGCCAACTTTGGAGCACACGTCTTCAGCAGAATGGAAGGGACTCCATTAGGCCCACTCGACTAGTTGACGACCAGGGAGAGGAGTGTTTTGTGAACCGAGCGCTGGCATGGAGCACTCAAACCGCGGAATGGTCGGCGGTGTGTTCCACCCTCATCGATAGTCGAGTTGGATGCAAAAAGAGAGATTAACAGATCGGCTTTCCCCTTTGCGGTATGGACTTACTGAGTCGCCCTCTATTTGCAGAGATTGCTGACAGAAGTTCCTTTGGACAGCCTTAGCAAGAGACCAGAATGCACGGGTTACCGAAGGAAGGCGAACTAGTCTCTCACCAACTCTGCCGATGTGTTCTGACCTTGAATGAATTTTAAAGAACCTGGAGGCGGAATTATACTTCTTTTGAAGAGCTCTGGTGCTTACATCCCGAGACATCAAGGTCTCGGGATGTAAAGATGTCGTCAGCCCAGGTCTGGTAGTACTCCTGCTTATAGTGTGATGCTATTTTACATGAGCGACCAAACCATGGCTGAAATCTGCCTCCAATGGGCACCACTGAAGATGGAATAAAAAGTTCCATATCCTGAAGTACCATATCAGCGACAGAATGAGTAACATTGCTGGGATTATCCAGCGAGAAACAAATCCGCTCTCAACGGTAGAATACAAAATAAGGCTGTATCCTTTGCCAATCGGCCGAACTATAGTGCCAAACACGGCAGCAGCCAGCAGAATGCAACCGCAAAGATAGTGTGAGTGACACCACCCTCCGGACAAGACAATGGCCCTAGGAGCCGTGATCGTATCGACAGAAACCTGATATCCGTCCGGATAAGAGGTCAGCAGAAGTTCCAACAGGGAAGGTGCATGATTCTCCACATCTAGATTCCGCGTAGGCAAAGTAACCAGCTGTGTAACCATATGCAAAGGCAAATTCATAAACAAATTTCCCCACATGATGGTTAAATGTGAACCGAACCATTCGGCGTGATGATCGTTAAAATCGCCAAGGGTCACGATCTCTGCGGACCACCCCCCCTCCCCCCAGTATACCAGAATACACAGGGTAGCTTGAGCACACACTCAGGAACAGTAGGGTAGCTTGGACGTGGGTGCTCAGCGAAGGATTCTCTGTCACAAGGATGCTGGTACCCTCCTGGGGTAGTAGTAAGTAAACTTCTACTTCACGCTGTTATTCGGTGAGGTCGTGGTACTATCCTGGTTCGAGCTGGCCCATGCATGCGATAGCAAAAGCTGTTGCGTGGCTCTACCACGGTTAAAACGAAATAAAATTCTATTTACTTTTTTTTTGCCCATCATAAATAAACAACCGATACACAAGAATAAATTATTTTCTTCGTTATAAAACAAGTTCAGTCTTAACGAATAAACCAAACACAACTGCCGTTTTTTCTTCAAAACTTCTCGAATACTTTCACGTTTTTCGTAAACACCAAACTCCCACTACACACCCTGATCGCGACTGAAAAAACGTACCGCTTAAAGGCAGATAATTGATGATAAGTATCCAATTAAAATGCCCGCATGCGACGATGCTGCATAAGCACCTCACAAAGTGAATGTACCTGTCCTATTCATAACTGCCTTTACGTTTTACGGAATTAAACGGTTAATTTGGGTGTCAAAACCATTAAGTAACCGGTAACCTTTATCGTTTAGGTTTAATGAAAACCTGTTAATTTTTTAACCGGTAATTGGAGGATAAATTTACCGGTAATTCATCGAAATTAACCGCTCTTTTTAAACCGGTTCCGAGCCCTGCTTATGGCACAGCGTTTGACGCAAGACGAACTGAACGTTGAAACGCGTTTATATGAAAGCGAAATTGAAAGCGCACTGGTGTAGACATAGCTATTCAAGAGTTGTGTATCGCTAGCAACGCAGTCGGGAATTTGCATTTAGAAAAATCCAAAATTAGGTGCTAATTAGGTGCCAAGTTTAAAAATTTTAGAGCAACTAATTTTTAAACTTGGTACTTAATTAGCACCTAAAAAGTCCCTAATTTGGACTATATCTGAAAGCAATTTGTGATTCTATTTTGATTTTCAGGAAATTTGAATTTTGCATCTGCTATGTTCTGAATAACGACTTAATTTTATTAGGGGCGCCTTGTTATTGCGTATACTTGCAGCACCTAATTAGCACTTAATTCCTTGCTATTAATATTTATCGTATATCTAATAAATTCGTTACGTTGCTAGCGAGACGTTTTGCTAGTAACGCAAATTTCAACAGTTCGTTACGGTGAAAATTTTAGAGCACCTAATTTTCAAACTTGGCACCTAATTAGCGCCTAAAAAGCCCCTAATTTTGAATTTTTCCAAATGCAAATTCCTGACTTTGCGTTGCTAGCGATACATAACTCTATTCAAGTCTATAAGTTTTGAATTCAGCCGGCTGACTTTTCTGCCATCTGTTTGCCATCAGAGGATTACCATTAGTCAGCACTTAGAAGAAATATATCAACGTACACTTGAGGTTATATTCGGAGACAAAGTGCATAATATACTATTCCCCTTACTCACGAAAGTATCTACGGATTAATAAGTTGAAGTGAAAATGGGCCGGGCATACAGACCGAAAAATCGACAAGCCATCGGTTTTAGAAATATTCTCAAGGAGTAGCCTCGTACTGATAAGAAAAGCGTGGAGGGCTCCGCACTAGATGGAGTGACTACCTGTTAAGATACCCAGGAAGACGATGGATGCAAAAAATAGTTAAACGAGACATGGACTCTGTTAAGAGGCGAGTATAATTCTTCCAGGGATAGTCCCTGAAGGGCGGCTATCTATCCCAAGGAGACGTCGGATTTATCTTCCGCAAGTATTTCGTTAAAACTTATCACAATGTTTTAAGGTGAATGAAATATTTTTACGAATTTCATCACATTTAATTTTAGATCGAGCTAAAAATTAAAAACATTTTTTTTAACTTTCTAAGGTCGGACTATAAAATCATACTCTCTACGGTGTTCGGATGTACGGTGAACGGATCAACTTTTCTACGGTTTCATTTCGTGATAGGAGCATTTTGATTCTGAAACAAAAGGTAGGTAAGTATATACTACATAACCATGCATAACCATATGGCATATATTTATATGCATATATATTTTTTATGTCGGAGCCACATGCCTTCATATTATTATTACTCGTATTTTAATATATACAAACTTTTAGATTTTTTATCGCAATAATATTGTAAAACAAAATACAGAAAATATCGAAAATAAACACAACAACAAAACATACACACAAACCTGAAGTAAACTCTGATAACTACATAATTTTTGTCAACCCTAAATGTAGATATAGTTGCCACGAAACAGTCAGTGGCAACTTTACCTAACCTCAAGTAACATTACCCATGCTGATATTTCAATAAGATGAGTAAATAGTAATAGCTGATAATAACCGTTTCTTACATGCAATATCAAAATATTACTTACCTTTGATAACAAGTTTAGGCTCTGTGAGTGCAATTTTACCAAAAAGTTTTAAGCGTCTTCTCAACACCGCACTTTGGTAAGCCATATCAAAGAGTAGCCATATTGACATAACTATCAATGTTACCAGTTGGAAAAATATAAAAAATGTTACCCTAAACTATGAAAAACTACTACCATTATATATACCAAGTTAGTTTATAGAGATTTTTAAAATAATTTACTATAATTCAAATATAACGGTAAGGTAATGTTACCAAGGGTTGTGTAAAGTTGCCACGTTTTACGGTACTTAATTTAGTATGACATCCCCCCCCCCCCCACAGCCAAGGAATCTCACGGATGACTCAGGATCAGCAATTAATTTCAATTCGTGTGGGAAGTCTATATTCAGCCGGACTTGTGATAAGGATTATAATATATTACAATGACTCAATTATAATTATTGTCTACATCGGACCATGGGTTTGTATTACGGACAGTCATTGCCGACCGCGTAGCTTATTGTGCCACGGTGTCTAACTCCCAGCTGGAATCAACTTAGTATCTTGTATGGGTGTTGAGTAAAACCTGCAACTGTGGCCGCAAACTGCAGATAGGCTCAATTTACATTGCGACGGAATGGAATAGAACGGAAGCGTCAATTTCGCCCTTCCCGCGCGAGATAGCGCGCGTATTTATATCTGCGGGATAGCGTATTATAGCTGTACACTATAATACGCTATCCCACAGATAGGTACAGTTATTTAATCTAGATCTTTTGAACAGAATGGCTGATGGGTTGTTATTTTCATATTGCTTATTTGTGAGGCAGAAAAAGAAAATCATGAGAAAAGGAATAATATCAGAAAAAGAAAAAGAAATATTTGGGTTTATGATTTATGGAAGAAATGTAAACGTCACCCTTCGCGCCTCTTGCCGCGGATTCCACAGACTGCGCCAACAGTAGCTACGGGAATTTTCGAGAATGCACGAGAATTCCCCGGAAGACGCGCGACTTCTTTTTGGCTCATACTCAACTAATAATTTGCACGTTACACCATTAACATAAAATTCATTTTGCTATGTACAATTTCATTATAAAAATTCGCTTCCGTTCCGCGGCAAAGTAAATTCAGTCTAACCATGGCGTAAATAAATAAAATAATCTTCATTCAATATAGAATCTATATATAGATCACATGTATGTAATTTTTGTTGAATCATTTTTTACTTTACCACTGGTTCAGAAAAAAACGTCTGTCCTGGGAAGGACCAACAATAAATTAAAAAAAGTAATTTTTACAACATGAAAGCATTGAGTTATATGTACTATAACTCAATGCATGAAAGGTTGTACAACAAACTATTTACAAAATACTCCTCTCTCAAACAACAACAAACTATTTAAAACATACTCTAGAAGAGAATCATTTTTATTAAATATAGATTACAATAAGTTGTGTATCGCCAGCAACGCAAAATCCGGAATTTGCATTTATAAAAACTCAAAATTAGGGGCTTTTTAGGTGCTCTAAAATTTTCACCGCAACGAACTGTTGAAATTTGCGTTGCTAGCAAAACGTCTCGCTAGCAACGCAATGAAGTTATTAGATATACGATAAACAGGGCCGGCCCTACTATAGGGCGAACGGAGCGGCCACTCCAGGCGCCAAGTCCCAGGAGGCGCCTTAGTCAATTTTTTATAATAGCATAGCTACCTACATAATAGAAAAATACAATCTTTTAGCTTATTTAGGTAACAATTGTGCACGCTTCTTAAAAGCTTCAGTTCCGTTTCTTTGCACATGTGCCTGAGTTTATTGATGGAAATTTCCTCGCTTTTCAATATTTTGGTTTTGAACGTGTAGCTAGTCAGTATATGTGCGTATGGTCTTAGTTGCTGAGACGAGCGCGGCATTATTCAGCGCTTTTTTGTATTTTTTACAAACTCAACAAAAAGATGGGAAGTTATTTCAAAACATGTGAAGAGCTTAACTTTAAAGAAGGTGTGTCGAACATGGTGCGATAGTAGAGGCTTCAGTACGCCGAAGTAAATAGTGCCTTGGAAGAAGATTATCGTCACAACTGATCCCGCTGCAAGTTTGGAAGCTAAATCACTTGAAGCCAATTTTAAGAAGTTCGAGTTTTTGCTCTCTTTAGTCATTTGGTACGACGTTTCATTCCACGTTAATCTTGTCAGCACATGCATGCAAGCAGAGCGCATAGATTTATCAGATTCTACAAAACTAATACACAAAAAATAATATACCTAGAGACGAAGGATTAACAAAGGCTCTCATTGCAGCTAAAGATACAGCTCAAAAAGCTGAAATAAGCTCGGAGTTTGAAAGAATCCGCGAACCAAAAAAGAAAAAAATGTTCTAATAGCCCAGGAGGAATCGGCGCATGAGCACCAAAAGTTGTCCTGCGGATGATATAAATGCATGTTGCCATGGGGCAACTCGGTGCCATATTGTTTAAACCGATTTCTTTTCAATTCCAAGGAATTGTTATTTTTAAACTGGTCAATTTTTTTTTTATTCTTTGATGAAATGCAAATAAAAAAAGTACCGTGACTTTTTACGATAAACTTACATTTATGGAGTTATTAATTTTTAAAGGTTTGAAAAATCTCAAATTCAAATATATTTGACTCTATATATATATAAAGAAAAAAAAAATATAAATATGTTAAGGATCCAGAAATGTTATTCAGAACAAATGTTTTCTATCCTATGTTAGACACCGCCATAAAAAAGAGGGACATGCTTTACACGACTTTTTACAATCAATAAGACTTTGCGTTTATAGAATAGAATAGAATAGAGAGTTTCCTCTATGATTTGAATAAGACCGATGAAAGTTTTAAGAAAGTATGCTCAAAGTTGGAGTAAAAATGAATGCATGATCTTAATCGCGATATTTCGGGATTGGACCTTCAAGAAAAATGATGTATTTGAAAAAGTTTTTACATGTCGATAAAGGTCACCCGAAAGCAGTCGTTCAGTTCTTAGTATTAAATAATTGGCAAGATACGTTACCTAATATTAGGTCTTTACCTATAAAATTGCCGTTTTTTATGAGATAAGTTAATGTAAGTATTTTTCTATATTTTTTATTTCTATTAATCAAAGTTATCACACATGCAATCGATTTATCTTTGCTAATGCAGTAGCAGTTTATTGATGCCCTTCTTGAAAAAATCTGCTGGACGGGGGAGGCAACAAATTCTTCAAAGGTATTTTGTACTGCCTCTAGGGTATTGAATTTTATTCCCGCCAAAAAGTTATTTAAATTCTCAATAAAGTAGAAGTCTATAGGCGCAAGGTCTGGTGAGTACGGCGGATGACGGGAGCTTCCAACCTAGCTCTTGTAACTTCGAGACCATCTGTTGTGCAGTATGCAGTCGCGCGTTGCCGTACAGGAGCAGTGGGGACGAGCGATTGACCAAAGCTGGTTGGAGACGTATGAACTTATCCATCATTGTGTTCAGTTACTCACAGTACACATCTGCAGTAATGCTCATCCTGCTTGCAGTGCCTGATTTGGAATTCTGATAGCCCTAGGCTAACTAAGAATACGGCCTGTTCTGTCTGTGCCTGCCCAGCTAGAATATATTTACGAGATTTTTATATTTTACTAGCTTTCCACCCCGTGGTTTCACCCACATTAAATAAAATTTTCGTGATAGTAAGTGTCGACCATCGCCCATAAATAACTGCAACACCAGGGAAATTGCAGGTGCGTTGCTGATCTTTTTAAAAGGAGTACGCTCGTTGCTTGAAGGTCTCGAAAGTCGTATCGGTCCGGAAAACATCGCCAGTGGTCTACCACTATCACTAATCATCTATGATTCCACAAAGTCTTGCGAGGAAGAAAACTTCTAGTAATTTGCACAGTTATGATGTACCGTCAAGCATTAAGATGGTGTGGTTGGTACGTGGAATTTAGCAGCTGATATAAATCTAAACAATTTTTCTAAGTACTTCCCGTAGAAAATGCGATAGAAAATGGAATGGTATGCAACATTTCTTCGCAGCGCTAGTGAATTGAGCCGATCAGAAAGAACTTGGTGGTCAACGATTCGAGCCACTCTTTGCTGGATGCGGTCAAAAGGAAGTACTGCGTTGCCCCGGTCCAGAAATGAAAACAGTACTCCCTGTGAGACTAAACTTGCGCCTTATAAAGTTGCAAGCGGCTGCCGGCAGAATATACTGTCCCGCTCTGCTGAGCGCCAAGCTTTTCAGAGGCCTATTTAGCCTTCCCTACCAAGTGAACGCTAACTGTACGTTATTCGATATGTCGATGCCGATGATTCCGATGCCGGCTGAGATTAAGAAATTGTGGAGATACGACGAAGGGGTTAATTTTAGTGGTAACTTAGCAAACCTGTGGCTTCTGAAGCTTAAACTGGACTAGAGTCGTCTCCAATCCGAGATTTTGTTTATAAAGACTGGATTTCAGCCACAAGTTTGTTCTGATACTAGATCACGTGTCCAGAAAAATATTAGCACGGCCGGTGTAAAATTCATCACCAGTGTTACAACAAGTAACAGCAACATATAATTGATATGCAGAAACAGTGTAGAGTCAGGTAAATTAGAAGATAAGAACTAGAACCAGCTGATTATCGACCGCATTGGCCGCTAGCAGTTTATAATGGATTCAATTACTTTGGAGAAGAAGGAGGCGATAGCGATAAGCCTGTAGTTGAACGTATCTAATCGGTCAACTTTTTAGGGATTGGGTGCACTAACTGGCTTCCATTCGTTCAGTATTATCCTAATCTAAGGAGTAGGAGTACCGGAAAAGACGCGTTATAACCGTTGCTTACTCCAGAGCACTCCTCTTCAGCACAGTAGGAGGGACTCCATCAGGCTCACTCGACTTGTTGACGTCCAGGGAGAGGAATGCTTTTCACATTGAACAATGTGTAAACTGCACATACAGCATGGAACAATCACACCGCGGGATGTTCGGCGGTGTGTATCCCCAATCATCGAGAGTCGAGTTGGACTCAAAAAGAGAACTTAAAATATCAGTTGTCTCCTTTACGGCACGGGCCAGTGAGTCGTTCTTCATGAACTTCTTCGTTCTTCCTGGCTGACAGAAGTTGTCATGGACAGCCTTGGCAAACCACCTTAATAAAATTAGAGGTCGAGAAGAGAGCTTAAATAATATAAACTGTTCATCTTTGTATCATCATTTCAGTCTTATTTTTAAAATCTGCTTATTTGTTTTATACCAAAAATGAACAATGAGCAACAAGTAAAATATTTATATCATTTATTGATAATATTATATGAAATTTTATTCTGAACATAAGTGTGTGCTTGCAAAGGCAAGCTCCAGCCTGGTTAGCCTATTGGTAAATCAGGCCCTGCCTGTTTGGTAAGAAGCTGTGATGAATCACACCGGCGCTAGACCAACAAACAGTGACCATCACTTTTCTAGGTTTAAGTTTTCGTGTAGGGCTTATTATTTAGGTGCTGAATCAGGATCCAAGCCACTTGCTGAGTACTTACGATTGTCAAACAGAATCTATTTTTTGTCGCATATAACAAGGCGGTTCAACATTTGTTTATTATTAACCCATTCAGTGTTTTAAGGACATACAGGTGTCCTAATTGCTATTGTTTTATTTTTTCCGACATTCAATGGGTTAATTATATAATTATTAGGAGCGAGTAGGCTAAACCTGAAGAGTTTGTTTTTAATAAGCACTGTTACATTAATTAGTAAACATATAACATAACGTATAAGTACCAGTTCTAAAGTTGATTATGCTTATTGATCTCATTAATGAATGTTGACTTAATTTTGTTTTATTGTCTATTGTTGTTATGATTTATTTAAATAAATGTACCTTAAATCCTTTTTAATTTTGTTTTTCATTCTACATCAACGGTATCTATAGATACCGTAAGGAGTGCAGTGCCTAAAATACCACGAGCATGGCTGTTTTCAATTAACAAATTAGACATAGACTTAAGATTTTGTCTAGACCTTCCCAGTTGCATGCTTGCATGTACACATACAACTGGTATATATTAGGGGCAAGTAAGGGGGGGCGCCATAATTGGATCTCGCTCCATCCTAAAACTTGCCTCAGGCCGGCACTGACGATAACTATTAATAGCAAGGCCAAAGATGTTTTATAGGTCCAGATACCATGTACGCGCGCCTAAAACGCTTCCATTTCAAAGGCGTCAATATTGGTGTATTCGTTCGATCGTTCCACCATTACGCCAGCGATGTTCACTGCGAACATACGTCACGCACCGGTGTTTTTAATTTTACTAAATGACTGTTTCTGCTGTGAAATCATGTAAAAATTACTCTTGGAAAAAAGATAAGGATAAGAACATCATTTTCATAAGTAACTATAGTATGTGCCATATCGATTGAGAAAAACGGACAATGACCTCAGATATGAGCCGAGTGTCAAAAGGCGTAACTTACAAAATCTCAATTTAGATGTGATAACAATATTTAAATATTGATATTATTCCCACTTCTAGGTCAGCACATATGTTTTGTTTTTTTGTTTCTTAAATAATATTGTCTGTGGTTCCTATAAACATAGTAAAATCTTACGGTACATCGCGAAAAATGTGTTATATTTTATATTTCAATTTATGGTAAGTAACGCAGCAATTCATTTAATAACAGTTTCATATTAAAAAAATATTTGAAGCAATATAATCACCATATTGAGCTTTTGCAAATTCATCCCTTTAAAATAAACAAAACGCGCGTTACGTCAGTTCGTTCTAAAAGAAACGTGACAATGGCAGCCAGAGATGCGTCACCTTTTTTGGGCTGGTCCGCCATTTTGTTTTCATTCGTGTTCGGATAGCGCTTGCGTGTGTACGTCTCGGGTAATTCATAGCATTCATTGCATTGTTTTAGTTGAGTTTTTACTGTTAAATTTGTTATATCGTTAAGTTTTTGTTTTTTGAATCTGTTATATTAGTTTTACTGTGACGGTCGTTACTAAATCGACATGAGTTCAGGAGAATTTGGTGAAGGACCCGGTCCTTCAACATCAAGTGGAAAGAGACGTCGCCGACCCATAATAAACGTAGCAGGTACGTACAAATAGGTACAAATGCGACGACGTAGCCTTTCTATTTCTTAAAGCGCTCTTTTTATGTGACCATGTGGTATTTATTTTCTAAAACAATATGTATTTATGTGATGTAGTACTATGGTAGTATATTTTTGTCATTTATTTACAGGCCCATCTTCTGGAGCACCTTTAACGTCACCAGTAAAAAAGAGAAAACCTACCACTTTGTCGGTCGGGGAACAAGAGATTATCATTAATGTATACAAATATGTCAAAAACACCTGGCCCGAAGACGTGTATCCTTCAAACGTTAATATGGTAGAAAAGGTTTCGGAGATCTCAGGAGTCAGCAAGAGCACTATATATCGCGTATTAAGCGTGTATAGAGATTCCCATAAAATACCAGAAAAGGGAATAATTAATAAAAGAAAAAAGTCTGTAATTGACAAGTTGGACGATTTTGATAAATCGGCTATAAGAGCGAAAGTGCATCAGTTCTTTCTTGCAGGAGAATTACCGACTTTAGACAAAATTTTGCTCAGTATAAATCAAGATGACCAGTTGCCAAACTTGAGCAAAACTTCCCTGCGACGTGTGTTGCGCCATTTAAAATTCAAATATATAAAGAGAAACAGAAAAAGTGGTCTAATAGATCGCCCAGAGATAGTTCTGTGGCGTACCAGATATTTGAGAGAAATACAAATATTAAGAAACGAGGGACGTAACATTTTTTACCTTGACGAAACATGGATTAACGCAGGTCATACTATGGGAAAGGTATGGGAAGACACCACAATTGAATCTTCTCGTCAATCACGGTTAGAAGGCTACTCTACTGGCGCGAAAGCCCCTTCGGGTAAAGGAAAGCGATTAATAGTTGTACACGTTGGCAATGAAAATGGCTTTTTGGAGGGATGTGATTGGGTATTTGAATCATCATCTACTGGTGACTACCATGAGAGTATGGACGCTCTCCATTTCGAGGACTGGTTTAGAAAAGTAATAGAAAAACTGCAAAGCGGCGATGTCATAGTTATGGATAACGCTAGTTACCACTCCAGACGTTTAGAAAAAACCCCAACAATGTCTTGGCGGAAACAAAATATGCAGGAATGGCTAGAATCTAAACAGATCGCATACGTGCCCTCGGACACAAAGACCCACTTAATGGAAAAAATAAAGGCAGTTAAAGATAACTATCGAAGTTACGTCACCGACGAGATGGCAAAAGAAAAAAGCATCACAGTGGTAAGGTTACCTCCTTATCACTGTGAGCTTAACCCCATTGAACTTGTGTGGGCAGATGTGAAAGGGTACGTTGCACGAAAAAATACAACTTTCAAGTTAAAAGATGTTAAAAATTTACTTAAAGATGGTTTAACTCAAATCACGCCAGATAAATGGAAAAACTGTGTTCAGCATGTCCTTAAGGTTGAACAAAAAATGCGTGGCATGGATGATAGAATTGACCAAACTGCAGATCGCTTTATAATTAATGTTACAGATAGTTCATCAAGTGAAGATACGAGTGATGATTGCACCGAATAAAAATAAAGTTCTTATATAATATTAAAAATAAAGTTTTATCTTTTGCATAAGTACGTACTTATTCGGTGTCGTTATCACTCGAATCTTTATATGTGTTATAAATTAATGTTTTTTGTTGTTAAATGAATAAAGTACTTTATAACAATAGATGATTTTTCTTCTACAGCGATCTTTCACATAACTTTTTAATAATAGTTAATAAATATATATTATATCAATCATTATAAAAAAATCATTATAAATAAAGAAAGTACTACATATAAAATGTGCCTATATATTGAAGGTTTGTAACCCCTGGTTAAACGACCGAAAGGTCATTGTCCGTTTTTCTCAATCGATTTGGCACATACTATATACAATTTTATGGTGTATTTCTTTGTAAAAGAATACGAAAGCTAAATGTCAATACAAGTAATAATACTGCGCAATAATATTCGAGTGTTGCCTAGTCTATGAAATGTTTTTACCATTTTTTAATGTCATGATCAACCGCAAAGGTTATCTGTATAGGGGTTTTAAACTGTCTAGTTTTACAGATTTTACCCAACCTATATAGTTAAACCGTTTTAAGGCTCAGGGTTGAACTACATCTGGCAGCATGGAATTGCACTTTCCTGTGCTTCTACCTTTTTGGTCACTGAGAACCGTTATTTACTAGAGCGACAAAGAGTGCACGAGTGTATAGTTCCATCCTCAAAACGCCGATTGTAAACCGGTTTCAAAAGTTTATCTATCATTCTTGACAATCCATACTAATAAAATATTATAAATGTTAAAGTCTGATTTTTTGTTTATTTGTTTTTGGCCTTCCTTCACGCAGCAAGGTAACGGTGCAATTAAAAAAAATTAAACATTTACTATCTCTTGGGCGAAGTTTACGCTTAACCAAACTTACTTTTTTCGTCATTTTACTTAGGATTGAATAATAATTAATGTCTTCATAAAAAGCGGCAATACTTTGTGTTCTACAGTACAAAAGTGTTGTATTCTGTATATATTTAATAATAATAGATTATAAATATATGTTACGTACATAAATATCTACTGTGCTTTTTTATTTATTTCTAACTGTTACATTAATTATAGGTTTTATTACATATATTCAATATTTTAGTGCGATGTTCGTACCTACATAAAACAAACATAACCAGCCACATATCCCCATACACACATGCACACATATGCACACGCCTCGCACACACGTTTTATACTCGTAGAATCAATAGGTACGTCAATATGAATGAAATACTAAATCTCCCACATTTTTTGGGTAATGCAGCCATGGTACGTAAGATATGCGCGTCACGTGTTACTCACGCACACATGAATCAAAGACTGGCGTCACTATGAACGGTGCGGTGTGTTAGCAACACGGTATCTGGACCTTAGAATAATAACACCTAGAACGATAGTTCCCTACAAAGCGGACGTTCAAACGTGAGGCAAGAAGAAATTTATGTTTGCGTAAGCAAGTTGTGTTTATTCTAGACGAAACGCACACAAGTGAAAAAACAATGTTCCCAATACATTAAATTTTTCCCCAAAAGTAGGGAAGTTGAAACTATATTAAACTAACAGTTACGACGTAACGTATTACTGATACACATGTGAAAATAAGTTTGTTCGAATTCTGTTATCGAAGTGTAGTGCGCCAAATTCAAAACATTCTTGAATAGGGTATTTGCCTGTCTAGCCAAGCACTTTTATGAGCCATCGAAATGTGATTGTAGCATATTTTTCTTTGTAACTGAGTAGAGACGTTATAATTATGACTAATGCAAGTTCAATATACACACCCTCCCGATGCCCGACACACGACTGTTCGACGAACGATTGGTGAATTCAGTATGCATTATTCAGTTTGTTTTAACTAATTCGTTTTTAATAATCGTCGAATAATGGTGCATCGCGCCTCACTGCATGCATGACGTAAGCTACAATACGAAAAACATAAGAACATTTTAATTTTGGCAGGTTTTACACAGTAGATGCATTCCAGCTTAAAGTTATTGAGAAAACTTTATAAGAAAAACACAAATGAATATTAAAATAATTTATATCAGCAGCCTTGTAACTGAAACTGTTTCCTGAGAACAACTGCCGCTTTGATGATACGAATCGTAAAGTATTTTCATTTTTGGATTTTTGAACAGTCTAATTCTTAAGTAGCGCTCGACAATAAGTCTCGTCAAATTCGAATCATGGAAGTAGGAGTTTACGTGTTCTATAGAAAAAATACGAGTTCCTCCTATGAATCTTCTCATAATTTGAAGTGTTGTCTTTTTCGAAAATATTGCCTGAATTTTCTTTTAGATAACGTCTCAGATCAGTTTCAGCAACACTAAAAATAGAATAAACTTCTTTTGAGGCGTAAACCAATCCACCTTTATCCCTCATACATACCGATTTATGGAACCAAAGTTTCTCTCTGGCAAGCATGTTATCAATGCAATATTTACATTTTACTCGGGTTGTGAGATGTCTTTCCAGCTATATAGCCAACAATGTGGTTTCTGCAGTTAGGATCATCGTTACCCAGTGTAATTTCAAATCCGACATCATTTGGAATCGGTGTTTTCAATAAGTGTTGAGTCAATTCTTTATCTTCATCACCAAATCTTTCGGAAAATGAAGTATTATTATTATAAGTATTTAATTCCTATTGACGTGTTTTATTTTTAATAACACGACAAAAAGTGGGAGATTTTTTCTACCACTGACAACATTTCCATATAGGCATATTACAATGTCATGTGTCAGTTTTTAAAAATTTATATTTATTTTTGATGAATGTTTTACGTAAAAATATAAGCTCAAAAGTATTACTTACACGTGAAATGTAATGTTATTATGTTTCTTGTGTTTCTCTGATGTGCTGTGACATCCGTTCACTGCACAAACCGTCATTTTTAATTAAAATTTCGGGAACTGTTGTCAACACGACACGACCTTGAGCACTAACGGGCCGAGTATTGAACTAAGCCATACTGGCTTAGTTTGAGTTGCCTCGCATTACGGACGCGGACTCGGCTTCTAGGTGTTATTATTCTAAGATCTGGACCTATAAAACACCTTTGAGCAAGGCATTAAGTGCTAATTAGGTGATGCAAGTATAGGCAATAACAAGGCACCCCTAATAAAAATAAAGTCGTTATTCAGAACATAGCAGATGCAAAATTCAGGTTTTCTAAAAATCAAAATATTATATCAAAGTATTTCTCCCACATGTAAACCCATATCATACCGTTTAGAAAAAGGAATGTCTGAAGTGCATTGTAATAATGTTAATTGTTCCCTGTGGGAGAGACCCACGCCCAGGTGAGGTTATTAACATGATCTTAAAGACTAGATCATAAAATAAAATAATCTAAGTAAGATGTGTATAAATGGTTGGTTTCCAGGGCTAGATTGGTTGTGGCTGTAGTTTTAATCAAATAACAATTAGTCACAAAATGGGAAGCTGATACTACAAACCCGACATCAAAATGTGGCAATTATGGCAAAATCGCTTCTAAGGCTATCTATTGGGGAGGCCTATGCCTATGTACAGCAATGGACTTTATATGCTGTAATGGATAAACGGGATGGATGGACGATTATACATGGTGAATAATGTAATAAGTGATGTTCTTTTGACTGTAAATACAAAGTATTTTGGGCTGCTACTGTTTAACACATTCACTGTCCGGTTTTAAAACACAATAGTAAGACAATAGCAATGTCCTATATGTAGTGCATGGGACAGCGAAAGGGTTAAGACATTAGTTAGTAAATAGTGTTTGTATTTATGTAAAAAAAAAACAATTATATATAAATGTTACATATAATATATACTTCAGACTTTCACATTATAATTCTTAAAAATTAAATTACAACATTAGATTCAAATCCTTCTATAATAAATGCTATATCCTCATTATTACCAAAATTCTTTTTTCGTCTTGACCTTTTTCTATGACTCCATTTTACAGTTGTAAGATTCATAACATTCATAAGTTTATTCAAAATATGACATATGCTTTTATAAAACATCAATACACTTGTAGCACCTTTCAAATATTGTTCCATAAAATTAATAGGTTCAGTTTGATTCTCTAATTTTAATGATAAGTTGTAAATAAAAGTTCCATTATAACATTTAGAGTATTTTGTACTTTCAAATGGACTCCGACATAAATTGTTTAAACTATTAAACTGCTGTAAGCAACATTGAAATTGAGCAAATGAATGTATCTTTCTCACATCATAACTTTTAGGTCTTTTTCTTATACTATCATCAATTTCAAAATGCTTTAAAAGTACACTTGCAGCTATGAGGCAATCCTCATATTGAACCTTATGCTTGTTTAAAAATAGGTGTTCTTCTATTGAAGTGCTAAGAACAGGCCTCTTTTTTAACTCTTCAAGTTTCTTTGAGTGTTTATTGTTGAAAAAATTGTGCCCTCGGAAGGTTCCAGTTTTGTCATCAACAACCTCCAAAATTATATAACTCATTATTAAACTGTGAATATGAGCTAAAGGCACACTGCAGTTTGCTATCCACCATAAAAGAGAAATCATGAACAATTGACAATTTGTTGGCAATAATTCTATCATAGCGAGATCTAGCAAAGGATGCTTGTGGTTGAGAAAATGATAAAAATATTGTTTTAACTGTTCAGTGGATAATTCATTATATGATATTTCTAAAGGTCTTGAAATAGAATACTCTCTATTTACAAATAATCTCTGATAGTTGCAATCACTTTCCCTACTAACATAGACAAAACTCTCTTGGGAAAAATCTGTAAGAATATCAAAAGCATATCTTATTATAGGTAAAGCACACAGAAATGAATCCTTGTCAGTATAGTCTTCAGCTTGTGGAGAACAAAAATGTAAATGATGTGTGTAAAGATTTATATATGGCTGGGGAATATGATTCAATCGTATACCATCTGCAAACCATTCTGGTATACACTTAAGGTCATCATCATCACCATCATCATGTTCATTTTGCTCATCTGATGAGTCACTTTTATAACTTTCTTCATTATCTAATATTTCAGAATCATTGTCATCATTGCAATCTTTATTTTCACTGTCTTCCCTGTCCCCCTCGTATTTATCATAATTATCATTATCATCGTAATGAGTATCTTCTGGCATTTTTATATCTAATTGGTCTATGGATTCTTCATCAGAGATATTAAAATATTTCAATGACCGACAATGTCTCCTATGATAACCATTTATACTTTTAAAAATAATGGCAAAAACTTTATTCTTTTCATTCTTTTTCAATCTGCCTAATATTTTAGCTATTGCAGAATCAAGAGTTTCATTCTGTAACCATTTAAACAAAGCATGAATGCTTTTTTGCTGCTCATTTTTTTTCTTTTTACTTTTTTGTAATTTCAATTGTGAAAAGAACTTTTTAAATTGTTTCTTCTTAACAAAGTCATTGCCAAGTAAAGTTGCCAGCAATGGAAGCAATTCTTCCTTTAGCCCTCCAAAGTTATGCACCAAATACTCCACTTTATAAATCTTACATTCCATGGCATGGACTTTATCGTTATTTACTAAAATTTGTTTAGGTTTCATTTCGAGTGTATTAAAAGGTATATACTTTACATTATAAATAAAAAAATCTGAATCATAACTAAGAACAGGACAATTTAAATGCCTAGCCATTGTGGCTATTTCATCATCGGCTTCAAATTCACAAACTGTATAAGGCACCTCCATTTCTATGAGTACTTCCTTAAAAACATCACGCAATAAGTATGGAAATATCTGCAAGCTGGTTTGTGTGACAGGGTCCAAACGAGAAGCACCATTTATTTTTGATCTTAGCCGGCTATATGCTGTTTTGAGCTTTCTTAATTCATAGCTTCCATCAAAAAGGACATAGCATGTTATTTTACATTTTCGCAAATGTTTGAAAAATGTTTTCGTGTATGAGGCAAATTTGTCATAATCCCCGCCAAAAGCAGAGAAACAATTCAATGATCGATATAACTGTGCACAGAGACTGTGACCATCAATCACGAGATTAGAATCATGGAGATAATAGTGACGTAAAAAAACATCTTGATTACAGTTTATATATGTAGTTAACCCTCGAACGCCCATATTGATGCATACACTATAACAACATAGTATTTTCAAAATTATAGATTATTCTCATTCGATTCTGTACATTTTATATTATGGCACAGATTTATAGAGCATTACATTCAAAAGTGCACACTACCTGGGAAACAATTAACATCAAACTGACCTCTCGATAGAGTTTCAGAGAGATATTCCTTGAGTATAAATCCTTGCAAAAATTTCTGTTCAAAATTGAAAATTATGATCCCGATAATCACTTTATCTTACATTTTGTTCTTCGATTGTAACTGTTGGTCATTCAAGTACGGGAAGATGAGCAAAAACGCAACCTATTTCAATTACATACCCATTTATATTAAAGTAGTAATCTGTGATCCGAGAGATTATTTCACTTCTGGGAGATTACAATCACTTCTACGATTATTATTTACGAAAATTCCTTGACAGTTATTTGCTTAGAGTTTACTTTTCCGGGTTTATTCAAAGTCCTACCTGCTCGGCGAGGTTAGTTGTAAGAAAATTAGAAAATAACTTTGAATTTAATTTTGATTTGAAGTTTTGTGACTTTTGTGACAATTGATTGAATTGACAATTACTTATTGTTTTTATTATTCGCTCGAGAGTGCAGGCAAAGGAACTATGCCATACAGCCTTGTCTTTATGTATAATTATCCTTCATAGTTCACTACTTCACAATATGTTGATGCGTCACATTGTGCAGCTCTTGGGAGATTTTGACGGCAACTTGAGCCAGCAGGCAACGGACAGTTGGCAATGGTATCTAAAGGCGCCTATGCAAACAAACAGCTTATCTTGAGAATCCATCACCTTCAGAGCACTTGTTTCACCGTTTTCACTAATAGTTCACATTCGTAGACAGTTAATACATGAAATCGCACCACTTTCACATATCAAAATCCACTTCAAACTATTATTTAAACTATAATACAGGAGCAGCAAACCGCCGCCGATAAGTTCCCGCCAAAACTCCCGAATTGACAATTACAAGTTGACAAGATGACAATGGTTTTCTTCATTGCTTTTTTTTTTAAGTTGTTATTACGATTTTTTTACCACGTAAAGCAGAAAAAAAGTTTTCAGCTATACAGCCTAGTTTGATACGTATTTTATACCAAAACTTCTTTACAATTATGCTGATACATCACGTAGGGAAGATTTATTTATAAAAGGCCGGCAACGCATCTGCGATTCCCCTGGTGTTGCAGTTGTTCATGGGCGGCGGTAGTCATTTTCCATCAGGTGAGTCGCATGCTCGTTTGCCCCCTCTCCTATAAAAAAAAAAGATTTTAGGAAATTTTGGCAATAGTTTAACCCAGTGGACTGTTCATGACGATAGTATCTCAAGCCTCACAATTGAATAAAAAAGCTTGAGATTTACCTAATAGTTCACATGCGCTGTAATAGATGGCTAGAGAACTATGTGAACATTTTTGTACGAATGTGGCATATGAATGATGTCATGTAGATTGTATTATTTTCAATCTTTTCTGAATACCAGAAAGTATACGAGAAAAATAAGTCCTTCAATTACCATCGTCCTATTTGGGCCCATTTTTCATTGTTATAGCGGTCAAACCACAGACTAACTTTATTTGCTGATAGCATTCTAATTAATTTGTTAAAGGGATTATTATCACTTGATACTGAGATAAATGAAGATATTGCTTAAACGATAAGCATCCAAGCCAAGTATCTTAATAAAAAGTGTCTTGTCTCTAATAAACGTAGTGATTATATTCTCTTTGGTCTCTAATATATACTGTGCGTTCACCGTAAGATGTCCCCTGCTGTGATGTTGGCACTATTGCTTGTCAATCTGTTGTCAGTTTGTGATTAGCTGCGCTCGTTTTTGTGTTATTATTTAAAATATTCCGAATTAATTATGCCGAAACCATTTAGAAGCAGTGCAAGAGAGGTTGTGTTGAAGGTGCGTGCCTTTTGTGAGAGAGAAAAGGCAAATCAAGCCCTGTTAATTCCACTCAATCAAGTGCGAACTCGCGTCGCCGCCATGACAGGTTAGTAAAATAGGGATGCCAGCTTCATGCAAAATGCCTTTAGTATGGGTAATAATAAGAAATTACTAACATTACGAATTAAAATAAAAAAGTACGTATCTCAGTTAATTTAATTTACTTTTTTATCATAATGTCTGTATTTGTATTTTATAAATATGTAATTTTATAAAATGGTACTTTGGTGTCTATTTCAGCCATGTCAGAGAAAACCGTGAGTAGAATATCTAAAGAAGGTGAAGCTGCTGCCTCTACATCTCAAAAACTCAAGTCTCCTGGAAAACACCGTCAAAGACGTAAAACGGTATATCTTGATGATTTCGATTTATGCGCAATAAGAAACAGAATCCATGAAATGTATACTGTAAGAAAAGTTGTTCCTAGTTTAAATAAATTACTTGTAGAATTAAAGAATGACATAAACTTTGGTGGAGGTCGAACGACTTTGTGGAAAATTTTAAAACAAATTGGATTTCAGTATAAAAAGTGTGGTTCGAAACGGAAAATTTTAATGGAAAGGCACGACATAGTTGCATGGAGACGCAAGTATATCGTTACTATGAGGCAAAATCGAGCAGATGGTCGGCCAATAGTTTTCTTAGATGAAACATACATTCACGCATCGTATGCAGTGAAAAAATGTTGGCAAAAAGATGACGAGGACGGAGTAATAATAAGTGATTCTGTTGGAACGCGGTGGATAATTATTAATGCAGGTGGAGAAACAGGGTTTATTCCTAATGCTCAATTGATTTTTAAATCACAGAGTAAATCAGGGGACTACCATGACGACATGAACAGAACCAATTTTATAAAATGGCTTTCAGAGAAACTTATACCCAATTTGCCTCCGAACTCCTTAGTCGTGATGGATAACGCTCCCTATCATACCGTACAAGTAAATAAAGCACCTACTATGAGTTCCTCAAAACTTCAAATGCAAAATTGGATAACAAATAAGGGATTGTCTTATATACCAACAATGCTGAAAGCAGAACTTTATGAAATTATAAAAGAACACAAAGAAGCGCCGATTTATGAGGCTGACCAATTATTGCTTTCTCATGGCCATAAAGTGGTTAGGTTGCCCCCTTACCACTGCGATTTAAATGCGATTGAGTTTATGTGGAGTCTTTTAAAGAGACGAGTAGCCAGCAATAATGTCGGCCAAGAAGCTGGGAATATCGTGAAGTTAACTGAAGAAGCTTTTTCATCTATAACCCCTCAGGATTGGCAAAAGCAGTGTGAACACGTAAAAAATTTAGAAGACAAGTTTTATGTACTTGATGGCTGTTTGGATGATATTACTGATAAATTCATAATTGAATTAGGAAATGACAGCAGCACAGATTCGGATATGACAGATGATGATAACGACGTTTATGAAAGTGACAGTGATACGAGTATGTCTGGAATTGTTCCTTTCGACCATAATTATTGTCGGAAAAAATAAATCAATAAATAATTTAAAAATTAAATTGTGTTATCATTCACAACATTACTAGTCTTATAACTAACTGTATATTATTTAAATAAGCAAGTAAAACATATTAATCAGGGGTTTTCAAGTTTAGATAATTTTGCCAGCAACCACCAATTTCAATTTACCCCACAAATGCTCTATATATTGTTGGCAGCACCGTAGACAATGCTGCCATTTCCCAAGGCAGGGGACATCTTACGGTGAACGCACTATACCTATATTATTCTCTCGTCCATGGAGTATAGAGTAGAAGGAGGACCATCT
Source organism: Parnassius glacialis (assembly GCA_033319125.1). Classification (NCBI taxonomy): domain Eukaryota; kingdom Metazoa; phylum Arthropoda; class Insecta; order Lepidoptera; family Papilionidae; genus Parnassius; species Parnassius glacialis. Next base: position 48,063,934 of record JAVANC010000017.1, read on the forward strand.
CTATATATGAATAAGTGTCCGTAAAAACGTGTCCAATAAGGGTGGCGTTGCAGTAGCATAAGATATATTTAAAAAAAAGCGCCAAAAGTAATTAGAATAAGATTGAGAAATAAACAAGGACCGACCAATCCGCTTGATTTTATACTACGTAAATAGTTGAGGTTTTGTATATTGGCATTTTACTAACAACTCTAGTCATGAAACTTTTTAAATATTTGAATTCAGCTGACTTCACTCCGACTAGCTGTTGCTATGTTCATATCATAGTTTTTCAGACGCCAGTGCTATTGTGGTAGGTTTTGGAACCTCTATTTTCAGTATACAGTTGGACACTTTTCAACTTTCCCCCCCCATATGAGATGGTTCTCCTTCTACTCTATACTCCATGCTGTCGTCTGTGAGGTGGCAGAATTCAGTCAAGAAAAAAAAAGCCGCGTCTGTGGACTGGCTGAATTCTGCCATTACTACACGGTCGTATTTCGCGGCAAAACTCGTATGTTTCTTTATCTGTCCCAGTGCAATAAGACCGTGAGTCTGTTTATTATGAACTTGACTCTATGATATATGTTAATACTAGCAATGTCTAAAGAAGAAAAAAAAAGAATCTTGTCATTGAAGTTCTAGTGATTTTGCGCTTTGAGTTCGAACGTTGCTGTGATAATTTTGCTTTTAAAACTGTGAATTACTAGTTATATCATGGAAATACAATGGATTGGTAAGTTATTTTTAATTATGTATCTACTTTTCGAGGCTTGTTGGCAATTTTCAGTGAAGATTTTGTAATTGAATTTGACTCTGCCCTAGGAATGACCGCCGTAATGTTGCACGTTTTTACTTTCTTAGTGACTAAATTGCTTCCAGTGTCACTATATTGTCATAGTATAAAGACAGGGAAGTACGTTATCTTCAAACAAACGCACTGCGCGCGGCTTGTATGTGTGCGCCATAGTATCTATGAGGCGCCGCACGCACACTTAAACACAATCTCGGAATGTTTCTCACTACGCCAGTCTGGGCTAACACCGCACGAGGTTCGCGCGTTACGGCTTTTTTACATACATTTACATATTTTTGTTGTATTAGTTGTCTATCAGACAGAGGAAGAATAGTAACTAAGTACCTACTTATGGTTATAAAATCGTAATTAATTATATTTGCAAAAGTTATTTATAAGGATGCGAATATATTACACATTAAAGTTTAATAACAAGTCGTTTCGTAATAGTCGAAACCGAACAAAGTATTTTTCTATAGCTAATTTGTAATTTTGTAATAAATGTGTGATTCAATATATATATATATATGCTTGTATTAATTAAAAATAAAAATTAATATGGTCCTTTATGTGTGCAAATACTATATTATGCCTATTAAAAATAAAAAATAACTAGAATATACTAAGTAAATAATTTAAACACGAGCTCACACACCGCCCCGCCGGTTTATTTTATCCCTTTTTTTATAAATAATACTGCTCTGAATCTTAATACATTTCTGTATTTGTTAGGAAAACCATTGTTGAACTTTATCGACTAATGATCACTGAATTAGTTATACAGAGATGTATTATTTTTGGCAAGGGCCGGGCTTTAAACTAATGATTTGGTGACAATGACAACCCTGAGACAGTAGGCAATTATATCGCGGATTGGGCCGGAGACAGCCTACTTCCCTGTCTTTGTACTATGATATTGTGTTCAATATGTTGTGAAACTAATATTTGAGCTAAATACAAAAGCACATAGTTATTTTGGTGGAAAAAATGAGAAATCGCTATAAAAGTACGAACCGATTGTTTCGTGGCTGAAATCTGCCATATCCACAGACTAGGTTTGACATTTGTTTTGGTAACGATAGAGAATATGGATATGCCTTTAGCAGAGATGGGAAAAATAATTTATTAGAAGAATTTAAAAATTCAAAATGCAAATTCTTGGTCAATATTTTAATTTGAAGTAATAATACATTTGAATTAAAGTATTTAAATACAAAATTCAAAATACGTATTTTAAAGTAGCTATTTTAAATAGAATTTCTTATGACTATTTTTTATAGATCAGTCATTAATTATTTTGTTTGAAATTTAGAAAAACAGAACCAGTTTGACCATTTTGAATATTACAAAGACTAATTTGAAATGCAAAATAAAAATAGGTAATTTGTATTTGCATTTTAAATAGATGTATTTCAAATTATTAACTTCTCTGATACTTTGGTCTACTTTTTTGAACGGGACTGGAACATTCACGGGACATTAGAATTTTGAAAATAATGTATTTTTGCGTCTTATATTTTCTGAAATTAATTGCAGACATTTAATCTTTTTTTTTTACCTAAAGATGGTATTCTGATCTTGTCAGCTACTGTTCTCTCGCGGCACGCTGCATGAGTCGCTCGCCGAGATCGGAATTCCACCTAGATTAAGTGTTTTTTTATTTAAAAAAATGTTCTTTTGTTTGCTTGGCTTACTTTGTTTTTCTTTTGCATGTTGGTATTGTCGCTGATACAGTCAGGAGACTGTCAGTGGCATGGTATATAAACGCGATGGCACTCCTTCCCGAAGTAGTGCTCGCACTCGTGGTGGCGTACGCACACGTGGTGGCGTACGCACACGTAGTGGCGTAAGCACACGTGGTAGCGTACGCACACGTGGTGGTGTACGCACACGTGAAGTTGCTATTGGAGTTGGAAAGGGCATGTCAAGACCTTCCGTCTCAGAACCGTAATCATCGCTTTTTTACTTACGTTCTAAAATCTTCTATACTAATCAAATCATTTATTACCTACATTTTTTGACTATACTAATTATAAGTAATTATTAATATTTTAGCCTATTTAGCGCGATGATAGAAGATCTACCGCAAGGGTATGGGTTAGAGCGTCCTTTACACGCGCAAAATAAAGCGCTTTTTGCCCCCAACATCAGTATATGTATTTTTTATTGTTATGTTTCTTAAATGGACGATAAATAATTGTTACTTCATTTGGAATTGACTAAATGTATATTAATGTTTTAGCTTCAAAATAAATTCATCGTTGTTGGAGTTAAGCCATGAACATCCAAATTCTGTTGAGGTGAATGATGCTGGGCCATCGTCGCCACAAATGTAAGCCCTTATTATTATTAATATGTTTTGAAGATTTCTAATCTTTGTTCCTTTTTCTTATCCGAATTGATAATTCAGACAGGGTTCTGATACGGCGCTTGCCATATCAACGGCACCATCTCCAGCGCCGTTTGAAATAGTCTCACCAGTGGTCTCGCTAGCACCCTCTCTGGTGGTCCCTGAGGTCAAGTCACCAATACCTGCTGCGTCAGAGTACTTAGAGTCCCCTTCACCGGCGATGTAAGTTTTTATGTTGTGGGATTTATCTGTGGTATTATTGTATATATGTGTTATTTTTTAGGTACGTAGTATGTGGTGGAAGCGGGACATCGACGCCCCAGACAGTAGGAAGGAGCTTCCGCGGAAGTGAGACATCCACGCCAAGGGCGCCAGGATTGAGCAGGGGTTGCAAACGTTCTTTGTAAGTATATTTAATGAAATATTAATTTTATGCAAAAATATTGTTGTTATGTACTCTTTTTATTAACATTAATAATTTTGTTACAGAATTTATAGCAGTCTTCTACGGGATGATGAAATTTCAGAGTACCTTCAGTATGGTTCGTTAATTTATTTCATTTACATCTACCCAAACAGCTTGCCAACTTTACTTTCTAACGTTCATTTTCTTATTTTTTTTAATAGGAAGTGAAGAAGAAGAAAGCGATGAAGAGGATGGCCAGGAAGAGGGCTCTCCCTCTCTGCTTTTCCCGAGATCGTTTAGAATGTTTCTCGAGGACAATGAACAAGTTGGAAATGCATCGGCAGAGCTCAATTTTGCATGACCTCCTTCACCTGCAGCACCCATCCCAATAAGACCACCGCATGTGGAACAGCCAGCAGGCTCAGCACCTGCCCCTTCAATTATACCGCATGTGGACCCACCAGCAGGCCTTGCACCTGCCCCTATACTACCACCGCATGTGGAGCAGCCAGCGGGCCAAGTACCGGCCTTTGTAATACAACCACACGAGGAGCTGCTTGTGCCCTGCAACAATTTTGATTTTCAGTGGAGAGCGTTCCCGCAGCCTCAAAGTGAACCAGAGTGGAGGAGAGAAACGTTTTGTGCAGTTAATTGTGGATCCACTGTTCAATATACCAGTCCATATGAAGCATTCGTTGCAATTTGGGACCAGGAGATTATGAAGAAAATCGTTGTGGAGACGAACCGCTTCGCTCAACAGTTAGCGGTGATCATGATGCAAACAGGGACTTTGTACCCCAATAGCCGCATCACAAAATGGATGGAAATGTGGATGAATTGTACGTATTTTTCGCCATAATTCAAGCGACCGGAATTGTAGTGAAAACACGTATAGAGGAGTATTGGAATTGTAATCAAGACATTTTCAGTACTCCAGAACTCACCACAGCGATGCATTTTGATCGCTTTATACTGTTGAGCAGGTGTCTCCATTTCAATAAGAACGATACATGCAATCTCATGTTAATGACCCGTGCGCAGGCAAAACTTTTTAAGATAAAGCCCATTATAGACAATTTAAATTTCAAATTCTCCCAATTATATAATCTGGACCAAAATATTGCAATCGATGAAAGCTTAACAATGTGGAAGGGCTGGTTAGAAATAAATCGGCGGCAGTGGGGATTAAAACATATGAAGTATGCGAGTCTAAGTCGGGCTATTTGTGGCACCTTGAAGTTCACGCAGGACCTGAAGAGCCCAACCCACAGGACGATACTCCAGTTTCTGGTGTTGTTCCATCCATTGTGCTCAGACTGTTAACCGCTCTTGAGCACAAAGGCCACTGCATATAGATGGACAACTTTTACAACTCACCTGCCCTCGCGCGACAAACGTTACGTACAAATCGTTAGTGTGCTCCCGTCGAACTGACGACACTTACGAAGCAAAATATGGCTGTCGGTCAGGTGAGTGGCTGCACTTCAGGGATGTAGATCTTGTGGTATGGCGGGATAAGAATCGTGTAGCACTTATTTCGACATACCATGGACTAGCAACCATGAAGTGCGGTGATACATTAAAACCCACAGTAATCCATGATTACAATATTTGCATGGGTGGTGTCGATCGAAAAGATCAGATGTTAGCCCTTCCTAGCTATGTTCCCCCTTGAAAGAAAACGAACGAAAGTATGGTACAAAAAGTTATTTAGGCGGTATCTTAAACGCTTACATAATAATCAAGTCCCAACAATCAATAAATCACCGAAGTTTTCGTAAAACAGTGACACTTATTTCAGACATAGCATTTAAGGCCAATATTTAATAACCGTCTAAATACTCCCCAGTTTCAAGGCACTACCCTTGTTGCCTCAGCCAGCATCGGAATCTTCGGCGTCGACATATCGAGTGACGTGCAGTTTTGTGGTTACTTGGAAGAGGAACCCAAATTGGCCTCTAAAAAGCTTGGCGTGCTCAACAGAGCGGGACAGTATTTCATGCCGGCACACCGCCAGCAAATTTACATGGTGCAGGTTTGGCCTCACATGGAATATTGTTCACGTCTCTGGGCTGAGGCTCCCCAGTGCCAGCTCCTTCCACTTGACCGCATCCAGCGCAGAGTGGCTCGAACTGTCGACGACCGAGTCCTTTTCCATCGGCTCGATTCACTGGCGCTGCGAAGAGATGTTGCATCTATTTGCATATTTTATCGCATCTACCACGGCGAGTGCTCCGAGGAATTGTTCGGACTAACTCCAGCCACTCAATTTCACTATCGCACATCGCGACAAAAGTCGTGATGTATGGATGGTCCATACCATCTGGGTGATTGGCGGTCCACCACTGTGCTATTTAGAAGAAGTTTTCTCCCTCGCACAACTTCCTTGTGGAATCGATTACCACCAGCGAATTTTCCGGACCGATATGACTTAGGGACCTTCAAGAAAAGAGCCTACTCCTTTTTAAAAGGCCGGCAACGCATCTGTAATTCCCCTGGTGTTGCAATTGTTCATGGACGGTAGTAGTCACTTACCATCAGGTGGGCCGCTTGATCGTTTGCCCCCTCTCGTAATAAAAAAGTAAATGCCGCTATTTCAAGGGGAATTAATAAATAAATAGATCCCCAGACAAACGCACCAACTGTATGGTCCCAAAGTAAGCAGGGTTTTTGTTATGGATAACCATACAGCAAACTAGGGGGAACCCAGAATAAACACTATATTCATCACACAAATGGATATATATACTTGGGACCTCTGGCGTATGACGCAGGACTACCAAAAACTGCGCTACTCTGCCCTAAGAGCAGTAGAACAACGGGAATAATTTACTTACTATATTTACTATTACTCATTTTACTCAGTTTTATTACAAATACAAAGATAAAACTAAACAAAATGTGGAATTAACTTGAAATTAAGATATAATATGCAGCATGTTCACCTATTGATAAAATCAGAAATACTTTGTTTGAAACAAATCAATCTTAGTCTTATCCAGATTAGTCTTGACACATTTTGTATGTTTTTGTACTGTTTATTTATTGTTTTTGTTAGCATTGATTTTATGAAATTTCTTAGAAACCCTGCAAGGTTTTTAATTCAGATTAAAGCTAGTTAAATATGTATCTTGAAAATATAACAGTTTGTCCAAACGAACATTTTAATCATTCAGAAATTAATTTATTGTAATCACTAATTTCTAAGTAAAAAAATGGACCCTTTTTTGTGTAACTCTTATTCTACTTCCAGTGAGCCTACTCATGGATTACTTGTGATTTTGTTTACCTATTAAACTCAAGTTACTGTAGACATCTTCTTCAATACTCATAGTCTTTATTTACATAAATATACGTTAAAATGTGGAGGTCACTTTTGTATAGTCTGAGAGTAATTGATTTAGAATTAAAGTTTTGAACATTGTTTTGCTGAACAAAATTGTATGTAGAGCCTTGGGTTTTTGTAATAGATCTGTTAAAATATGTACTGTTGATGTAATTAAATGCTTATTATAATCAAACATTTGTTTATATTTTATTCTTTACATAGAAATAAATATGAATTTATGTGCCCCAACTTAGATGTAGTATAACAGATTTATTATAATATTGCAGTTGATATGATTTAAAGAAATAGGAACAGAAACTAATAAGGAGTGTAGAATACAAGGAGAACCAGCTTATATGGGGCGAAAGATGAAAAAGTGTCCTACTATTTACTGAAAATAGAGGTTCCAAAACCTACCACAATAGCGCTGGCGTCTGAAAACTACGATATGAACATAGCTGTTGTGAACGGAGTGAAGTGAACTAAATCCAAATATTTAAAAATTTCATGACTAGAGTAGTGAGTAAAATGCCAGTATAGAAAATCTCAACTATTTACGTAATACAAAACCGAACGGATTGGTCGGTCCTTGTTTATTTCTCCATCTTATTCTAATTACTCTTGGCGCATTTTTTTTAATTTATCCTATGCTACTGCAGCGCCACCCTTATGGGACACGTTTTTAGGGAGTAGGGACACTTTTAATCTTTATATATAAAAATTACGTGTCACATTGTCCGCGATGAACTCCTAAACTACAAAACTGTTTGCAATGAAATTTTGCACACTGTGTGCAGTTTAGTCCAACTTGAGAGATAGGATAGTATTTATCCCTATAAGTGACCCTCAATATTTTTTATTACGAATTAAATAATTTTATAGGACTCAGGGTCGTCGGAGAGGGCAGAACAACGTCTGCCTGGCCAGCTAGTATATTATTGAGATGGACCTCCTTCTCTCTACACTCCATAATATATATACAATAATCTATGGTCTACAGCGTTGCCACTTTAGTGATTTTGTCACTAGATTTAGTGAATTCTTAGAGATAGTTAGTGATATTCTGAAAAAGAAATTAACTAAAAAATTATTTTATGACTTTTAGTGATATTTATCAAATCTTGAAGAATTTAGAAAATACCTATTAGTAACCCTCTTTACCTGTCGGTAAATTCCCCAGTTTATGTCAAAATAGCACTATCCTTTTCTCACATTACAAAAACGTAATTAGACATCTTTGTTTGGTTATGTTAATGTTGTGTTAGGACTTTTCCTGAAAAATGATGAAGACCTAATACGTATGTAAAGTTGGTTTCAGTGAGTGTTGAATACTGAAAGGTTGATATATGAATATTGAAATGTAAGAAGTTCTGCTAATAAAAAAAACCTAATTGGAATCGGGGTAGATGCCTCAGTCATGACTGAATCAATAATAGCGTACGCGTACATAATAAAATTCTAATCAGATGATGTGTTTGCCACTCATGCACTCGTCCACACTGTTTCACATGTGTCAGAGCAAACGTTACCGCGAAATATAGAGTTTTGATTACAGAAACTTAGAATTAGTTCTCACATTCACCTAAACGCTGTGATGAGTACAAAGATATAGAGACAGTTTATTGTGCTGGGAATGCTTTAAAAATATTGCGCTCTTGTGATACTCGTTCGTTGAAGAAACTGTGGCTAGGAGGCCGTCTCGATTTTATATGTTGTGTTTATTGTAATTATTTCCACAATTAAAACAGTATTTTTATTACATACCACGTGATTTGGTTTTAAATAATTTAGTGAATTCTAGGGATTATTTTAAGTAAAAATATCCCTAAATCTGGTGAAATTTCAGACCATAACTAGTGATAAATTTTTCTGCAAGGTGGCAACACTGATGGTCTATTGTCTACGATTCTATGAATTTTACACCGGCGCGGCGCGTGCATGTCATATATTCATTAAAACACGTGTTTTTATTACATTAAAGTGTACTTGTGTACTTCATATAAGATAAAAATATTATCACTCGTGTGATTTGTAGAACGTTTGGACTTAAAATTAATTAATTAAGTAAGTATGTATGTAATATTTTAAAGATAAAAATACCACGCCACGTTGTGGTCTCATTTCTTCCCCTTGCGAACATTCGAATAAAAATATTTAATGTTACCTTGGTGCTGCAGGCTTTGCAACAATGACTGAAGAAAAGGAGGTTGTAACCGATAGCAATAGCCAAGAAAATGGTAAAGAGAACAATACAGATGAAGAAACTGATTTAGATAGTGCTATAATAAGACAAGTGGAGTACTACTTTGGTATGATAATTATTTATTTACTATGCATTGTTTCTTATTTAGCTCAATTTTCCAAAACTACGATAGACATAAATATACAAACATTGACCAAACGAAGTCCTTGTTTTTGTAAGTTTAATAAATTTCATGTTTGCGTATTTTTTGAGACATTATTCATATCTTCATATCATATTTAAATTATTACTATATTTATATCATGGTTAGTTATAGACGTCCGGTACTTGATTTTAATTGTTTTCAGTTTAGGAGGCTTGTTAGGGTTAAACTTGAACCGTTTTCACTGTTTTTTGGATGTCGGTACTGTGTTTTGAATTAATTACGATAAAAATAAATTTCACTAAAATTTGTGTATAATGAAACTCAAATCAATTTGGTCAAGTATTATGAAGTAATGTCGAGTACTTGATTTTAATTATGTTTTCAGTTTAGGAGGTTTGTCAGGGTTAACCTAGAACCTTTTATACTGTTTTAGATGTACGGAAATGTGTTTTGAATTAATTACGATAAAAGTAAATTTCACTAACTAAAAATTGCATATTACAAAATAGGTCACCCATTAAAAGTTAATTACTCGGATCTAGACAATCCATTCGTGGCTGAAGATGGTACTCATAGACAACGAATTGAGTCGCAGTGGAGAGCTGTCAAAGAGGTTATTCAGAAAAAAAAATTGTAACAATTCACATTACATTGTTTCATTTACCACTATCATAGGAGAGTTTAGGGCAACCTGACTTTATAGATAAGATAGGTTGACTCTGTACTAAAACTGAATCAGAGCGCCCCAAAGAGTGTTTTTATAAAGCCGTAGGTGCAGAGGGAGAGCAGCCCCCACACATTGTAGCAAATCGCAGGCACCTGTTTGAGCCATAGCGGCTGAGGCTAGTCACCGAAGGCGACCAATAAGCTGAAGCTGTGGAGGTAAGTATGGATGCCTAAGATTTGCTATGCAAGGACGAAAGGGCTGCATTTCCCGCAGTGCCAAAGCCATTGCAGAAGTAACTATGAGTCAATATTCCTGTGTAAAAGAGCAAAGTTATGATTTTACAAAAAAAAATATTACTCAAACTATACATTTCCGCAATGGGGAAAGGGTACCCGGGGCTTCCTCAGAGCCCATCCCAGGGGGGTACACGAGTACCGGATGTACATAGTTTTACCCTATCTCAGTAAGATAAGTGAAATTTACTATTTATAGATTTGGACTTGTACTATAAATTGACATAATTATGTAATTTATAATTAATAAATTTCACTACCATTTTTGTTGTTATATTGGTTAATACTCAATTAAACATATATCGTCGTTCGGCATTCAGTACCGCGAATGTGTAATTGAGTCACTTCATAGGAGAGACAAAAAACTGATTTATTTATAATGTACGCTTTACTATTTGTTGGAAAGAGTTTTTTAAGTATTTCTAAATCTATTTTTGAAAGGTTTTTGGTCATATTTTAAATACAAAATCGCGTATTTGATTGAATACTATCGAAACAACAAAAAATAAAAATTTGCAATATTTTCACATTTGCGGTACTGAATGCCGAGCGACGATATGTCATATGAGTGTTTATAATCTGTACGGATAAAGAATGGGATTAGAAATGGTGGCTTATCAAGCCAGTACTGTCAACATGCTCATTACCAATAGTGAAAACCCACTAATAATGGTATATCGTTACAATGTCATATTATCTCGTTAATTGGAAATTTTCTATTAATAGGAAAATATTTTAAAATAATTGTATATGCAAGTAGGTACACTAATTTTAAAATAACATTTAAAATTAGTGACCCCATCTGGCTTCCCCTAGGTGGGATCTGTTAAACGGTTCGTTGCGGCACCAATTTTCGACAACTTTTAGCTGTGGTGACGAACAAATATTTCATGACACGCCTGGCGTGTCGAGCGCCAAGTGTAAAAATAATTATCTTTTTTATGCTTTTTTCACTTGTTTATACCTAATTAAATTTAGTTGACATCAAACATCAGTTACAAACGGAAGGACGAAAATACTTGTTTTTAGTGGGTAACTACGTGTTTTTCTACATGTTTTCTTTCGAAATAGAGAGTAAGTGACTTTTTTATGCAGAGGTTACAAACATTTTGTACTATTTTTTGTTGTAATAAAAAAAGTCATTTATATAAGTAGGTACAGCTAAATCACCCTGGAAAGCCTTAGTTTTTATTAAATTAAATTTTCACCTAATAATAAATAATATTTGTAAATATCAAACAATCAAGAACCTTAATTTGGAAAAAATAAGGTTTATGATTCATTAATATTTACAAATGTTAAATATTATTTAGTGTTATACAAATGTAAAAGTAAAGTCAATTTGAAAACGTCTAATTAGCAAGAATAGCAAAACAAGTGTTTTCAAAAGGAAACAAACGCTGGCCCTATACGGCGGCGGATTGACGAAAGACTATTAGCAAACTTTTTTTATGCATGAACGGTTTGAAACTGTTACAAGCAAAACTAAACCTTATACCATATCACAAGGGTACATGGTACTTCGTAGGTCTATTCGGCCATATGATAGTAATAAGACGGCAGTTCAACCATTTTAAGCAAAATTAAACAATAAGACAAACGCATTGTTTTTTTTTAACGGGAGACTTGTTTTACAGAAATTTATTTACAACTTGAGTTTGTGAGCGATCGTAATGAGTGCTATTATTTGTTACTTATTAGAATATTTCCACAACATGATTGAAAACCCACAAAGTAAAAAGAGTACCAAGTTAAAAAAAGGTTGTCAACCCCTAAAAATTTAAATTTTTCAAAATATCCTGAAACGAAGCATGAACTACTTGCAAAATAACGAATATTTTGTTTTGGATAAATTTTCCAAAAACGCAATTTGAGCGAGTTATAACGATTTTTAAAAACACACAACTCATGTGTCATACGCCACACACAAAAGTAATCGATGGCACGCCTGGCGTGTCATCAGCACTGAACCGGTTAATGTAGCATTATTTGGACTTCAAGATTATCATTAAAGACCATTTATTTTATCTTATCAATATTTCTATTTTAATTAAATTTCTAATTTTTTCGTATAAAATTTATTCTAGATCACACCTGGTATTGCTCTCAATTTTTGTTCCTAAATTTTTATTATTTATTTATTTAAACTTCATACAACATGATGTATAGGCGGACTTAATGCCTAAGGCATTCTCTACCAGTCAACCTTTAGGTGATGCAGAGATAAAAATATGAAGTAGGTGTGTGAAACGCTAAAAGACAAGAATATAAATTAAAGTATACATATAAATATAAAACAAATATAATACATATACCTTTACATAAACTTACAAATCAAAAATTATTTAATATACCTATGCATAGTATTATATATAAATTATGTACATAAAATAATGAATTACATACAATATATAATTACATATTTATATGAATACATAAATAAATACTACAAATGTGATGATTCTGCCAGTTTATTAAAGTAATGTTCACGAATTTTTTTCTTGAATGCATAACAATTATTAGCCGTTCTAATTTCAAGAGGGAGTGCGTTCCAGAGGAAAACAGACTGTACAGTGAAGGAAGAATGTAGGAAGTCAGATTTATGAGAGGGACACTTTAGTAAAAGGTTGTTCGAAGAACGCAGGTTTCTGTCATGGCTAGAGCAAAGGTACTGGAAATGAGAAGTTAAGTAAGAGGGGGGAGTAGGAGACATCAGAATGGAGGATAGGGTTGTGAGTGCGCGCACACTTCGTCGCTGACGAATGGGAAGCCACTTAAGTTTGGAACGATAAGTAGACACATGGTCATACTTACGAAGATTAAAAATGAATCGAATGCAGTTATTAAGCAGAAGATCATATTTGTCAAGAAGATCTGCATTCAGGTCAAAATAACACACATCACAGTAATCAATCAGGGGAAGAATTAAGGACTGCACAAGTAATGTTTTGGTTCCGGATGGAAGGAAATTTTTCAGACGGTAAAGAGCCCGTAAGGTACCGGTGACTTTCTGGCTAACATTTGTCTCTTGGGCATGCCAGCTCAAAGTGGAGTCAATGTTTAAGCCAAGATCCTTAACCGAAGAACATAATCCCAAAACAGAACCGTTGAAAATGATTGCGGGAAGAGCTGTAGTGTCTACTTTTTTAATTGTGCGATGGCTACCTAGTATTATTGCTTGACACTTAATCCGAACCTGTCAGACCAGCTCTTAATATGCTCTAGGTCCTTGTTGACCATATCCACTGCGACGGACACACAATCAACATTCACCTGTGCGTACAACTGTAGGTCATCGGCATATAGATGATACGCACACTGAAGGTTGTGGGTGATAAGATTAATAAATACTGAAAATAGTAATGGAGACAGAATACCGCCTTGAGGGACACCAGCATTTATGTTACACCAGCTTGATGCAGACTCACCAATGCGGACTGACTGCTGACGTCCCCGAAGATAAGTTGAAAACCAATCCAGTGCTTCGGAAGAAATCATGGAATGGGAAAGGATAGAAAGTAGGATGTCATGACTGATGGTATTGAAGGCGTTTGAAAAGTCAACCAAAGCCAGTACAGTGACTTTGATGTCCTCCATGCCCGCGCTAATGTCACCAATGACCTTAAGAAGAGCGGAAACAGTGCTGTGACCGGGCCTGAAGCCAGACTGAAAAGGGCTTAATAAATTGTTCTTATAAACAAATAGAGATAGTTGCCTATGTACACAGGCTTCAAGTACTTTGGATAGGAAAGGAAGAATGGATATAGGTCTGAAGTCATTGGGTAAAGTCGGATTGGAAGTTTTCGGCAAGGGAATAACGTGGGCCATCCGCCACAGCGACGGGAAAACTCCGGAATCTAGGGAGAAGTTTATGATATGGGAAATAACTGGAACAATATGGTCAAGGATATACATGATCATACGGCGGCTGATGTTATCGCAACCCACAGCGTTTGACTTAATGGAAAGGATTATCTTTTTAATTTCATCCGAAGTAACTGGAGAAAAATGGAAGGGATCGATATCTAGACAAGGTTATTACAATCGGTTCAGCAATTCCGAAGATTAGTTCGGACAGACAGTAAACGAAAATTTTAAAAGTGGATTTAAAAACTCGTGTCTCAATAGTATGCAACAAATATTTTATACAAAAATATTAACAAAAAATCTACAATAATTATAAAGAAAACTCAAAATGCATCGTAGATCAAAAATTAGCGAATCCAGACTAAATTCGTTTTTCGCAGTTTATGGGCATTTGATTATCATTGATTCTAATGACGGACAGAAGTTATAGAACGTACGAAAAACGTATATTGCAACACAATATTTTTTGCATTCTACTGGTGGGTGTGAGTATATAGAGACAATAATGCGAGCGAGAGATGAATAGAAGCGACGCCATTTGTAATCCGATTCTTTAACCGCACAGGTAGTATGTATGTATGTAAATTTCGGAAAGAAAAAACAAAAATAATATTATACTGTAATTTTGTCTTTTTAATATTAATACAGAGCCGTATTAATATTATATATTATATTGCATTCATTATATTATACATATAATGAATCCAATATAATCAGTTCATTGAATATTATGTAAAGAAATAATCTCGATTACTGCCTATAATATTATGAATATTTTGATTTTTGTTGTCCAAATATCCTCTTCTCAGCTATTAAACTCACCTCGCCCAATCCTCTTAAAATTGATTCCAGGATTTGTACATTACTTATATATACCACAGTGGTTAAATGTAAGCAGTGGACTTGTGAAGGAAATGATGATGAATGAAGTTTCACTTCTAACATGTGTACTCTGTACACACCCACTATTATTTATTTTGATATAAATACTATGTTTAATTATCATTGTAACTTTAATACAGGTGATCTCAACCTGCCGCGGGACAAATTTTTACGTGAACAAGTTACACTAGACGATGGCTGGGTGCCACTTGACATCCTTATCAAGTTCAACAGGCTTGCTAAACTCTCAACAGACACTGAAGTTATCGCTAATGCTCTTGCCAAATCAACTTCTGGACTTCTTGAGGTCAGTAACAACACTCATAATTTTTTACAAATCAGTATGTGTTTTTCACAGTACACCTAGTGTTCCTTACAAAGTAAGAAGGGATGACAAGTAAATACTAACAAAAGTCACTTCTGTGCTACCAATACTTTAACACTACCATTTTATCCAAATTCAAAGTTATCATTGATAGGGATGATTATGTTATATACTGGGTGGCGCCTAGGTTATCACGTTAAATAGCACAGCAGTTAATACAGGTTGATCTATGTCTGTTAAAATAATAAAATAAACAATAATAAAAGAAAATAAAAAATGCATTTTTCAAACAAAATAAATAGCGTGAAAAATTGACAAGAAATAACTCATCCTTCATAATATTAGTTGACTGACCTGAAGCGACCTGTAAAAGCGGCAACGTCACTAAGTTTCGACACTCCGTCCCATTTCTTGTCACTTTGCGTATAGAGAATTATGCCTTAAGTCCTTTATTTTAAATAAATTTTTCGCTTGAATTTGTTTTCACACACCCACAGGGCACGGTCCCTTTGTTTTTCATTTCGCGCAATTTATAAAATTATGCCTTAAATTGTTAGCTGTAAGTACATTTTTCTTTGAGTAATTCAAGTTGGCAAAGTTTAAACTACGTATATCGCCTTCAAATGCCATGGGTCTTTCACCTTTTAGTATTCATCAGGTGATATCTGTATGCATTTACATGATGTTATTTAATATTAAAACGAAAAAAATGCTACTGCAACTAAAATATTAATTGTTATAAAGTTTTTTAGTTATGTATGTTTAAAGAAATGTATGTAGGATACATCTTTTCATTTAATGTGATAACTTTATCGTCACTCGGTATAAGTAATTTAGTTTATTCTTTAGATTTCAGATGACAAAAAGAAAGTAAGAAGGAGTCCAGAACTACCAATTCCTGAAATGAATGAGGAGCGTCGTAAGGAACTAATGAGCAGGACAATTTATGCAAAAGGTTTTCCAAAAGATTCTTCATTAGACGATGTTTTGAAGTTCTTTAAACAATTTGAAGAAGTGGAAAATGTTATAATGAGAAGGTATCTGGAAAGCCAGACAAAGAAGAGACTTTTTAAGGGATCCGTTTTTGCCACATTCAAAACTAAAGAACAGGTAATTCCTAATATGATGTCAGAACTACTTTGTATTTTATATTGCTCATGTTGCAACTTGCTACACATATTACTAACTTCCAAATCATAGTTCCTCCATTTTACTTTAGTAAAAGAATATATCTGACAAGTTACTTTTTAATTTTCAATTCAGTTCTGCTCAGTGTTCATTATCATTCTTCTTTTCAACTCCAGCCAGTACTGTTTTATACTAATGGGAATTGCACTTGAATCTACATCCATCATTACTGAAATTATGAAGGTCACATAAGGTATTGCCAAATATTTGATCACCATTTTATAAAGCACATCACTGGTAAGGTCTGGGTATCCTCCATGTGGTGGATACAAGTTTCAAGATAATTATGCTGTTATCTGTGTGTATGCTATAAGAGTTTTTGATTACTTGTCTATAAAATGCAGTATTCTCTTAATCTAGTGTCAAACTGTACATAAGAAAATATTTGGATATTAGTATCAAACAATGAAAAGGAAATATTTAGTTAAATTATTAAAACACATTGATTATCCTATTTTGCTCAGATTCTGAGTGGCAAAACCCAAGGCTTGGAACTCTAATAGACAATTTTTTTTTTAATTTAAGTACAATCTTGGTACAAAATTCAGGAATATTATTATCATTTATAGGCAAATGTTTATCCAATATTCCACTTAATATTAAGTGGTGATAGAATAGAATAGGATAATATTTATTCAGTTCAGAATACAAGAATAGTTACTAAAAGCAATTTATGCTTCTATCACTGCTTTGGAAAAAACCTCTGTCCCGTGTACCCGAAAGAAACCAAGTGGGGCTTTTTTCAAATATTATTTTACAATATAATATTATGTTGTACAATTTAATATGACAACATTTAGAAACAGCATGCTGGAGTGATCACCTCATTCCCAAGAGTCGTGTACTGTTTAATAGTAACAAAACTATTTTTAAACAATTTTTGCTTAGTAAAATTTTTTTAAACTTTTCGATAGACATGTCCTGCATAATTTTTGACCTTGTGATATAGCCTAGAAAATTCCACTTGACTGTTGCCTTGAAGAGTGGCTTATTTTAGTGTTCAGAAAGAAAAATGTAAGGATGAAATCTACCATAGGTCTAGTAATTTGACAACAAAATGGAGATGGTGGATCTAGATAGTGCAATTCGAAAGTTAGAGCAGCAATCTACCTGGATTTGAGACTGTATCAGTATCATATATTTTGTTTTCATTTAATATTTCATCTGGTCATTAGCATCTCTTTAATTTCAGGCTGAAAAATTTATCGACAACAAGGGCTTAAAATACAATGACACAGAACTAATTATCCTTTGGCAAGAAAACTACTTCCAGCAAAAACAAGAAGAATATGCAGCAAAAAAAGAACAGAAGAATAAGAAAAATAAACAAAAAGAAGTGAGTGTTTACAGTTTTATTTGTAAAAAATAAAATGTTATAACAAAATGTTTACCAATTTATTCGATTCACTTGATTTTATCACTGATTTGAAAATAATTATTAATTTTTTATTTTACGTCAGGTATATCACATAAATCAGGTTGGCCTTTGGAGAATTTAAATATCAGTAACACTGCATTTCTTCATAATAAGTATTATTTTCATTTCAGGTCAAGGAAGAAAAGGAAGAGTTCAAATTACCAACAGGCACTGTACTCCACTTTAGCCAAAGTAATGATAAGATGACTAGGGAAAACATCAGGGACGCATTAACAGCAATAGGTATGAAAATCGTTTCTTTAGTTTCATTGTATAAAATATTTTAAACTCACTAAAAAAAATATTTTAATAACACTATTGTCATTGATACATAATTCTAACAAAAATTTGTTGCTCTTAGGTGCTGAAATAGCATTCATAAGCTACAAAGTAGGTGAAAAAGAAGGCTGGGTACGTCTTACAAAGGAAAATGCAGCTAAGGAGATTGCCGAGAAGATACCTGAAGGAAAAATGAAAATTGAAGATACTGATGTTGTATTTAAAGTTTTGGAAGGTGATGAAGAGAAGGCATATCTAGATAAGACAATAGAAGAAATGTCCAAACGCCGTAAGAATATGAAAAATTTCAAACAAAATAAATATAACAATAAGGGCAAAAATGCTAAAGGTAAACAAAATAGAAAACGAAAACAAGACCAGCATGATGAAGCGCCACCTACTAAAGTCAAGGCTGACAGTTAACTAAGTTGTAGATTGTAAGTTTTGCAATATGTTAATTATACTGATACCACTCTTTGTGGTAAAATAAAAGCTTTGTTTTTAATATACATATAAATTTATGTTTTACACTGTAGTGTGTATATATGAATAGTGAAAAATCTAAATTAAGGTTTCTGTTGCGATATTGTCTTCAAACATTTTAATATGATAATGGCTAAAAGATTTCGAAGAGGAGGTTAGAAAATATATAAAGAAGTATAAAAAGTGACAAAGTTAATAGAGTGGTAGTTAATAGATTGTTATATTATAATATCTTTGAACAATATTAAAAAACAAAAGTAACCATATACATCTTATGTATGTATAATGTCACTTTGTTAATATCAGATTTAGGAACGAAGTTTCCGCAGTAAATTCTCTGCAACCAATATTTTAACTTTTTTGAACCTCTGTAATTCCACAGAAATGTAGTTAATCCGCAAAATCGAAATCTATTTTGTTCGTGATTTACGCTGCGAATCGTTCATCAGGTTACGGTGAATCTTTGTCAACTTATTGCTTGCACTTGCGCGAAGGCTCTATGCTTGGTACAATGAACTTACAGAAAGTGGCACACCTATTGTACCAACAAATTTATTTGAAATTAATTTATCATTCCTAATTAAACAATTTAACTCTTCCAATTAAAAAACTATATTTACACAATTATTTCTTCAGCGGCAGCAACGTGCCGGATACCAGCTATTAATTTTATAGAAGTTGTACATACATTGATATTCAAATCGATAAATAAAATCTAAATGGTCCAAAAATCGATAAAACTGTATAGAAGTTCAATGCTACACGGCTTCATTAGAAATCAAATATTGTAGGTATCATATTATGAAATGAAAATCGATGTCCATGATAAAACCTTTGGTTGCCGTTATTATGTAATAAAACACTAAAGCCTTATTTTATTATTATTTTTAGGGTTCCGTAGCCAAATGGCAAAAGACGGAATCCTTATGGATTTGTCATGTCTCTCTGTCCGTCCGTATGTCAAAGCCACTTTTTCCGAAACTATAAGAACTATGCTGTTGAAACTTGGTAAGTATATGTATTCTGTGAACCGCATTAAGATTTTCACACAAAAATAGAAAAAAAATAATAAATTTTGGGGGTTCCTCATGCTTAGTACTGAAAACTGAAACTCAAAATTTTTTTTTCATCAAACCCATACGTGTGGGATATCTGTAGATAGGTCTTCAAAAATGATATTAAGGTTTCTTATATCCTTTTTTTCTAAACTGAATAGTTTGCGCGAGAGACACTTCCAAAGTGGTAAAATGTGTGTCGTCGTCTCCCCCCCCCCCCCCCCCGTAACTTCTAAAATAAGAGGATGATAAAACTAAAAAATATATGATGTACATTACCATGTAAACTTCCACCAAAAATTGGTTTGGACGAGATCTAGTGAGTAGTTTTTTTTAATACGTCATAAATCGTAAATTATGTTACTTGCTGTTACGGAACTCTTCATGGTGAGCCTGACTCCCACTTGGTCGCTTATTTCTACAAAAGAAGCCTTTGTTTGTTATTTTGCTCTGAAAAATCAAACGCCCGAAAAGTTTTGTCTCGAGCACCGTGGACTTCATCAAAGAGTTTGAACTAGACTTATTATGACCTCGGCTGGTGATGTGATGCTGTAGTTTGATATTCTCTTTTAGCCAATGGAAATGTTTAAGAACCTCTCAGGTCACAGAACACAATTACTCTAACGAAAGAAGAACGTCAACTTCATACTAAGAAAAAGCGTTTATAAGTCTACACTACAAGCGCCACGGTGGGCACTCGTATAAAACTTTTCTAGCAGGAATTTCAAACCTTCGTACTCTGTAACTTTTAAAAATTTTTGTTTATTTAAGGCAAATTCGAGTAATTTTGGCTCAAGCTTGAGAAACCTATTGGGTGAATTCACATACACATTTGAGGTTGCACCAAAATAACTCAAATTTACTGTAGAGGAGCATGTGGGATAAAATAATGCATACATAATAGCTACATATATAATTAAATTTTTTAGAAGATAGATTTTTTTATAGACTACAATTGGCATTACACCGGAGGCGTGGAACAGAAGTGCGGTGGTCTTGTTCTTCAAGAAAGGTGACAACGCTCTCTTGAAGAATTACAGACCAATTTCCCTCCTGAACCGCGTCTACGTGCTGTTTTCGAGAGTCATTACGAATCGTCTCGCGCGCAGATTTGACGACTTCCAGCCTCCCGAACAAGCCGGTTTCCGAAAAGGCTTTAGCACCATAGACCACATACATACCCTTCGGCAAATTGTAAAGTCCGAGGAGTACAATTTGCCACTACGTCTGGCGTATGTGGATTACGAGAAAGCCTTTGATTCCGTCGAAATTTTTGCGGTGCTGCAGTCCCTTCAGCGGTGCCAAGTTGACTGTAGTTGTGTATCGCTAGCAACGCAAAGTCGGGAATTTGCATTTGGAAAAATCCAAAATTAGGGGCTTTTTAGGTGCTAATTATGCACCAAGTTAAAAATTAGTTGCTCCAAAATTTTCACCGCAATGAACTGTTGAAATTTGCGTTGCTGGCAAAACGTATCGCTAGCAACGCAATGAAGTTATTAGATATACGATAAATATTAATAGCAAGGAATTAAGTGCTAGTTAGGCGCTGCAAGTATACGCAATAACAAGAAGTCCCTAATAAAAATAAAGTCATTATTCTGAACATAGCAGATGCAAAATTCAGATTTCCTGAAAATCAAAATTGCTTTCAGAAAAGTCCAAATTAGGGGCTTTTTAGGTGCTAATTAAGTACCAAGTTTGAAAATTAGTTGCTCCAAAATTTTCACCGCAATGAACTGTTGAAATTTGCGTTGCTGGCAAAACGTCTCGCTAGCAACGCAATGAAGTTATTAGATATATGATAAATATTAATAGCAACGAATTAAGTGCTATTAAGTGCTGCAAGTATAGGCAAGGCGCCCCAGATAAAAATAAAGTCGTTATTCAGGAAATTATTCAGCAAAGCAAATGCAAAAATCAGGTCTTTGTGTTTGTGCCATCTAGCCTCTATCCTACTTACCTTGAGAGTCCATCGATTTTGATTTGATAAAATATCTAGAACTATAGAACGTTGTAGATGGCGCTATTTATTACAAAGCAATTTACTGGAAAGAAAATATCCTTTCGATTTAGTACCCCCTTTTTTTTTTTTTTTTTTTTTTTTTTTGCGGATGGAAAATCATCAAATGACGCCTTTCGCTCTGGGTGGAGCGGAAGGGAGTGTCAGACTTTTACCGACTAAAAACCATCCGTGTTCCTTCAGTGCCCTTACGTTCCGGAGCCGCGGTATCTCTTTCGAACAGCCCGCAGCCCCGGCAGGCGTCGGCCCTTGCGGGCCCCTTCACGATGCTGACAGCTCTTTGAGGCGCGCGTGGAACAAAACGCGCCGTCGACACGGCCTGTCGTCGTTAGACGGACGGACGGCGAGCTACCCATTGCTCGCCATCCACAGGCCCGCGCCTACTTCGATTTAGTACCCTAAAGTTGAGGCTTCACACGTCTAAAAATAATAATTATAACATTTTTTGATTAAAAATTATATTATGATATATTATAGATTAATATATAGATTAATATAAAATTATATTAATCTATAATATTTTTTAATATAATTTTCAACCATTTTCAAATATAATCATATTAAATCTGAAAAACAAAACACGCTGTTCATACCTTATAGTAAGGTAATGGTGGTTTTAAATCTGATAATTTCCAGAATATTACCGTCATCTACATGCGACCTCAATAATCTTTCAGCACCTAATTAGCACTTAATTTTTAGGAACTGATAAAGAACAAAAAATACCGTTCATACATTCCATAATGTAATGTAATAATGGTGGTCGTGGACCCCATAATTCCCAGAATAATATCTTAATCTGTATCGGGTTTCGATAATCGCCCAGCACTTAATTAGCACTTAATTCCTTGCTATTAATATTTATCGTATATCTAGTAACGTCATTGCGTACTTTTTGCCAGCAACACAAATTTCAATGGTTCGTTGCGGTGAAAATTTTGGAGCAACAAATTTTTAAACTTGGTACTTAATTAGCACCTAAAAAGCCCCTAATTTGGACTTTTTCTGAAAGCAATTTTGATTCTATTTTGATTTTCAGGAAATCTGAATTTTGCATCTGCTATGTTCAGAATAACAACTTTATTTTTATTAGGGGCTTCTTGTTATTGCGTATACTTGCAGCACCTAATTAGCACTTAATTCCTTGCTATTAATATTTATCGTATATCTAATAACTTCATTGCGTTGCTAGCGAGACGTTTTGCTAACAACGCAAATTTCAACAATTCGTTGCGGTGAACATTTTAGAGCACCTAATTTTTAAACTTGGCACCTAATTAGCACCTAATAAGCCCCTAATTTTGGATTTTTCCAAATGCAAATTCCCGACTTTGCGTTGCTAGCGATACACAACTGTTGACTGTCGGTATCGAAGTGCTGAAGTGCTTGTACAGTAGGGCTACGATGGCTATCCGAGCATAAAACCAGAATACGAAACCTATCCAATTGCAGAGAGGTGTAAGACAGGGTGACGTTATATTTTTTTTATAGGATAAGGGTGACAAACGTGCACACAGTCCACCTGATGGTAAGTGGTTGCTGCGGCCCATAGACATCTACATTTATCATCGTTTTCCAATCAAAATGCAGATGCGTTGTCACCCGTGAGGACTAAGATGGAATGCCTCATTTCCAGCAAAAAGGGCCTCCGGCCACCTGCACTCACCAAGCGAAACGCAGAGGTAAATCTCTACTTCACGCTGGTTTTCTGTGAGGTCGTGGTACCACCCCGGTTCGAGCCGGCCCATCCGTGCGACAGCAAAAGCTGCCGCGTGGCTCTACCACTGTTAAATAATATATTAATATTCCCGAAACTTCACCGCTGCATTGGAAGACGTTTTCGAGCTTCTGAATAGGAAAGGATACGGTATTAACATCAATGGCGAGTACATCACTCACCTTCGATTTGCCGACTATATAATCCTTATGGCAGAATCGCTGGAGGACCTAAGCATTATGCTCAATTACCTCAATAGTGTTTCCCAACGAATAGGTCTTAAGATCAACATGGACAAAACAAAGATCATGTTTGATGTCCATGTCACACTCTTGCCGGTAGTTGTTGGGAGCACTAAGCTCGAAGTTGTTGACGAGTATTTTTACCTGTGACAAATAGTCCGATTAAGTAAGTCCAATTTCGACAGAGAGGTCAATCAACGGATTCAACTCGGTTGAGCAGCGTTTGGGGAATTACGGGACATCTTCTCGTCAGGTATACCTCAAAACTTGAAAACGAGACTGTACAACCAGTGCGTGTTGCCAGTGATGACATATGGAACTGAGACGTGGTCCTGCACTGCTGGCTGGATGAGGAAGCTCAAGGTCGCTCAGCGAGCTACGGAGAGGGCTATGCTCTGAGTTTCTCTGCGTGATAAACTTAGAAATGAGGATAACCGCTGTAGAACATACATTATACGGTACACGGAGTGACCGACATAGCCCAACGGATTAGTAAGCTGAAGTGGCAGTGGGCCGGCCATATAGCTCGAAGAACCGACAACCGATGGGGAAGAAAGGTTCTCGAGTGGCGGCCTCATACCGGCGGACGAAGTGTATGGCGTCCCCCAATAAATGGAGTAATGACCTGGTAAGATATGCAGGAAGTCGATGGATGCAGGTGGCTCAGGACCGTGCTTTGTGGCATTCCTTGGAGGAGGCCTATGTTCAGCAATGGACTTGTGAAAGGCTGTAATGATGATGATGATGATGACAATTATTTATTGATTTTATTGCTTTTGCATAATATATTTCCACGCACGATATATTATTATATACAGGGTGTCCAATAAATAGCACGACATACTGCAGGGGGTGATAGCTAGGGTCACTACCTATCAATACAACACAATATATGTTCAGCAAAATCTTACGGATTTACAGTTTTACAAAATTTTCCGAAATACCGAAAAATCTCTACCTTGAAACAGATTTTTAAGCATCTCGTAATGAAAAAATCCTTTTCTAGTACTTTTTTTACATCAAATTATTCGTGAATAGTTACTTTACTCATTGATAAGTCTTTTTTCTATCAAAGACAAGAATGTTTTCAAGAAATAATATTCTTTGTTTAAATTTGCACAGAACTATTTTCTTATCACTTAAGTTTAACCTACAGTGGTAAAAAAAAATGTATGTGGCAGTTTTGTACAACAATTTTAAAAAATAGCTTGTTTAATGGTGATTTTGGAAAGATACAATACTAGTGCATTTTCATTAAAAAAATACAAAAAAATAAGCTATTTTAGTTAATAAGAGCATTTTATTTTAAATGCAAGTAATGCGACTTTGAATTCGAATCATTGTAAGGTCGTACTACGGTTCGAATTACATAATAATTAATCTACAGCCGACCGGCCGGCCGGTCTGTAAATGACATCTTGAAGGATAAGGTGATAGTAAAAAAACAGAGGAGTTAACTACTATAAACATTTATTTAAATGAATTACAATAAATGCTGAAATTGCTTCCCTTGTGCCCTAATACACGCTTGGCATCTTTTTAAAAATGAGCTTTTGAGTCTTCTCAGGCTTATTTCCGATATTTTTCTTGCTGCAATGTTAACCCTTGCTCTCAATTCATTGTCATTTTGCATCGGTTTTTCATAGACTTTGTCCTTCATGGCACCCCAATAAAAAAAATCCAGGGGGTTTAGGTCCGAAATACCGAAAAATCTCTACCTTGAAACAGATTTTTAAGCATCTCGTAATGAAAAAATCCTTTTCTAGTACTTTTTTTACATCAAATTATTCGTGAATAGTTACTTTACTCATTGATAAGTCTTTTTTCTATCAAAGACAAGAATGTTTTCAAGAAATAATATTCTTTGTTTAAATTTGCACAGAACTATTTTCTTATCACTTAAGTTTAACCTACAGTGGTGAAAAAAAATGTATGTGGCAGTTTTGTACAACAATTTTAAAAAATAGCTTGTTTAATGGTGATTTTGGAAAGATACAATACTAGTGCATTTTCATTAAAAAATACAAAAAAATAAGCTATTTTAGTTAATAAGAGCATTTTATTTTAAATGCAAGTAATGCGACTTTGAATTCGAATCGTTGTAAGGTCGTACTACGGTTCGAATTACATAATAATTAATCTACAGCCGACCGGCCGGCCGGTCTGTAAATGACATCTTGAAGGATAAGGTGATAGTAAAAAAAACAGAGAAGTTAACTACTATAAACATTTATTTAAATAAATTACAATAAATGCTCAAATTGCTTCCCTTGTGCCCTAATACACGCTCGGCATCTTCTTAAAAATGAGCTTTTGAGTCTTCTCAGGCTTATTTCCGATATTTTTCTTGTTGCAATGTTAACCCTTGCTCTCAATTCATTGTCATTTTGCATCGGTTTTTCATAGACTTTGTCCTTCATGGCACCCCAATAAAAAAATCCAGGGGGTTTAGGTCCGGAGACCTAGGTGGCCATAATATCGGTCCCAGTCGCCCAATCCACCTGCCTGGATAAGCTTCATCTAAGTAGGCTCTTACTTCCCGGCCATAATGAGCAGGGTACCCATCATTTTGAAGCCACATCACCTCTCTTAGCTCACTCGGAACATTTTCTAGGAGCGTGGGTAGGGTTTCTCGTAAAAACTCCCAAGTAATTATTGGCATTTAATGTAGGTGGAAGCTCGACGGGACCCACAATCTGGCCATTAAAAATCCCACACCATAAATTTATTTTGAATTGGTACTGGGACCTGTGTTCTCTTGACACATACGGATTTTCTAATTGCCAACTATGTAAATTATGCAAATTCAAGTAGCCGTCCTTTCTGCAGGACTCATCACTCCATAACACCTTATTAAAAAAGTTTGGGTCCTCCCGATGCATTTCAAGCATGCGGCGGCAGAATTGAACTCTCGGCAGGTAGTCTCTAGTTAAAAGAGTTTGCACGCGTCGTACGTGAAATGGATGGTATCCATACCTTTTAAGTACTGAATGAACAGTGGACTTCGGTATCCCTGTGCGCCGTTGTATCGCCCTAACCGAAGTTGTCGGGTCTTGTTCTCGTTCCTGAAGCACTATATCTTCGTCAACAACTTGAAGCCGTCCACCGCCACGTTGACCAGGGAGTCTGCCTTCCATGTAGGAGTTATGCACTCTGGTAAACATTCATGGTGTGGATGTCTCCTATCGGGAAACCTTTCCCTGTAGAGGGTGGCAGCAGCTCGGGAACTTTGGCCAGCTTCTCCGTAAATAAGGTGCATCTCAGCATACTCTCGCTGCGTATAACCAGGAAAAACGCGGCGGTTGGCCATGTTATAAAACACAAAAGTCCAGGTGGTCGCCAAGTTGTCGTAGTGATCACAATAAAAAATCCAAATCGTAAGGCAAACAAAGTCCGGGGTCCAAGGCACAAAACAGTCGTCAGTACGAAACAATAATTTGTGAACACAGAGATGCGTTGCGCACGATTTAAGGTAGCGTACTGACAAGTGTCGCAAATAAGGTTGAGAGTGAGACACAAAATCACAATGCAAGAAAGAGCGGGATAGCACATGCGCTTCTTTTGTTAGACAGTAACCGGTCGGGTCGGGTCGGTCGGCGAGCAGGTAAAAACCTTTAGTCATTACGCGTACATGTCGCATTTTACGTGTCACAACTAGTTTTATAATAATTCGCGTAAATGAGCAGCTATTACTTATTCTCATAGTGGTTTTCGTCAAAATTACGTTAATAACATTTTCAACAAAATCAGCTTCTCTGAAACTAAAATAGCATTTTTTTTGTATTTTTTTAATGAACATGCACTAGTATTGTATCTTTTCTAAATCACCACTAAACAAGCTATTTTTTAAGTTTGTTGTACAAAACTGCCAGATACATTTTTTTTTCACCACTGTAGGTTAAACTTAAGTGAAAATAGTTCTGTGCAAATTTAAACAAAAAATAGTATTTCTTGAAAACATTCTTGTCTTTGATAGAAAAAAGACTTATCAATGAGTAAAGTAACTATTCACGAATAATTTGATGTAAAAAAAAGTACTAGAAAAGGATTTTTTCATTACGAGATGCTTAAAAATCTGTTTCAAGGTAGAGATTTTTCGGTATTTCGGAAAATTTTGTAAAACTGTAAATCCGTAAGATTTTGCTGAACATATATTGTGTTGTATTGATAGGTAGTGACCCTAGCTATCACCCCCTGCAGTATGTCGTGCTATTTACTGGACATCCTGTATAATATACGTTATTGTGGGAGGTAATTCTTCACAGAACATTAATGTAAAATTAAATTAACAAAATTCGTACCTATTGACAACTTACTTCAGCCCAAATACATAATCTGAAACAGATAAAATTCGAGTTAATATAGTAATAAACTATATAGTAATATAGTATAAAAATCAATAAATTCAAAATGCTTAAAGACTCCCATTATATTGTTAAAAGTTTTTCTTCATCTATTGTAGGAAACCTGCGGAAAGTGATCAGATGATTTTGTGCTTTTTGTTTGCACAACACTTAACTTACTTTCGATTCTGATCGCACATAATGCATAAGTTTTTTAAGTAATAAATTACAAACGAAAGCTAGCTAAGTATTTTAAGGTGGAAGCTCCACAGTTTTTCAAAGTTTTCGACACAGTTTGTCGGCATATAAACAGAAAAAATAAGCATAGCTTGCTCATGTACCTGACCATATATTACTCTACTCTATGTACCTGACACTTAATCGCGCACAGCCTCACACTATGACATTTCACTACAGATACCGATGAAAATACATTCTTACGCCAAAACAGCGCGACGCCTGGCGACGCCTCCATGTGGTCGCCCGCGCAGAATGCCCACGCCTACGAATCTACAGCTGTCGTTCCAGTAGCTTCAGTCTTTGTGAACGGTGTTGAGGTATGAGAGGTCGTGGTCCATTAGCCAGGTCTCTTGCAATGCTACTACCGAGGCAGCCTCACACAACACCTTCACAATGTCTACTGACCACTTCAGGAACTTACAATTAAAGCTATCAAGCTTTAATGTCCGACTTTTATGACTATTTTTTGGCCTTATACATTATTTAGGTTGTCTTCTCGATCCAACAGTGTCTTTTTCACATTTCTAAATCTCATAAATCGTCTAAAGTATATTCCTTTCGGCTATAATTTGTCGTCACTAAATAAGGACAACTTACTCCTAGGTATATAGAACTTAAAAGAAATGTAATCCCTTGCAGATTTCATATGTACTTTTTCTGGCACAATACGTTTCAAACTAGTTGGCGAGACCGCGACGTAGCGGACACATGTTACTCGTTTGGCCCGCTCCGCTCTACTCTTTTACAGTGGAAACACTACTTTGTAAAATTCAATTGCGAGTTGAAAGGACTCATTAATTACTCCGGTCCCAGTCCGCAGCTCATTTTTACTCTTTTCGCCCACATTGTCATTTACACTCGACTCTTTGTTGGTGGAAACACATGTATGCAGTTTTGTATTGCGATGTAAAAGGAGTAATTAATGGGTCCGTTCCGCTCGCGGTGGAAACCGGGCTTAAGATACTTTTGGATGTTTATTAATGAGTTATCATCTATATCATTGTATTGTGTTACGCCTGAATGCAAAAATACGAGCATATGAACGCCGGGGAAGTTATGGATTCAAGTGCCAACTGATTTAAATATGAGAAATACTTGGTTAAAACTGGCATGAAGAGACCCGAAGGCATTGTCTACAAAATCTAAACTATACTTCTGTGAAGATCACTTTGAGGTAAGTATGACTTATATTTAACTATCGATTATATAAAACAAAACATCATGACATGATAGGCGCATGACCTATTGCAAGTCAAATTTTGTAATAGATTAAGTAATCGCTCGTCTGTCCCGCCCTTTGTGGGCCATTTTTGCAGCCCTTGCAAGTGCAGTGCAGTGTTTTACTTAATTCGTGTTTTTTTTTCCTATTATATGGGAATAGTAACATGGTTTATACAAAAAAATATACCTAACAAAAAGTTTTTCTCACCTAATCTTATATTATATATGTATATAATATGCGGTGAACCTCTTTCTGTCGCTCCCGGGCAGAAACGGCAACACGTGGAGGCCCACTGCGGTGATGAAGCATACATTTCGCACGCGCCGAACCTAGAAGCGGCGGCTCGCTCGCCGCCGCCGTCGTCTTCGCTGCCAACTGATGCGGTGACGTCACGTAAGATCAAAACGGGTGATGCGAGGGAAGCTGAGATACAAAATAATAGTGAAGGAAAATGGGTTCAGGTCGTAAGACGTAAGACGTCGCGTTTTAAAGGCATGCGAGGAACAGCTTCGGTAGATCCGTCACTTAAATTAAAGGCAGCCGATGTGCATATCCCGCTTTTCATTTATCTTAAAGGAGAATACAAAGCAAGATGTTGCGGATTATGTATTCGAAAGCACACAAATTCGTATTGTGCCAGAAAAAGTACATATGAAATCTGCAAGGGATTATATTTCTTTTAAGTTCTATATACCTAGGAGTAAGTTGTCCTTATTTAGTGAAGACAAATTATAGCCGAAAGGAATATACTTTAGACGATTTATGAGATTTAGAAATGTGAAAAAGACACTGTTGGATCGAGAAGACGACCTAAATAATGTATCAGGCCAAAAATAGTCATAAAAGTCGGACATTAACAAGGAGATTGTAAAATATAGGGAGTGCGCACTTCATACTAGAGAAACGGTCCTAAATCAGTGACCTTGAAATGAATGAAAGGCACCGAGTTAGGCGTTGCATTTCTTTCTAATAGAGTGTCCATGATACAATATTTTGAGAATATTAATAGTGTATACAGCATCACGGAAAACGAAATGCGTATTTTTTTTGCAATATGAAAAGTGCTGAATAGTGTTATAATTAAACTCCGTTTAATATTTTGATTACATTATTGCTTCGCTACAGTATCAAACCTTACGGTAACTAGTGGCGGCGTAGCGTGGGTTGACACCTAGGGCGGTTTTCTACCAAGCACCCCCCAAAATAATACAAAAAATGCTATACATGCTAACGGGACTTTATTTTGCTAAAATATTCTAATATATTATCAAAGTCAAAGTTATTTCTTGTCATTTTCGATAGATAAAGTGGAAAGATTGGTTAATCGCACTTGGCTCATTGTGGACCTTAAGTAAGATTTTTATTAACTTAAGTTTTGAAAAGCTTCCTACACATGAAACTTAATACTAAAAAAAATCTTAGACACAGCGCTAGATTCGGAACAGATTCAGAATAGCCCAATTTTATGAGAAAAGCTCCAATGAATTACATTGAACCGATTCTTGGGAAGAAATGCTGGCAGCTTTCAAGTCGTAAAACAAAAAAAGTAGAAAATTCATCGTAGATTTTTGTCAGATTTTGAACTATTACACGAAGATCTCCATCTGATGACGTTAGCAGAATGTAAGGCTGAACAACACTAAATGTTACGAGAATATCATCCATTGCTCTGTAGCGATGGTCTAGTTCCTCGTAAATATGTCAAGACATTCTAACATAGCTCTCTGCAGCTCCTCTGGCAATGTTAGTCCAGCATATCGGGTCATTTCTCCTGGTAAACGTTTTCGATATCTCCTCATTTCTCTTCTTCCTTTAATCGAAATGTCCACATTCTTACATTTTTGTTCACGTAGGAAATAGCTTTTTACACTAGTTGAATACGTTGGCTTTAAAAAAAATTTTTGGGCTTTGATTTTTATCTCATACTTTTCCAGTGATAATTTAGATTATTATTATATTATTTAGTATTTGCTTTTGTGTCTGACTAACTTCTATTAGGATTTTACACCAAAAGGAAAGATAGCATAAAAAACTGAAGTCACACAAAGCTGGTAAGAGTGTAGATACTGCTTCTTTTGTATCGACGTTTTCTCTGTTGGTCCTGGGATCATATATATTATCTTCGAGTGTTTATACTAGTTTTTTTTTTAATTATTCTGCTGTGGTTTAACAACGTCATGATGATCAATTCATTTTGTCCTTGAGAGTCTTTTGACGGATACGCCTACACTTTTTATTAAAGTTTCCCATTGACGTGTGGATGATGAAAAGAACCTGTGAACTGTTCCGAAAAAAGTTAAACTTGAACTAACGCTCCCTAAGTGAGTGCACTCCACATAGATTTAGCAAATGATTAGCACAAGGAGTTTTTTACGTGGTAGAGCCATGCTGCAGCTATGTAAGTAGTATAGTTGTAGCACAAATGGGTCGGCTCGACCGGAGAAGGACCACGCACTCACAGAATACCAGCGTAAAATAGCAGCTCAATACTGATTTATTTCGTATGGTTAGTGTAGAGAACCGAAGACCCAACGCATCTGCATTTTGATTCGCAAACTAGGATAGATGTAGATGTCTATGGGCTACAGCAATACCACTTACCATCCCGTGGACAGTCTTCTCGTTTGTCACCCTATTCTATAAAAAAAAAACAATATATTCATTCATTTGACATCGTCAAATTTTAAAATAGTGTTGTCATCTATAGCTTAAAATGCACCTCCTAGTTTTTAGGGAAAGAACATTCGTGTAACAGAAACAGAAACTTTTTTTATTAAATATAGATTATAAAAAATACTTATTGAAAGTCACTCTTTTGTTTAATTACCACTGCTTCGAAAAAAAATCTCTGTCCTGGGAAGAACCAGCAAGAAACCCAGCGGAACTTTTTTTTTAAATAACAGCTTACAATCATGTATGTTACACAAATTAACAACACAACAAATTAGAAATAGCTTGTTAGCGATCACCTCATTTCATGAGGTTATTATCATCCATATTTTTTTTTATATTATAATAACCTTTTTTATACATACTTAGTTTATTAGAGTTTTTGAATTTTGAGCTGGTCAAATTTTGTATATTTTCTGGAATTTTGTTGTAAAAGCGTATACATCGCCCCAAGAATGAATTACTGACTCGATGGAGTCGAGTAACTGGTACTACTAGCTTGTGTCTGTTCCTAGTATTTATAGAATGAATATTACTTATATTTGTAAAACTACTTTTATTTTTGTGTTTTTACATTTAATAGTATATATAATAGTAACATTACATTTTCATAAATGTATTGAGAGGCCAAAGTTAATATATTAATTTCCTTAAATTTTTGTCGCAGCGACTCTATAGGCTTTAAATCATAAATTGCTCTTATGGCTCTCTTCTGTAAAACAAATATAATTTCAGTGTCAGCTGCGTGTGCAGCAAAACAACATACGATATTGTGCTATGGAAATAGCTAAAGTAAACTAATCTAGCTGTTTCAACACTGGTAAGACTTTTAGCCTTGTTTACAGCATATGCTGCAGAGCCATGTCTGCTTGCTAATTTCGATATATGGGGGCTCCATTGAAGCTTGGCATCTAATGTGATTCCAAGAAAAATGGTAGTATCTACAAGACTCAGTTTCTCTCCATTTAAAATTACATTAATATTTAATTGTTTGACATTTGGAGTCATAAATTTCATACATTAAATTGTATTAGTGACTTTTTTGTGTTACTTAATAATAAGCTTAATTAAAATACAATATGGAATATACCAACTATGATTAGCGACAAAAAATGTAAGATTATCGTTCTAGCATACGTCTTAAATATTACTTTAAGTCAATAACTGTCTAAACGTTGGTAATGTTTTTATTTTGTGTAAACATTTATCAATGTTAAAAGGAGATAAAATACAAAACTCGGTGCCTCTCTATCTAAGGAAAATGAGGAACGTTTTCAATGTTTCAAGCGCTCACTCCCTATATAATATTATAACCTCCTTGGACATTAAAGCTTGATAGCTTTAATTGTAAGTTCCTGAAGTGGTCAGTAGACATTGTGAAGGTGTTGTGTGAGGCTGCCTCGGTAGTAGCATTGCAAGAGACCTGGCTAATGGACCACGACCTCTCATACCTCAACACCGTTCACAAAGACTGAAGCTACGGGAACGACAGCTGTAGATTCGTAGGCTTGGGCATTCTGCGCGGGCGACCACATGGAGGCGTCGCCAGGCGTCGCGCTGTTTTGGCGTAAGAATGTATTTTCATCGGTATCTGTAGTGAAATGTAATAGTGTGAGGCTGTGCGCGATTAAGTGTCAGGTACATGAGCAAGATATGCTTATTTTTTCTGTTTATATGCCGACAAACTGTGTCGAAAACCTTGCGGAATTCACAGTGCCTAAGTGAAATTAACGCAATTATCGAGGAATGCGATATTAGTATAGTTTTTATGTTAGGCGACTTTAACGCACACCCGGGGAAGCTGTTTTTTAATGAAATGCTTAGTTTTTGCGGCGAGCAGACGTGGGTATGTGCTGACTATGAAATGTTGTCGAGTAATTCGAATGTGTACACATACACTTGTGACGCTCACGGCTGCTCACGATGGTTGAATCATTGCCTTGTAGAGTTAAATAAGTGTTGTGATAAATCTGAACATAAATTAATCATAAATAAATTGTACGAGAATATCATAGGCAATTTATAATCATAAGAATGTACAGCGTAACAAAAAGCGACAGATAGTGGGATGGAATAGGCATGAGAGGCCGGCTCATGCCAGAGCTCGTCTTTGTTTTCAGTCATGGATATGTGTTGGAAAGCCAACGTGTGGAGCAGCATATCAGAATATGAAAGAGTCACGTAAAGCTTTTAAAAGCAAACTCAAGTGGTGCCAGGATAATGAAGAACAAATTAAAATGGATCTTCTGGCATCTTCGTGTGAGGCTAAGCAATTTGGTAAATTCTGGAAGCATACGAACAGACTGAATGCAAGGTCGAGTCTCTCAGCTCAAATGAGGGGCGTGAGTGGGTGTCGGAATGTAGTGAACTTGTTCAAGTCGCTGTTTAAGGTGGAACCGTGCCGGGTTAATTGTATGTTAAATGACGATGACGCTGGGGACAGTGTGAATATGGGAGGTAGCCCGCTGCGCTGCACAATCGATGATGTTAAATCAGCAATAAACAATATAAAGCGTGGGAAATCACCAGGTCACGATGGCCTCAGCGTCGAACACCTCAGATATGCGGGTGTGCACCTTCACAGAGTCCTCAAGTTGCTCTACAACCTATGTGTTGGTCATGATTACTTACCTGATACAATGATGATGACAGTGGTCGTGCCTATCCTTAAGAATAGGACGGGCGATGCAGCGGATGAAACCAACTACAGGCTTATATCCTTAGCGACCATCTTGGCTAAGGTTCTGGATAGTCTGCTTGATACACAGTTAAGTAAGGCAGTTAAGTTACACGATACTCAGTTCGGCTTTAGGCCTGAACTGTCATCGGAGAGCGCAATACTGTGTCTCAAGCAGAATGTTCGGTACTACACGGACAGGAAGACTCAGGTGTATGCGTGTTTCCTGGATTTCTCTAAAGCCTTCGACCGAGTGTCTTATAAAATCCTATGGCAAAAATTAAGACGGGAAAGTAGCTTGAGACCAGAGTTGGTTTTACTGTTGGAATATTGGTACGGTAACCAGACTAACACAGTTAGATGGGGTAACACCTTAAGTGATCCCTTTAAACTAGAGTGCGGAGTGAGCCAGTGAGGGCTGACGTCACCCAGGCTGTTTAATCTTTATGTTAACAGACTGATTGAGAGGCTCAGCAGAGCAGGTGTCGGTTGCTCAATAGACGGTGTATCCATGAATAATTTTAGTTACGCAGACTACATAGTTCTATTGAGCCCCTCAGTCAGCGGGCTTCGAAAGCTATTGCAAATTTGTGAAGCATATGCCGAGGGGGCTGGACTCAGTCAAAACTCAAAAAGGAGTGAATTTATTGTCTTCAGAGGTAAAAACAAACCACTTGATTTCACGCCACGTATCCAGATATGTGGGATTCCTCTGAGACAAGTGGCTGAGTTTAGGTACCTCGGACATATTGAACTAAACGCCTGGATGATGACAGTGACATTGAACGAAAGCGCCGAGCGCTGTTGATCCGGGGCATAATGTTGGCTCGCAGATTTGCACGTAGTACGACTCAAGTCAAGTTAACTTTGTTCAAGGCGTATTGCCAATCCTTTTACACGTGCAGTCTGTGGACTGACCATAAGCAGCGAGCCTACAGTGCTCTGCGTGTTCAGTACAACAATGTGCTGAGGGTGATGTTGAGGAGGCCTCGACACTGCAGTGCATCAGCTATGTTTGCGGATGCTCGTGTGGACGACTTCCACGCGATCATGCGCAAGCGTGCTGCGTCCATGATGAGCAGGCTATTGAGGAGCTCCAACACCACCACCCTTCCCAGCGCATTGGCCGTGAAGTTAGATAGCCCGCTCTGAAGGGCTTGGAATGGTGCACAGACCAGCACCAGGACAATCCCACCTGGAGTTCGCTATGTGAGACTGGGGGTAGGTTAAGTTACTAATATAGGATAAGTACTATTGCGACTAACATTTTAATATTAACTTCTATTTTATTTTATACTAACATTAGGCTAAGTAAGTTTTACTAACAATCTATGACTACCGTTGGTCAAAATAAAGGATTTATTATTATTATTATATCTATAAAATTAGTGTTAAAAGCGAAGTAATAAACTCGCTTTGATTTCAGATGTCATAAAGATAATCGCGTGTTTTAGCTGGAAAATGACATGGAAAATTACACACAAATATAAAATTATGGGTTCTGTTAAACGAATTCAAATTACTAAAATAAATATTAGTACTTTCTGCTTTTACGAATCCGTCTTCCTTTTTTAATTTTATTGAAGAGGCATCATCCTCTTCATAAAAATTCGGATTAAACTCAACAATCGTAATGATAACTTGAAAAATTTCGAAGTAACACAGCACATTAGCTAATTCTCTTAACCAGTGACGTCACGACGGTATCTAATATGTAATATGGCGGACAGCGTTTTTTTTGGAGATTATGGCCTGGTACCTTTAGGCCAAGTCTTGAGTATTTTTATTCGGT
The DNA here is from genome assembly GCA_033319125.1 of Parnassius glacialis. Lineage (NCBI taxonomy): Eukaryota > Metazoa > Arthropoda > Insecta > Lepidoptera > Papilionidae > Parnassius > Parnassius glacialis. The sequence continues at coordinate 48,100,520 of JAVANC010000017.1, forward strand.
TTATTATAATTTCCCCAAGCCTTGTCTTTATGTATTATTATCCTTCATAGTTCACTGCTTCACAATAATATGTTGATGCGTCACATTGTGCAGCCCTTGGGAGATTTTGACGGCAACTTGAGCCAGCAGGCAGCTGACAGTTGGCGATGATATCTAAAGGCGCCTATACAAACAGCTTATCTTGAGAATCCATCACCATCAGAGCACTTGTTTCACTGTTTCCACTAATTGTTCACATGCGTAGACAGTTAATACATAAAATCGCACCACTTTTACATATGAAAATCCACTTCAAACTATTATTTAAACTATAATACAGGAGCAGCAAACCGCCGGCGATCAAGTTCCCGCCAAAACGGACAGCGTTTTGCTGATTTGAGGCACAGATAAAAAAATTCTCAAAATTGAAATATAAAATTTATAATGCATTATTATAAATAGAAATCAATATTTCTCGTTTACTTTTTACAAAATCTATCATAAATATTTTTTTTACATGGTGTAAAATACCCTATTTGAGAAATTTTTTCAACATGAAAGAATTTGACAAAATGTAATTTTTCTCTTTTAATTTACAGCTTCTCTAGATAGAGTTCTGCTAATATATAATAATTTAATTTTAACCGTTAATTGTGCAAACCTCAGAGTAATATGTATATAATTACTGTAAGGTGCAAACAAAAACAAAATAGCACATAATTAACATTTTAAGTTTCTGCCGATATAATAATTATGTACATTTGTATCTAATTTTTAAAATGGCAAATTAAAGCAACGTGAAGGAAAAAATCCGATATATTTTATACGCTTAACCCGCACATAGGCAAAATTATGATTGTGTGCTAGTTTCTCGGATTTCATACAAAGTTGGATCACCTCAGATTCCGGACATTGTATTAATTTGTATCATTGTATTTTAAATAGAATTTTAGATTTTTGCCCAACATTGAATGCAAAATAATCAAATCACTCAACTTTAACAGACAAGTGTTAAAGTGAACAATCTGTCTGAAGCCTGAAATGGGTCTGATAAACGTTTTTTTTTTCTTTTCTTTTATATGCCAAATAAACCCACAAAATAATACGAGAAAAACTGTGTTTTTACTTTTTTCATATCTTAAAAATTGGCTGAGATATTAACGATCAAAGTACGTGTTTCCGAACGAAGATTTTTAAAAACGCGGACGGGCTCTCACTAGCCGATGACGTCACACCGCCGCTCATACAACAATCGCGCTCTCTTCTGTGCGCCACTGCGCAGTAAAAATCAGAATAATAAAGTTCTCTGTGGTTAAAATACTGTATTGTGCCTCAGTGATTCAATTCAACAGTTAAAATACCCGATGAAATCTTTTTTTTATGTGCATGAGAACCCAAAAATGAGGGAAAAGTGTCTGTCCTTTTACAAAACCTTCTTTCATTCAAGCACTACACGTTTCACTTTAGTGTAATCAGATTTAGAGGATAATATTATTTCTTTGAAATACAAGCACAAACACTATAAGTAATAGGAATACAAAGATGATCGAAAGAAAATGAAACGCGACCCGCGTAATTTGGTCAAACCGCACCGAACCGAACGCCGCGTTTGTGTCGCGGTCGCGGTCTGTGCATGTGTGACGTCATAGCGTGAGCGCGCGTAAGAAATTCAAATTCAGAAATTCAAAAAAGGGCTTAAACTTCTCGTCGTTATAACTTCGGAAATACTGCATGTATTGAAGTAAAATAAAGACTAATGTAATGTACATGATGTTTGCTACGATTTTAATAGTATTTGGTAGTAATATTTTGAACCTTTTGTGTTCCCATTAAGTTGGTGCAAGTTATTGCCATCAAATCTTGAAGATAGGCATCGGTAAGACGGGATCGATATTTATTTTTAATAAAGTTCATCTTGGAAAGCGCTGTTTCACAAATATATATACAAACATTGTACAAAGTTATAAAAGGCAATTTTTTTTAGTTCTGGGCTTTAATAGACTGGCTTTCCTTTATTCTTGGAAAAAAACTTCCGAATTTTCATGTTTTAAATAAATGGAAGATTTTTCTGGGTCCGCACATAACACGTTGGCGATCCGCCATTTGATGACCCCTTCTACAGAGCGTGTAATAATAATAATAATAATAATAATGTCCTCCAGACCGAATTTCGGCCACGGCGGCCAGTCTCAACAGAGATTAGCCGTCAGCGCAGGACAGGATTATAGTGCCCAAGTGTATGCGCAAGCACAGGCGCACTCTATATTCCCTCACTCTCATAGTCTGATGGGACGGTAAACCGACACGACCGGAGACAGATCAGGCGCAGGACCAACTGCATTGCGTGCTTTCCGAGGCACGGGGGTGAAACACCGCCAACTTTCTGGCTCCGGGCAGCTACTGAGAATTTCTTGATGGAAAATGAACAGTAACGCCACTCGATATGTCGACGCCGAGGATTCCGATACTGGCTGAGGCAACTAGGGGAGTGCCTTGAAACTGAGGAGATACGACAAAGGGGTTCTTTTTAGCGGTAAACTCGCAAACTTGCGTCTTCTGAGGATTAAACTGGACTAGATTTAGTCACCCCCAGTCCGAGACTTTGTCCAGCAAAGACTCGACTTCAGACACAAGTTTGTTCCGGTACTCGGAGACGTTTTCGCGAGAAATATTAGCCCGGCCGGTGTATAGAGCATCACCAGTGCTGTCATCGGCATAGCAATGAATGTTACCAGTTAGCAACATATCATTGATATGCAGAAGAAACAGCGTCGGTGATAGCACGCAGCCTTGTGGAATACCAGCGTTAATAGGCTTGTAGTCAGAACATGCACCGTCTACAACGACCTTGATGCTCCGATCTGCAAGGAAGCTGGTGATCCAATTGCTCAATTTCTCGGGAAGCCCATAGGATGGGAGCTTCGAAAGAAGCGCTTTGTGCCAAACCCGATCGAAAGCCTTCGCAATGTCCAGACTAACGGCCAACGCCTCCCCCTCGGACTCTACTACCTCCGCCCATTTATGGGTCAGGTAGACCAGAAGATCACCAGCTGATCGACCCAGACGAAAACCGTATTGGCGGTCACTAATCAGCTGGTGATCCTCAAGGTACCGGATGCGCTGGCAGTTAATAATGGATTCCATTATTTTAGAGAACAAGGAGGTGATCGCGATAGACCTATAGTTGGACGGGTCTGAGCGGTCGCCTTTTTTAGGGATCGGGTGGACAAAAGCTGTCTTCCATGAATTCGGGACTACGCCTTGGGAGTAGGAGTACCGGAAAAGACGCGTTAGGACCGGTGCCAACTCCGGAGCACACGTCCTCAGCACAGTTGGAGGGATTCCGTCAGGCCCACTCGACTTCTGGATGTCCAGGGAGAGAAGTGCTTTGCGAACCGAGCGCTGTGAGAACAGCACATCCGTCATGGAGCACTGACACCGCGGGATGTTCAGCGGTGTTTTCCCCCGTCATCAAGAGTCGAGTTGGACGCAAAAAGGGAGCCTAAAAGGTCGGCTTTGTCTTTTGCATCTTGGGCCAGTGAGTTGTCCTCCCTGTGCAGAGATGGTAGTGATGGCTTACAGAAATTCCCTTGGACAGCCTTGGCGAGAGACCAGAATGCACGGGTTCCCGAAGGAAGGCGAACTAGTTTCTCGCCAATTCTGCCTATGTGCTCTGACTTTGCCTTGGCAATAACTCTTTTGAAGGACCTGGATGTGAAGTTATACTTCTTTTTAAGTATGCTGGTGTTTACATCCCGAGTTGCCGAAGCCGCAGCCCAGGCTTGATAACACTCCTGCTTACTGCGTAATGCAGTTTTACAGGAGCGACCAAACCAAGGCTGAGATCTGCCTCCGATGGGTACCACAGATGATGGAATAAATAGTTCCATTCACTGTAGCACCACATCAGTAACAGAGTCAGCAACAGCGCTGGGATCATCCGGCGAGAAGCAAACCCGCCCCCATGGGTAGGATGCAAAGAAAGACCGCATTCCGTCCCAATCCGCCGACCTGTAATGCCAAACACGGCGGCAACCTGCAGAACGCAACCGCGATGGGAGCGTGAGTGGCACCATACTCCGGATTAGACAGTGGTCCGAAGAGCCGAGAGGGGCATCGACGGAAACCTGATATCCATACGGATGAGAGGTCAGCAGAAGGTCCAACAGGGAAGGTGTATGATCCTCCACATCTGGAATTCGCGTAGGCGAAGTAACCAGTTGTGTCAGACCATATGCGAAGGCAAAGTCATAAACAGATTTCCCCGCATGATCAGTTAAACGTGAACTAAGCCATCCGGCATGGTGGGCGTTAAAATCGCCAAGGATCACGATCTCTGCGGATGGGACCTGTTGTAGCAAGGAATCTGTAGCCATTTGAACGTGGTAGATGAGTCAGTCTGTTTCGGCATTACCGCTATGGGACCTATAGAGGCACCCGTAGACGCGCGGATGGTTATCGCTGTCTACGCGTAGCCAAAGGATGGACAGGTCCGAACCTTCAAGACTGCCGAGGCGTCGAGAACAGATGTCCTCTCTGACATACACGCAAACTCCAGCCCAAGGCACAAAGGAGTGCTCCAATTTGTACCCCGGGTAGGAGAGATACGAAATATCAGCCGGAGAGGAAACCTGCGTCTCTGTCAGAAAGAGCAAGGCCGGCTTATATGAAATTAAGATCTTTTTTTATAACAAACCCATATAGTTCAATTCTTAAAATATAATATTTGTACTGCGCTATACCAACACACGGAGTGTTGGCCACTCTTCGGAATAGACCCCATGCCCGGCAGGAGATTTCCCCTTTTCCTACCACGGCTAAATATAGAGTAAGTAGGTAATTTATTGCAGTGTATACGCTTTTACAACAATTAATATACAAAAGTTTTTTTTTTATAGAATAAGGGTGACAAACGAGCACACAGTCCACCTGATAGTAAGTGGTTGCTGTGACCAATAGACATCTACATCTATCCTCGATTACGAATTAAAATGCAGCCTCGTACCGGTAGGCGAAGTGTAGGGTGACCCCCCACTAGATGGACTGACGACCTGGTAGGACATGCAAGAAGTCGAAGGATGCAGGTGGCTCAGGACCGTGCTTTGTGGCATTCCTTGGGGGAAGCCTATGTTCAGCAGTGGACTTATAAAAAGCTGTAATGATGATGATTTGATTGTCTGTCCGTTTGGTTTCTGTTTGTTCCGGCTAATCTCCGAAAGGGCTGGGCCGATTTTGACGGGAGTTTCACTGGCATATAGCTGATGTTATAAGTAGAAATATAGACTACTTTTGTGGCGGCGCTATCGTCGCGCCACAAGCGAAACACATCGAATGAATCAAAGCCAAAAGAAAGAAACAATCGAAGGCTAAATCGCACTAACAAAGTTCCGAAGTAAAAGCAGGATATATAGAATTGCTCCGAACTACCAATTGGAGTGCTGGCCGCTCCCCGGACAGAACACCTTGCCCGGCGGGAGATATCCCCTTTTCCTTTCTACCGCCACAGTGGTGACCCCGACGTGATGCTCCGGCTCATCGTTCTCACCGGCATCACTTGCAAGTGCTTAGTACGGCATGCATTATACACCGGCATTTCCTTCGCGTCGGCGTCACTTGCCCTTACGCACACAGCATGCATTCCACACTGGCATTAAGGACATACTTGAAATCGAACTATCACTCGGAGCGTTGGCCGTTCCCCGGGCAGAACTCCTTGCCTGGCGGGAGATCTCCCCTTTTCCTTCCACCGGCTACATTCGTGACCTCGACGTGATATGAACACGCAACCAACAACCTTCGGAAACTACAACTTCAAAATCTTCATCATCCTCAAGTACCCCATTCATTCGCGCCCGAGCATATATTGTCTGCAGTCTTCACATTCTGCAAGCCATCTAGCTTTACAAAGGTTCATCGCAGCACTGGAATAATAACGCTTCCTGTTCCTTCAAGCTACTCTGTGCGCTACAGTGTTCGGCACGACTCTGAGCCTTACTGCTCGCCTCTGCTTCACGGCACTCTCGCAAATTACTTGCCTTCTTCTTAACTCACCGCAGACTTACAAGGCAATTCCCTGGCACTTGCAAATTCGTCGACATCTAGGCTGCACTATCGACCTCCGGTCTGAGCAGGGGGGTGATGTGGCGGCGCTGTCGAAAAAGGAATGAATCAGGGTTCTGCGCAAAAAAAATTAAAACCCATGGAATCCAATCTTAATAAATTCCACGGGGTCGAAGTCGCGGAGAACAGCTAGTATGTAATAAAATCGTTACGGAGAACGAAACGTAAATGTTCATAATCCGGAAATGCGGTAATGATGTAGATGTTGCCCCATAATGTATAATTTTACTACTTGGTCCATGGATATCATTATTTAGTGAAATATTTTTATTTATTCACTTCCGTTATTCATTTATTTATTTTTTTATTATTATAGTTAATTACTAACAATAGTCCATGTTATCGCCCATTTATACTAATTTTATAATATGATCCTTGTTGGTTGAAATAAAATGATTATTATAATTATTGTCTGTGATTTTGAGATTTGGCAACACCGCTTGCAAACTTCAAATAAAAAGGGGGATTTTTGTAGTGAACTTGACTGGCGGCGGATTCCTGCTCCTGTATTATTGTTTAAATAATAGTTTGAAGTGGAGTTTGATATAAGAGATCTTAAAGCAAAGGCACCTTTGTCCGTGAAATCTTCAACTGAGATAAAAGCGATATTTGTTTTTGAGATGAGGTAAGTGACATAGAAGTATTTTTTTATATTAATTGGGAAAGAACATTGTTTTGTGATTAATAAATTAAGAAAATTCGTATTTACCATTTATTTACGTACCTTTTTTAAATTTAAAATTTGGATAGAGTTGTATCTGCTTTTAACTTTTGGAGAGAGGCTTCTGTGCTTTTAACTTTTGGACAGAGGGTTTTCTGCATTTAACCTATCAGGACAGAGACGTATCTGCTTCTAAACGAACTACAAAAACTTACAAATTTATATTTATATAGTTATTTACTTATAATTAGGTTTTATATTTATGTTATAAATTAAGTTCCGAATATAAATCGCAAAACGTAGTTCTTAATTTTTTGTATTAGCTTGTTTTTATTTAGCTTTCTTAGGGACAACTTTGTGCTATACTGGACAGGTCGTCTTTTGCCTCTCACCTCTAGAGCGCCACCGACTAATATCTTTTACACTGCCATATTTTAATATATATTGGTAAATCCAATTGGGCATACCTTAAGCGCATTAAAAAAATTACGTATAACATGATTATACGGAATTATTAAAGTAGTTTAAATACATTTCGACAGCACTATCGGCTTTAACACCCTCGAAAACCATGAAAATGACACCCATGATGAAAAAATTGATACCTATTGCAGTCGCCATCTTGGATTTACATTTCGACAGCACTATTGGCTTCAACACCCTCGAAAACCAATAAAATTACACCCATGATGAAAAAATTGGTACCAACTTCAGCCGCCATCTTGGATTTACATTTCTACAGCACTATCGGATTCAACACCCACGAAAACCATGAAAATGACACCCAAGATGAAAAACTTGATATCTATTGCAGCCGCCACCTTGGATTTACATTTCGACAGCACTCGGCATCAGCACCCCCGAAAACCATGAAAATGACACCAATGATGAAAAAATTTATATCTATTGCAGCCGCCATCTTGGATTTACATTTCGATAGCATTATCGGCTTCAACACCCTCGAAACCCATGAAAATGACACCCATGATGAAAAAATTGATACCCATTGCAGCCGCCACCTTGGATTTACATTTCGACAACCCTATCGGCTTCAACTCTCTCGAAAACCATGAAAATGACACCCATGATGAAAAAATTGATACCTATTGCAGCCGCCATCTTGGATTTACATTTTGACAGCACTATCGGTTTCAACACCCTCGAAAATCATGAAAATGACACCCAAGATGAAAATATTGATATATTTTGTAGCCGCCATCTTGGATTTACATTTTGACAGCACTATCGGCTTCAACACCCTTGAAAACCATGAAAATGACACCCATGATGAATAAATTGGTACCTAATTCAGCCGCCATCTTGGATTTACATTTCGACAGCACTATCAGCTTCAACACCCTCGAAAACCATGAAAATGACACCTATGATGAAAAATTTTATACCTATTGCAGCCTCCACCTTAGATTTACATTTCGACAGCACTATCGGCTTCAGCACCCTCGAAAACCATGAAAATGACACCCATGGTGAAAGAATTGATACCTATTGCGGCCGCCATTTTGGATTTACATTTCGACAACCCTATCGGTTTCGACACCCTCGAAAAGCATGAAAATGTCACCCATGACAAAAAAAATTATAATACTTACTTTTAGTACGTACTACTATTATTTATTCTGTGCTTTTAAATATTGTAATAAAAAAATCTCTTATTATTATTATAATCAAGTATTTAAGAAATTTGGTTATTCGAATATTGTGTATTTGTACAGCGATCTTTTTGAGCCGCTGAAAACAACCGAAACAATATCCACTCACAACGGCGACTGAAGCCGAACCACAAACTATATAGAAACACTAAGCCGAACTAAACTTAATACAAAGGTACTCTGTGAACTAAACTACTCTGTGGCTGTAGATCCCCATTTACAGAAACAATTTATATACGAGGCAACCAAATCAACGAAAATTTCGCCATTTTGGAGCCGAAAAAAATTAATTATAGCTAAACAAAACAAAATTACACTGCCATTTACATTCAGTGGCTTCCCACATGATAGATGAAGAGATTAAAAAATAGATTGAGTTAAACAATTGATATTTTCAAAAGTTATAGTGTTTACAAGCCACAGGGACATGATAAATCCACACCATAAGCCACTAAAACCCTTTTTTTTATTTAATAATTTAAAATTAAAAATTTTGTACAGCCGACTTCAATATAAGTGACTTCAATATAGGTTATTTAAGAATAACTCAATAACCATTGGTCTGACCTTGATCAAATTCATATGGGACCACACGAGAACTAACAGCTTTCATATAAAAAAAGAATCATCGAAATCGGTTCGCCCAGTACAAAGTTATGAGGTAACCATAGATATAGTATACATTAGATTGGCGATGGCGTGATTAGGGTGAGACCAAAAACGAAATGTACCCGTGTGAGTGAAATGTGCATGTTTGCGACAACAATAGTGCTGCGCCATGTCTCAACTTCAATTATCGATACAGAACGCTGTGTCTGTGTCATAAAATTAATATTATTATGTTTGGGGACATAAAAATAAAACTACAAAAATTTTGTGATTTTTATTTTCCACCAAAAATAACTAATTTATTGTAAAAATGTCGTAAGCTCTCCTTAAGGAGTATATTGCAATTTTGCTTCATACTTCAATCTAATAATCAAATAAGTCGATTATTAATTTAATAATTAAGTGTTTATGGTTTAATAGTGCTGGCGAATCGTACATATGTATGTCAAGTATGTTAAAGAAATTTGCAGGACACAAAGCATTCGTTTACTAATTTTCGAAACATATTTTCATTTACAATTTTCCTTTCACATGTTTCCGGAAAACTCGTTCAGAACGAATATCTATCTCATAAACTTTTTCTTAATCACCCTTTCGATGAGATGCTGCAACAAATCGTTTGAACTAGATGCTTTTACAGCACTAATGTTATTTTGAAGTGAGGGAAGCCTTTCTAGGTTTTTTATCACTTGATACAACTTTTTCACTTTTTTATTAGCCCGTTTTTTTGTGCTCTAACATTTTTCAGTTTTTTTTTGTTTCATATCTTATCTTCTCCGAAGAATATCAATAGTTTTCTTCATTTTTTTTTCTCGGGGAATGGTCTATAACAGAAATGTTTGCAATTGAGCTACTGGGTACTGGCAATTTATTTCTGTAGACGCATGACGATACTTTGCGTACCGGCTTCAATACAACCTACAAACAAATATAATTAGTGTACACATTATGTACTTATCTATGATTAAAATTAATCAAATACAACCCTTTTACCTATTTCTGTCGTTAAACAGCAGTGCTTACACTACCGCTAAACAGCAGTGCTTACACTGCCGCGGTCCAGCCATTTGAGTATAGAGAGCCCGTATAATTATAAGTTGTAAGATATTTTACCTTAGTCTTCAGGGGTGAAAACACATTTTCTTATAGAATTAGGGTGACGAACGAGCACACAGTCCACCTGATGGTAAGTGGTTGCTGTGTGAGCCACAGCAACCACTTATCTATGATTAACACATTATGTAATGTGTAATGTGTACACATTATGTACTTATCTATGATTAAAATTAAAAAATACAACCCTTTTACCTATTTCTGCCGCTAAACAGCAGTGCTTACACTGTCGCGTTCCAGCCATTTGAGTAAAGAGAGCCTGTATAATTATAAATTGTAAGACATTTTATCTTAGTCCTCAGGGGTAAAACACATTTTTTATAGAATTAGGGTGACAAACGAGCACAGTCTACCTGATGGTAAGTGTTTGCTGTGGTCCATAGACATTTGTATCTGTCTTCGTTTGCGAATTAAAATGCAGATGCGTTGTCAGCAGTTAGGACTAAGATAGAATGCCTCTTTTCCATTAAAAAGGGGCTCCGGTTCTCTACACTCACCATACGAAACACAGTAGCATTAAGCTGCTATTTTACGCTGGTATTCTGTGAGACCGTGGTCCTTCCCCGATCGAGCAGATCCATTCGTGCTACATTTATACTATTGATATAGCTGCAGCATGGCTCTACCACGTAAAAAAATTGTAACTTTCTTTGTTTGAAGATGACTGTAGGTAACCAAGTACTGCAGTAGCCGTTTATTATCAAGTGATACTGTAAGTTCATTTGTTACTTTCGTTTTATAAAAAATATAAACCACGGGGATGACAACAACAAGTTGTACACATTTTAACATGCGCAAACGATATGAACATATGTACAGTAAAATATATAATTAAGAAAATACGCACGGGCATAAATAATGTGGGTATTGATCCAAAACGCAGCTTTACTCTGTGTACTTCTATGAGAAAAACATTTTTGTTCAAAGTGCTTGTTACATGTAGTAGAATTTTTTTTTGGGAACCCATCCTTCTCTATTTATCATTTTTAACCATATTTGTTTAACCTGAATATTTTTTGGAAATCTGAAATATTATAAGAGTTTAAATCATCTCATTAAACTATTTACAATAATGCGTAAGTATTTACTATTACGAAACACTAAAACGTAAAAATAGAAAATTAAAAAAAAAACTAAGTCACGAGAGGCTGCATCCAAGGATATGCCTTTGCCTGTTATAAACATATTATCGATAAGATGATATTGATAGTGTCAATCCCTACAAAAATTTGATCAGAAATAGCGGGAATTCACGTATTTGTTATTATTTTTAATATAACTCTCACGCATTTAGAGAATTATCGTAATAAAATGCGATATTTTTCCCTATTCATTTGTGTATAAAACATTTGTACTAGTTCTGAAATATTGAATTTAGAGTGCTAAATATTTTAATTGTACTTACATGTAAAATGTGTAATTTTGTGGATTTTCTTTTCTCGATGAACTGCATTCAGGTACGGTACACGTCACCATATTTAATTACACCTTTTAAATACCTATTAATACTTCAAAATCAAAAAAATCGCGAAAATAAATAGAATTTGTTTCGTTAACCATTGACGTCAGGCTGATACAGGCTGATAGCGTGTACGTGTATGGTCTAGCCATTCTATCTCGTTCTAACGTAAGCATATGCTATGCCCTTTCTCTTTTACATTGCCAATCTAAGTATACTAAATCTATGGAGGTAACACACATAAAAAAAACATACACCCGAATTGAATACCGTCTCCTTTTTGGAAGTCGGCAGAAAATAGCAATTAATCGATTTAAAAAAAATATTTATAAGTTCAACAATCATTTATCTTTCTAACAATGTGCTTTTTATATCATTTATATGTATAATATGATTGCTAGATACGATTTTATTCGATAAAATGTTGGAATTTTAATTTTTAGGCGATAGTAGAACATTACCTTGCGCTTTCGCTTAAGGTATGCAAAATACGCATCCTGTTCTGGTTTTGTTCTCAGTGTGTAAAAAGATTCAAACATTGATATCGCTTATTATATCAATGTTTGCGTGACATATTAAGCAATGCATTGCAATGACGTAGTGCCGGTTATATCTTGGATGGTAAAACTAAAAAATCATTGAAATCGATTCACGCAAAAAAAAGTTGTGAGGTAATACACATAAAAAAAAAGAAAGGGACTTACAGTCGAATTGAGTACCGTCTCCTTTTTGAAGTCGGTTTAAAAGTGAACAAAGGCATCTTTGCTTTTAGACACCTCGTATGTAAACGTGGTGCGATTTTGTGTATTAAATGTCCGCGCGTGTGTACTATTAGTGTAAACCATAGGCTTAGAATATACTGGCGAAGTCTATGGTGGAAACGGTGAAACAAGTGTTCCGATCAAGTTCAAAGTGCTCAGTTCAAGTTGCCGTCATAATCTCTTAACAACTACTCAATGTACGCATCAAAAAAGCATATTGTGAAACAGTGTACTATAAAGCGCGGCGCCCACCTACGTAACGTAACACGTGATCTGACGCATGATTTGACGCGTAACTTGTCACTCGCCTCAACATTCAAAGGGAATGTATGTAGTAACGCCCATTTGCGTGGCGTGACGCCGCATGATCTGACGTGCCATTCAGCATGCTACTAGTGACGCATTGAAGTGGCACGTAACACGAAACTTGTAGTTTTAATATTAAATTCATTGATTTAGTTCATGAAAAACCATGTTTATATGATTATCCTAGACCCGATTACCATAACAGGAACTCGCAAGATGCTTCTCGCAACTTGTAGGGCAAATCTATGCGAAATGTAATTCTAATTCCTTCATAAAATTGAAAGTACTACCACTTATCAAATTTTTTCCCTTAGGGATGTACTCAAAATCTTCAGCTGGCACTTCGAATGTTTGAAATCTGTAGCAAAGCAAGGGCATGTTTATCCTCTTCAGGCGAGATTTTGGCCCAAAATGAACTCTGCGACATGCTATTGTTGCACAGGTTGGTGCAAGCAGTGTCACTCGTGGTCACGTCAGAGCATCGTCAGAATCATGCTACAAGCCATGTCGAAATCATGTAACTTAGGTGGGCGCCGCGGCTAAGGGATTATTATCACTTGATACTGTGATAAATGAAGTGGTGGAATAAAGAACAAGCATCCAAGCCAAAATCTTAATAGTAATAAAAAATCTAATCAAAAGCGTGAGACAGTTTAGATGCCTGACAGCTGACTGCGCTTTCTCCTCTCCGCTAGGAGTAAGGTATTCTGTGGCTGACTGTTCGTTTATAAATTCATAATACCTTCGCATAATACCTGTGAGCATAGAAAATAGAGGAGCTGCCCATGACCAGAGCGTCTATATGTTTTATTGGTTATACAAATATGTCTATATTCGACATTAAATTCAATCTTTTTTTCACTCAGCGAAGTGTAAGTCTAAGTGTAATTCATAAATGAAACAGATAATAGAAATTGTTTCGTATTCTGGTAAATATTTTTAAGATGACCTCATTTAACCCCGCCTTGCGGCCGATTCCGCCATTTATTGTTTCAGATTTGCTGTTATAAAAAGTCGTTTGATATTTCTTAATTTGAAAATTTTGCGAGTTTAACTAATGAAGATAACTAAGTGTTGTGTAAGAGGCTGTCCCTCAAAATATAGTCATAAATCACGCGAACTATTATTTCATATGTGAGTTATTTAATTTTTGCTGTAAATATTATGTAAAAACATTTATATCTTTTGCGACAGTAAGTAGTCTTATTTAATTACTTCTTGTCATTCTTTGCGTATCTATAAAATTTTGTTGTTCGTAAATAGTGATGTTACATTGCTAACAATAAATTCTTTCAAAGACATCTTTATTAAGGTTTTTCTTGATTTATTCTGTCGTATTATGTGAAAAAGTTTTGCGTTATTCATTGCATTATTTCGGAGTCATGGGTCTGAGCAGTGAGCATAAATGATTAACTAAATTATAAGGAAACGGAGTTACATTCATGTTAGGTAGGACCTACGGTACCTACATAATAAAAGTGAAGCAAAGCAACAAAGATTACATAAAGTACAATCTAGCGCCTGTAAGTAATCTCTCTCTGTAGGCGAACATGCAAATACCTCAGAGACTATGGACATTATTACTTGACTTTATTATGTACTGTTTAGTTATATATTGTACATATTAGCCCATCCGTGTCTTCTAATAATGCAATATACATAAATGTTAAGCATATTTTCATCTATAATTTACCTTAAATCACCTTTTATAACAACCATGGTGTTGTTTAATTTGTAATATTATTTGCAGCTTCATAGATCTAAATCATTATTTTCTGTTCTAAAATTTTTAGGTTGCCAAAAAAGAAAGTAGTTTAATAAAGAAATATTTATATATATATATATATATATATATATATATATATATATATATTACGTTGATGAACTTTTATTATATTATAAGTATTTTATAAAATTATTACGTTATTAAACTGCTTTCTATTACTAACAAAAATTAAAATTTATTTATTTTCCCAAATTATTAATTATTTATTTTGCCAAAATCCAGAAATCACCCATGCTAAGCCGGGATGGATATAAAATAAAAAATATTTCACGGCAAATAATTTAATTGATATGATAATTTGTAACCACAAGTGCATCGTCAAATATAATAATATTCAAATCACAGCGATCCTAAAGTAGTTTTTACTTCAAAAAATATTAGGTTGACCGGCCAGAAGAAACTGGTGCACAAGCTAGAATAGTAGAAAAAAATATGGTAGGGGGTGCTACTACCTCAAAAAGAGAACTCCATCCTGTTTACCCATCCTGGCTTTAGATAGTAACTTATTAGCTCAGAAGTAAAGCTTATTTTGTATAATATGAAGTCAGAGCAACTAGCTTGCTAACTTACAACTTACAAGCACAAGTTGCTATCCGTGCATTAAGTATCAAAATCGTCTTCAAACTATTTTTTAAACGATAAAACTGGAGCAGCAATCATCTGGCGGTTAAATTCACGCGAAATTCCCCTAGCCTCCCTAATCGTTAGAGAAAATATAATTTTGCATATTTAAAAATAAATAGAAATACATATAGGTGTTACTAAATTTTAAAAGTTGATTGACTTCACATCACTAAAAAATGGGCGGAGTTTACAGCGTCCGCCATTTATTGTTTCAATTGGACATGATTTTTTTTTGTAGGCTTGCCATCTCCTCTTTTTTCTATGCTCAAAGCGGTTTTTGGCGGGAACTTGATCGGCGGCGGTTTGCTGCTCCTGTATTATAGTTTAAATAATAGTTTGAAGTGGATTTTGATATGTAAAAGTGGTGCGATTTTATGTATTAACTGTCTACGCATGTGAACTATTAGTGGAAACGGTGAAACAAGTGCTCTGATGGTGATGAATTCTCAAGATAAGCTATTTGCATAGGCGCCTTTAGATACCATCGCCAACTGTCAGCTGCCTGCTGGCTCAACTTGCCGTCAAAATTTCCCAAGGGCTGCACAATGTGACGTATCAACATATTGTGAAGCAGTGAACTATGAAGGATAATAATACATAAAGACAAGGCTTGGGGAAATTATAATAAACCGAATAAAAATACTCAAGACTTGGCCTAAAGGTCTAGATACCAGGCCATAAACTCCAAAAAAAATATGCTCAAAGCATAATACTGACATTGACATTTGACGCAATTGACATAATAAATAGTAATTATCTAGAACTAGAATATTTTTGTTGTTTCTAACGATTATCTATTGGTAATAAATTAGACTAGATTAGACTTATTTTGGGAAGCAACTAAAATAAAGGGACATGAAGTCGGACCTAGATACAACAAACGAACCTAACCCAGCAGTAACTGGTGATGTCATAGGAGATACTGCATACAGTGAACGCTTTGTATTAAAAATACTATTGAAACTAGCTAATTTGGATTCTCTTAAAGATGAAATAAATGAAAAATCATTTGAAGACGACATTTGCACGCTGTGGGATATGACTGTTGAAAGAGACGTGGTATTGTTTCTTTTGAAACATAATGTGTTAAATCTGTTCAACTTTGCGTTACCAGTTATCGAAACGCCCCGTTACGTTGAAATTTTCGTAGGTATTATAGGGAATATGTGCTGTCAAAAAGAGGCCGCGATGAAACTATTGGATATGGACAAGTGTTTGTTGCTATTGCTTGAGTATATTAAGACAGATGATAGTTTGATACTCATTCAGTTGCTTCGTTTAGTAAGCTCCAGTTTATCTTCAATTGATAGTAATGGTATAACTGTTTGGATCAATATGTTCAATAAAGTTGGATATCGCAATTACTTATATTTTATTCTGAAAAACTCTTCTCATAAGCAGCTTCTAGTAACTGCATTAGAAAATTTTAATACTATATGTTCATATTGTAATACACAAAGATTTAGAAGAAAATACTATGAACATTTTGTTACTAAAGATGCACTAACATCACTTACAACTGCATTTATGGAAATTACTGTCAGTCAAAAAGATACCTGTTCAAAAGATGAAGTTGAAAGGATTATTGTTATAAGTTTGCAGATGACTTTAGACCTGCTTAGTTTTGAAAAACCTGACGAAATATTTGATGACTGTAAAGAAAATGTAGCAGCAATAATAGGTACTGTTTTAAAATATTATCAAGCAAAACTTGTACAAGAAAAAGAAATTGATTCAGACTTGGTAGACTTAATTGACTGTATAAATAATATTGTGAGAATTATTCCAATAAGTGAAAGTTGTGAACCAGATAAATATTTTGATAGTTGCTATAGTATATGGAAAGCTTTACAATGTATAACTAACGTAAACCAAAATGGTGACAATAACTTTGAAGAAGTTGATAAAGAAGAATTTCAAGATTTTGTTAAGAATATGAAGTCACCATTGAGTATTTTAATGTGTAGCTATATGGAGAGATGTTCACATGAAAATTTATTAGTAGTATTAGATAAAGTTGGCGATGAATATGAAGATATATTAATACTTGTAGATGCTGATGTCAAAATGGCAGTTTCAAAGAGAACATCTGACTTTAGAACAAGAATAAAAGAAAATGTAGATTCATAGACTTTTCTTTTGCAAGTTAATAAAATTAAATTTAACACCTTTACCTTAAATTTAGAACTTTTAATTAATAAAATGTAATCCATGCAAATAAGCAAATGCTGATGTTACCGAAACTGAAAAATGGAATGAGAATAATTAGTATATTATCCATTCCCATAAAAGTCTCTTGAGACTGTTTTGAAGATGTATCTAATAAATATATAGATACATTTGGGGATTAAATACAGTTCACATTATTAAAATTTGTAAATAACAGCAAATTTAATTCTAAATATTTATTTTTATTTTCTAAATTAAATGAAACATTGGAATTTGGGTCCAAAATCATTTGTTCTTATTAAAATGAATTAATTTCAACTCAACATTTTACACAAAAAAGTATCTATCCAAATTAATTAAAATAGAAATTGGGACCAAAATAATTACAAAATAATATTAAAATAAATTATTAACAACATTTTACACATTATTTTCAAACTTCACTGTTTCAATTTTATTAGCGTAATAAATCAATAATGTAACATATTAATCATATTCTTCATAGCTTATTGCAGTTTTTTTTCTTTTGACTCCTTTTACATTTTAGTTTTAAAACTACCGTGGATACATTATTAAAATCAACTTGTTTTAGGGATAGTAGACTAGATGGGTAAAGAACTGTATAAATACAAAGCGCTACATGGTCAAATATGACAGCATAAGATACGTTTCAAAATCAATTTGAACAATTTTTTGACATAAAATACATAACAATTAACAAAGTTCTTTAGTAGACTTATGAGTCTTATGCCGACTTGTTTATAACATATAAGCAAAAACATTATAATAAGAGCTCTGTGACAGAAGCACAAACATCCTTCATGTCTGATAAAGTGTAATTCCATTCCCTCGGGTAACGGGACCAACAGCCTTTCCTGTTTCAAAATGTCAGAAAAAAGTTCCCATTACAATGTACAATATGATCTCCGTCACATATTGGTGAAGGTCATCAGAATTAAGCTGGTTCCTTCGCGAGACGGTACTGTTAAGTCTCCCTGGTATATAGTGTATTATCTATGGTCAAGTTACGAATTAAGCTGGTTTTAGCCGTCGTGAGACGTTATGGTTAAGTCTCCCTAGTATATAGTGTATTATCTATGGTTAAGTACCTACCTCGCAAAAGCTAGCCCACTCCATTTATCACTACGAGATTGTGGTTCCGCATTTTTAATGGGTATAAAGCTTCGGCCATACTAAGGCGAATTCCGCGCGGGACGCGAATCTGCGAGATTCGCTCGCTCGCTTAGCCTCTCAAACTGGGCGAATCCCGCACGTCATTAGTTTGGGTTTCTCACTAGGAAACCATGTCTTTTGATATTGAAGCTGAGGTTTTGTTTTTATTAGCATAAACTGAAGAAGAATCTCAAGATGTGAGGAAGAAAATGGTTTCATGAGCTTACTCAGCTCAACGCATAGAATTTGGAGAGTTTCAGACTGATACACACATTACGAAAAGATAAAAAAAGATTTTATATATATTTTCGTATGCCGGAAGAATGCTATAACGAAGTTTTATTAAGAATCAAACAAAATATACGGAAACATATTTTGTTCGATTCTTGATAAAACTTCCCATAGCCTATCTTTTTTCGTATTATTTTTATAGTCTTCGTGGCTGAGGTCGTATAGAACCTTGTTTTCTTTTTCTTTTTGTAAAAATAATTCAAAGGTTCAACGGCATTTCGTAAAATTAGGCACTATTCCGCGTATAGTTCGCTGCAGAACGTGCGACTATTCGCGCCAAGGTCTACACTGGTCTACACCATACAAGTTAGCGGACGCAAATGACGCAATCGGCGCGAGTAAATCGCGTCCCGCGCGGCATTCACCTCAGTTTGGCCAAAGCTTAATGCCGTCTGTCTGACGATTGCCAGGACCCTGTTCGTTAATGAAGGCATCCACGACTTTTTCTGCCACCAGGCACCAGGGCAGCGTAACTTTCGAGTGAGGTAAAATACCTATTTGACAGATTTCATAACGGGGAAGTTAATTTGTTAGCCAAATATTAGTTCCCTATATTTTTATAGTATATTAATTCCCTACATTAGAAAGGAATAAATAATAAACGAAGATTCGGTTTCGGCAAAAAGATTAGTTTCGGTAACGGTTTCGGCAAAATATCTGTCGAACCTTCAGCGGCGCCGAAACTCAGTGTAGGTACATGCAAAAAGGAAAAAATTCAGTCTTATCTGTCGGCAGTGGCGGCGCAGCGTGGGTTGGCATCCAGGGCGGTTTTCTATCAAGCAACTTATTCTATTATTCCATTGATCATCATTATAATTACAGCCCTTCACAAGTCAACTGATAAACAAAGGCCTCCCCCAAAGAATGCAATACAGCACGGTCATGAGCCACCAGCATCCATCGACTTCCTGCATATCTTACCAGGTCTTCACTCCATTTAGAGGGGAGCCGCCCCACACTTCACCTACCGTTATGAAGCTACTACTCGAGGACCTTGCTTTCCAATCGGTTGTCAGTTCTATAAGCTATATGGCTGGCCAATTGTCACTTCAGCGTATTAATCCGTTGGGCTATGACGGTTACTCTGGTTCTACTGCAGATATTCATTTCGAAGTTTATCACGCAGAGAAACCTCAAGCATAGCCTTCTCAATAGCTCACTGAGCGACCTTTAACTTACTCATACGGCCAGCAACGAAGGACCATGTCTCAGGTCCATAAGTCATCACTGGCAACACACACTGGTTGTCCAATCTCGTCATCAAGATTTGAGGTATACCTGACGAGATGTGTCGTAATGTCCCGAACGCTGAGCCGTCAAGTTGAGCCGGTCGATTGACCTCTCGGTCGAAGTTAAAATTACCTAGTCGGACTATATGTACCAGGTAAATATGCTCGTAACAACTTCGAGCTTAGTGCTCCCAACAACTATCGGCATAGGTGTGACATAGACGTTACACAAGATCTTTGTTTTGTCTAGGTTCATCTTAAGACACTTCCGAGGCACTATTGATGTCATTGAGCATAGTGCTTAAGTCCTCCAGCGATTCTGCCACGAGGACTCTATCGTCGGCAAATCGAAGGTGAGTGATGTACTCGCTATTATTAATACCGTATCTTTTCCAGTTCAGTAGCTTGAAAAGGTCTTCTAATGCAGTGGTAAATAGTTTCATGGATACAACGTCACCCTGTCTTACACCTCTCTGCAATTGGATAGGTTTCGTACTCTGGTTCTGTACTCGGATAGCCATCATAGCCCTACTGTACAAACACTTCAGCACTCCGACAGTAAACTTAGCACCGCTGAAGAGACTGCAGCAGCGCCCAAATTTCGACGGAATTGAAGACTTTCTCGTAGTCCACATACGCAAGACAAAGTGGCAGATTGTACAATTTGCCGAAGGGTATGTGGCCCATAGTACTAAGGCCTATTCGAAAACTGGCTTATTCGGGAGGCTGGAAGTTTTCGAGTCTGCGTACAGGCTAATTCGTAATGACTTTCGAAAACAGCACGTAGACGCGGGTCAGGAGGAAAATCGGTCTGTAGTTCTTCAAGAGATTGATGTCACCTTACTTGAAGAACAAGACCACCGCACTTCTGCTTCACTCCTCCGGAGTAGTGCCATTATGGAGGATGGAATTAAGGAGCTTCTGAAGGACTTTAAGTACCGGTTTTTTACCCACTTTCAGAAGCTCCGCTGTAACTCCTTCCTCGCTCGGGGACTTGCCAATTTTAAGGTGCTGGAAAGCCATTTTAATTTCGCTCACACTGACGTCCGGGATGTGATCGGAATAGTGTCGGATATGACTTGATCTTCGATTATTGTTCACACTTTCGTGTGTCTCCAACCATGACGTGTACAGCTGTTCATAGAACATCTCAATCTTAATCAAACCTCAGGTATCCCGGAAATGATGCTACCAGATTCGGTCTTCAGCCTGGCTCTTTCTGGCAGACAGATCTCTGGCAACTTTGGAGCCCTGGTTACGTCCAATCGCTTCTTCAATATGAGCTGTATTGAAGTTGTGTAAGTCCCGCCCCATGCATTTGGAAATCTGTCTGTTCAGTTGCCTGTGTGCTGTCAAATCTGCTAAAGACTTCAGCTTCATTTCCCGTCTAACAGCCATGAGGCGGCGAACAAATATTTCATGACACGCCGGGCGTGTCGAGCGCCATGTGTAAAAGTAATGTTCTTTTTTATGCTTTTTTACTTGTTTAGACCTAATTAAGTTTATTTGACATCAAACATAAGTTACAAAATGGAAGGATACTTGTTTTTAGTGGGTAACTACGTGTTTTTTACGCGTTTTCTTTGAGGGAATGTGACTTTTTTTATGAAGAGATTACAAACCTTTTGTACTATTTTTTGTTGTTATAAAAAATCATTTATATAAGTAGGTACAGCTAAATCACCCTGGAAACCTTGGTTTTTATTAAATTAAATTTTCACCTAATAATAACTTTTGTAAATATCAAACAATGAATAACCTTAATTTGAAAAAAAAAGGTATATCATTCATTGATATTTACAAATGTTAAATATTATTTAATGTTATACAAATGTAAAAGTAAAGTCGATCTGAAAAGGTCTAATTAGTAAGAATAGCAAAACAAGTGTTTTCAAAAGGAAAAAAACGCCGGCGCTATACGGCGGCGGATTGACAAAGGACTATTTATTAGCAAACTTTTTTTATGCATGAACGGTTTCGAAATGTTTCAAGCAAAAATAAACCTTATACCATATCACAAGAGCACATGGTACTTCGTAGGTCCATTCGGCCAAATTATAGTAATAAGTCAGCACTTCAACCATTTTAAGCAAAAGAGATAAAGGCATTGTTTTTTTTTAACAGGATAGTTGTTTTCTAGAAACTTGTTTACAACTTGAGTTTGTGAGCGATCGCAATGGGTGTTCATTTGTTTCTTATTAGAGTATTTTCCACAACATGTTTTAAAAACCAATAAAGTAATAACGGTACCATGTACAAGTTAAAAAAGGTTGTCAACTCCTAAAAATTTAAATTTTTCAAAATATCCAGAAACGAAGCCGCAGGCATGTACTACTTGCAAATAATGAATATTTTGTTCTGGATAAATTTTCCAAAAAAGCAATTTGAGCGAGTTATAACGATTTAAAAAAAAGACACGACTCGCGTGTCTTACGCCACACTGAACCGGTTAAGAGTGTGATCGGAGATTTTTTGTGTTCTCCTGCGACGGGTCTTGCAAAACTTAGTCCCGGCCGCATGGAAAATTTCCACGAGCTTGTCATCCATATCGTCCACAGTTTTGCAGTCTTCTAGTCACTGGAAACGATTTTGTAACTTAAGCTGACATTTTTGCGAGATTTTGATTAGTGTACGAGGGGCACGGAGCATTGGCTTCGTTAGACGTGACGCTCTCTAGCTTACTGTTTAGGTTCAGTGTGCCTCTAACCATTCAGTGATCACTACTAGTTTTCACCCTCGCGATCAGTGAGACATCACTGAACAGTTGCCGTCTGGTCGTCGTAATGAAGTCAATCTCATTTTTTGTCTAACCGTCGAGGCTCGATCAGGTCCACTTTCTGTGAGACCGCTTTTGAAAGAAAGATGTCATCATAAAGAGTCCCTCTTGCTCTACGAAGGCGCCCTATCCCGGATTTACCTACCTTCAGCTCAACGTTCTCTCTTGTGCCTAGTTTTGCATTGAACTCTCCCATTAACACCGTATAGTAGGTTTTGAGGAAATGCATGGCTCTAGGTCATATATTTCCTCCATCTCCTCATCGGGATGTGCCGAGGTTAACCTGTATGGCCTTCAGTAAATATCGTTTAGTGATTCTGTCCCTCGAACCTGTGAACCCTGTGAACCCTCGTCGAAACATTCCCAATCTTTACAACGTTGTTAACGAGAGACTTGTGGACGATAAATCCGATACCTCCTTGAGACCGATGCTAGCCCTCCATCCCAGCATAATTTGTTTATCTATTCTTCCAGCTCCAGTATCTGGTCAGTAATCACGGTAAGTGCGTTATAGGTCTAGGTCGAGTTGTTTTAGGTGGCAACCGAACCTCCACTAGAGATTCTTAGCACCCTCTGCCCCGCCGTTACCGTGGTCGTAACCGTAACCAGGAATAGCGGGGACTGGGGGCCGTCTTTTTCTGCCGACTTCCAAAAAGGAGACGGTACTCAATTCGAGTGTGTTTTTTTTATGTGTGTTACCTCATAACTTTGTACTGGGCGAACCGATTTCGATGATTCTTTTTTTATATGAAAGCTGATAGTTTAGATTAAGGTCAGACCAATGGTTATTGAGTTATTCTTAAATAACCTATATTGAAGTCGCTTATATTGAAGTCGGCTGTACAAAATTTTAAATTTTAAATTATGTAACTCTCGCCATAGTGCCATAGTTACCACGCTTGGCAAGCTTGTTAGCAACTGCAGTTTTTTTTATTGTTATTTATCTGTTATCAGAAAGAAACTGCTGCCCATCATCTGCCTCAGTTTCCCTCTGTCGCCTTTTACGACACCCATGGGAAGTAGGTGGGGTAGGATATTCTTACCCGCCCCTACACGCAAGTCGAAAGTAACGGGAGGGAGTGAATCATCCGTTGGTGATGTGACGGACAGATTAGCCGCTTCCTCGTCCATCCTTATTTAGGTGGACGGGGTCGATTGGCAGGGTGCTTGGAGAGTATTGGCTCTCGATGCTATCCGCCATGCATTCGGCCATTTTCGAGTCATCGAACTCTAGCTGATCATCAGATCTATTTGTTTTGCAAAAGAGAGCCATAAGAGCAATGTATAACCTAGGTCCGAAGGAATACCTTAGAGAAAAATTTAAAGAAATAAATATATACACTTTGGCCTCTCAATGAATTTACGTGGACTTATTGTATGTACACAAAAACATAAATAGTTTTATTAAAATAGTGATGCACATTCTGTAAATACTACGGACAAGTACCAGTTAGTTATACCAGTTACTCGACTCCAAAGGGTCAGTAATTCCTTCATGGGGCAATTTATACGCTTTTAACACATCGAAGCCTAAATCGCGCTAATAAAGTTCCGAAGTTAAAGCAGTATATATATAGAATAGCTCCGAAATACCACTTGAAGCGTCGGCTGCTCCCCGGACAGAACACCTTCTCGGTGGGAGAACTCCCCTTTTCCTTCCACCCGCCACAGACCTTTTCTATCAAGAGATTTAAATTATTTATTAAGCAAAAATTGTCTAGTAAGGGTTAGTATATTACTAAAGAGTACATGACTGATATACGCCTGGGAATGAGGTGATCGCTACCATGCTGTTTCTAAATGTTTTCATAATAATTGTGTAAAATCTTTATATATAAAAATTATGTGTCACATTGTTTGTCCGCGATGAACTCTTAAACTACTTAACTGATTACAATGAAATTGTGCAAACTGTGTGTAGTTTGGTCCAACTTGAGAGATAGAATAGTTCTTATCCCGTTAAGTGATTATCAATATTTTTTATTGGTAATTTAAAGATTTTTATAGGACAAAGTCGGAAAGGGCAGTACGACGTCTGCCTGGCCAGCTAGTATTACATATATTGTAAATTGTGCTTTTTAAAAAAAAGTCCTGCTGGGTTTCTTGCTGGATCTTCCCAGGACTGAGGTTTTTTTTGGGAACCTGTGGTAAAGTAAAAAATAACTTTCAATAAGTATTATGTACTATAATCTATATTGAATAAAAATGATTCTATTCTATTCTATAAAAAAAATACTTTAAAATAAATAAATATATTGCTACATGACTACTACAATTACTGTTTTGCATTAACATGAATTACCTATCTGCATATGTGCAAAATATACCAGATTTCAGTATACAATAAAAAAATTAACATGTCTAGATAAGTTTCGATTTCGGTTGAAAATCCTGTTTCGGTCGGAATTAGACTAGAATAAACTAAACCACAGAATAAGTAATAGACCACTATACGAAAAAAAAGAGTTAAATATTTGCAAAAAATTAAAGTGCTAACCACTGAGGCATTGTTTTGTGTATTGATTTATTACTCGAGAAACGGAAAAACTTTTATTTAAAACTAACTTTTCAAATAAAAAAAATGTACATTATGACTATACATGTACATGTAGAAACCCGTCGGAGAACCAAGATTACTGGCATCGGTTCAGTGCGGGTGACACGCCAGGCGTGCCATTGAATACTTTTGTGTGTGGCGTATGACACGCGAGGCGTGTCTTTTTTTTTTAAAGTTATAGGTAACTCGCTCAAATTGCTTTTTTGGAAAATTTATCCAGAACAAAATATTCATTATTTGCAAGTAGTACATGCCTGCGGCTTCGTTTCTGGATATTTTGAAAAATTTAAATTTTTAGGAGTTGACAACCTTTTTTAACTTGTACATGGTACCGTTATTACTTTATTGGTTTTTAAAACATGTTGTGGAAAATACTCTAATAAGAAACAAATGAACACCCATTGCGATCGCTCACAAACTCAAGTTGTAAACAAGTTTCTAGAAAACAACTATCCTGTTAAAAAAAAACAATGCCTTTATCTCTTTTGCTTAAAATGGTTGAAGTGCTGACTTATTACTATAATTTGGCCGAATGGACCTACGAAGTACCATGTGCTCTTGTGATATGGTATAAGGTTTATTTTTGCTTGAAACAGTTCGAAACCGTTCATGCATAAAAAAAAGTTCGCTAATAAATAGTCTTTTGTCAATCCGCCGCCGTATAGCGCCGGCGTTTTCTTCCTTTTGAAAACACTTGTTTTGCTATTCTTACTAATTAGACGTTTTCAGATAGACTTTACACTTGTATAACATTAAATTTACATTTGTATAACATTAAATAATATTTAACATTTGTAAATATCAATGAATGATATACCTTTTTTTTTCAAATTAAGGTTCTTCATTGTTTGATATTTACAAATGTTATTATTAGGTGAAAATTTAATTTAATAAAAACCAAGGTTTCCAGGATGATTTAGCTGTACCTACTTATATAAATTATTTTTTTATAACAACAAAAATTTGTAATCTTTTAAAAACGTGTAAAAAACACGTAGTTACCCACTAAAAACAAATATACTTCCATTTGTAACTTATGTTTGATGTCAAATAAACTTAATTAGGTCTAAACAAGTAAAAAAAAACATAAAAAAGAACATTACTTTTACACATGGCGGATGGCACAATAGGCGTGTCACAATAAGCAAATATTTGTTCGCCGCCACAGCTAAAATTTGTCGAAAATTGGTGTCGCAACGAATCGGTTAAGACGAAGACTTTATCTTTAAATATAAAAATTACGTCTCACATTGTTGCAATGACTCCTAAACTACTGAACTGATTTCAATTAAATTTTCCACACAGTGTGCAGTTTGGTCCAACTTGAGAGATAGGATAGTTTTTATACCGATTAGTGACCCAACATTTTTTTATTGCTAATTTGAGGAGTTTTGTTTAGGAAAGAAAATGGTCGTCGGAAACAGCAGAACAACGTCTGCCTGGCCAGCTAGTTTAATATAAAATAAGATATTAATATAAAATATATATAAGAATTTAATATAACATACTCTTATTTTAATCTAAACAAACATATTTTTAAATAAAACGTTATAATAATTATCTTATGGAATTTTCAAATCTTAAAATTACGCAATATTTAGTTTAGTGTACGGATTGCAGTACAGTTCAATTGAACATAGTCAATGTTCGGAATGCGAAATCTAGTCCGTAGTACATATATATCGATGTTTCGGTACAAACGACGTCCATATGAGGCAAAGAGTACTTATAATAAGTATATACAAGAAGTACGGGGGCACAAATTATAAAGTAATACGTATTATGTACCAAGAGAGCGGTTGTCGGCTACACAGGTAAAAGAGTTAGGATCTGAACGGGGGCAATTCTTCATAAGAGTTGTGTAAGCCATAGGAATAGGATATTTAGGGTGTACATCGTCACTGCGAGGATCGACCGGAGGACACGGTGGAGCACACCGTGGAGGTGTGCCCTGCTTGGGCGGAGCACCGCCGTGTCCTCGTAGCGGCGATAGGCGGCGGCGACCTCTCGCGTCCGGCCCTGGTCGAAGCCATGGTCCGGAGCGAGACGGAATGGGATGCCGTCACCACCTTCTGCGAAGCAGTGATGCTAGCGAAGGAGGTGGCGGAGCGGGAGAAGGAAAGAGCAACAGCTTTCCTTCCCGGCCGCCGCGGGAGACGCCCCGGGCGTCGGGGGCTACGTCGTGGCCCCCAGCCACCGTAGGCGCGGGCCTGTGGACGGCGAGCAATGGGTAGCTCGCCGTCCGTCCGTCTAACGACGACAGGCCGTGTCGACGGCGCGTTTTGTTCCACGCGCGCCTCAAAGAGCTGTCAGCAGCGTGAAGGGGCCCGCAAGGGCCGACGCCTGCCGGGGCTGCGGGCTGTTCGAAAGAGATACCGCGGCTCCGGAACGTAAGGGCACTGAAGGAACACGGATGGTTTTTAGTCAGTAAAAGTCTGACACTCCCTTCCGCTCCACCCAGAGCGAAAGGCGTCATTTGATGATTTTCCATCCGCAAAAAAAAAAAAAAAAAAAAAAAAAAGGGTGTACATCGTTTTTGAATTACTTATATAATTTATTATTAGGAGGGAGGGAGAAGAGGTCGAGAGAGGATTGTTTGCTCTAGCAATCCCTGGCGGTGTAAACCCAGCTTACGCCACTGATCAGATCAGAAATAATATAAATTCTTTTTATGATTATTTTACATATTTTTTATCATCTGTATTGACGGTTCATCATAATTTTTATGGAAGTTTTGGCGGAAACTTGACCGGCGGCGGATTGCTGCTCCTATATTATTGTTTAAATAATGGTATGAAGTGAATTTTGATATGTAAAAGTGGTGAGATTATGTGTATTAAATGTCTGCGCATGTGAACTATTAGTGGAAACGGTGAAACAAGTGCTGCAATGGTGATGTGAATCTCAAGATAAGGTGTCCGTCTGCTTAGCCCGCCTTAGATACTATCGGCAGCACAGCACAGCAGACTCTGTCTCAAGCTACCGTCAAAATCTCCCAAAGGCTACGCAATTTGACGCATCAATATATTTTGAAGCAGTGTACTATAAAGGATTATTATCACCTCGTCGCTAACGCCGCAAAGGGGCGAACCTCAATTTTTCAAAAAAATACACGAGAGCAAGAAAACATTTATTACTCCCCTTTTTTATAGGATAGGGTGACAAACGAGCACACAGTCCACCTGATGGTAAGTGGTTGCTGTGACCCATAGCCATCCACATCTATCCTCAATAAAAAATCAAAATGCAGATGCCTTGTCACCCGTGAGGACTAAGATGGAATGCCTCTTTTCCAGTAAAAAGGGTCGCCGGTTCTGTACACTCACCATACGAAACACAGCAGGTTAAGCTGCTATTTTACGCTGGTATTCTGTGAGAGCGTGGTCCTTCCCCGGTCGAGCCGACCCATTCGTGCTAAGACTATAATATTAATACAGCTGCAGCATGGCTCTACCACGCACAAAAGACCGAGAAATAATAAATGTTTTCTTGCTCTCCTGTAATTTTTTTGAATAATTGACGTTCGCCCCTTTGCGGCGTCAACGACGAATTGATACTGAGATAAATAAAGACATGGCTCAAAAACAAGCATCCAAGTCAAAAATCTTAATTATAAAATAATTTTATATCTATCTGTCTCGTATAGTGTCGGTGAATATATATATTTTTGAAGTTTTGGCGGGAACATGACAGGCGGCGCGGCGGTTTGCTGCTCCTGTATTGTTGTTTAAATAATGGTTTGAAGTGGACTTTGAAATGTAAAAGTGATGCGATTTTGTGTATTAAGTGTCTGCGCATGTGAACTATTAGTGTAGACTGTGAAACAAGTGCTCTGATGGTGGTGTGATTCTCAAAATAAGGTGTCTGTCTGTTTAGGCGTCTTGAGATACCATCGCCAACCGTCAGCTGTCTGCTGGCTCAAGTTACCGTCAAAATCTCCCAAGGGCTGCACAATGTGATGCATCAACATATTGTGAAGCAGTATACTATGAAGGATAATTATTATAATATATTGTAACTTCAGGCTCAGAAGGGCTAGATCCCAGAGCCGTAAAGCCAGTTAAGAAGAAGAAGAAGAAGAAGTGTCGTAGATTGAGGATTGACTAGATAAAGCATTCGCGTATGCTTTTGAGATAGAAATAAGCGGGAGGTACTTTCACTGGGTTACCAGATATTGTTCCATTTCCCTCGTTATGGGTTTATATATATTCACAGCACTTACATTCATACAAAAACTTAATTGTTACAATAAAAAAATGTTCTTTTATAATTCAAATGATTAATTCATTTCTCTTGAAAATACATTCTGTGACTAAAAACTACGGGCGAAAACGACGTAAAAACAGAATCATCATTCTATATTCAACGGCGCAACGACGATTTTACTGGACATTCAATAAACTCTTTGGATTTCGACGGCACTAAGTGAAGACGCTACTAGCACAAAGTGTGATATTGCTAATAAATAACAATATGTTATGTATATACTTAAATATTAATTAAGAATAAAAAGATTAAATAATAAACAAAAATTTCCTCGTGTCGAGTTTTGTTTTTACAAAAAAAAACAATAATGTTTTAACATACCATTCCATCACAAGTTCAGTGCTGAATACAGACCTCCGAAAGGAAAGGCTTTCCATTTAGATTTTGTAGTACAAAACACGGTTATGAGGCTACTCCCGCGATTTCCTGCATGTTTTGCTAAGTTAGTGTCTTGTGTGCGGCAAGTTGTGGCGTACAAGAGAATTTGTCTGTACACGGAATGATATTACCCCGCATCGTAAGCAATAATACAAGATGGGGATGGGGCAGCAGCACTTTCCTGACGAAAACTTAAAATAATAAATAACTGCGGTGGCCAACCAGCATAACGCATATTAACACGCAGGCGTGGCAACTATGGTAAAAGTCATCCTATGAGGATATCTAGGGAAGGCCTTTTTAGGTGACTTACTTATGGTTAGGTGGCTTAATCATGTTACCTTATGCTTAAGGTGGTAAAATGTTTTAGTTAATATACGTTGTAAAGCATCAACAAAGGTTTTGTTTTTGTACTATGTTGGTACCTATATAAAATAAAAACGAATGTTTCATAATATTCTATTTTAATTTACCATGCAGTGTAAGATTACCTGCTACCTCATATCATTCCATGGGTGGTGTATGAGCCGACATAGGGAAATATCAAAAAAGATAAACAGCAGCATTTTCAGATAACAGCTAAATAAAAAAAAAACAGTGGTTGACAACCCGCTTTCCAAGCGTTGAAACTATGTCAAATAACTATAATCATGTTTATGTTCAACAGTGGACTTTTGATAGACTGTAAAGATATATATTCTATTTAAATGAAAATATACATAGAAATATAAAAAGGAAAAAGAACTAAATTGTTTGTACTTACACAACATTTAGAAATATTAACAATGTTACATTAAGTAAAACAAATGAAAACATAATTATATATTAAATATAATTCAATAACATTACAATAAACATACGATTATTTATTAATTTTTCATCACATTAATAAACAAATTTAACAAAACTTTTGTCTTCTTTCTAGAGCATTCGTTGTAATTCTTGGTTTGAGTAGCTTTAGAATTTCTCAAAAATATGCATTTGTAAACTTGATTTATACTTTTGCATGGCAGAAATTCTTGGGTGCTGGTTGTTAGAATCGGATTAGAATGGTATATACACACACATATATATATATATGCCTTGTATATTATATATTTTAATGGTATAAATAATAAGGTACAACTCCTAAATTATACTTAGTTAGGTAATACTTATCTCTTGTCAAAAACATCTTTATTACATTATTTATGACAATTAAATAGAAATTATAATAATTATTACATTTATTTCTTAATTTATTTACACATTATTGTTTATAACACCTTTATAAAAGGGATTAAGGGTGGCCTAAATGTTCCATTGGTAGGCATTCCCAGTCAGTTTTACAATAATTTTTATTGCATAATAAATGATTCATTTGTATATTTAGGTCAGGACTTTAAATTATTTATTTATTTCTTTTATTTAAATCTTTATTTGCATAAAACATGGTAGTACAGATAAAGTTCCAACATTTGTAAATGAGGATTCATGTTTAATCAATCCATCTATAAGTAAATATTTTGTCATTGTCATGCAACCAAATTATTACAACTCATAATAATACAGAATGTCAGGATTTGAAAATAAAATAAGCAATGCTAGTCAATTTTTAATACATACAGAACAATGTCAAAAATCATAACTACTAACAAGGTCAAACTTATATCACTTATGGAGAAACAACAAGAAATTATAACATTTAAAAAAAATATCTTAATTATATTATAAATTACATAAGTTAAGTATATTTAGTCCACCTAAACAATGAGGCTCATAATGTTTTGAGCATATACTGCTAAGTTTTGTTGGTTACCTATAATTACTAACAGTAGCGATTATCCAACAGTTACGGATAGCTGATTCCTTAGAATAACTGTGAAATAATATATTTAAAAGAAATTAATATATTAAATATATGGTACACTTTTATATCAAGACAATTAACAAAAAAAATCAAGTATGGGTATCTGTGCATAAATACAATACCTATAACAACTAATACAATATCAATTGATTTAATTAAATAGCAAGTATATGTAAATGTAATGATAATATTACTCATACCAAACATTTAAAAAAATTATGTACATATTAAGCGTTAGATATTGTTAATTAATACATTTACAGCCTAACATAGTTATCCACAGCTGAACATAGACCTCCCACACAGTTTGTCTCCAAATAACTGCAGTTGCCAATTCTCCTGCCAAGCTAGGCAACTATCACAAAACCTATAACTTTTGACTTTTGATACTGACTAATGATATATTATCATCAAATTTTTTCTACATCATTAATTGAGAATATTATCTTATGTCGTTGTGTTATTGTGTACCTTAAGATTAAGACTTATTTATTTATTTATTATTTTATCTATGTTTATATTTATTTTTATATTAGTATGACATATTTATTTATTTATTTAATAAATATTGTAATGTAACTGTTGCTAATGTATAGAAGAATTAATGGAATGCAATAAAGTTTTGTGCATCTGATTTCAGGCAATACATATTTTGTGAAATTAAATATACTTTGCCCAATGTTTATGTACTTGAATTCAAACATGTTTTCAGGTTGATACTTACATATTATTTGTGACGTCTATGTAATATGGAAAATGATTGAAGAGTTGTAGGGCAATAAGGAGTTTCCTTTAAAGCTGAACATAAAAGTGTATGTATATGTATAAAATTATGTGATTCATATTTATGGACATAACTACTTATCACAATAACAATTATTATTCTACAATGCGAAAACATTATTGTACTCGCTGATATCCCTAAAGTTTCTATAATCCTACCAAATCAAAAAGTACACGTTTGTTATGGTTTTAAGCTTTCGAATGACCGTTTAAATTAAGGAGCATTATCATGAAGAATTTACAATTTGGGAGTCCAAATATTTGACAAAATACATCACAAAGTTCATTAAACACATGAAATGTTACACTTTATATTCAAAACAATAGATAATAATCAGTACAAGTAGCAAATGTAAGCACAAAACAAACTTACCGATGAAAGGTAATATTATCAATTTTTCGTTGACTGATGCTGTTGCATCCTAAAATGCTACAACTTACCATCTTTTTAACCTTACCTAATAACTGAAACCCACAAACAACACTAAATTCAATTACTCGTTTGCTTATAATATCAATGTTATTTACAAGAGCTTGACATCGTTAATGTCAAATAAAGGAGGGAAAACAATCAAAAACGCATACCTAGAAAAAGACAAGAAATATAGATTTGCTTCTCCCTTACTCTTATGTCTAACTATATACGTGCATTCCTTTCACACGCTGATGACGTCACGGAATGTTTAGTCTATAAGATACAAAGTCTATGAGAAGTGTATATATTTTTAATATATAAAAATCAATATTTGTTTGTTCGAATTTTATATTTTACATTCATCAGACCGCGGTAAAACTTTGTCAACTTAATGCTTGCACTTGTGCACGAAGGTTACAGGCATAGTACAATTAACTTATAGTAGGTGGAGAGCGTATCGTACCGACAAATTTATATGAAAGTTTATTACATACTAGCTGTGCCCCGCGGTTTCACCCGCGTCATCACGTGTCCGTGGTGCGCGACATGACATGACACCTAGTTCAAGCATTTTATAATTGCAATTAAATATTTTATTTCATAGCAATGTATGAAAAAACTTGGCATAACTAATGGAGTACTTTTATCTGTCGGCATATGTATGATGTAGAGCGAAGTTAAGTTTTATCCACTTTCCCTCCCCCTCCCGTTTGAGCGTCCCCCCCCCCCCTTCCCTCACGTCCCAGAAAGTGTCCCGAAGCGCGGTTTTTTCCAGTTTTAAAGAAAATCGTACACGATGCATGAAAAGTGTGTAGGCATGAAATTATTCGTGATAAATTTGCTATCAAACTATTATATTTATTAATCAATAAAATTTTCAAAATACCATGGCAACGTGAAATAAAAGACTTCAGAAATAAAGATGTAAGTAATCATTGTCATAAAAGTACTCAATTAATTTTTAATTTATTTTAGCTATAATGATTGAACTAACCTCGCTCATAGAAGCTTTCAATACTGGCTTCTCGCAGTTCTCACCGGGCGGCTAGAGTTTATGCGTCCTTCGCGCGCCCAGCCAAGTATTGAATTATTTTAATTTTACATTATCTCGTAAACTATACGTCCAAATAACATGGTATAAAGAACAAAGTTTATCTACATAAAATTGTCTTAATGATGAAGTAACTTTCGTTCGTAAGGATAAATAGGCCATGCCTAATAATAACGTATATAAATCACATTTTAATTTTCAATATTTTTTTGTCACAAATACCTAATTATGGCTTATGCATAAGAAATATACATATGGTAACCCGGATTGTTTTTAGACTGAGTAAATATCTATATTTTTCTAGAAAATTGTATTTACGTATCCCTAACCATAACACC
The DNA here is from genome assembly GCA_033319125.1 of Parnassius glacialis. Classification (NCBI taxonomy): domain Eukaryota; kingdom Metazoa; phylum Arthropoda; class Insecta; order Lepidoptera; family Papilionidae; genus Parnassius; species Parnassius glacialis. The sequence continues at coordinate 48,134,883 of JAVANC010000017.1, forward strand.
AGCGTACGCGGGTAAATAATTTCGAGAGCACTTTTTGTTCTGACTTGCTTAACAAATATCCATATTTAAGGCTAGCTGAGTGATATAGCTTAATGCTAGATAGGCTATACTATTCCACATGAATTCGGCTATAATATACAAAAATAATTTTTCAAATCGGACTGGTAGTTCCAGAGATTAGCGCTTTTAAACAAACAAAAAAAAAACAAACAAACTCTTCCGCTTTATTATATTAGTATAGATATCATTCAACTTCAATGCATGTATACTTGTATATATAGAGATCAGTGATGTAATATCATTCCTAATTAAACAATATAACTATTCTAAATTTAAAACGATATTTTTCCACAATTATTTCTTCTGTGGCAGCAACGCGCCGATTACCATCTAGTTTTTTCATAAAACTGAAGTGACATAATGAATTCCACTTGATACTAAGTGGCAAGTGCAATCAATGGACACCTACACCCAATTTTTTTTTATAGGAGAGTCCTACCACCTTGTAAGTACCTACCTTCATTAGAAGTCCTACCATCTAGTAATAACCTGTAATTAAATCGCTCTCTATACACTAGACTGGAACACAGAAGAGCAAGCACTGCTGTTTGGCTGCTGACATAGGAAAGAGGGTTCTACCAGCACCAATAACTACTAGGCAGAAATGGAGTCCTACCACCCACCTTCACTCTCTTTCTTTACACAACTGATCAGATATCAGCGTGCGGAGTCGTTGTTTTGACTCATAGAGTAGGCGAAAACAGGTAGCAAATGTCGATATGTCGCAAGGCATTGGCATATTCCTATTATTACTGACATTGATGACTCGAAGACTCAGATAATAGAGCCCTCAACAGAATGGACATGATGATTGGTGACAATACCAAATGATAAACCATCATCATCCACATCCTCGTTTGCGTTTCCCTTTTTTGTTTAATTAGCACGCGGCCTTGCAGGCCTCGAGCCCTGAGTCAGAGAAGCTATAAGAGCCGCATAGTCTAACAGCACTTACATCAACGAAAATAGTCAGATATTAGAGCAACACGAGCCACCGGTGGACCGGAGAGTAGTAACCATACGCAGGCGTTACGCTCTGTCAAGGTTTAAATCCACGCGGTCCTACGTGTACAATAAAAATAATTGCAGTCGCACTGCTCACTAGACTAAAGCTAGTGTCGAGGCTGAATCGAGCTCCTACAATAAAATAGAATTGTTCAGTTTTTTTGCTGCACAAAGAGATCGCAACCTCATTATAAATATCATTTGAGCCCTTCACAAGTCCACTGGTGAACATAGGTCTTCCCCAAGGAAGGCCAGAAAGCACGGTTCTGAGCCACCTGCATCCATCAATTTCTTGCATGTCTTACCAGATCGTCCCTCCATCTAGTGAGGGGAAGCCCTACACTTCTTCCGACGGTATGAGGCCGCCACTCGAAACCCTTTTTCTCCATCGGTTGTCGGTTCTTCGAGCTATACCTATGGCCGGCCCATTGCCACTTTAGTTTAATAATCCGTTGGATTATGTCGGTCACTTTGGTTCTACTGCGGATATCATCATTTCTAAGTTTATCACGCAGAGAAACTCCGAGCATAGCCCTCTCCATAGCTCGCTGAGCGACGTTCAGCTTCCTCATCCGGCCAGCAGTGAAGGACCACGTCTCAGTTCCATAGGTCATCACTGGCAACACCCACTGGTTGGTTGTACAGTCTCGTTTCCAAGTTTTGAGGTATACCTGATGAGAAGATGTGCCGTAATTCCCGAACGCTGCCCAGCCGAGTTGAATCCGTCGATTGACCTCTCGGTCGAAGTTGGACTTACCTAGTCGGACTATTTGTCCCAGGTAAACATACTCGTTAACAACTTCGAGCTTAGTGCTCCCAACAACTACCGGCATAGGTGTGACATGGACGTTATACATGATCTTCGTTTTGTCCATGTTCATCTTCAGACCTATCTGTTGGGAGGCACTTTTATGGTCATTGAGCATAGTGCTTAGGTCCCCCAGCGATTCTGCCATAAGGAAAATTTGCCGATGGTTATGTGTGTGGTCTATGGTGCTAAAGCCTTTTTGGAAACTGGCTTGTTCGGGAGGCTGGAAGTCGTCGAGTCTGCATGCGGGACGATTCGTAATGATTCTCGAAAACAGCACGTGGACGCGGCTCAGAAGGGAAATCGGTCTGTAGTTCTTCAAGAGAGCGTTGTCGTCTTTCTTGAAGAACAAGACCACCGCACTTCTGCTTCACGTTTCCGGTGTAGTGCCACCATGGAGGATGGAATTAGAGAGCTTTTGAAGGACTTCAAGTACCGGTTTTCTACCCGCTTTCCAAAGTTCCGCTGTAATCCTCGCCTCGGGCTTTGCCGTTTTTATGGTGCTAGAGAGCCATTCTAATCTCACCCAGACTGACGTCCGGAAGGACGTCAGTCTGAGCGAGATTATATCATGAAATCATCCGTATAGTGTCGGATAAGACTTGTTTTTGGATCGTTACTCACAGTTGCGTGTGGCTCCAACGATGACATGTACAGCTGCCCATAGAACCTCTCAATCTCACTTAAAATCTCAGGTGTTCGGAAACGACGCTGCCACACTCGGTCTTCAACTTCGACAGTTGGCTCTTTCTGGCAGACAGATCTCTAGCAAAGACTGGAGCCCTGGTTCCGCTCGATCACTTCTTCAATACGAGCAGTATTAAAGTTGCCTAAGTCCCGCCGCATGCATTTGGAGATCTGTCTGTTCAGTTACCTGTATGCTGTCAAATCTACTGAAGACTGCAGCTTCATTTCCCGTCTAACAGCCATGAGATTAAGAGTTTTTGTTCTTCTGCGGCGGGTCTTGCAAAACTTAGCTCCGACCGCATGGACAGTTTCCACGAGCTTGTCATTTATTTCGTCCACTGCATTGCAATCTTCTAAGCACTGAAAACGGGTTTCTAGCTTGAGCTGAAAGGTTTCGGGACTTTGGATTAGAGCACGTGGGGGACAGAGCGTTGACTTTATTAGACGACAACTCACCAAGTTAACGTTAAGGTTCAGTGTGCCTCTCACCATTCGGTGATCGCTGCCAGTTTTCACTCTCGCGATCACTGAGATATCACTGAATAGGTGTCGCCTGGTCCTCATAATGAAGTCAATCTCATTTTTGTCGATTCGTCGGGGCTCGACCAGGTCCACTTCCTGTGGGGTCGCTTCTGGAAGAAAGAGTTCATACATACAATATACAATATGTAACAAAAACCCTGTGGTTCCTGTTAAGTACGTTATCAGAATCAGTATTCAAACCTATAGAAATAACTTTTTTTACAAACTCGACCATTTTTTTTATTAATTAAAAATGTTTTTTTTAATTTTATGTGGTTTTATTACCTCTTACCTCTTACTGACACTAGCCGATGCTAAAGCTAAGTAAAGCGTGGTCTTTGACAATCCTCTTACTCCCCAGACAATGCGGAGGTAATAAAACCACATACAATTTGCATACAATTATTTTATAAAATAAATAAAAAATATTGTTCGAGTTTAAAAAAAAAGTTATTTCTATACGTTTGAATAATGATCCTGATAACGTACTTAACGGGAACCACAGGGTTTTTGTTACAAATTGTATAGATCGGTCGAGCGACTGAATCGAGTTGTCGTTGTCACCAAGCGACAGTGTTATAATGTATTTGTGTGTGTGAAATTATTAGTACCTATATTATTTAGTTTAGTAGTGACAGATGATTGTGTTGCGTACATTTCCCCCCGCAAAAAATTATTGACAGTTTGGTATCGGGAAAAAAACGCCATGGCTCTCCAGTCCACCGGTCGTCCGTGTTGCTCTATGACTCAGATGATAACGCCCGGACCTTAGTTTAACTTATTTTAGAAGTATGAAATTCAGCATAACGTTTTCTTTTATTGCTCATTTCATCTTTCATTGAACTCCTATTTGATTGAATTTTTCAATAACAATATAAGACCGATGTTTTGAAGTATGTACTGCAAATATGCATACCCGCGCTTAGGCTTGGCGGATATTTTTTTTGCTTTATATTACTATTTTAAGTCTGTGTTTTTCATTTCTCATTATAATTTGACTCTAACTTCTATTTTAGATAAGAAGGTACGATTATTTGATCAAGCTTTCACCGCCGAGCATAACCATCTATCTGTACCTTTGCGTTTTGAGTTTGAAATTCCTGTGCCTTACTTTGTATATTTGATGATGGAATCATCTGGAATTTGTGGATTGTAAAATAAAATCACAGTGTTTATATGGGATTATATATTTTGTAGACATTATAAAGCAACATTTACATTACCATAAACGAGTTTTATACCGTCGCGAGTGCGGCGGACTAAAACTATTCGAATGTAACAGTACATCGTAACAAGTCTCGCTCGCGGCCATCTTGGCCTCAATACACATTTGCTCCTCACATAAAAAAACGTACACCACAAATACTGAAAGGGAGAACAGAGATTAATAATTGTATACTTTACATTAAATGTACTTATACACTAACTAACCACGAGCCTACTTTGCCCCACGACCGGGGCGAAATCGCACATTTTAAATATCAATTCGTAAATATTTAGGTATTACATCGTTAAAGAATAAAAACAGAATAAAGACTAGACTTTACACTGATCAACGACAAAATGGCTAACAGCAACATATCGCGTGTGGCGCCGCTCTGCGGGCAGTGGGGACAGCTTCAACTTAAAAATAAACAAACGCGCGCGGCGTTGGCACTGGCAACACACACTCACATACACTATATTCATATAATGTTGCCAGAGCATTGTAACAGGAATCTGTGCTGCCAGTGCGTTACTCAAATAACTGAGCGAACAAATAATATAGCATCCTTAAAACGTAACATGTGACCAAGTTGCGCCACCGTCCGCAGAGACTATATAATTATATACACTACAAAACATACTTGATACCTACTCAATAAATTACATATAAATAATCTGAATTTAAAACAAATCTTAGGCTTCTGATTAACATATTGTTTGTTGAGTACCGTCACGTATCCCATTTGCACTACATTTAAAAATCTCTGCACATCACAACTTACTGTCAAATATTAAAATTACTGAGTACGGACCACCTCTCGCACACGTTGAAGTCTAAAAAAGGCTCATTCTGAAAACAATTCTCATAATTCGATTTCAGACTGAAAGTAACCAAATCTCAGTAAGACTGATATGGGCAGAGATAAAGGAACAAGAAAACAAATATTTACAAATAAACGTAGCCAAAAACAAGCCCGCTAGTGATATGAACGCAAGTAAGCCCCCATTTGTACTGGCAGGGATATGTATTTTGTATGACTTGTGACATCGAATAGTAATATTGCATGTTATTCTTATCTATTTCATCAATTCTATATTACGTTATCATAGCAGAGGAAAATTTAATAATTTATTTCAAAGTTTGATTAATAATTTACAAACATCCACTTTATGTTTCGTCAGAAAAGTAGTGAACTACACGGAGAAAATGTGTAAATAACTATTATATAGAGAAAAGCGAAATCCCAGCAACACTTCACGATAGCCAGAACCCTTCCAATTGTATATATTTTTGAAATGGTCCATTTTTGGCACATTATCGTCCAAATATGTGTAAATAATACTATGCGACGCGTCACATGGCAACATCCAACGCTGCTTTTGCGGGGCTACCGCAAATTCTATATTTCAATATGTTAAATTATTCTTAAAATTGATGATAACGTTTTTGACGACGCAATACTACGCCTTTTTCCGGTAGCCCCACATTATTTGTCCTGTTTCAAATGTTTCGTATAGACGACATATCGACCTCTCATGCATTTACAATTTTTTTTAAATAAATTAATCGTAAAATTAATAATACTTTTTGTGTAATAATAATTTGAGATATGTATGCCAATTAAAAAAATAAATTAGTATTAATTAATATAAAGCCTCTTCGAATTTTACATCAGTCTGATAGATCAAATGTTTTACAAGCTAATTTATATTCGTCATGCCACCACCCAAACATTTGAAACAGGCAAACGCAAAATCACTTCCTTACTATTAACATCTTTGGTACATATTTGTGAGCAAAGACAATTGATTACATTCTGTAAGTTTGAGTATAATATGACAAGCCTTAAAGCGATATCGCGGATACGCCATATTCTCTACACCAAATACTGTCGTTGCCAATAAATTAGAATGAACGTTATGTTTATCATAATAGATTTCATATTCCTTCGATTCACGTTTCACTACGGCCGATCGTAAGGACCTTAAGGCCTCATTCGCACGAGAGCTTTTTTAACGTCCGTTAAAAAAGCGTTCAAATAGAACAAATGCATTCCCAAGTATATGTTCACACATAAGCGCTTTTTAAACGCGGCGCTTTTTTATCGAGCAGTGTTGTATTTTCAACGCTGGGCGTTGGGCGTTAAAAGAAATAGATCATATGAAACTTCTTATTATTATTCACACGAGCGCTAAAAAAGCGCCGGCGCTGCATTCAGTGTACCGCGCTCTCGCTTAGCAGTCGGACGTTTACGTAATTTGAAATTCGATACGATGTCGTGGGTTGTAGATCCTGAAGTGCTTATAATAGAGGTGGAGGCTCGGCCATTTCTATATGCAAAGACATTGCCAGAATACTCAAATAAAATTATAAAGAATAATGCCTGGGAGGACATAACCAAAAAACTCTCAGAGGACTGGGAAACCCTCAACAATGATGAAAAAAATAGTCGATGTAAGTAAATAATGTACCTTTATTTATTTAAAAATTCAAATAGATAGGTAGGTATATAGTTATTTATATTTAGTCACCGTTCTGTCTATTGATAACTTGGTATTGCCATGGAATAGAACCTTGTGGCGATGTGAAATATTTAGTAAAATAATCACGTATTTGTAGACCCGTGTGGTTACTTCTGAGACCTGTCGGTTGTAGACCTTGTATTGTAGTGTCAAATAAAGTATCATCAAATTGAAATCCATCTTTAGTTCTTACAAGATTGTGTAGAACGCAACATGCTTTAACTACTGATATAGTGCGATCAGGTTGAAGATCTATAGCTCGTGTTAAAATTCTCCACTTGTTTGATAGAATACCAAAACTGCATTCAATCATTCTTCGTGCTCGTGTTAATCGATAATTATAAACACGTTGTTGCACGGTCAAGTTGCGGCTCGGATATGGTCGCAAAACATGTTCAGATAGGGCAAAAGCCTCGTCGCCAATAAAAACAAACGGCATAGGTTTCCCACTCGGATCATTCGGTAGCGTTTTCGGTTCTGGTAAATCGATTCGGCCCGATTCTAACTGCCTGTTGAATGCTGTATTTTTAAATACGTTTGAGTCAGAAGAACCGCCGTATGCTCCTACTTCAATGCAAGTGAAACAATAGTTTGCATCACAAATTGCCATTAAAATTATTGAAAAATAATTTTTATAATTATAGTACAATGAACCGCTCTGATCGGGCTGTGCTATTTCAATATGTTTGCCATCGACAGCCCCTATCACATTGGGAAAATTAGTACGGTGATAAAACTCTTCTGATATTTTTTCAAAGTCTTCCTTTGTTTTTTCTGGCATATACATAGGTTTTAAAGAATTCCATATTGCGTCGCAGACTTGTTTAATAATATAATGTATGGTAGACACTCCAAGTAAAAACTGGTAATGTAAGTCATGAAAACTGTTGCCTGATGCTAGAAATCTGTAAGAAATCAAATTTTATGGCACATTAATGATTTTTACTTTTCAGGCAAAGAAATACAAGCAAAGTGGAAACACTTAAGGGACAACTTCCGGCGTGAATATCAAGCGCAAAAAGATGTGACGTCAGGACAAGGTGTAAAAAAGAGAAAAAAATACAGATATTACGACGAATTACTATTTTTAGTTCCACACGTCAAAGATGCAAAAACTTCTGGAAACTACAGCATTCCCACAAATGTACCAGAGCAAAATACTGGAAGCCCATCAACATTTAATACTGAAAATTCACCCGCTGGACCTTCGATTGCCACTTGTAATGTTACAGAGACTCCAAAAAAGAAAAAGAAAACTACATCATCCTTTGAAAGTGAAATTTTGAAGGCCATCAAAAATGAGTCTGGAATGGACGAGGATAAAACATTCTGTTTATCATTGGTTCAATCACTAAAAAAGATGGACGATGATAGCAAAATGTTAGCTAAAATAGAAATATTAAAAGTACTTCGCACTTTCACAAACAGGACGCAAAATACATACAGCCAGCCAGTCAGACAGCCTACCCAAACACCGTTTAACAGAACAAACATTGAGCCATATTTCAGTCACCAAAGTTTTAACTTTTCACCTCAACCAACACCCATAACTCATACCAACTCACAACCAACATCAGCTCAAACTCGTAATGTGTATCAGCAGTACTCACAGTCTGACACCCCGTTCATTTATACTCAGACCCCACAGCAGCAGTACTCACAGACAAAGTTCACTCAAGCCAGTAATATGTATCAGCAGCAGCATTTAGAGTCACAACCAACTCTGACCTTGCATCAACCCTCATCCGATCCCGAACATCCATCAAAAGTTAAGATTTTAGAGAATCGTCAATACCGCCCCGCTAATTTTGCACAAAGTTCTAGGCCACAATCTGCTCAGAGCTTTCTTACGACTTTCAACCCAAATATTTGCCCATCTCCATCGGACACTGACCTGTCAAGCTCAACAACTGCTCAAAGCCCATTAATTAATAATATAAATTCACCAGAAGACTTGTCTCCGAATGATTGTTCAAACTAATAAATATGTCTTTTGTTACTTAAATAAAAATTGCTTTGTAATTTTGTTATTTTTATTTTACTTACCTCAGTGTAACAGCCAGTCGTTGTACAGGTGGTATCGACAAACGCATGTTAGTATCTTGAAGTGTTATTTGAGGCCTCACTATTTCCAACAATTCGTCAAACGTTGTTATAGACATTCGAAAATAATTGAAAAATTTAGCCGGGTATTGCCTCAACTCTTCGTATATTGTCACAAACTGTCCTTTTAAGTATCTCTGTTCATTCAGAGGATGTACCCAGAATGCCTTTTGTTTTTTTTTTCGCCGTCTAGCGGCACAAATTGCTATTGCTAGTAATTTAGTAGAAACCATTTTCACATCTTATGAAGCGAAAGCCGAAACAATAGTGATTTTAAAGCGTTCGTATGAACAATCACATCGTAAACGTTTTAAAAGCGCCAACGCCGAGTTTTGACGCAACGTTTTTTTAGCTCTCGTGCGAATGAGGCCTAAGGCGATCACTGGAATGTTCACATCGACATCAACAAACCCAAATATTTCCACGGCACGGCTAGGCCACAAAAATACATATATTGCTTTCGTTTAAGCGTATTAAATCCGAGTAGGTACGACAATTATTTTGTACTTACACGAACACATCTAAACATGATAAAATATTTATATTTATCGTTAAATATATATGTATACATATATAGAAACAACCTAAGTCCCCGTTTTCGTTGTCTTGAACGGACAGCTGTGTTGATATATACTCGCTACGGGGTCACACCAATCAATTAAAAAGAGAATTAGTTTAGGAATACATCTACACAGTCTGTTTTCGCGGCAAGAGGTTGTCAATAATATTTCATACAAATTTTCTTGTATTTCGCGACTGAGTACTGAAATATTGATGGAAGTATTTACGTAAGATATTGCGAGAAAAAATATGTTTTGGTAACGCAATAATACAAAACGATGGTAAGGATAAATATGGATTACATTTGTAGAGAGATCCAAGAAAATTTTCCAGCCGCATGCAATCTATTGACCACCTCGACCGGCATATGCAATATTTTGAATGACTAATTTTATTTTAACGATATTAGGGATTAATATGAAATTTGCAAAAGTATTGCAAATGGCGTATTCTCACTACACAATAACTAATTGTTCTCATACACCACAGGATGGTTTACAATGTAAATATAGAAGAAACATAAATCCAAATTTTCAACTTCACAGATAATAAACTGTTGATGTGATTCTAAAAAAAACCGAAAACAGTATTTTTATTGCATTAATATTTCGCCAACTCACGTTTGTCAGTATAACCAGTGGTGTAAGAGAACCCATTACAACTGGTTTGATTCGGCTAGAACGCACCGAAGGATCACTAATCACACTCGGGGATAACATCGCAAGAACACAATACATCGAGATTTCTCTCCGCACGGACGTCCGGTCGTTCCGGACCTACGCTCCCGAGAAGCCGTACACTTCGAGCACTCTTATCTCGAAGTCGCCACTTGGACACAACGGCGGGTTGTTGAAGGTAGAGCAGCGGTCAGTCTTGCCGAACCTAATGTTTTCGTCCATCCATATCGCCTGACCCTCACTGTAACACGGGTTGTTAATATGAGAATATTGCTTTTTAACATTTAGAATATAAAGAATAGTCGACAAAATGTTAATAATACCAGAATGGATACCAATTCTTAACAATAAACTACTTTAAAATTAGGGATAAGAAATTGAATTGTTGGAAAGTGGGTTGTGATTATTATGCGGAAGAGCCATAAGAGCAATTTATAACTTAAAACAGAGCGTCCTCGTAAATTTTCCGTATAATTGAATACATAAAAATCTTCAAAGCAAGACTTTCCTCATCACCTCGTCGTGTCCTGTAGATGTCATAAGACAGTCGATTAAAGAAATGTCAGGAAGTTCTAGTAGCTTCTGAGACATGGCGAAATAAAAATCTCAAGAAAATATCAAAGATAATAACAATCTATGTGGGTATGTATCCCTTGATAGCTCTTAATAATGTTGATATAAATTCCAAGATCGGGACGTGGGTTATATCAAGGATGCGAAAAGTCTGGTATAGTTATTGCAATGCACGAAGTCGAGCGGGCTTTACTCGTGGTTAAAAGTATACATGCAAATTGTGATAGCGTGCGTGTCAGAGGAAGCGATCAGTGCTGTCGCTAAACATACCCGCTTTCGAACTCACGCACACTTTGACACGTATACAGATACGTGTTTACAACAAGTAAAGTCTGAAGTAAAGTGAAGAACTATACACACTTAAATTATATAAAATGTCCAGATTCCTAGTAGGCCACCGTCAATTGAAATTAAATACAAGTAGTCAATATTGACTACTTCGTTCGATCCACGCGCCACACGCCCAAAGAGTATAGTAATATATAAGGAAGAAGAGAGCCCTCTTGCGAGTAAAACTGGTGCTCCTTGGAAACAGCGCCACCTGATGATTGTTAAGACAACTATAATATTTACATGTGTGTGTATATACCAATTCACTCACACGAGAGCACTCTGTGAAGGTGTGCGTGTGTATATGTATAATGCTCTTTGCCTACCCTCACATTCAATATTCTATATATTTTAAACTTATATTACTATTTCCATTCCAATTTTCTACGAATGTAGAAATTACATTCTACATTCGTAAAAAATTGAAATGGAAATAGTAATAAATGAATATAATAGGTACATATTGGAATTTATAAAAATTTAATAACGCAAAGCTTAGGAGTAAGATTAAAGTTAACAATTAGCTATGCATTCATACATAAGTAGAAAATTGGAATGGCACACGGTTAATTTGACCAAACAGAAATAAAACAATTATTTTCATAGAGATTTAAATATATTATTAACAGTTATTAGATACACAGAAATAAACTTGGGCACTCAATTTTAGATGATTATGGAAACATCTTAGAACACACCGTTTTCAGCAACCCATTATTATTCGTAAAACGACTCTACTAAACCACCATAAACTAAATATTCACTAGCTAGTAACACCACACTTAAGTAATTGTTCTACGAAATACGAAATTAACTAAATCGAGATCAAACTTTTGAATTTGGCTTAGAAAAGTTAAACAAAACGAACTCGATTCACTTTGAAAATGGTTTGAAACATTCCCGTTTAAAATAATATCTAATTGATGAAAAATTAACTTTGAAACTTTTTCTTTTTTAATTTCATAAAAATATGTAATAATTTGGGTTATTTTTTTCGCAACAGCAGATACAGATACATTTATATTTTCGGCTCCAGAGCTTGTAGTACAGACTTATCATTTCAATCGAACATAAATATAATCGGAACGTATAATTTATATGTACTTTATAAATCATGGATTAAACAACTATTATTTGTCATGCACACATATTACAAAATATATAGTTTATAATTTATAAGATAAGTAAAAATAATTTTAATGGACAGGTGACAAAGATATTAAAGCCATCTAGTGAGTATTAAACTAACTAAACTGAGGAAATTATGACCTGTATCATACACTTGATGGCGTTAGTTTCTATGACCAAATGCATTAGTATGGAACTGTACCCCCCCTGCACACGCCATGAAATGTTCCCCGCTTAAACAGGTCACGAGTCGGTGGTTTGATTTTGGAAAAAATATAGTTTGTGCTATGAAATCGTGTAAAAATTAAGACTTCAGAAAAAGAAAAGAGCCTTAACATGTTATAATATTCTGTTCTTAATTAGTATTTCACTTTGTATTTCTTTGTTACCGACTTTTAAATATGAAAACGAAAAAATAATAATTTGACATTAATGTGACGCCACAACTGTTGAGTGTTGCCAAGGGCATGAAATCTATTTACCCAAATTTTTAGCTTTTTAAAATCTCTCGAAAAAGAAACGAGGTATGACTTAAGAGTTTTATTAACATGAACGATGATAGTTTTTGTGAGTGTTTGTTTGTTTCTTCAACCTCACAGCTCTCTGAGCATGGAACCGATTTCAATGTGGTTTTTATGTTTTTATGAGATATGACGAGCCATATTTTAGGAGCATTAACGGTTACTTTGTCAGAAAACTAAACCAAAAACGTCCGATGTTCAGCCCACTTCCAATTTTGCTTAAAAACTCATCCTTGAAAAAAATCAACGTTGATATGAAAATAACGTCCGACATCGGATTTTGAGCCGTTACAGTTATCGATTGGGCTGCTCCTGCTTACTACCCATGTAAGTAAACCGAAAAACATTGTGTAGATTTTGGAAATGTTTGTAAAACATTTCATAAACTTACATAAGCACACCACACAGCGGTTGCACATGAAAAATTACACTAATGAAAGCAAATAACTTTAAAAATTAGCAACAGTAATGATGAAAATTATCCTTTACACTAAACTAAAAATATTTAAAAACTCTCACATTTTTGAGGTAATTCTGTGCCGCTGGTATTACACGCGTATTGCACACAAACGCAAATGCGATACGTAATATACTCCGAGAGCGTGGCGTTCACTCACATACGTCTAAAATTGGCTTCACAATAAATGTTGCGTTTTGTATTGAACACGGAATCTGGACATTTTATATAATCTAAGTATACTCAGTTGACATTTTCCTGACAAACATGTAATCATTATGTTACATGCTCATCAGACTGTGGAAAATCGTCTGCACTCCGCAAGATGTCCTGCACATTCTCTATTAGTCAACCTTTTCTAACCTTACCTGCAAGCGTTGACTGACAAATAAGGCTTTGAGAATTATTGACAACTGCGGAAAAAACATCTTCCATCTCTACACACACTAGCTGGGATCAGCACTGTTAAGGGTATCTGTATTCACCAGCCTCATGGTCGGATTGGTGATAATGGGAAAAACTCCCAGGAAATGAGCAATCGCAATTTTTTTAAATGTAGTGTTGGGACCACTTAATAGGAAAAGTTCATATTGTCAACTGAAATCTCTCTATTCGTTTAAAATACGTGTGTTCACCGTGCCGGTGGATGCAAGATTACTTGTGTAAGGCACTTAGTTGTTACAAAAAGGCCAATAGTGGACTTAAAAATGCTGATGATGATATGGGAGAGGCCCATGTCTATCAGGCCTGTATTTTCTGTCGTCTGGTGGCGGTAGAAGAGAATTGATCGCGTTTCCTTCCATGGTTATTGTAAGAGGCGATTATGGGAAATGCCAGTAAAATCTTACGGCTTCGATACATGGTGGCACACTATCTCGCTTACCTAAGGCGTATAATAATACGCATAAATATAACTATACTCGTGGGTATTATTATACACATAATATAATATAATACACATCACACCACATAATATAATACCCAGACCGGGATAGAAAGGTGCGACGCATCTGATAGTGATAGTCTAACCACCAGTCAAGCGTGACGATTAATGCAAGCCGTCCATACAAAGGGACTTATGTCACACAGTGGACTTTATGGGTTGGTTGAGAAAAAGAAGAACCGTTTGATCACGGTGTTTAAAAAAAATGTGGATATACGAAATGGGGTCCATAGAACATGACCGTCTATTTTAAAGAGAATAATTCTAATAGCCTCAAACTAATGCGAGCCCACAACCAGCAACCGACATACCCTCCTCCAATGGTTATCATGGTGTTATCTGCGGCCATGAAGAGTGAGTTTGCGTGCGGCGTCTTCGGCTCGCCCTCGCCTTCCTCCTGGAGGCAGCCGACCCAAGGGTACTTGGCCCTCACGGGGTGCAAGCTGAAAGGTGAGAGAGTGAGGAACTGACCCGCCTCCGATGGTGATCATCTTGGAGTCGGCGGCCATGAAGAGCTCGGAGCCGTGCGCCACGCGCTGCTCCTCGCCGCGCCCCTCCCCCGCGCCCGCGCCCCCGCCCCCGCCCCCGCCCACGCCCGCAGAACACCCCACCCACGGATACTTCGCGCGCTCCGGGTAAAGGCTGGAATACGCATGTTATCTAATCCTCACGCACGACTACAACTAGGGTTGCCAACTCAACATACCGTAATTTACTTTATTTCGAACCCTCACTGCTATGTAAAGTAAAATATTTATATTTGTATTCAAAATTATGTTCATTTAAGAAACTTAAGTTTTAAAGTATAGGGTTTATGATTAATTTCCTTAAATTATATATTGTATATTTGAGTAGTGTAGGTAATATGTTATCATTTGAATAATTTAGAACGAAAGATAGGAACAGATTATTTTCGACTAGAAGGAAGCTACGGGATAAAATATTTTCGTATTATTAACCAATTTACTGTTCTGTGCGTCATATTGTTCGCGCCACTTTGCACTAACGCCTAACACTTATGAGATTCGTTAATTATTATCCAATAAGAGTACTGCAAAGCCCATTTCCGGGTTTCCTATCTACCGCCTTTTAAACCTTTAGCATGTGCACTCTTGTGTTAACGGAGTTCTCGCAAGCCCAGAAGAGACGCAACCAATCGCTTCGCCTATATCTCGCGTCATCGCTTCCGCAGTTGTATAATTTAAATATTAAACTATACATAAATACAGTAAAGTGTATAGTGTGAAGAAGTTTATACGTGTGAAGACGGCCGGCACCTAACCATCATGGCCGCAGCCCTTGAGACACGAGGTAGATCAGCAGAAGTTCAAGTGAGTGCACATGCATTCCTTTAGCACGAATTTAGTGGCATTTGCAATATCGCGAAATCGTAAATTGTCATCGCCTCATACAGTCCATACTTTACGTAGAAAATGAACCAGCAGTTGGTCATTTAAACCAACACACCATTTTTTGGCCTTCGCCAGGATCAAACCATAGCTGATCCTTCTCGCTGAGTTATAATTGATTAAGTAACCAATTTCTGAGCACTTTGGTGGGGCTAATTAATTATATCTACACATAAATATGAACATTTCTATTGTTTAACTATTGTCTTTTTCGCAGATAAGGAAGTTGTTACCGATTAATTTATTTTATTAAAAATATAATTGATTATTATCTTTTTCGCGAATAGAGAAGTTGTTAAGGTGAACGATTAATTTATTTTATTAAAAATATAATTGATTTTTATAGAAGTCTTCTTTGGTTCAGACTCATCATAAGACCAAAAAAAAAACCGGCCAAGTGCGAGTCGGACTCGCGCAACGAGGGTTCCGAACAAATCTGTAGGTATATAAATTTAAAATTATTAAAAATATTTTTATTATATGATGTAACTAAAAAGTTATGCTTTTCGCAATTTTTCCTTTATCTGTGCTATAATACGTTGCTTCGTACCAAATTTTAAGATACTGAGTTCACGGGAAGTACCCTGTAGGTTTTGATTCCCTTGCGAATGTCGAAAATTTAGAGCATAAACGGCTGTGTCTTTTGATTGCGTTGGCTTAGAAATTTGATTTTTTCACAGCTCTAAGGGACAGTAGACTTGAGTATTTGATATGAATTTCAGCTTGATACCTCCACGCGTTCCTGAGAAAAGGGTCTTGACAGACAGACAGACAGACAGGCAGACAGACGGACAACAAAGTGATCCTATAAGGGTTCCGTTTTTTCCTTTTGAGGTACGGAACCCTAAAAATACTAACTATAACGAATGTAAAGAAGCGAGAAAGCTTCATAGTTACATTTATAAAAACTGTAGAAACGATGTAATTTAAGATTATTTCGTAAACATAAAAGGCTAATTTTATTTAAAATTCTTTTATTTCGTCCTTTTAATTTCTACCAATGTCATATTAAATATCATCTGATATTTTAAAAATTTTTGATACTTATAACTACGATACACGGCAAATAGAGATACATTTTCATACCGTTTTCATATCATTCAATCAAATTAATTCGCAAATGAAAAAAAAAATACCTTCCAAAAATAAAGTGTATAAAATAAGAAAATGGTTATTGTTTTATGTTCGATGTCTTACATATTATATCGTTATGGAAACATAAAACGTGTGTAGACAGGCCGGTGCTTTTGTAGTAGTAGGTAATTAAATTAGTTCGTTTGTATGGAGTGTAGGGTTTGTGCGATAAAACATTTTATATAGATACCAGGAACTCATAACATAATGCGTATTTTTCCTGAATTCTATATAAATTCAGTTATTGGTACTCCGTAATTTAAATTGGCTCAGTTTTTTTAAGGATTTTAATAATTCTGAAAATGTTAAGTCTATTTATTATATTATTTGTATTAAAAAAGTTGGCCACCCTAGTATATCGCAGATCGTGCGTGTATGGACAATCTACGAGATAGACTGCACACGACGCAAGAAGTGTTCATAATCAATTATCTTAAAATCTAAAATTTAAAGTCATAAAAAAGGTTGATTTTCTAAATATTTCTTACTTTTAGCAATAAGAACATTCACATTTGGAATTTAACATAGTTCACATCACTCCTTGGATCTAATAGTAAAATATGGCAATCTCATTTAAAGCTTCTTTTATCAACAAAAAATTACAAAATAATTAATCATTAATTATTTATTTCAGAAATCAACAATAACAAGATAAGGAAAAAGAAAGAAACTCGTATTCTAAAATTAACTAACAATATTCAAAAAGTTAATCATTCCAAGGAAAGGATAATAAGAAAGTTTAGTACCAATCAATAGAAATGATTAAAAGAAAAAAGACGTTGAACAGAAAAAGAAATAGTAAGAAGTAAGAAAAAGGTAGTAAAGGAGTTAGTAAAGTATTTGTTTTCAGATATAATAGTTTAAATATTTATATGAAAAGTTAAATTTATAAAAATAAACTATATGAAAATCTTGGTAAGTATATCAAAAGCTCAAACATATACAAAGGAGAAGGAGACCTCTCCATACATTTTTGGGCACAATTGTTAACAAGATGAAAGTAGGACCATTTGAAAGCGTCTATATAAACAATTCATTTCTGAAAATCTGGTAAGATTTGTTAATCTAGAAGCTGAGTTATTGTAGAATAAGTAAAAGTGAGAGTATCTATTACCTACACTGTAACAGGTGATTTTTCACTGTTATTACACTACAACAGGCTATTTTTCACTATAATTACTTAAATATATAAAAGAAGGAGCAGTATAAAATCACCAAAAAGCTGTAGTTAATAATGGAACGAAACGGTGAAACGATTAACGAAAGTTAAAACAACAACAACTAAGTGAAGTGTATATTAGGGATATCCATCTGAGATCGATTACTTCAATTGATGTTGTATCTGTTACTTGTTAAAATGTTGATATTTTGTATTTTTTATTATTATTTCTAGATATGTAAGGAATTATTTTTGAACTACCTGGTCAACACAGAAAAATAATCGAAAATAGATATTAAAATGTTCAATTTCATCGCGAATCGATTATATTGCGCTTTTTTTCAAATAGAATCGAAAATATGTCTTTTTCTTTTAAATAGTTTGAAGTTTGAACTGTCAAGTCAAAATTACAAGTCTTCTATTGGAAACTAACGTTCAGAAACGAGAATTTCACTTGTGTATTATTTATTGTAATCAATTTATTACCATAAATAATACACTACAATCGATTTTCTAACTTACTTCTTATTTTATTGTTTTTTCGAATTATAGATTGTAAAAAGAGCAAATTTTTTGTATTTTACTTTAGAAAAATATGGCCGATTTTTTAAAGTATAAACCAGTTAGTTAACTTCAGGCCCAAAAATCCCATTCTCCTTTGTATAATAAATATATAGGTAATTTAAATACAAACGTTATAAATTTTCTTTTGAAAAATAAGATATACTGTATAGATATAATATACGACATAATGCAGATAACTTAAAAGTGCAATAATTATAATAATCGGAACTACATACAGAATTGTATTTCAATACATAAAATATAATAAATATATAAAGATAAAAAATATTCTAAGATAAATATTTTGAACTTGCGGACAATATAATATTTACGAGTGTAGTAAGTCTTAATATAGCGTCAATTGATCTACGACAAACAATATGAAAAAAAGCCAGTGTGCAGCCAAAGACTAAGAATAAGCTTTACCCGAAGCGCCTGAAGTATAAATAACAAGCCTCATATAAAAGAAAAACAACAGAAAGCATACTACGTATAAATTCTAAAGAGAAGTTGTTTAAAAATATATAGAATGTTGTGAGGCTTGTTATATCTGAACTTAAAAAATTACAACTTTGACTCCGGAAATTATAATTAGGAAATAGTAGAAACTTATTAATTTTTTCACATACAAAATAAATTTTAAGTTCAGATGGCAAAATAATAAAACAATACATTTCTAACACATATTTTACTACATACAGTCAAAGACAGTTCATTTTTAAAATTCCAGACTAAATTAACAATTACGAATGTCAAAGTTGAAAATAATGTTACTACATTTATTAGTATATGGTATCCCTGAGGTTATTTTAAATCTGCTTTGATTGTGCATCACATTTTTATAACATAGCAGTGACTAATAAACTTATAGTCCACATCACATGAGAGAGTAACTAACAAGCTACTTCTGCGAATGGAAGCGAAGGCAGTGTGGTCACCTGCGAGGACTCAGAAAGAATTCCCCACAGCCTGTATCTTGGCTCTCTATACCATTCATACAGGAATACAAATGGGGAGGATGGTACCTACCCAGACAGATTCCTAGGCACAAAAGGGGTCCTTCCAACAAATACTTTTATTGAGGTTATTAAATAGTTAATGTTACATTCAATATAATAAAATATAAACTATTTATCATTGCTCAACAAATTTAATTTAAAAGCCACTTGCCAAATATTTTAATGGCTCCGTGGCGCAGTGGCTTAGTAATGAGTTGCTGCGCTGGGGGCCGCGGGTTCGAATCCCGCACGGAACAAGTATTTGTATGGCCTACAAATAATTGTTCCGGGTCTGGATGTTTGTCCTTGTGCAATTTGTGTTTGTAAACTGCCTCCACGATACAGGAGAAAATCCTAGTGTGGGGGTAACGTTATTTAAAAAAAAATAAAGGTAAAAAATAGATATTTCACTTGCCACATGAAAATCGCCATTTCATTTACGTCATACTCATTAGTTTTCCACTATATATTTTAAAATCCATTATCTGATACGGTTTTACTATTCAAACCTGCACTCATTACTGCACAAATGCATTATATAACTAATTAAAATATGCTAACAAAGTAGCAACACATCGGGAAATGTTATCATTTTAGTCTCTGAAATTAAAAACGAAGAATCTGTGTTTAAGTTAACGTAATATATTATGTAAATAAAAACTAAAGCACATTAAACAGCTCTACAATTACAAGTTTTAAAGAAGTAAAGAAAAATAAAAGACAGTGTAAAATAAAAATATTGAACGATTTAATCGTAATGAATTTTCAATTGTAAAATAAATAAGATGACGTATATACATACATATTATACAGTGTAAAAGTAAATGCATTTGAAAGCAAGATTAAAAAAAGAAATAAATAATTGTGATGAACCGAGTTGGACCCCAACTATTATTTATTTATTTAGAAAATTGTATTATGGAAAAACTTAATAAAAGAAAGTACTCAAAGTAATAAGATTCATTATAAGTTTAACTGCAAAGTAATATATTACACGGTTCACAATACTGTTGGAAACTCAATGTAACTTAAATAAGGCCAAATTTTACTACTACTGTGATCTTTTGTAGATTTTATAAATTTTTATTGCAAAAAATTCAAGCTTTTACTTAACGTTTTAGTTAATATCGGGAAAAGACTAAAATACTTTTTTTTTAATTTACGTTATACATTAAACGCAATTTATTTGTGATCCGTGTTTGTTACCTGAAGAGGAATGTCTCTCCGGTGCCGAAGTACGCCTGCCGGTTGCCGCGCTCGTCCTTCTGGTTGCGCTCAAACCATCGCGTCGAGCAGTACGCACCGAACACCTGCGAACGTGTGCGGTTTATTTTGAGATAGTGAGAAAGGCCTTTTAGATTATTAGGGGGAAATAAAAATTAAGGAGCGATATACCTCAACAGCCTATCAATAGTTCACTGCTGAACATAGGCCTCCCCCATAAATTACCTCATAGAAGGGATATTTGCCATAGTTGCCATGTTTAGCGAGCGGGTTGGCAACCACAGTTTTCTATTTTTTAAGCTATAATCAGGAAGATGCTGCTGCCCGTCTCCTGATTCAGTTTCCCTCTGTCGCCTCTTACGATATCAGTCAGGTAATAAGTCATGGGAACAGACTTTATCCAGCAATCGGGATACATTAACGGAGAAAGATTACACCTATCATCGAATGCAATTTCTGATTTTACTAACATTATCAAACGCACTACGTTTTTTACCACTATTTTATAAAAGTATCATCTTTTAAACAAACTGTGACATACATATTGAACATTAGGTATATCCAGCATTGTTAATTATTGTAAGTGGTGAGGGTGCTTAAGCTCATAGAGAAGACACTTATGTTCGCTAGTTTTCAAAAAAACGGCTAACTGGAAATAATAGGTCGGGGAAAAAGTTTCTTCGTATTATGTTTGTATAAAATTGAAAAAAAAAAATCTCTTTGGTTGTACTATTTGTATCTGGCTGGTTTTATAACCAAAACATATAGGACATTATGAAAAGGTAAAAAAACACTTACTTGAAAATGAGTGAATCTAACGAAGAAATTCGATATATTCTGAAGCTTTATTACAAAAAAGGGACCTGATGCAGTGTCACTAAGGGAAGCGCTAAGTTGGTTGAAGCGTTCAGTCCGGGAATTTTGATGTCAAAGAAGCAGCTCATACGGATAAAGTCGATGCCATTTTTGAAAAAATGGAGCAAGATCGGCATATTTAACTTAAAGTTAAAAATTAAATTGAATTTAGATAAACCACCAAACAGTTTTGACCCATTTGAAAAAGTCTAATTTTACAAAATAGGTCGCTATTTGGGTACCACACGAGCTCACTCAAAGAAACCTAATGAATCGTGTAATCATTTGCGATTCCCCATTGAAACGTAGTGAAACCGAACCGTTTTTGAAAAGATTGATCACTGGTGATGAAAAGTGGATCACCGACGACAAGAAAGTGCGAAAACGATCATGGTCAAACGGTTGTCAAAATCCACAGACTGTAACGAAACCTGAATTAACACGCAATAAGGTGATGCTGTGTGTATGGTAGGATTGGAAGGAATTTATTATGAGCTTTTACCGCCGGGCAAAATCATCGACTCGGATTTCTACTGGAAACTAATGAGACTCAAGCAAGAAATTGATAAAAGACGGCTGGAATTGATCAACAGAGAAGAAGTGGTCTTTTCTTCATGATAACGCCAGACTACACACATCTCTGGCCACTCTGCAAAAATTGGGAGTGCTTGGTTGGGAAGTGTTAATGCATCCACAATATAGTCCTTTTCCCTGACCTTATATAACCTCAAGTATCAAAATTCAAATGCGTTCTCATCCCTGAGAAATAAGATGAGAGATAAGAATTATAATGCATTGTTACTATTAAAAAACGTCTACAGTTCTCAACCCTCACCGTATGAAACACTGTATTCTATGCGTTTAACTCACTTAAAAGCCTAACAAAACAAATTGTTTTACACTTGTGATTGAAAAGTTGCTTTAAAAAATAAATCTCACCTCGTTGTTGCACGTTTTTATCATGAGCAACGTGGGCTCATGATGCTCCACTCGCACGTAAAACGTGGTAAGTGAGCAGCCGTGCTCCTCTGTTGTGTACAAAAGCACCGGTTGGTACATCGTGATACGTACTGGCAGCCACGACCACAACGTGAACAGCTGGAATGCACATTAACATGAAAGGCGACGAACAGGTGACGAGATGAATGAGGATGATCCACTAGATGATACTATCTACGTTATAAATCGTTCAAGCTACGTTTGTACTCAAACTAAGAATGATATGATTGGAAACTAAAAAAAATAATATTTTAAATTAATTTTGAATAATGTAAATAATAGTTTATCACGTAAAACAATTTAAAAAATAAGTATTGTAAGACTTTAGTCTATATAATTTCATCGAAAAATATCTTCAAATGTGAACACTAGTACAACGTATGTAAACAGAATCGTAGGGACTTGACATAATATGTACGTATGTAAATGAATTTGACAAACATTAAAAACAAAACACGACACTAAATTAGTTGTGTCAAATTAGTTGACGACTAGGGTGCTGAGTGCATGTGTCCGATTCCTTATGATACAACATTGAACGTGATACGAGCTATACATACAGACAAATCGCATGCAATATTACCTTTGATAAAATTATATAAGAATTAAAATATATATCTTACTACATTTGTCTAACTTAATCTCATGAACCAAGTCAACGTTCAAGTATTAACAGATGGCATATTAAATTAAAATCAATAAAAACCAATGTAGTTGTTGATAATGTAAACAAGGAATTGACTTGAATGCGTTGGGACGGTTCAAAAGACATTAATTTTGAAACTGAAATGTATCTATCTACGTATAAAGATAAATTTTCTATACCTATAAATCTAGCAACGCAAACAATATATAATTTTACGTAAAATAGAGATCAAATGTTTATGTGAAAATATCAAATGGTGAGTTTTTTTTACAATTAGTGTCTACATTTACTACGATTATCCGCAAAAGTGTCGCGGTGACATTTAAAAAAATTAATAAATAAAAAATAACTGCTTTCTGATTGATGTTAGCATAGATTTCAGCAATTTAGTATTTAAAGAAAAATTAATATTCGAAAAAAAAATGTCTAGCATATTGCAGACTGACTAAAAATATTTGCCATTAAACAATGAAAATAATAAGCGCACATTGCTAAAAAATAAATAAATAGTGCAACTTTGAAACAATTTTGAGGGTTTGTACGACTGCTTAAAGCTACAGGCTAAAGGATTTGACAATGAAAAATGCAATATAGCGTCTTTCCAATGCCGCCGCGACATCTGCATCCCAAGTTAGTGATATTAACATCAACCCTAGTCCGGCAAACCTTTTGCCTGAGGTCAGAAGAGTGCTGGCGCTGGTCCTTGAACACCGCGTTAGGGAATGGAAACCACAGGGCCAGGTGGGAGGATCGTGGGCTCTGCGAACATCGGGCTATATGATGTGAATGATGGTAATGGTGCCATAACGATAAAGGGAATTAACGGGTTTATGTGATATTGTGAATATTTGCTTTATGCTAGGGTTGTAAGTGATATGGTATCGTTGATAAGTGATAATGATGACGTACAATCTGAGTATGCATTATCCATGTTAATGACGTAAAATAAACCTATACATTATGTCTTACTAGTTGAATATTATATTTAATGAAATATGTTTCATAACTGATTAGACGAATTCTTTTGCATGTGAAGAGCCCCGTTGGCCTTTGTATAACATTAACATAAAATAACTTTCATTTACAATTTTCGTGCCTGTACCTACCTTATATCTTCGGAAATGTAGTGTAGAAATGTAAAAATATCTCGTCATAAAAGTAAACAAAATATCGCGATTTATTTGCAATTAAATTTGCATTAACAAGTAAATTTCGTATAAAATATTATAAATATAATTCGTTTTTTTTTATTTACACGAGTCAATATTATTGCCTTCGCACAATGCCACCAACCAAAACCAATTCGACTAATTAAGACTAGACTACATACCTCTTTAGGTTATTTTTTTTTCTAAATAGCGTACGACGCGTGAACCTTTATTTTAAAAAAAATACTTTTACATGGCACGATAATAGAAAGCTAACATTTTAATGGATTTCGTTTGGGCAACGTTGGTATTAAGTCCTAGCAATGTTACCTTACTGTTTTACGATACAACGGCTTTTTTGTTATATAATTGAAAAACAACATAGACAAGACAAAAATCAAGTTGTCAGATGGTGTCTATTAAGTGATGTTTACCACATTTTTAATATCGATATAACGTAATTAAATGCTATGCTTAATATCTTGAAGTGTATAACTAATATGTCTTCCATTTCTGAAGCCTACGTCCAACATTTAATTATTTATAGGTTGATGATGATTACTGAAATACGATACGCAATTGTTTACTATGACATTACAAGTCACCGTTGTGTGTTATAATAATGACAAATAAAGAAGTATATTATAAGGGCCACTCAAATAGTTTTGCTAAACTAAAAAAAGTTTTCTATGATTAAAGTTTTTATTTTTAAATATTTTCTAAGAACTCCGCACCACAGATGATAGGGATACAATTTTATGGACCCCCGAACGGCCTGTTCGAACGCTGCTGACGCATTTTCCGGCGATGAAAACTATATAACTTTCACCTGTTTTATTTTTACTTGAGTAAATAGAAAGAGGTCACACGGTACCAAATCAAGGCCGTAATGAGAGTGACCCAAAAGCTTAACAGGTATGCTGTCCAAGCAGTTCCTCGTTTTTAACGCCGTGTACGCGAGCGGGTTGTCATGGTGCAGCAGTAGCTCGCGGAGTCTCGTATTCAGTCGCTTGTTGTGCTCACAGTAAAGGGGAGGGAAATTTGAAATCGGCACATATGTATTATTATTTCTAAATAATTGATTTTATAAATAAATTATAACTGACTTTACAAATATCTCACAAAACTTTTTTTCGAAAAACTTTCTGCGTGGCCTGTCATAATAAGCATACGCTCAATTGAATAATTGTAATTCATCAAGATCAAAATGTGATTGTATGAATTGAAAATGGTAATGAAAATATATCAACGGGAAAAGTTTAACAAAGCGTCTTAGGGTTGATGCTCCTTATTATTTGAACAATTGATTTATTTGTTTAACTTAAACTTATTGTAACAAATGTAAAAATACAACATTTTGAAAACATTTACATTGATAGAATAATACATATTACATTTATAAACATGAAGGAAAATGTGTTTTTTAAATTTCATGCATTTTTCTATGGTTGGTACAGACTGTGTGAAATTTTTGATTAGTTATTACAATCAATATAAAAATAGAATAACCAGTACCTGAACCAACCATTGCATACTTAACAACGTTATAAAATAGCAAATTATAAAAACAACAAAAATTGAAGCGACGACGTCAATCTTGGAGGATCTTGTAAGCTTGGCTATAACTGATATAAAAAAAAAAAAACACCTAAGTATTAAGCAGTGCATCAAAACATCGATAAGGTCGCAAGCTACCAACAGAGCGACACTTAGGATTTGTGACTTAATACTACTTAATCTTACTTCGCTCTGGTCTAGAATCTGCGACTTGATCGCTTGAATAGGGTAAACGCCCATCGATAGGGCGCGCGGGCCCGGCGAATGTGAGCCCTAACGGGAAAATCGACACACTGTTAGCACTCACACAAAACAATCGACAACATGCCATCGTCACATCATTATAATTGATGCCCTATCAACGAATGTTAATATTAAAAGCTATATTCATTGGCTGTTACTGAATATATTTACGTTTAGTCAAAATTTAAAAAAGAAACTTATCTCACACGCATGCGAAATTTCGCAACGAAATTGCAAATTAAAAAAATAGTTATTAAAAATCAGATGATGTCAGTCACTTCACAAAAAGGAACGACAATTAAAACAATGAAGGGAACATGATAATAATAATAATAAATCTGACATTAAAAGCCGGTGAAATGAACGTTCAGTTTAAGAATTGCTCTTCGCAAAATAAAATTCCATCTTGTGAAAAAAATCCCGAGTGGAATGATCACATAGAAAGAGCACAACACCGTCATCCACAAATCTCTGGCTACACAGACCGAAAAGTAAAATAACTTCGTGTAACGACATACAAAAGATGTATCTTACAATAGATCTAGACTATGGTCTATGTTTTCATCGGATCTGTACTCGAATCCGATGCGTCTGAAGTTAGTCATGTTAGAAACGCAATTGAATGAACTTATGAAAAAGAAAAGCCAAAGCCACGCCTAATGCTGTCGTGTACGATACCATTTGTTTGCACGTTTCCTCAGACATTCTCTGCAAACCAAGTAAAATATTTTCTAATATACAATACATTAATTATATTTGTTTAAGAGTCAGTTTCGTATGTTGCGTGTGGGTGCAGTGTGTTCGTTTAACATTGCGGATTCGTGTAGGTTAGATAACTAATATATCATGAACTCAATATATTATTAGTTGAGATTGTTGTAAATTTATCAAATGTACCATTTGCTTTTCTCTCAAATTTAAAAACAACAAAATTTTTGTAGTAAAAATATGAATATGAGGATCAGATCATTATCCCATCTTTCGCATCATATATCAATTTAAAATGAGTTTCAAAATTGACTCATAAATTATTGAAGCATAAGAAAACATTGTATAGTCGACCTTATTGTTTCCCATTACACAAGAATTGGAGTCGATTGTATAATGAACAATTTGTCAATCAGTCTTATTGCTATGGTTTGAAGCAAGTTCGCTCCACTCACCTCGCGGATGGTGAGCGTGTGCGACATCATCTGGATGTTGACTTGCGACTGGCTGGTGGGCAAGTTGTCGGAGGAACGCGAGCGGACCAGCCGCGACCCGGTTATCACTTGCTTCGACTTGAGAGTCATCTCCGTCTTTATGAATACCCGTGATATGTACTGTGAACTGTTAAAAGATTTCGTTAGTGGTATGTATGTATCCACAGCTCCGTTAATTTATTGAGTAGTATCTGAATCTAAGAAGCGAGAAAACTCATTCTCATTTAATTCAAACAACTAGGGAGGGAAAATTTCAAATCAGCTCACAAAACACATACAAGGTTAGACTATAGAAAGATAGATTAAATGTAAAGATATAATATTATTTAAAAAAATAATATTATTGTCTTTAATAGCTTATGTATAATTTTTATATGTTTATCTCCTTCCCTACGGAAACCACAAAGCACGGCATGTCTTACCAGGTCATCACTTCGTCTATTGATTCATGCCACGAAATATTATTATCTTAACGCTGTAACTATATCAGGTCTGCGACACGAATGGATTGGCTTTACCAGGGAAGGACCACGCTCACACAGAATACCAGCGTGAAATAGTAACATAATGCTGCTATTAATAACGAGAATCAGAGGCCTTTTTTACTGGTGACGAGGTATTCCAATTTAGCCATCAGGGTTAACAATGCATTTGCATCTATATTTTGATTTTTAATCAAGGATAAATGTAGGTTAGTGCTGTCTATGGACCACAGTATTCACTTGTCATCAGGTGGACTGTGTGCTCGTTTGTTACCTTTATTTTATAAATAATAAAAATTCAAAATATAGTTCTACTACTCATGATAACTACATACATGGTTAGTAACTCTAATCTAGACATATAAGTGTCTCTAAAACTATAGAAATTCCTAAAATCATAGAGAGAACAGTGGTTTAAGGTTTTTTAACGATTATCCTTTAACTTTAAAACAATAACGATATAAAGGGCTCCAAGCAAAGTACAAACCTTAAAGCCCTTATGCTGAAAGCGGTTCTGAGAAGCTTCGTCGGCGATGATGGCATATTCCTGCAGAACTTGTCAATGGCGTGGTCGACGCCATTCTTGGTCGCTTCGGCGTACCACTCGGAATTCGTGTTGGTGGAGTGTTTATGAAACAGAATAAGGATAGCTAACGCTATTCTGTAGAATACCTGAAAATAAAAAATAAATAAAATCTTGGCGTAAATAATCAAAAGCAGAGCATTCATTTTGGTTAATGAAGAGTGCAGTGTAGGGTAAGTTTTGTAGTTTCAAAGTAATAAAATAAACACCAGAATGTATTTTTAGGTGCATCTTATTACATATTTAGTTGTATACATTTTGAAGAAAAACTGAAATGTGTGTTTCCATATAATAAAATAGTTTTCGTCCTATTTTATTGTTTAAGATTTTGTAACAAAGAAAAAAGGAACATTCAAAAAGTATATTTATGCTACACTCAATAAAAATAATCATTCTACTATATTCCACGTGCTCAAGACCTACCTTAATCCCCTCATTGAAGAAACAATCGAGCACTCGTACGAGATGAGGGAAGGGCAGAGCGGCCAAAATCCACCACTGCCAGTCGGCGT
Organism: Parnassius glacialis; assembly: GCA_033319125.1. Lineage (NCBI taxonomy): Eukaryota > Metazoa > Arthropoda > Insecta > Lepidoptera > Papilionidae > Parnassius > Parnassius glacialis. Next base: position 48,163,702 of record JAVANC010000017.1, read on the forward strand.
AGATGCGCTCGGGGCCGATCGCGGCGGACAGTCGCGAGAGGTGCTGGGCGGCCGACTTCTGCAACCAACACGCGTTACAGGAATTGATTTCCCCGCCCACTGTTTATTGTGGACGTGTGGGAGGGTAGGCGTTCTGAAGCACATGTACGATATAATTTAAAGACTTTTTTATTAATTGAATGCCCCTCATTGGTCTGGTGGCCGTAAAAGCGACTGCTGATCATGTGGTCCCAGGTTCGAATCTCGGGTCGGGCCAGTGCTATGCTTTTAAACAAAAACAGTATAATGCAGCTGTATTACATAATATTATGGCTATGTAACATAGCCATAATAATATGTACTAATGTGGAATATTAATTTTTTTTAGAAAATTATTCACTACAAATTTGAAAAGCATGGTTTTATTTATTTAGATGTTGATGCACCATTTTTGCAGGTGGCCGGAGGCCCTTTTTACTGGAAATGAGGCATTCCATCTTAGTCCTCACGGGTGACAACGCATCTGCATTTTGATTTGTAATAGAGGATAGATGTAGATGTCTATGGGTCGCAGCAACCACTTACCATCAGGTGGACTGTGTGCTCGTTTGTCACCCTTATCCTATAAAAAAAAACCATAATCATATCTTGTGTCTCTGACAACTGGACAATCTGTGTAACCGGATAAGGAAGTGTAGGCCGAGTGAAATGGTGTGTGCTCATCACAATTAGTCAAAAGGTGAACACACATAACATTATAAGATGCCTATACAAGATTAATATATTTTTTTTATAAATACATTTAGAAGTGACATTTGCCACAGTTTCATACAGCTTCGCTCGGTTCAAAGTTATTTCATCGATTTGTAATTCTCGTGTCATTAACCCGGGCAGGGAGGGAATCGTTGCTTGCGGTCAGTACCGTCGCCTCTGGCCTTTAGGGCCGATACCGTTATCAAATATTTATAGCGACGTGAATACGGTCAGTAATTTTGACGTGTCCTTTGTCTTGTCTTGTTTTCTTTGATTAGTACATATCGTTCTCATAGTTATATAATTCTAGTTTTCTTTTTGTGTAGTTTGCGTATTCAGATGTTTGTTTCACGTTAGAAATGTACGAAAATCCTTTATGGTAGTTTAAAGCGACCAACAGTATAACTATCACCAATACAATCCTTTTTATATCGCATTAAGAGCACGAGCACACAGTCCACCTGATGGTAAGTAGATACTGTGGTCCATAGACAACTACATCTATCTTCAATTGAAATCGCAATGCAGTTACACTGAAGACTAAGATGAAATGCCTCGTTACCAGTAAAATGGGACCCAGTTTCTCTTCACTCAATATACGTAACATTAAGTTGCCATTCGACACTGATATTCTGTGAGGGCGCAGTCCTTCCCTGGTCGAACCAACCTATTTATGCTACAGCTACCCCTCACACACTACTGACTACTGAGCCACCAGCTCCTATAGACTCGCATGCCTTTTGTATTAACAAAATAGCAGATAATACGAAGGCTTGTGATGCTTGTGGGTCGATGGAGGCGGAGAAAAGGAGGGAGTCATCGTCTTCATTCTCTTACCCCTTCAAACTAGGTAAGACACATCGCTTTTCACGTGGATCCTAGCTAATTAATTTTAACCTCTTTTATATTTTTGTTAGCATATTTGCATAATTCCATTTTAGTACTAACTAACCTCATGAAATGTCAAAGCTGATATATGTTATCATTATTGTCATCGGCCCGTAAACTACGACCCGTTGGTGCCCCACACAAATTACTTTTCCAGTTTGAATAAGTTTTACCTAATTCAATGTATGCTATACAAGTGTCTCTGACCCCATCCAGTCTTTTCGTAACAGCACAAAGCGGTATGGTTTTCGGTAATACTTATTGTCACTTATTAAGTGGCGAAGCTTGCGAAGTCACTTATTGATTTCACGATGTCTGTCCGTCTGTCCGTCTGTCCGTCCGTCTGTCCGTCTGTCCCACGATTATCTCGAGAACGGTTTCGAATTTTCAAATTCTGTTTTCAGCAATCGATTACTGATCACCCAGGCATCTGAACCTCCTATTTTGAATTTTTTTTTCCGTTAGAAACCGCTACAAAGCTGATTGCTTCGTCACTTTGCTATGCTGTTAGCTTGCTAGGTTTATTGTTATTGCTCTATACTCTGTTCATTTTAGAATGAGATTTTATGTAAACAAACCAGAAAATGGGTTCTTAAGTGGTACAATTAAGTGATGATTAGAAACAAATCAAGTAAGGTACTCAAATCAGACTAAATTGTCCTTTTATTTATTTATAATAAATAACCATTAAACTTGTAGTCTAATTTAAAACTGCACGCGCCTACTTTGCATTTTTGGTAGATTTTATAACTTTTATAATATCTAATATAGTATATGTTAAAATGTATTAAAACAGTAGAAAGAATGCACAGATTGGTATTTTTTTTTCAAATTTCTATCAAAGTACAAGGGCGGCACGTACAGTTTTGAATTTAACAATCTACAACAGTATATACATATTTTTATTTAAAAAAAAAACAACAATAATTGTGTGTACTAAGACCTACAATTTCGTCTATGAGCTCAATCTTCAATCTAGCATTTGAAATGATAGTAATTGAAAACGGATAAAGAAAAACAAATGGTATAAGTAACACTAATAGTGTGAAAAACAAAAAAAAATATATAAAAATCTATTTGTATTTTCTTTTATTATATATTTACCCATATTATCCAAATTAATATAATAAATTTATTGCAGTTTATGTTGATATAATAAACGTAATTCCAATTTTTTTGTAATTTCACAGAAGTTTTAGCGCAAGTACCTACTAGTAAAGGCGAAAACTTTTATGAAACACTGTTTTTATCTTTACATAAAATCTCATGCTAAAGTGAACAAAGTAGATAGATACATACGTATATACGGGACGTGACGTGAGGGATTTACTGCATGGCAGTTACCTGGCGTACTTAAAGTACTTTGTTTGAGCTAAGAATCTTAAATCTCTTTTTAGGTCAGGACTCTCTCATTAGTCATAAACTCCATACGTAAATTATTTTCGAAATAAAAACAAATGCAGGGCTAATAGAGGTTTGGCGTGTTATTTCGTCGAGGTAGAGCCGATAACAGTTTGCATTGTATGGCTTTGTCACGCAATTTTTTGCGTATAAGGGCTTTATATATTTAAATTTCATTTTTGACATTGTTCAAGAATTACAGATTATAAATAAATTTATATAATATGACTAGATTCTGCCCGTTTGAAAAACAGTTACAATTTCATGTTTATTTTTCCATGTAGGTATTAATTTAACAAGGACAAATAGATCACTTATTTGTGTGATTTCGTCCAAATTCGTTAAGCCGTTTATGAAATTTAATTTTTAATTCAGGACAAATAGACCACCTATTTGTGTGATTTCAAACAACTTCTTTAAGCCGTTTATGAAATTTAATTTTTTGACCATTTAATAAACATCCAAACATCTTCATAATTTTCTAATAATCATCACCATCACAAGTCCAATTCTAAACATACGCCTGCCCAAAGGATTGCCACAAAACACTGTGAGCCAAGTGGCTAAGATAACCATGCAAGAAGGCGATAGATTCACTTGAATCCATCGATTTCTTGCATGGTTATCCAGGTCGTTATAGTCCATCTAGTGGAGGTCCTTTCGAGAACCTTTTTTTCTATCGTTTGTGATTCATTGGCTTAATTTATTTTGAATTCTTCTTTTGAATTGATTCCGAATTTTACTGTTATGTATATATTTCACGGTTAGAACTGTGCTTTCTTGCAATCTATTGTTATCTATTAAGCGTTTAATGGCGGCGCCATGGAATCCACTACGCCATTTTGCCCTATGGGTGTTGAAAGGGGCGGTTATGGAAAATGCGGAACCAAAGTCCGCACGCCCCGATTAAACGGCGGTAAGATAAACTCATCGGTACACTGAAAGAGTTAAAACTGTATTGAGATCTCAGGTTCAGACGCACACTGATCATTATCAGTATCATCATCATTATCATTCACCCGTTTATATAGCTCGCGGATTTCCGGCCGTATCCTGAGACAAAAGCAAAGCGCAATGTTTGTGCGCACCACACAGCACAAACATTATCGACAAGCAACGTCGTGGAATGACACTGGGAGATGGGCTTTGTAGTGAAAATTTTAATTGTTGTCAATTTATAATAATATAATACAGCTGCACAAAACTAACGGGTGCATAAAACCCAGACAAAATGTTTTATTAAAAACCCTTCTTGCGTAAAATTCTCTATAGAAAGATAAAACATCGGTATTACTTTTTTACTTTGATAAATCCCTTAAAATAATTAGAATTTTTAATACTTTAAATTAACTTTAATATGTATAATTAAAATGTTTAAAGGATTGCCTCGTTTTGTGTTTCGTCGCTCTTCACTAAGATTAAGTATTTAAATGAGGCAGCCGTATATGTTTAACAAGTTTTACCTGCAAATGTTACATGATATTCACTTAGTTAATAAAGTAGCAGTTTTATTTTGTTATACAGTGCAAGCTTCCACTGCTATTGTACGTTTGGTAATGTATAAAAACATTAAAATTTGTTGAAAACTTTGGACCGAGCGAAATGTGTAAATCGTGTCAATTTACACACGGCCATCAAAACTATGGCATAAAGACTTATAAATAAGTTTTATTTTAATAACTACGATGGAAGAAACAACGCTACGAAAGTTCTTAAATATAAAACAATACTTAGCAGACATAAGTTGGCTTCGAGGCATTCCAATTTAGATTTCAAGGGTGACATCGCAACTACATTTCGATTCTTTATTAACAATAGGTGTCTTTGGGTCACAGCATTTCTTACCATTAGGTCGACGCGATGGTGGACAAAGTGCTCGTTTGTCACTTCAAAAAATATAACGGAATAGTGTAATCGGTTTTCTTAGAAATTGTTGTCATCAATCAACATTAATATTAGAACAATGACAGAACATTTAATTAAAAACAGTCTTACGGCATGTTTCTTGGCAATCTGCATGACCGTTTTCCAGGTGACCTCATTGTGTAGCTTTGTCTGTGTGATGAACATCTTTTCCTTCGACGCCACCAGACTCGCCATGCAGTGGTAGCACTCCTCCTCTGTGGACGAAAACATCAATTATATTGTATGTTCTTTCTAATCGTGATAATGGCATTATTGGTACATAAAAGTGCAAACTAACTAGGTGGTAGAACTATCTTTTTTGCTTAGAACTACGCTTAGATACTATCGTCCAACTATTTCTTAAGGGTATTCGATAGAGCCGGTAAAACTAACGGCTGTAAGGTATTACATCCAGGTCCTCAGAGGTGGCAATGCACCTGTAGCCTGCTTTCCTTGAAGTTGGCTGCAGGTATCCACGGACTGTAGTAGTCACTTACCATCAAGTAGACTGTAGTTCGTATGTCACTTCAGTTTTTATAAAGAAAACTAGAAAAAGAACATACAAAATGAAATAACACATGATAGAATTAAGAAGCACGAAATAAGATTAAGAATATGCATGTAAAATAAGATAAATATATCGACCTCTACAGGTCTCCTCCTCAAGGTGTTCTTTGCATTCGAGAATATTTTACGTCCTTAAAATATTTTAATTTCTCAAATATGCAGGTTCGCTTAACAAGATCTCTTCAGAGTGCGTGGTAGATCAGAACTTACAATTGTTTGAGTACTACGAAATTTTAAGACTGAGTTAGCACGGATTATCACCATCACTACAGGCCATCACAATTCCACTGCTTAACATAAACCTCCCTAAGGAATGCCACACGGTCCTTAGCCACCTGCACCCATTGATCTTCCTACTGTCTTACCAAGTGGCTGCCACTTGAGAACCTTTTTTCCACATCGCTTGTCGATTCTTCGAGCTAAATACCACTTCATTTTACTCATCCGTTGAGACATGTCTAGTCTGTTTCTATTGCGGATATCCTTATTTCAAAGTCTGTCACGCAGGGCAACTCCGACCAAAGCCATAGATAGCTGAGCACAACGGCTTATATATAATATAATATTGGTCTTGTTATGCGTAAAATAATCAAATGACACTGAGATACAATATCTCCACACACTAAGTATAATAAATACAGATAAATATTCATCCTTAGGATTAAAAATATATTTGTCCTACTGTATGTAAATTCTCGAAATCAACAACGGGTAAATTGCACAATAACACAAAGTAAGGCGTTGAAAAGTGTTATACAGTATTAGATAAATTTATAACGACCAATAGAAGATTTGAAGAGTATAATTAGTTTGTAATCGTAGTCCAAATTGATTTTATAAATCTATCGCAAAATAGTGAATAGAATCCAATTTTACTTAGCAAACAGTTGTATACTCCAGGGCATCACAACACTCGTACTATTAGAGGTGCGGATGGCAGTCTGGTGAAAATGGATTCAATTAGCGCGACAGCTCTTCGGGAACGACTGGATATCTCGAGCGCGTCGAATGCAATCAACAAACAGCCGCTATAATACACACAGCACACGATCACATGACGTGAATTTAGAACTGATACAAACAGTTTTTATTTATTTATTTTTTGTATGAATGCACGAGTTTAACTCAAATGTTTTAGCAAAAATAACTAACAACGAACTTTTGAATAATTAATTAATATACTCGTCACCTAAAATTATTTTATATTGCTAAGGGCTAATTTTTGTAAATAATTTAATGGTACTTCGGTTTGCAAAAATTTGCGCTTATGAAAATGTTTATTCTTCTTATTTTAACCTACTTCAAAAAGGAGGAGGTTCTCAATTCGAGTGTATGTTTTTTGTATGTATGTTACGCGATATCTTCGCAAATTGTGAACCAATTTTGAGGATTCTTTTTTTATTAAATAGGTTATACTTCAACGGTGGTTCCATTTCAATTTGGAGAAAAAATTCTACCCGTAAGGGTAGTAAATAAATAACTTCTTTTTCAGCACTTTGAAATCGACTTTTACTTTTTGTTAAAAGTTATAATTATTCTTCATCAGCGTGTGAAAGTCCTCTCTCCCCTCCCCATTGTAGGGTCCCCTTAATCGCCACTAGCAGGCGGATTGACGATCGGGTACTCGCCTTTACAATACCCACGGGACGAAATGGGGTGATGAACAGACAATCCATGCGCCGCCATCGCATGGACTACTTTATTTAAATTAATGTTATTACGTAACTACTAGTGGTCACCACTAGTAACAATCACTATCTGAAGCTGTATTTCACTTTCAACTCCACATTAATATATGACTAGCGATTCGCCCCGGCTTCGCACGTTTGATTTCTGGATCTCGACAAAAACGTCACCTACCGGGGCCAATTGTGAATCTAAACCATTCTCTAATCAACTTAATCACACACGCACGCACGCACGCACGCTCGCACGCACGCACGGACGCACGCACACACGCACGCACGACCGCACGCACACACGCACGCACGACCGCACGCATGCACGCACGCACGCACGCACACGCACACACACACACACACACACACACACACACACACACACACACACACACACACACACACACAAATTTCATCAAAATCGATCCAGCCTTTTTAGGAGGACTTCAGTCACATACACACGGACAGAACAATTAAATAATATATAACATGCACGTATTATCTATATAATACATGCATATTATATATTATATCATTTATTAAATTCCTCTTGAATCATTCTGTCTATTGATGAAAACCGCATCAAAATCTGTTGCGCAGTTTAAAAGATCTAACGGCGGGAAGCGACTTCGTTTTATACTTTTTTTTAACAAAAAATACTAGTAATGCTATTAAACATCACTAATATTTCCTTTAACCACTTTTGGTAAGCTTAAAATTCTTGTGTTAGAAAGTGGTTCACGACAATAGTCGAATGGCGGATTCGAACCCACGACCTTTCGAGTTCGCGGTCCGCGCCCTGCCATTAGGGTACTGATACTATGTAGAGATGAGAAACACAAACATCCAATTTACAAAATATAAAAAGAACACTTTTTTTGCCTTGACATACACTCCACTATTGAAAAAGGGTAACATTTGAAATCACACATAATTCACCGCTTATTCAATCAATATGTCAGTAATTATTGATTTGTTGGCAACAAATCTTCGATGTAAAATTCTTTGGCGACGATCTCTATTCTGTGCGACTATTTGACCACCAACTATAATTGGCCTTAGAGTACCAACAATATACATTTATGCTTTTACCTACTCCGGGTCCTCAGGGGTGGCAACGCATCTGCATTTTGATTCTTAATCGAGAATAGCTGTAGATGTCCATTGGGCCGCAGCATCCACTTACCATCAGGTGGCCTGTGTGCTCGTTTGTCACCCTTATTTTATACATATAAAGAGAACGTGTGCATTTATAGATTATTGTTATAATTTCTTTTAACCAAATATTACTTTTTTTTATTTTAAAACGGTTACGTTTATAAAGAATAGAAGTAAATAACTTTTGAACTTCGCAGTCCGCATACTTAATCATTAGGTTAATGTCACTATCTATAAAATGGGCATTATATTTTCTGCCGACTTCCAAAAAGGAGACGGTAGTACTCATTTCGACTGTATGTTTTTTTATGTGTGTTACCTCATAACTTTTTACTGGGTGAACCGATTTCGATGATTCTTTTTTTATTTGAAAGCTGGTACTTCTCGTGTGGTCTGTGATATATATATGAATTTGATAAAGGTCAGACCAATAGTTTTTGAGTTATTCTTAATAACTTTTATTGAAGTCGGTTGTACAAAACTTTTAATTTTAAATTATCTTGTTTCGCCTCGAAATTTCATAGTAGGCATACGATATTTTCTTATATTTCCACTGGAAATTTCCACGTAATATATTTGGCAAAGTAACGTCGTTCAAGGTTTATTATATTTCCAATTATTAGAAAAAGGTCGTGAAAAGCGATCCCCGCAGCTATTTAACGTTATTAACGAAGTCTGTGACACTGAGTGCTCGGTCGCTAAGTGCTTCATGCCCTCTGGGAGGTGAATTCAATAAGAGGCGAACCATGTCGACCATTAGGGATAAGAGGACTGACTTAAATTAAAATAAAGGACACAAAATTTATGTCAAAAAAGAGCCATGATTTTTTTCCATCGAAAAAAGCCTTTAGATATAATGATTTATTAGGAAGTTATGAACAAGAGTTTCTGTTTTTATTTATTACATATATGTTCAGCAGCGAGGGGTGTATGTTCATCAGTGCATTGGTGAATGACTGCAATGGTGACGATGTTGATGATATATTGTTAAATTTAAGCTCTAACACATTAATTGAATAATATATCATCATCTATATGTATAATCATCATCTTGCTAGATTGTCTTCTTGCGATAGGGGTGTATTAGAAAACATCACACATTTCTTTCTATTCCGAAGCAGAATAGTACTGGAATCGTTAGCAGTCAAAACGGACGTATGCGGTCATTGGGGTGATTAAGAACAGATTTACCCTCAGCACCATTAACCTGTGTACAAGTTCTACGAAAAATTGGAAACGGGGCATTCCATCTTAGTCCTCAGGGGTGACAACGCATCTGCATTTTGATTCTTAATCGAGGATAAATGTAGACATCTACAGGTAGTGGATTGACTGTGTGCTCGTTTGTCACCCTTATTCTATTTAAAATAAAAAAACCGGCCAAGTGCGAGTCGGACTCGCGCACCGAGGGTTCCGAACAAATCCGTGGGTATATGAGTTTAAAATTATTAAAAATATATTTATTATATGATGTAATTAAACATTTATACTTTTCGCAATTTTTCCTTTATCTGTGCTATAATACGTTGCTTCGTACCAAATTTTGAGATTCTCAGTTCACGGGAAGTACCCTGTAGGTTTTGACTTTTGATTCCCTTGCGAATATCGAAAATTTGCGGCATAAACGGCTATATCTTTTGATTGCGTTGGCTTAGAAGTTTGATTTTTTCACATCCCCAAGGGACAGTAGACTTGAGTATTTGATATAAATTTCAGCTTGATACCTCTACGCGTTCCTGAGAAAAAGGGTCTTGACAGACAGACAGACAGACAGACAGACGGACAACAAAGTGATCCTATAAGGGTTCAGTTTTTTCCTTTTGAGGTATGGAACCCTAAAAACTAACATTTATTCATTATTACATAAATTAAAGGGATATTTTAACGTAGTTTACGAAGTCATTGTACAAATAAATAGACGAATAGAATAGAATCATCTTTATTCAATATAGACTTATAGTACATAATACTTTCGTTCGCCAAAAAAACCTCTGTCCTGGGAAGAACCAGCAAGAAACCCAGCGACACTTTTTTTTTAAAAAAAAGCACAATTTACAATATAATATTTTATACAATTATGATGAAAACGTTTAGAAACGGCATGGTAGTGATCACCTCATTCCCAGGGGTTATTATCAGTCATGTACTCTTCAGTAGTATAATAATAACCCTTACTAGACAATTTTTGCTTAATAAATAATTTAAATCTTTTGATAGAAAAGGTCTGTATATTTTCTGGGACTTTGTTGTAAAAGCGTATACATTGCCCCATGGAGGAATTGTTGACCCTTTGGATTCGAGTAACTGGTATAACTAACTTGTGCTTGTTCCTTGCAGTTACAGAATGTACATCACTTTTTTAATAAAACTATTTTTGTTTTTGTGTACATACAATAAGTTCTCGTAAATATATTGAGAGGCCAAAGTTAATATATTTATTTCTTAAAATTTTTCTCTATGGGATTCCTTCGGACCTAGGTTATAAATTGCTCTTTATGGCCCTCTTTTGCAAAACAAAGATAGTTTAAATGTCAGGAATTCATTAAACCTATTGTAGAATTAATATTCGAGTTCGTCTTCGGTACAAAACAAGACATTAAAATTAGATTCTATTATCTTGGCTAACTATTTAAACCAACAGATTAATGCTGATAATAATGCTTTATCGTTACATAAAAGTTAGGAGGTCATTATTCAGGGGAAGTCAGAGGAATACGTTTGTATGATCGCTTGCGTCACTGCAACGGGACTTCCTCAGTCGATTCCCCTTATTTAATGAAGAGTTCATAGGTACATACATTTTTTGTTTATTGACGATCACAGAAGTCACAGTGTCACAGAAGTGACGACACAAAGACCGAGCGAAGTCGGCCACGGTTGAGCGTGTGCCTGCTAGCCTACTACTACCATACGTCAGAGGAGTCACAGACAACATTGGCTACATCTTGAAGCGAGCTTCAATTAAAACCTACTACAAGCCGTCAAAGAAGATTAGTAAATTTTTATGATCCGTCAAGTGTCATATGCCTCTACAAAATGTAGGAGTGTACAAGATGGATTGTGAATGTGGTCTCTCTTACGTAGGACAGAAAAAAAGATCTATAAAAACCCAATATTATTATTTTATACGTGATAGAGCCATGCTGCAGCTATATTATGGTTGTAGCACGAATGGGTCGGCTCGACCGGGGAAGGACCACGCTCTCACAGAATACCAGCGTAAAATAGCAGCTTCACACTGCTGTGTTTCGTATGTTGAGTGTAGAGAACTGGAGACCCTATTTACTGGAAATGAGGCGTTCCATTTTAGTAACAACGCATCTGCATTTTGTTTGATGTAGATGTCTATGGGCTACAGCAACCACTTACCATCAGGTGGACTGTGAGCTCGTTTGTCACCCTTATCATATAAAAAAACATAGTTTCGCTATCCTGTTATCATATATAAATCAATGACATGGTTATATTTTTATAAACATTACATATTTAATATGGGTTTTGTTTTCAATTATATTTTTATAACTAAATATACGTTATATTTTTTATTTAACTATTGATATTATAAAAATGTAACATAAATGAAAAATAGATAAAGTTAAAAATAAATGAACTCTTATGTGACACATTAGTCTCTATAAGCTTTCGACAGGTGATCTGTAACTATCGTAAATAAGTATAAATACAATTGTAATTGTTTAGGTCAATTAATAAACAAATAAAAATATATCGACTACATTTACTAACGCCCAAACAGTTTTCAACTAACAAAGTTACGCGGTCAACGACCTCCTTCTAATTCATGGACAAACAAATTTTGGCTATACGTAATGTGTGTAACATTGGTACAAACATTAACAAAGATTCCTTATTATATACCATATTCTAGTTAATGTTAATTTTATTAATGACTAGTTTGAAAATTATGTAAAGTTATTTTAGTTATACAAGTCAAATAAAGTTGGTCGTATGTTAAGTTATAACGATCGTAAAAATTTGGCCTAATGTAGCAACTCAACATCACTTGCGTTAGCGAAAGATAAAGGTGTCTAGTTTTATTTAAAAAATATATCATGTTTATGGTACCTTTTTGGTCTATATGTTTGCTATTGTTCAATAAGGAAGAAAAAAATAAGTGATTTTAGCAGATATTCACTACATACTATTTTATCACAAAAATAAACAGACATAAAAGTTAAAGGTGCAATAAAAACAATATAATAAAATTATATAGGCAATAAGCACGGATAATCCCAGGAAATTCCAAAAACTGCGTATAACAAACAAAGCTAAGATTGTAGCAAATCTGCCAATCTTAAAATGTGTAAGACGTTTTATTATTTAAGTCGTCCCAATCTCAGCTACATTTCTACGTATGTCGTTATGAGCCTTTGAGTAGGATTAGTGATGGGACATTAGAAAAGATCATCAATTTTTTTCTATTTATATGTAGTAATTTTGAATTCGCTCTCTGGTGTAAAAAATGGTTTTATATTAGATGTCGCCAAAGACGGGGTGGGACCGAGCATTAATTTTTTTGCGACCTTGTTAATGAAATGACAAATGAGGTCACAGTCCACCTGATGAAAAGCGTCTATAACTTGGGGAAACTTACAGCCAATTCAATTTTTTCCTTTTTTTATAATGGCTTTTATCTCTAACGTATAGCCAAATTTATTAAGAATAACCTACACGTAGATTATCACCCCCAAAAACTAAAATAGAACCACTCAAATGAATTTATCACTGGTCATATACAGGTCTTTTGATCTTAGTCACATGATAAGACATAAATTATAACAATTCTAACCTGATGGCAACTGCAGTCCATGAATACTGCATCCAACTCTAACTGAGGCGCATTGAAAGCCCTAAGGATACCCCCATAAAGTGTGTAATAATACTAGTTCTCTCTTTCCTTACTAATAGGAACATAGCTGGTTAGTTTGCTTAAAGCCAGAAATAAGAAAGAGGGCGGTTTACCTATCCGCTAACGGTCCTAGACATTAAAGACTTACCTACTAGTATGACTTTAATAGAAGGAACGCCTTAAATGAAAAAAAAATATGTGTCATGCTTGGTAACATGCAATTAAAGATGGTAGTTTTAGTACCAGTTTGAGATATTTCCTCCTTTCTCCGCCGCAAGCATATTTGTCCAGGACGAAGTAAGGCGCGCGTCATTCGGTAGACAAAAAGTTACTTTATTTGAAACGTAATTGCCTATTATCAAGAAATAAGGGATCTAAATAAAAATGTAACTGATGAAGAAATTAATTCAACAGTACGCTATTCATATTGTCGAAAAATATTATCCAATTTTCGCTTAAAAACACGAGAACTCGATGGAATAAAGTATTTTGAAATCCATTCGATTAAGAAATTAATTGAATATTTTATGTATGCATATTTTTTATTTTATGTATGTATGTATATTTTTCGAGCATAAACTATTTCAAAAAGTATTAATCCTCGTCAAATTCGTATCTTAAATACGATATTTTGTCCAGCCTTGCCTTAAGTATATAGCTATATAGTGTACCCTCGGCCCATAGAATCCACTTATAAACAGGTGGAGTGTGTGGCCGTTTATCATCCTTATTTTTAAGTATCTATTATTATATGACTAATTCTTAAGAAAACGATGCGTAACATTTATCTAATTCTTAAATAATCCTTATCGTGTTACTCATTTAAACAATTACTACATATTCATGTTATCGTTTACATATTTAGTCTACAGACACAAAAAACGCGACGCCGCGTCTCGCCACATTGAAACTTGCAAACAATCGAATATATTCAGCGTCAGCGTGTACGAAAATACCTCGATCTTTGACCCGTTTGATAAAAGTTGATTATTCATTGGGTATTCAGCGCAGTCTTCTCTGAGAGTTCTCAAGAGTTATCGATAAAAGACCCGGAATCACGCACGCGACGTGACTAACACCAGATAACTGTCGAAATAATTAACGTGTTTCCGGCTCTATTATCTCTATTATTAATTTTATTTTGTGCCCATTTTAATGTAGCCGTGTTTGCAACAGGTAAAATGGATTCCATAGAAAAATTGGAGCAATTGTTTCAGGTGGTGTCTTGTCTGGGGTTAGTAAACGTAATATGCCAAGCGTTTCAACTACTCGTATCTAGTCCCTGTATCGGATACGGTAATACCGTATATACATGCATATAGTTATTAGCTGGCTCGGCAGACGTTGTTCTGGTAGACCCTCAGTCCCGTTAAGTGGCACGATGCGTTTCACATCGAAATGTTTAAAGTGTAATTGAGTAGCATAGCTATAAAACATCGTCTCTACAAAATAAATATATTGTGTGTGTAACATTGCCACCAACGATTATATGTAAGAAAGATTATATTTTCGAGTGAATCATCTCTTTGTGGTAGAGCCTCGCCGTAACGTATTATGGCTGCAGCATGAATTGGGAAGGACTACATTATGTTCGCACAGAATAGTAGCGGTAAATAGCAGGATAATGATGCTGTTTCGTATGGTGAATGACGAAAAACGACGACCCTTTTTCTCTTTAACAATGTTAGTCCTCAGGGGTGACAAAGCATTTGCGTTTTGATTCTTAGTCGATGATGTCGTTGTCGTTGATGAATATGCAGTTGTTTATGAGCCTCAGCATCCATTTTCCATCAAGTGTAGTCACACTTACTTTTATAAAAAAAACAATGATGAATCTCAGTTCATACATGTATTATATTATTATGGGGTATCTATAAAGTTTTCTCATCTGGTTGGGCAATATAAATATATAATTGTAAATAAACATGGTAAACGTACATAAATATCAATAAAATAAAATAAATACATAAAAAATACATAAATATATAAAAACCCAACCAGATGGAAGCCCTCGGCAGAGGAGAGGAGAGACGGCCGAGGGTTAGGGGGAAAGGGAAAGAAACCGGCGGACGATGCGGGCGGTATCGAGGAGCACCGCCTTCTGCATTTGAGCTTGGAGCGGTCCGTCACGGAGTCCCAGTCGCCTCAGATGACCCGAGAGGCTGACTGGAATTAACCCATTTGCAGAGACGACTACAGGTATAATTTCGGCCGGCAATCCACCCCATATGTCGGTCACCTCGTGAGCCAGGTCCAGATTTATATTATTATTATTTTGGGTTATCTTTAAAGTTTTCTCATCTCGTTGGGCAGTATAAATATATAATTGTAAATGAAAATTGTAAACATACATAAATATCAATAAAATAAAATAAATACATAAAAAATACATAAATACCTATATAAAAATCCAACCAGATGGAAGCCCTCGGCAGGGGAGACCAGACGGCCGAGGGTTAGGGGGAAAGGGAAAGAAACCGGCGGACGATGCGGGCGGTATCGAGGAGCACCGCCTTCTGCATTTGAGCCTGGAGCGGTCCGTCACGGAGTCCCAGTCGCCTCAGATGACCCGAGAGGCTGACTGGGATTAGCCCGTTCGCAGAAACGACCACAGGAATAATTTCAGTCGGCAGACCACCCCACATGTCGGTCACCTCGTGAGCCAGGTCCAGATATTTAGTCAGCTTATCTGTTTCGGCTTTCACGAGGTTCTCGTCATAAGGAATGGTAATGTCGACCAAAAATATCCTTAACTGTGCCCGGTCCATCAGCACAATATCAGGCTTATTCGCAAGAATAGTCCTGTCTGTGATGATGGCCCGGTCCCAGTAGAGCCTGGCACGGTCATTTTCGAGCACGGCTTCCGGCAAGTACTTATAATACTTATTATTATTATTATTATTATACATAGTGCCGTGTAGTGGCGGCATTAAAGAATCCACTAGGCCGTATCGTCGCGTGCGTGTCGTAAGAGGTGATATAGGGAAACTAAGCCAGGAAATGGGCAGCAGCATCTTGTTAATAACAACTCAAAATAATAATATAATCTGCGGTTTTCTACCCCCCAAGACATACAAGCCAATACTCAAAGCAACAACAAAACAATGCAACATAGAAGCCAAGCGATCTATTTTCAGCACTAGACCTTGATAAAAAAATGAATGAAAATGTTGTAATAAATAGATTACTGAAAATATTATAAGGCAAAATCTTTCTAGAAACTTAATAATCTCTTATCGGATTTATCGCGATAATCTAAATCTGATTTTCGAGAAGAGGTGATACTAAGAGGTCCGTGATAAGGCAATATCAATGAAGTGAATCAGGCGATGCATTTAAGGCTATCTACTTATTGTGATAAGGCACTTGCTGCAAAGTATTTATGTATATATAATAATTAACGCAACTGATACATTGAATAAAGTTCTCCCGATCCAACTTAGTGGCCTCCTATTTGACGATTACAGATTCACAGATGGGTGCTACTGTCCTCCGCGTCAAATCCCCGCGTAAGCATCGCCGACAAGATGCTTTGGCTACCAATTTAGATAGGCTAAATCACCCATTTGACATATTTAATCCCCGAAGTAAAACAATCAATAATCCAGTCATAAAATTAAAAATTTTAATTTTATAACTGATTCTATAGTCACATTGTAGTAGTCAGTATGACTTCAAGCTCCACAAGACATTATCAACAATACAATTGATTACAATGCTATCTTATACCGCATAAATATGACATAATAGTACCAATACAGTACCATACGTATAATAACAATATGGGAACCAGTAAAATCCTCAATTGCCTATTATTACGAGGGTGACACTGAAAGTTCTTAGAAAATCAAAAACTGAACAAACTAGCAAGTTATTAGTTTTATTATATCTTTTCAAAATAGTGTCCATTTACATCAATACATCGCTGCATCCGATGGAACCACTGAGAAAAGCTCTTTGCCCACTCGTCCTTATCTCGGCATTTTCAAACGCAGCCACTGCTTCCTTGGCGTCCAAAGAATGTTTTCCTCGAAGTTTTAATTTTTTAATTTTCGGAAATAAATAAAAATCGCAAGGTGCAAGGTCTGGGCTATAGGGCGGGTGACCCAGTAATTCCACGTCTGACGTCGCCAAGTAGTCGATTGCTTGCTTGGCGGTGTGCGACGAGGCGTTGTCGTGGTGAAGGAGGACCCTACTGCGAGGTCGTTTCTCCCCAACTTTTCCTAAGACAAGTGGCAAACAATTGTTAGTGTACCACTCTGCAGTAACTGTTTTTCGATCCTCTAAATCAATTCTTGCGTAATGACCTGCCATTCCGAAGAACGAGGCCACCATCTTTTATTCCCAGGCTTCAACCTCTATTCACTTTAGTTGGCAACTCCTCGGAAGGAAACACCCAGACAGCAGAGTTTTGTGTTGTTATCAGTGTGATGTCGCTGCCGAACTCCTGTTTAATTTCCTTCAGTCGCCTCTTACGTCACCCACAGAGTGATATATATGAGTAGTGAATACTCTCCCGTCGCTATTACACAGCTTCAATATGTACTTATTATAAAATTGTCACCTAATCCTGATAAATTTTTGAGTAAGGCCAAAACCTGCCAAAACCCCAAACGTTATAACGCTGTGAGTCATTGAGACAGATAGAGACGAGAGGAATGACTTAGGGTACTGCTCTTATCCCTTATACTCCTACATATAGTTATAAGGAAATAACAATTTTTTTCTCAATTAATAGCAGTACCCTAGAAATCATGAACTTTATAACAAATTTAAGAAACACAACAAATCCAAGAGTTGATAACAAAATGATTTCTTATATTTAAGCAGACGCTACACATTGAATAAAATTATTTTTACTGATTTTATCGCGTTTTTAATAAATAAAATAAACGCGAATTAAATTGAACCAGTGCGGACTGATAATAGCAAATAAAATTCGCCGATTAGAAGATCTGAAGACCAAGCGCGCAAGACGTATAACATCTTTAAATTTTGTGAAGAGATGCAGAGACCATAATCTCATTCTTACGTGGGTCAGAATATCAACCAAAAAGGACATTAAGGGAAGCGCTAAGATCCTTAAATCAGACAAGTTAAACGGTGTTCAGTAACGGTAACTGCAAAAACAGTTCGATCTTCAATTCATAAATAATATCTTAGACAATTTGTCGAGTAAAAAATAAACGCGATTAAATCCATAAAAATAGTTGATAACAAAATTAACTTATTCCAATCAATATAACGCGCATGTAACAAGGTTACGCGAAAATCGATTATAGTGTTAATTCGTTCTCGCGTAATAATTGTACGTGACAGGTGTCACATATTAGGCCTTTTATTTATTTAATATCTGTTACAAAAACAAGTGACTTAGTTCGTGTAGACTTGAAAAGCGGTAAACATATTTATCGTTATCGTTACACGATATAGATCTTAGCGCTTCCTCGAATGTCCTTTTGGTAACAACGCAACTACTTATTTGGTATTTCATTAAACACTAGTAACACCAAATAATAGTAAATATTCTGTACATGTGTTTGTTACTGAACTCCTTCTAAATGGCTGGACCAATTTTGTGTGGGTTTAAGTTGGTACCTGGATGGTTTACATTCACAATTGAAGCCGGTAGGTGATGCTGTTGTCGAGATCCAGAAATCACCCGTGCGGAGTCGGGGCGGGTCGCTAGTTACGTTATAAAAATGTGTGAATTGTAACTAGATTATATCATAAAATTGAAAATAAGGATGATACAGTATGTGGTGCAAATATACAATAAGTAGTTACTTACATAATTGCACCACATGTAAATATGATGTAAATCATCGTTACCGTAGCAACAAATGGGCATCCGAGTCAGCGTTATTCTGCAGTAGAATAACCACAGACTGGTTTTTTTTTATAGAATTAGAGTGACAAACGAGCACACAGTCCACCTGAAGGTGTGTGAAGTAGTTGCTGTGGCACATAGACATCTACATCTATCCTCGATTACGAATTAAAATGCAGATGCGTTGTCACCCGTGAGGACTAAGATGGAATGCCTCGTTTCCAGTAAAAAGGGTCTCCGGATCTCTACACTCACCACACGAAACACATTAGCATTAAACTGCTATTTTACGCTGGTATTCTGTGAGAGCGTGGTCCTTCCCCGGTCGAGCTGACCCATTTGTGCTACATCTATACTATTAATATAGCTGCAGCAAGGCTCTACCACGTAAAGCCTTGGTGGTGGGTTTTAAATAGTGCCTGATATTGTACACAACAATTTCTTTTTCTGCAGACTTCCAAAAAGGAGACGGTACTTAATTCGACTGTATGTTTTTTTTTATGTGTGTTACCTCATAACTGTACTGGGCGAACCGATTTCGATGATTCTTTTTTATATGAAAGCTGATAGTTCTCGTGTGGTCCCATATGAATTTGATCAAGGTCAGACCAATGGTTATTGAGTTATTCTTAAATAACCTATATTGAAGTCGCTTATATTCAAGTCGGCTGTACAAAATTTTTAATTTTTAATTATTATTAGTTAATCTGTAATGACATTTTTAATTAACATTTATTTCATGCTATTTCACAAACTGCCGGCGACATACGTAACGCTCGCTTTGACATGAGGATGTCAAAGCGAGCGTTACGTCGGAGCTATTATGTCTATTAGCGTTGACGTAGCCTCTATCATACGTGACGCTCCACACGATCCGCCTCTTATAGACGACGCTACACGGAATCACATGTTCGATAATTTTACTAAAAATACATTATTATGTTTGGTGGTAAAAAAAATTTAAGTAATAAAATTTATTCCATGATATCTTAGTAATATTAATTCTTATCGTTTCATAAGAACTCGTTTCGGGTCGACATAGAGCTTACGTAGGTAAGACACTGAGATGTATAAACATTTATTTTTATTTTCGTAGTTTATTGTTTTATGCTTTACAACGCGAGCTTATAGACTTTGTTTGCACACATAGTATTAAGAGGCGTATTACAAAAAAACGCGAAATTACAAGGTTTCCTCGTTGAAATTTTATGTTTATCGTTCATTGCTTGAAATAACAATTAATTGGTAAAAATAGTTCGTTTTCTCTCCTCAAATAAGCTCGGAATGGATTTTAGATAACTTATTTATTTAATCAGTAATAATCATTCTCCCGATGCATGTTTAGGCAAAAACTCTCGAAGACATGATTTGGGAGCTCTAATTTGTAGATTCTATTGAATATCGACCATCAAAAGAAATATTTTTATCTCCCAAATATCCTACACTTTAATAATAGCTGAATCTATTTTCGTTATATGCATTTCACGCTAGGAAAAAAAAATCGACATAATTCAAAAAATGACCAAAAAAGCTTCGATACAAGCCTCTATATTTCCGAAGTTCTACATCATTTAGAAGTAAAATTTATACCAAAATAATCATCAACATTTGCTTTAACTATGCTATTATTTTTACTTTTTAAATCGTTACTATTATATTTTAATTAATTAAATAAAAGTACTATATATTTCACTGCGCCGGCCATCTGCGATCAAAACAAGAAAAATACTCCACCTATACGAATGCTAGGGACTCCTGTCCCATGGCAAATGACAGCAAAATATTTAGGTGTCACCCTTGACTATAGGCTTACGTTTGAGCCTCATGTCAAAAGAGTGACACGTCTAGCTCGTTTCTATCTAGGTAGGCTTAACAGTATGTTAGGCAGACATAGTAAAATGTCATTAAGAAATAAGCGAACCCTTTATAAGGTTTGTATACGACCGGTAATGTCTTACGCGGCGCCTATTTTTGCACACGCTAACGATAAAATTATTAACGAACTCCAAGTAGTTCAAAACCTTTTCTGTCGTCGAGCTACGAACGCACCTTGGTACGTCCGTAATGCCGACCTTCACCGGGATTTAGAAATCCCAACAATCCAGCAATTTCTTAAAAAACTCTCTGAAAACTTCTTTAAAGTATCAGAGTCGCATAACAACACATTAATTCGTGAGGCAGTTACTTATACAGCCCCACTCCCCTCCCGCTACAGCGTCCGCAGGCCGAGAAACACTCTCTCGGACCCGCCAAATAAGTTGTCAAGCGACCTGAACTGCCTCCTGGCGGCTCAGGCCAATTCTAGTTAAATTAAAAATTATTTAAAATTAATAATATGCCTTCGTAGGCACTCCCTAAACGGCATTTAGCCGTCTGCGCCCTCTTTTCCCAAAAGAGGGTCGCTTTAGATACGGCATAAGAAGATTTCAACAGCTGGTTGCCAGTCCCCAAAGGCAGTTTTTAGGGGGTATCACTTAGGTTCCCCTTGTAGGCAGTGAGTCCCCCATAACCACTATAGACCGGCTATAGTGGTATGCGTAATGCATTTTCTGCCTCCCTCTGTGGTAGCCCATTTCCAATTGCTTCGGGCGCAAAAAAAAAAAAATAACCATCTGCGATCATTAACGCGCGAGCGCTTGCCGAGGGTGGACCTGCGTCAGTTTATTTCGGGCCCTGCATCGTTTCGATACTACCGTAGTGTGCGTCGATTGCCTGCATACTAGAACATCGTCAACTACGACCGCAATTTTTGATCGATCGGTTTAAAACTATTTTATATAGTTAGAATTTAGATCACGTCTCTTCCATTAAACATGGTAGGGACAACGAGTTTGCAGCATGTGCACAATTGAGCAAACAAAAAAATATTAATATAGAAAAATGTGGTCTATTCATTGACCTAGATCATTGTTAATTGTTATTTGAGGGCTTCCCCTAATGGTTTATACAGCAACGGTCTTATTGAAGTTAAATGTCCTATTTCCGCTTTCGGAATAGATTTTGACACGGCCTTTCGACAAAAAAAAAGTTAAAGTTTATAAATTCAGTGATTCAAGTGTAACATTAAATCAAAATAATGACTGGTTTTACCAAATCCAAGGCCAGCTTCATTTAGCAAATAAAAATGTCTGAATACTTGCCATAATATGCATTGGCCCAGATTAATGCAGTAAAAGTACTAAAAATTTACAAATACGACCAATTTTAGATTTTCATTATGTTACCCAAGTTACAAGCTTTTTATGAAAAGTGTCTACTGCCTGAAATTATCGAATCGAGAAAAGTTCGGTCAATGCCGTCGCAGCAAATATTTTTCTTATAAAAAAATATAGTAATTGACTGTAAGTACCGATTAAAAAAATATTAGTTACATTTGGTTGTTATATTTATTAAAACAGGTTGCAACCGTTTATTTATTTATACCACTATTCTACCGGTAGTAGACATAATCGATTATTAACATTCGATTACAGCGTAACAATTAAAATATTTGTGTACTTAATTTGACACTAAATTTCATAAATAATGAATAATATATCAAAATGGTATATAATAGTAAATAATAAATTATATAATAATAAATTAATAAGATAACATTAAAATGACACACCAAAAAATATTCCATCCACTGAAGCCCATCCTAAGAAAACTTTGTATTATGGAAGATCAAGATCGTTTAATCGCCATACTCACAGTATTATAGTGCGAGCGAGTGAATAGATATGAAAGAAAGTATCGGTCGCGTAGCTTGCCGCCCGCTCGGTGCGTAAAATACCTAAATTTGCGAAACGCCGAAATGTAAGAGGGCTCTTAACCTAAATCTTAATAAAAATGCCCTTCCATAAAACTTTAAAATTGACTTAGTGCTTCGTAGGACACGCATTTTATTTATTTATTTTATAGAATAAGACACAGTCCACCTAATGGTAAGTGGATGCCGTGGCCCATAGACATCTACATCTATCCCCGATAATGAATCAAAATGCCGTGTGCGTTGTAAACCCCGAGGACTTGATTTTAATTGTTATTTAAAACGGACACATTCATCATCAGCATTATCATTGCAGCCCTTCACAAGTCCACTGCTGACCATAGACCTACCCCAAGAAATGCCTCAAATCACTTTCTTGAGCCACCTGCGTCCCTTAAACGGACACATTAATGTTGCTTCATCCTAATATTTATTTCTAAATGTTTCTAATGCTAATTGATAAGCACTCAAAATCTGAAGTTTAATTTTGAATCTCCTTGAAAACTTCATTCCTGTTTACATTTAGTTTTATTATATAATATTATAGTTTAGTTTTTATTATATATTATATTTATATTTTGATTATCTCATTTTAAAAAAATCATACCTAAAACCTCAAAAGGGCATACTGCAAATTTTTAATCTTATCCATCAGACTCTTATGATGACTACGGACAGAAAAATATTACTAGGGTTCTCTCTTTGTAGGGAGATTGTAGTCAGATTTGTAGCGAGGGAAAAACACAGTCGAATTGTCAACCTCATTCTTTTACCAACGTAAAAATAATAATTAGGTGAAAAGTTCGATACCTACTGAAAGAAATCCCAGTGCGCTACGTAGGAATTGAAAAATATCATTATCATCGTAATCGTCTAATCATACTGAATTATCAAATGTGTTTCACTGTTTTACATCACATTTTACAGATGAGTGACGTCCCTCGATAAAGGACATACGTAAGTGATAACAGTGAATTGTACTTCATACGCACCGAGTACGTAAACCTGACAGGTGTGATTCAACTAGATGTTGTCGCTGTATTGATAAACAGCAGATAAAAGTAGATTGCTTTCAGATGATCCTGTTACGTACATACTATGTACATCATGAAAATATCCGAGATAATTTTTGACGTTTCTCTTTCGCAGTTTCTTGTGATAGGTTTTATTTTTATATAAATAAAGGTCATAAACTAGCAATTAGTTCACCTGACGGTTGGTGAATGCTGTGGCCCATTAACACCTAAATCTTTCTCGATTGAAATCAAAATACAGGTATAAATCCCTACTCCTGTGGGACTGGAATGCCTCGAAACCTATAGGATGTCCGGTTCTCGTATCTTATCACAAAAAGAATCAGTATTATATCATAGTGTTATGTAATGCTTGTATTTTATCACTTCTACATTTTACGCTCACTTAAGATATCAGAACAAAATAAGAGCAATAAGTAATATTAATATAAAAAAAATACAGACAAGGTATGTACGTCAGATCTAATAACGTTCTTAAATTTAAAATTGCAATTAAAACTAATTTTAACTTTTATAATAAATTATTTGTTTCTTAGTCCTTTAATTTAATAATTTATTTTTTTATCACTAATAAGATAATATTTAATCAAGTGTCCACCTTATTGCATTGGTTATGTGGTCCTATCCTACCTAATAAAAGTGAAAATACCTAATTACGCGCTGTTGTTTCGGTGACAACATATTAAGCTGAGTGAGATCCGTTTGCATAACGCGCCACAGCACACAAGACGGGGAACGTAGTTTTACTGTAATTTATAACTATACAACTTGTACTATTATCTATATATAAATGTTTGCAGAACGATTCTTTCCACTCATAATAAACCTTATTAAAATAAGGTAACCTTCAAATTTTTTTTTGCTCTGTTACAAAGCGATATCTCGAAATACTAAAAATAAGATAGTAAAAGGCTTTAACGAACATAGCTGCAGCGTGCACCTGCGAGCAATTGAGGACGGTTTCATTTAATTATTTCTACGTGCTAAGGATTCTGTCACCGCCTTGAGCAGGCATGACGCCCACCACGCAAATGTTGAACACAAATACGCATAACAATTATTGTTCATGTTACAAACTTTGAACTCGTAAGTTAATAATTGCCTTAAAGGAGTTATATAAGCTTTCAAATTTGATTAAAAAAATATTGACTGGAAGCGACGAACCTATCCTAATCGACGAGTCCTAATTATATTTAAATAAATACATTAGGTACATAATTAATGATGCCATATTTTTTAAGTTCCTTTGACCAGAAAAGAAACGGCGAAATAAACTCTCCAGATATCTTGTTTTTATTTATTTTTTAAAGCCAAAAATGCACAATTCTTTATTAAAATGAAAACGAAAAACATATAAGTAACCACAGCATGTCCTATAATAAAATAATATTAAAAAAATGTATAATCAAAGGTAATAATTGTTTTGTAACAGCAGACACAAGTAGCACCTGTTCACAAATACAAGTAACCTCGATCTAGACTATTAACAAATTAATGTCATATAATAATTATACATTATCGACTCTACGTTATGGAGATGTTGCAATACTTATTAATTTTTGAACCTCTGTAATGAGGGCATCCACGACTTTTTCTGCCACCAGGGCGGCGCCACTTTCGAGTGAGGTAAAATATTTGACAGATTTCATAGCGGGGACGATAATTTCTTAGGAAAATGTAATCTTTAAGGTTTCTTTCTGTATTATTAGTTATATTTTATATTAATTACATTAGAAATGAATAAACCAAACTATAAATATAACTAAAAGACGACTTTAAAAAAAAAAGTTATAATGTGCAAAAAATAAAAAATCAAACCACTGACGCATTGTGTTATATATTAATATAATACTCTAGACAATGATAAACTATTATTTAAAACTAATTTCTCAATTAAATGACACTGTGTAACAAAAAACTTTACCTCAGTCGCTAGTAGCGACATCTGGTGAGTGGAAGATTATTAGCCCTCATTAAATGTAATTATTGCGCGAAAATAAAAACATTTTATAAAAATTGACGGACAAGTTGTGTGAAGACAAAAACGCGAATCATAATAATTGCCTCCAGCCAGAGAATCCATTAGTCCATAATATTATCCTACCCTACTCCTTTTTAAAAGGCCGACAACGCATAAAGGCCGACAACGCATCTGTAACTCCCTCCCTGGTGTTTTGGTTGTTCATGGGCGGCGGTAGTCACTTACCATCAGGTGAGCCGCATGCTCGTTTGCCCCCTCTCCTATAAAAAATAAAAAAATTATCCCGTGGATGACGTTAGAGGCGTCAAATATTTTGCAAAATACTCCTGACACCTATAATAAGTAAGCGTATATTACGTATATAAAGTTCTTTATAACGATGATAATATGTCGCAGACAAAAGGTTTAATCAACTGGTTGATTGGATGGCATGCTCGTTAGTTAAATGCCGGCTTACAATTGAATGCCTAAAGAAAGCTTAGCGAAATCGATTAAGCCATCTGGTTAAACGAAATTATTAGTTTCAAAAACCATTAGTTCGATGGAAATTTTAATTCCAAATTATACATAAACTCTCACGTCTATTATCCAGAGGGGTAGGCAAACTACGGACTTCAATTTGGCATTCATGTTCGTCGGTTAAGGGTACTTTTAATTTGGCCCATCTTTTAAGTCTAGGGCGACCCTTGTCAACTCTGCCATTAACTTCAGAACTTCAGCAGCATAAATTTCATAATTATGTTGCCAATTACGGAACAAACTTGTGTCTGAAGTCGAGTCTTTGCTGGACAAAGTCTCGGACTGGGGGCGATTAAATTTAGTCCAGTTTAATCCTCAGAAGACACAAGTTTGCGCGTTTACCGCTAAAAAGAACCCCTTTGTCGTATCTCCTCAGTTTCAAGGCACTCCCCTGGTTGCCTCAGCCAGTATCGGAATCCTCGGCGTCGACATATCGAGTGACGTGCAGTTTCGTGGTCACTTGGAAGAGAAGGCCAAATTGGCCTCTAAAAAGCTTGGCGTGCTCAGCAGAGCGGGACAGTATTTCATGCCGGCACACCGCCTGCAACTTTACAAGGCGCAGGTTCGGCCTCA
Source organism: Parnassius glacialis (assembly GCA_033319125.1). NCBI lineage: Eukaryota > Metazoa > Arthropoda > Insecta > Lepidoptera > Papilionidae > Parnassius > Parnassius glacialis. Next base: position 48,190,587 of record JAVANC010000017.1, read on the forward strand.
CATGGAATGCTGTTCCCATCTCTGGGCAGGGGCTCCCCAGTGCCAGCTCCTTCCACTTGACCGCATCCAGCGCAGAGCGGCTCGAATCGTCGACGAACGAGTTCTTTCCGATCGGCTCGACTCATTGGCGCTGCGAAGAGATGTTGCATCTCTTTGCATTTTCTTTCGCATCTACCATGGGGAGTGCTCTGAGGAATTGTTTGGATTAGTCCCAGCCGCCAAATTTCACGAACGCACATCGCGGCAGAACTCCCGATACCATCCACACCATCTGGATGATTGGCGGTCCACCACTGTGCGATTTAGAAGATGTTTTCTTCCTCGCACGACTTCCTTGTGGAATCGTTTACCATCAGCGATTTTTGCGGACCAATACGACTTAGGAACCTTCAAGAAAAGAGCGTACTCCTTTTTAAAAGGCCGGCAACGCATCTGCAATTCCCTCCTTGGTGTTGCAGTTGTTCATGGGCGGCGGTAGTCACTTACCATCAGGTGAGCCGCATGCTCGTTTGTCCTCTCTCCTATAAAAAAAAATTGGTTAAAATGATGATGCTGGGGTTTTTAGGCTAAAGAATGAATATATAATGTAATATATTATAACCAACGAACAAAACTAACCTTAGTTTAGCCGGCTAATCTTAAGGTTTTTTTTCATACTAAGATCAGCCGAAACCTTAATATATTGCAAATGTCTACTCGTATGTATTCAGAAAGGGTACAACCATTATTATTGATATTAAGCCATCACTTGTGTGTGTACGCTAGTATTAAAAATGTAACAGATACTTTGATGTGGCTTCACATAGAAAAGAAAATGGCAAATTTCACTAGTCTCAGTCATTTCGAGCGTGCGTCGTAAACTTCCTAACGACATCCCATTATAAAACTAGCCCAATTTGCTTCTGTGTCGTTAAAACGTCGTTTTGACCGCGAACTAAAAGCTATTGTTCGTTGATATGAGATAAAATGTATTTGGAGAATTCAGCACAAACTGTGCTATAAATAGCGAATGTAATGTATGAATCTGAAACGGAACGTTGTTAACAGTTTTCATTTTATACATCGCCACAGAAAACGAGGTGCCAATGACCTCCGCATTTATGAAGACAAGTAAAAACACTCGTGATGAGATGATATACGTTATGTAAATAATTTTGTTGAAGCTAGTCTTAGATAGAGAACGCAAATGAATAAATCAAATTGATCGCATCTAGCAATGTGACGGTTAGTTTACGATGGGTATAAAAAAACAACAGTAGCCAAAAATGGTTAAAGGGGCGCATTACGAATCTAACAAGTCGAGGCGTTAATACAGAATAAAATGAGCTATTCCATATTAGTCCTCAGAAGTAACAACCCATCTGTATCCTTCTATGTTTGAGGTTGACTGCAGAGGTCCATGGGCTGCAGCCACTTACTATGAAATGGACTAAAATTTATTCGTGTTTTCAGTTTTATTAAAAAAAAAACCCTCCGTGCACAAGTACTTAAAATAGTAATTATGTTGCTATTCTTAAAAATCCAATATTTTGTAGTTTCATAAAACTAAAAACATATTTCTGCTTTCATCATCCGGCCAGACGAACCGATGCAATGTACCCATAGGACTTATAAACACGTTAATTTAGCGTAAATTCACACAGTCTTATTACAAAATGTGGTTTATTGGTAATATCAGATGTAAACTATGGCTGAAAAGAATCTTCTCGTTGAAAGAAGTCCCTTATATTAGCCGCGAGGACAGTTAGTGAAATTTGACATTTGCTGTCAAATTCAATACTCTACATTTTAGTTTACATATTTCCGTTAGATTTCTTTCGTGAAACAGATTCTTATTTAATACTTTTTGTAATAAGATGGAATAGGTTTATGAGAAACCACAGAGGATTTTATTAACCGATCTGCTGTCTCCATTATAAAAGCAGGCCGATAGATACATATTATTGTAGTGCCATCAAATTTTCATACATATTTACAAAGACTCAAGTAGATTTAATAATTAGAATAGTTGAAAATCAATTTTCTACATCTATTCATCGAAATACAATCGAGAAAACGTGTTAAAAGTTTATTTTAAAAATGAAAAAGACAGTTGTATAATTGCAACCTATGTAATATGATAGAGATAAGGTGATAGAGTAGTCTTTAGAAGCGACATTAGCGAAATGAAAGTTGCGGATATACGTAGTGATTATGTACTCTTTGGGTGCGGACTGCAAACTCGAAAAGTTGACGGCTCGAATCCGTCACTAGACTATAGGTACTGTCGTGAGCCACTTGATAACACATGCATGGTTGATAATAACCCTGAAAATGAGATTGTCGCTTCCAACCTGTTTCTTATATAAGTTTTGTAAGTAGTTTGTACAAACTGCACATAACTGTAAAAATTTTACTTTGAAAAAAAAATGTCCCACTTGGTTTCTTGCTGGTTCTACTCAGGACAAAATTTTTTTTCCAAACCAGTGGCAAAAGTAAAACAATTACTTTTAATAAGAATTACTTGTAATCTATATTGAATAAAAAATATTCTATTCTATATTCTACAAACATTTTAAATTTTCTCACAGTGATTAACGGAAGAATTACTAATATTTAGTGTTACTAGAATTCTTTAAAAAAATATAACTAAAATTCGTTTGTACTCACACTAAAAAACGATTAAAAAGAAAATTAAAAGTATTACAAGTCCTTGTGCGTTTACAGGTCGAGACTAAGGCCAACCACCTACATAGTACAATCGGTACATTGTCACGTGTGTATCAATGAATGATTCATGATATCATTCCAGTCTCAGCCTCCGCAGCACTACAATTAAAATATTACAATGGTCCATGCTATAAAACTGATTTTATTAAACCAGCCATGTAGTAATTTATAATATTAAACCTACTTACAAAAAAAGAAGCAGGTTCTCAATTCGACTGAATGTTCTTTTTTGTATGGTACGCAATATCTCTAGTCAACTGTGTGTTTTTTTAATTAACCAATACTTATTAACGGTTACGTTATATATAATGACGTGGTTAGTAGTTATGTAAGGGGATTTATATTTTCAGGTGTTTATATGTTATACTTTAGACCACCGATGAAGTATATCTTAATAATTATATGAACATATGAATTTCCCACCCAAACACTTTAACCCAAAGAGTCTGAAAATAAGGAGATGATAAATACAACTAGACGACATTATAGTTGTAACCATGAGCTATTGTAATTCCTTAGTCTACTCGAAAGGGTGAAAAATTGACCGTATTTTGAACTTTTTAAACCCTTTTTACTGGAAAAGTGGCATTCCATCTTAGTCCTCACGGGTGACAACGCATCTGCATTTTGATTCGCAAACGAGGATAAATGTAGATGTCTATGGACCACAGCAGCCACTTACCATCAGGTGGACTGTGTGCTCGTTTGTCACCTATCCTTTAAAAAAAATTGGAACTTAAGAGGGTATGTGTGACTACGTATGTACAATACTGATATATTTGTACCAATATCGGATAATAAATAAGTCAGAAACTAGCCCAATTGAATAGTACTCTGCGTCGAAGCTTACCAAAATAAATGAGAATATTATGATTTTGATTGTCACTCGTAATCAAAGGTGAATCCTGATATATAATAACGTCGACGTTCATGGAAAGTGGAAACTGACACACAGTTTTTTTTCCAAGGGAACAATTTCAACTCCGATGAGGCGGCAAATAACACCCTCAATGACTTTATCAAATTCTGATCTCATTTTTTTTTAGTAAAGGTATAAAGGAACAACCATTGAAATGGAAAATGTAAACGATTGCAAATACTTTCATTACTTAAATATATTTATATTACATAGTAATAATAAATTATGGCCTCAAGACCTAAATTCAATCACGGCGGCCAGTTTTAATAGAGACTAACCATCTGCAAAAGCAGGATCATGTGCACAAGTCTCATAGTCTGATGGAATGTCTCTATCCGATACGGAGAGATCCGGTGAGAGATCATGCGCAAGACCAATGTCTTTACGAGCTTAACTTAACTTCTGACTCCGGACTACTACTGAGACTTTCTTGACAGAAAAAGCCGACAGCTGCGTTTGGCCCAAACCGGGATTAAATTCGAAACCGGAACCACATGAGCAGATGCACTTACGATAACTAGACTAACAAGACAGTCAAAAATTTCACTACATAGGTAGAGACATAAAATTCTACATTTCTCATGCTAGCAATGGAAATCATAAAGATTACAAAAATCCATTGCTAGCAATTGATTTTACTTTTCAGTTTTAAGGGCAGAAGTGTACCTTATATAATTTTATACACACAACAAAAATCCATATTATATGTTTAAATGATAATTAAAAATTAAAAATTTTGTACAGCCGACTTCAATATAAGTTACTACGAATAACTCAAAAACTATTGGTTTGACCTTGGTCAAATTCATATGGGACCACACGAAAAGTATCAGCTATCAAATAAAAAAAGAATCATTGAAATCGGTTCACCCAGTAAAAAGTTATGAGGTAACACGCATAAAAAATATACAATCGAATTGAGTACCGTCTCCTTTTTGGCAGTCGGCAGAAAATGGTCTCGGTCACCAAGGTTTGACCGGAAGAAATCATTGTTTAGCGATAAAGCTATGTATAATATATTTAAGTTTATGTGTTTTTGTAATATGTATGCAATAAAGAGTATATAAATAAATAAAAAATAAATAAAAGGATAACTGTGCTAGTAAATCCGCTTGTGTAATTAAACGATCAGGGGCGCCGCCTGGCCGTGGCACGACAAGCGCGCTGCTCGCGATCCAAGCTCGTAAAACGTGAGCTTTTGATGTCCGAGCTTTGTTTACATCGCAATAAGCGCGGTGCTTTAACTTATTACAGTTCGGTTTTACGCAAGGCCGTTGAATTTGCCGTCTTATTGTAAGTTTTCGTTGATGATTTCCTTAAATAAATAATTTAATGGCTCAGTATAACAAATGTGTCACTGTTTCTTATAGAATATACACTTTACACTCATTTGCATTATGATTATCATTATGCATCTGCAATTCCCTTGGTGTTGCAGTAGTTCATGAGCGACGATATTCACCATCAGATTAGCCGTATGCCCGTTTGTCTGTTTTATATATTAAAAAGAACTCGAAGTACTGAGAGGTATTTTGAGCTCTTTCCCTTTGAGAACTTTCTTGAGTACATTTTGCTGATGTTGATCAAAATTGTTTATAACTTTGATAAGATGGATATTTATTTATACAACGTCACTAACAAAGAAGCTTAGTTACCTCTGAGGGCTAACTATAGTGAGTCTCTATACCCTACAGACCGGACACAAATAGGTAAGACGTAGTTACTATAAAAGTAGAGAAATTTAAAATTTAACTGTGTTAGTGATTTGTGCTGCGTTCTACACGTTAACTACGCTGCAATGATCCTAATGACACAGACCACATGAAATGTGTGGTAGAACTATGTGGAGTTATAAAAAAAACCACCATCACATTTAATCCCGTGGGTGTTGCATGATGTGAGATTGAGAGACCTCTGGAAGGGCTTGTAATCTCCAATAGATGACCATATAATTTTGGGTATAACCACTAGGAAGTATATCGCGTCAAAGATGTGAGATGCTTTAATGTAAACGGTAAACCCGTCTTCTATGGATGACTATTTTTGAAAAACTGCCATGCTACGGCATTGGCCCAAGTTCATCGGTGGACTTTTTACCAGTTAATGGGATTTAAAAACCGGTACATATATTTTAACTGTGACGTCATGAAAAATATAATCATATTTCATCTAAGGAAGGAGATTTTCATCAAACGAAACTATATAATGGAATTATTATCTTAAAGTTTTCCTCCAAAGTGGAGAGAAAAATGTCGACGAAGCTGAAATTACTATCGCTTAAGCCGGCCAAGAGTTGCCGGCTCGAGTACGATCAAAGTAATGAGAGGATGGAGGGGCGGTCCCACGTAGTGAGGTCGCGACCTATATAGTTTAAATGGCACTCAGCGGTATAGAAATTACTACAAACCTTAATTCCTAAAAGAGCACGAATGCAAGCGTTTTAAAGTGTCACATATACAGAGTAAAATTTGAATCATAAAGAGAGTACCAAAGTAGAAACAATAGTTTCGACTCCTAATTCCTATATATACTGTATTGTATAGGAAACGTTTATCAACCGACCGCACAGTACACCTGATGGTGAGTAGAGGTCTATAGACACCACACCTACCCTCAGATAAGAATTAAAATTCAGATGCATTGTTACCTGCCTCTTTTCCAGTAAAAAGGTTCTCCAGCTTTAATGTTATGTGAACGTTGTTTTTTTGCATATGAAGTACCTCTTGATTTAACATTTTAATCTAAAAATATATATTTCAAGCAGCACATTAAAATTAAAATCATCTCTATTTAATACCACAAACTAACTATAACACAAGCGACAAGTAGCATAAAACTGAAGATGAAATCTTTGCCAAATACTTCACAATAGCCGACCTAAATCGGCGACGCAGCACGTTCGAATGAAATGACCGAAACGATCTAAAAAGTCAAGTTTTTCAAAAGAACCTGACAATATATCACATGTGACGTCAAATATACAATTTGACGTCACATCAATTGTTTTGAAGCAATGCACGTGCGTAGGAAACTTAAGACCCGGAATTTTCCCTATAAGGAATCTTTGGCATTACTTATGTATTATATGAATGAACGTAAACGTGGTATGGAAACCAGGGTTCCACTTGTTAAATTAAAAATATAATAATATAGTAGACGTCATCTTGAGCTTAACTAATGTGGGATTATTGTAAATGTACACATGATAGACTACTTTTCTGCCTGGAGTTCGTCTGGGTCAGCAGCGAATGCACTAACATGTTCCGATTTGAAAGGTATGGAAAGCTAGGATAATACTAGACTGTGGAGTATTGCATCTTGGTCCTCAGTGACAATGCACTGAAGTGTAGGAATGTTTGCAAATTCATAACTTAATGCAAAAAGTTTAAACATTACATATCCAGTTTACTACTTACAACAAGTATAATCATCATTATAACACTATAAACTTCGCCTAACAAGTTCTACGCTCTAACTGCCCTCATTCCTTGTTTATCAAAAACTTCATCGTTTCTTAACCAGAGTACACTTTAATATCTTTGTAACCTATAAAGTAAGTTTAATGAATCTTATAATATTAAATTAGCACACACAGTAAACGAAAAACTATTTTTTATTTTATCGCAATATATATTATGAAGATATCCGCAGTAGAACCAGAGTAACCGACATAGCCCTAGAGAGCAGTAAGAGGCAGTATGCCGGAAATATAGCACAAAGAACCGACAATAGATAAAGAATGGTTCTCAAGTGGCAGTCTCACACCGGTAATTGAAGTGTAGGGAGGTAATGGAGTTGCGACCTGGCAAGATATGCAGGAAGTTCGATGCAGACGGCTGAGGACCGTGCTTTGTGACGCTCCTTGGGGAAGAACCACGTTCAGCAGTGGACTTGTGAAGGACTGTAATGATGATGATAATATATTATAAGCTTGAGGACACAATTTACTTGCTACAATAAAATTTTCACGGAAGTGTAGTGAACTGTGTTTAGTACGCTTTATGTAACATTCTCGCAAATTACAAAATCGATCTCTATAAAAAAACTGATGGAAAAACGTAGGAAGGCGTCCTTGATACAAATGGTGTCGTAACGCCACAATGCGTCGGTGCGCGCTACAAAAACGACTAGAATACTAAGTGTGTGCTCTCTTGTTATTTTTTTAATTTGTTCAGCTTCTATATATCAACCTATTATAGGATACATAGAGTACTTTATTTATAAACTTTTTCTTAAAATCTAGCTACGGACTTCCTTTGAAGGCTGGCTATTATGGTTAGATGCTATTATATTTAGGTATCATGCTTTTTCTCTTTTTAGCAAAGCAGGTTTTCTACATAAGGTGTATTCGTTTATGTAGTAATAGGTACCCGCTTTTCATTTTCCTTAGTGATGAAAGTTACACGATCGAAATGAGATTAGGTTGTGAAGTAAAAAACACGCACTTCTGAGAACAAATAAGTACAATAAACAATACTAGAACCATGTAATCAAATTAACGAACAAAGCCGATGGTAAGAGTAAATAATATCTACACAAGCGTGTTTTGTACGTGGTAGAGCCAAGCTGCAGCTATATTTATAGTATAGTGTAGCACGAATGGGTCGGCTCGACCGGGGAAGGACCACGCTCTCACATACAGGCGTAAAATAGCTGCTTGATGGTGCTGTGTTTCGTATGCTGAATGTAGAGGAACCGTCTTAGTCCTAAGGCTGACAACGCATCTGAATTTTGATTCCTAAACGAGGATAGATGTAGATGTCTATGGACGACGCAACCACTTATGAGGTAGAGAAAGAAGCACACGTTTGTCACCCTATTTCAATATAAAAAAAAAACAAGCTAAAAAGTTTTAAATATATTTTCTATGCTTAATATTATAGTATATTCGCTTTTAAGGTAAATTGATTGACTTTTTTTTTCTTACATTCCACCTTATTATAAGTGGTTATTGCAGTCAATGGACACCCTGAGTCAACTTCAAGCCAAGAAGGCTGCAGATGCGTTGTAACCTTTGAGGACAAAGATGAAATGCCTTTTATGTAATTAATTATACTGGCTCTCTATACCGTTCAGACCTGAACAAGGTAGAAAAGGAGTCCCACCACCTAGTAATACAGTATGATGGACATAATAGATATTTTTTTATTAATCATCAAATAGACGTGGACACAGACCAGCAATGCGTTTGTGTTGGTGTTTTTTATTTACTCTAGCATTGGCTACAAGGCCTTCAGTCACAGCTTCACTCTAAAAAGAATACATCAAACGCTGTAATACATTTTATAAAAAAATAGCTGGTACCCGACGCGTTGCAGCCGCAGAAGAAATAATTGTGGAAATATCGTTTTAAATTTGGAACAGTTATATTGTTTAATTAGGAATGATAATACATTCATTGAAGTTGAATGACATATAACTTTCAATTAAATTTGTTGTTGCGATACGCGCGCCACCAACTGTAAGTTAATTTTACTATGCCTTCGTGCAAGTACCAGTAATAAGTAGACAAACCGCAATCTGATGAACGGTATATGGCAGCGCATAAAATACGAACAAACAAATATAAATTTTTATATGTTAGATTTATTATTATGCTAACACATTTCTTCACAAAATGTCGGTGTGTCACATTACTATAATTTAAAAGGATTTTAATGGCAGTTTAAGTCGGTAGACAGTTGACGACGATAGCTTCCCAAGTTCACAAGGCGCCTGAGGGGACAAAATAATGTAAGTTTTTTATAACCATCGTAGCACTTGTTTCATCGTCTCCACTACAAAATACCACCACATCATTTGAACGTATCAAAATTCAAACCATTATTTAAACAATAACAGGAACAGCAATCCGTCGGCGGTAAAATTCCCGCCAAAAAAACTCAATTGTGCAAGTGTGTTCAGAATATTGATTGGATTCGTTTTGACATATTTTGGTATTTGGTTTCGATGTAGTGTTGTCAGTAATCAGTGTGGATTATTAATTCGATGTCTTTTTATATCTATAATTTATTTATGGTTACAAAATGTTATCAAAATGAAAAATCTGAAAAAATGGTTGACCCTGCAGGTCATCCTTGGAACTTCCCGCTTATTTTCGAGCGTAAGGCATCTTTTCCATTACACGGTTGTTCAAACGTACGGTGTGTAAGCCGTACGGTTGAAAAAACGTGCTAGCTTGTACATGATACGGCAAAATCACCGCGCGAGACATTGGTAAGTACTGGCTAGTAGCGCTTTTTACTCGGGCTGTGTAGGACGTGCTGCGTCATGAATTTTCTTACGAAAAAAAAGATTATAGTTGCTTATTACATATATAGGAAAAAGAAAATAGAAAAAAAAAGGGAAGTAAGGTTTTGGATACATCCGATTTTAGAAAAAAGGGAGGAATATGGCGCGTTTCATACACTTGTCAAGAATCAATTGAGAGAAGATGAAGACAAGTTTTACAATTATTTTAGAATGCAGAAAACTACATTCGACAACTTGCTCCAAAAATTATCCCAGGAACTAAAACATCAAGATACTTTTATGCGAGAGAGTATATCGCCCGCAGAAAGATTGGCTGTAACTCTGAGGTAAGTAGGTACAAAATTAAATGACATATTTTAGTTTAAAATTGTTTATTGCACACAAACAAAATTATTACATGTAATTGAATTTTAATAATTATTAATTTAAGAACAAGTAAATCAAAAAATACACTACGCTGAAAATGCTACTCAAGTGCGGTACTAAAATCGAATTCGTCTTCAATAGAAACTTGAGAATCTGCCGAGATACTTTCCGCATTTACACTATGTACAGATAATTGTGATTCGGGTCGGTAGTGGATTGGCTCTAAACCAGAACCGTGTCCAAAATCATGAGAAGACGTCTGTGGACGACTTATTCCATAGCTCGATCTAGCAGCTGTAGAATATCCATATGTTGACGATTGCGCATTTGAGGATGCTGTACCACTTAAATATCCTTGATGGCCTTGATCCCATTGGTTTCTTAATGTAGGTATATACTGAGTACACTGTCTTTGTTGAATATTTTTAATTATTGAAATTACTTGAAACTGAAAGTCTATCATATTTTCATCACTGAACTTGTCAACTGTATCAGCGATTCCCATAAAAAAGTTCATACTACGGCTTTTCTTTTTCTCATCTCGTTCTGCTGAATCCATAAACTTCATAAACCTAATGTCAACTTCACTTAGTTCATTTTTTCTTTTTTTTTTAGCCCTTTGCGTCTCACTCCGTTCAGTGTATCCCGAGCTTGATTGATTCGGGACTGCACTATCAAAATTTTCATTACTGAGGCTAGAATCATGAACATGTTCAGTCATGTTAGAATCGGTCTTGCGATGCTCAACATTTTTTTTTAGGAACATCATTTCATCATAGAACATATATTTTCTTATTTTTTTTGCTGAAGAACCAGACTTACATTCATTAATTTTTTTGTCATATTTTATCCAGCTATCTTTCATATTGGTCCACTTCTTCATCACCATTTGCCCTGAAAATAAATAAATAATAATTATTAAATTCAAAATTTATGAAAACCCCCGACCTAAACTGAATCGACCCCGACCTAAAATGGGGTTTTAGTATTTGAACCTGAACCGTTTTGTTTTATATTTCAGGTATCTAGCAACAGGAGATACCTTTACTGACCTATACTACAGCTATAGAATTGGAATAAAAACCATAAGTTGCATCGTACGTGAAGTATGCCACTACATTTGGTTAGAACTGTATAAAGAATATATGAAAATGCCATCTAAAGAAGACTGGCTACACATTGCAAGCAAATTTCAAGAATCTTCCAACTTCCCGCTGTGCTTAGGAGCGGTCGATGGAAAACACATCAGACTTATTAAGCCAATTGATAGTGGCTCGATGTTTTTAAATTACAAACATTTTTTTTCTATAGTTTTGATGGCAGTAGTAGATAGCGATTACAACTTTATATTTGTTGACGTTGGCGCCTACGGAAAGGAGTGTGATTCCAGTGTGTTTAAAGAGACCCCATTTTGGAAAAATTTAACAAACAACGGATTAAATCTACCCGATGCAACACGTTTGCCTGGAATTGACTACGATTTGCCATATGTGTTCGTTGCGGACGAAGCCTTTGCTTTGCATTATCACTTGCTTCGTCCATTTGGTGGTCATCAGCTTGATCAATTAAAACGTACATTTAACTACAGACTCACAAGAGCGCGAAGATTTGTTGAATGTACGTTTGGCATTTTATCCAATAAATGGCGAATTTTTCACCGGCCAATGAATGTGTCCATCGATTTGGCAGTTGATATTGTGAAAACATGTTGTGTTTTGCAAAATTTTATACATAAGCAGGAAAACTTTCAGTTTCACAATGCGAGTGAAAATGAGTCCACCCTTGATTCAGAATCGGAACTAATCCAGTTACCTATCACGAATGCAGTTCGCGGAAGTTTGGCGGCTAATGAAGTTCGCAACAGATTTGCACAATATTTTGTATCTAACGAAGGTCGCCTCTCCTATCAAAACAACTATGCATAAGTAAAAAGTTAATAATTAAATATCTGTAACTTACCAAACTTGTTTTTCTCATCACCACTTAAATCTTCAAATGTGGGCTGGAAATGAATAAATATTTCTTTCCAGGAATCATATTTAAGCCGCTTATTTTTATAATCGTCGATGGTCTTATCCCATATTACAGGCCTTTCTTGAATCAACGTAATTAATAATTCTTGATTTATGTTCATTTTATAATAAAATCGCGAAACAGCGTATATAAGCGGTCACGAATCCGTGCGTACGTCCGGCACCGTCGACACACCCCGATAGACTGCCATACAACACTGGTGAAAATCACGCCGTGCGTAGACGCGGCGCGCCGAGGGGCAGTCACGGCGCACGCGGCCGCGGCGCCGTGCCTTGGCGCCACCGTGCATGTCGACAAGCTCATATAGTGATCCATACCACACTGACGACCGTGCCTACACGCGGCGAATTAACCGTAGATTTTCACGGCGAGAAACCGTGTAATGGAAAAGATGCCTAACGCTCCAAAATCTATTTAACTTTTGTATATAGGTTTTAATTTTTTCAAAAATCTTTGAAACAGCTCTACCGATTGACTTGAAAATCTAATCGGCTCGAAGTCTCAATGAACACTTTCGAACGCAGCGTCGCCCATCTCGATCGGTTGATTCGTTCTAAAGATATCGCGTACGACAAAATTTTATTTACATACATTATTTATACATATTTTTTTAAAAACGTTACCCCCACACTAGGATTTTATCCTGTGTCGTGGAGGCAGTTTACAGAGGACAAACATCCAGACCCGGAACAATTATTTGTAGGCCATACAAATATTTGTTCTGTGCGGGATTCGAACCCGCGGCCCCCAGCGCAACAACTCATTGCTAAGCCACTAGGTCACGGAGCCGTCTATATATATATATATATAAACATACATACACACAAACGGCCGTACGTCCAGCCGGCATTAGTCGGAACTGCTTCCTAGGACCTCAAAACGTGGAGATCTGATGAAAACTCGCATTCTCAAAATCGGACCGAAATCTATAACTTCCTACTTTTAAAAATTATAAATTTTCAAAGCGGGAAGTTAAAAAGCATAACGCAGTTGCGAAGTGATTTTTACCAGAATTGGTATGGCATAATCAGTTCGCTTAGATTGAGCTATAGTTAATTAATGATCGACATCTTAATTTTATCTTAAATTATGAAAAGGCATAAATGGAAACTTTGGGTTTTTTTGTAACCATTTTTGACCATCTTAATATTTACAAAATGCCTTCCGTTTGAGTTGCTGGGCGTGTCTCTTAGCCTAGATCTAAATTGTGTCATCCGACACTCGAGAGGCGCCGTCTCCGGGATAATATACAGATTATTTCATCTAGCAGTGAGTATACGGGCAGGCCGGTTATGAAATACCATTATTTCTTCGTTGCTGGAGATAAGGTTATATTCTGCTCATTTTATTTTCTACAACTACGATACACCAAAATTGAATTCATCTATGTGACATTTAGAATAGTAAAATTATGTGCAATTTATCTTTTTTACATTATTGAAAAATTCCATAAACTGAAATTATACAAAAATTCGAAAACTGATTATTTCTGGCCCACAATGCGTTTCGAACTCCGGACTTTATGATGAGCAGTAGCGTTCACGACCACTAGAATAACGCAACGCAAATATATTATGTACTATAATAAAATAAAAAAATATTGTAGAAATATGACTCCAATGGGTCAAGTTGTCCAGAAGATACAAACAGACGCACCAATAAAAAAAAAATATATTGCTTTGATATAATAATTATAAACATTTTATTTAAAAATTTCCATAGTACTTATAAACATTATAATAGTACTCAATTATGCTACGACACATGACCTACACATATATGTACAATATACAAAAATATACAATCAAAAATACAACAATATACCATCGCGTGCAAAGTTTTCCAAGAAATACTACAGAAAGGCATTAAAATAACATAAGTCGCTTATTAGTCCAGCTATAAAATAATCTTTAATAAAAATGAATAATAACTATCACGCTGAAAGGCCTTATAATAAATACAGCTGCAACAAGACAACTAAAATGAAATCCACAACATCCACATACCATTAGGTGGACTGTGCAATCACTGTGCTATGTGCTCTTAATTGTATCACCAATTGAACACCAAAGATAGAGCGGATTCGAGGACCTTTAGAAAGTCATGATTGTCCCATTATTGCGAACTTCAAAGATATATTTTATTAAGTAAATTGAATTTGCTAGTTAAATAAAGCAGAACATCTTATTATGTCGTTATGTACTCGTAGGTACGTATTAAGCAAATTTGTTGCAAAACATAATCACATTGAATTGTAATCATACATTCAAGAAAAAACAAAAATTAAATAACAACGGCGTTTGGTTGGGGTGCTGCGGTCCGATGAATAAGATGGCATGCCTCGTTTCCAGTAAAAAAGGTCTCCGATTATCTACACTCACCATACGAAACACAGCAGTAGGTATTAAGCTGCCATTTGAGCTGGTATTCTGTGAGAGCGTGGTCCTTCTTCGGTCGAGCCGACCCATTCGCGCCACAACCATAATATGCAGCATGGCCCTATAACTTTCGAACGTGTTATATTATACAACATGTTTGTAAAACGACTACACGATACAAGAGATTTTTACAGTGCGTTATTTTTTTACATTACCTCTTTATTGTTTGCAACGGTAAGTACCAAAATCATGCGCTTATATACTCGTATAACACAAATAAGTGCAAAATGTAACAGTCGCCCAAGTTGACAATTCATACAAACAAAATGTTAAATAAAGCGGTTTAGTTTTCTCGAGTCCATGAGAAACTTTGAATGGTACAAACTTATTAAGCCGTATCAATAGCGAGTGAAATACGTCTGTCTGTAGCACGAGAGCGGAACAGGAAGTTCAGCGGTCTCGGCCGAGCGCCCTCGCAATACACAAGGCGTGTAATTAGTGGTTTATTCAGGTTTTTTGTTTAGCCCTTTAAACTTTCGCAGTATTGTGAAATAAGCAGTGCGGTTTGACGTTTTAATTCACTTATTTTATCTATCTCTTCAATACTTAAATCTTGACTTGGCCCTTACCGCATTGATCGGTACGACAGATATACCGCGGCTGAAGATTCAGGGTCTTATCGATGTCAACACCGTGTATATCTCTTTGAATTGGTGTGGCATATTATGACAATTTAAATTTCGAAATATATAAATATGGAGTGTAGAGTAGAAGGAGGACCATCTCTGTATATGAAACGTGTCCCTAAAAACGCGTCCAATAAGGGTGGCGCTGCAGTAGCATATAATAAATTTAAAAAAAAAGCGCCAAAATTAATTAGAATAAGGTGGAGAAATAAACAAGGACCGACCAATCCGCTTGGTTTTGTACTACATATATAGTTGAGGTTTTGTATACTGACATTTTACTAACTACTCTAGTCATGAAATTTTTTAAATATTTGAATTCAGCTGACTTCACTCCGTCTAGAACAGCTATACTCGTATCGTGGTTTTTCAGACGCCAGCGCTATTGTGGTAGGTTTTGGAACCTCTATTTTCAGTATATAGTGGGACACTTTTTCAACTTTCGCACCTTATAAGATGGTTCTCCTTCTACTCTACATTCCATAATATATAAAACAAATGATAGTAACTATTCTTTTTAAGTGCTGCTAGGTTTCTTGTTTCCCAGAACAGAGGTATTTTCCGAACCAGTGGTAAATTAAACATAAGAACTACTTTCAATAAGTATTATTTACAAACTATTTTAAATAAAAAAGCTATTTCTATTAACTATGTAAGTATTTAATATTTACATGGGTTGAGAAATCTCTTAAATTAAAAACCTATTAACCTAGTTAAGAGAGGCGCGTTTCCATATCATAGCTTATACCGGTGTTTAATATATAGATAAGTTATAAGTAATTATTATATGCATATTATATGTGAGTGGTGTGATTTATCATCTTATAAGTAAGATAAGGTTGTTATTTGTAATCTAAAATAACATGGTAAGTGTTATGTAACCATCTGTACTGAAAAATATATATTTACGATTAGAGATAAGGTTAATAAGGTTTTGAAGGCGACAAAATGTAGAAAAATCAATACAAGCAACTGTTTATTACTACAAGATAATTAACTTAAAAACATTGTAATGGTGTTATAGACGACACACACAACATGTCGCGTTACTTTCAAAAGAAATACAACCAGTAGGATAATTTTTAAATAATATTTATTTTAAACAAAAGATTTCAACATTATTTTTAATGTATTCTGATCGCTTGTTTTGTGTTAACACAACCTCTATACATACAATCGCAATCAATATTTATTAATTATTAAATCATTCCTTTCCTTTTGGTTATTAAAAATAACCTTATTTTTTTTTTAATGTCTTCTGATCGCTTGTTTTGTGTTAACA
Organism: Parnassius glacialis; assembly: GCA_033319125.1. Lineage (NCBI taxonomy): Eukaryota > Metazoa > Arthropoda > Insecta > Lepidoptera > Papilionidae > Parnassius > Parnassius glacialis. Next base: position 48,207,213 of record JAVANC010000017.1, read on the forward strand.
CAACCTCTACACATACCATAGCATTCAATATTTATTAATTATAAAATCACTCCTTTCGTTTTGGTTATTAAAAATAAGCTTATCTATTCTAGGCAGTAAAACAAATGTATCTAGGGAAGTAATGATTTCTCAAGTCTGCAGTCTGTGAACACGTACACAGCACAAATCTTCGCTAAAGAACACCGATTCCTTCCAAGGATGATTCGCGAGGCTATTAAAAAAAAACATCCTAATTCCAATAGAGAAGATGGCTGGGTGCTACCACCAGCTTGTGATCCTATAATTACTAAAATGAAATCCCAACCCCAGTGTACAACTGCAAGACTTCAAGAACAATACTATAAGTTCGTACTTGGATCCGGACCGGATCGGAACGAATAATTTTAATCTGGCCGTGGTTAATTATGACATTGGGACGTCGAACACCTCTGCCCCCCCCCCCCCTCCCCATGACCATGAGTGCTGGAAAGTGGTGTATACGCGATAAAATCTGTTAAAAGTAGTTTTGTTTAACAAACTTAAATTACTTATATGATAAAGTAATTTATTAATTTAGGTGTCCACTAACCGTTTAATTAGAACATTAAACTATTTCTATTAGAATATGGATGAGACAAAAACCAATTGATAACAAAATCATTGCGATAACGTCAGTATTGTGTGTCTGTATACGTCAAGAAGATATACGCGCTTATAAAACAAATTCAGTTGAGTTGCAACCCGCAAGTCAATAAAGTTGCTTTCGAAACAGTCCTTGGATAACCGATACGAACCGATATAATACTAAGAGATAAGACGATGCAAAACAACATTCCGCAACAGCCCCTTTGCACATGAGTAGATAAAGACAAATTTTGGAGTCCATGCGGTCTAGAACTCTTTAACGGTTAGTAACCGTTAAAAAGTTTTCTCGTAAGGAGAGAATGGTGGCTGCAGCAGCAGTTCATGATAAAAATCGTGTTAAACTATCAACATGCCCCGCGTGCTTGTAGTAGCGCAACCGATTCGCGGACTTTATCTCTGTTCCGTTTGTTTACTAATGTGCCTTTTGCCATTACCCATATTTGCCATAGTTGCCATGCTTGGCAAGCGGGTTGACAACCGCAGTTTTTGTTATTAGGAAGACGCTGCTGCCTATCTCCTGATCTGTTTCCCTCTATCGCCTCTTACGACACCAAAGGGATGATATTATGGGGTAGTGGATATTCTTACACCGCCAGTATACTGCCGGTTAGCGGAAGAAATAAAGTATGTCAGAAAAGGGGTCCTACAACTAGTGAGTGTGGTCACTAGAAAGAAAGAAATTTTAATTTCATTTATCCTAATATATTTGTCTTTTTACTCATCATTTTTAGTTCGTGAACACTCTACTATCGGTCATAGCCGCCCATTGTAGGAAATATATGCGTAAGTTTTCAAAGCAATACAAACGAACCAGTATCTTAATAAAAGTTGGACATTAACTACCCGTTTGCTTCCACATCATAACACACGCTATCCCCGAGACGGCGGTCGACTAACCGACAGATAACAATAATCAATGTCAGGGGCGCGCTCGTTCGTTCGGAAATATTAACCCGAGCGGCATTGGCACGCGACGAATGATAAAAACAATTTTTTACGAAAACGAACGGAACGTTTTGTGCGGCGCACGTGAGGTGCGTTCGAGTCACGGAACTAATTCGACGGTGTTGCATAACAATCGAGCTACAGACAGTTAACACTTCGCCTTTATAAATAAAATACGGATCGTAAAAGCTTCGTTGACCGAGGCATATAAGTAAGCAATAAACAATAAACTTTACTGATATTACTATAGTCAGAATGAAATTACCATATAAGAAAAAGTTTTTAAAAGGAACTAAAGCTTTTTAAATTATGAAAAACAATTGGGCGGCGGACTCGTGAGCTTCGAATCCCACACGGAACAATTATTAGGTATATAGTCTTACAAATAATTGATCCTGGTCTGGATGTTTGTCAATGTGTATTTTATGTATTTGAAACCATAAATTACACATTAACAAGATAAAAAAAAATCTTATTAAATTAAACAAATTTTATGAAATTTTACCCGAGTTTTTATAGGTTTTACCAGAAACGTCGGGAATTAATAAGTAAAATTAGTTTCATTTAATATGTAATGTTTGCGTAAATATATGAAATCATTATCTTCTTAATATTTTAACCCGTTATTGGTTCTGAGACCCGGGTTTACATACAAAAAGGAAAGACTAGAATATTAAAGATTTCACAAAAAAATTTGGAGCAGTGCAAGAGAATGGCAAATGGCGATGTAGTTGCATCCACGAACTATTTAATATGTAAGAAGACTATCATGTATGGGCAAGTCAAATTAAAAAGAATGCGAACGGCCACGTGCAACACGTGGACAATGCCGGGAACACGGGAACATGCCAAAGTAGTTTTTTTTTTATAAAACTTCCAGTCCACACGATGGTAAGTGGCTACTGCAGTGTATGGACGCAAGTGTCAAATTCAAACAGAGTAGTCTATAGATGCGTTGTTCTCTATACTCTTCAGACTGGAACATAGCAATGCAAGCACCAAACATAGCTATTTGAGAGCAGACACAAGTAAGAGGGTTGTGATACCTATCCAGATGGACTTCTACGCTCAAAAGCAATCCTACCTATTAGTTTGCATAGAGAACTGGATGTGACACTCCTAGAGTCCAGTGGCACGAAATACTTGACCAAACCGAGGCTTATTAATGATTGTAGCGTTAAAAGAGATTGGAATAATTTAAAATTAAAAATTTTGTACAACCGACTACAATATAAATGATAAAGAATAACTCACCTTGATCAAATTTCTATGGGACCACGTGTGAAGCACCAGTTTTCAAATAAAAATAAGCGGCCAAGTGCGAGTCGGTCTCGCCCATGAAGGGTTCCGTAGCAGCAAGTAACATAATTTACGATTTATGACGTTTAAAAAAATTGCTAACTAGATCTCGTTCAAACCAATTTTCGGTGGAAGTTTACATAGTAATGTACATCATATATTTTTTTAGTTTTATCATTCTCATATTTTAGAAGTTACAGCGTGGGGGGGGGGGGGGGGGGCACACAGTTTTAGCACTTTGGAAGTGTCTCTCGCGCAAACTATTCCGTTTAGAAAAAAAAATATATAAGAAACCTCAATATCATTTTTGAAGACCTATCCATAGATGCCTGTATTACCTATCCATAGATAACATGAATTGGTTTGATGGAAAAAAGTTTTTGAGTTTCAGTTCTAAGTATGGAAAGCCCCCAAAATTTATTGTTTTTTTTTTCTATTCTTGTGAGAAAATCTTAATGCGGTTCACAGAATACATCTACTTATCAAGTTTCAACCATTGAAGTATAATGTACTTACGTACTAGAACAGCTATTTCAAACAAAACATGTGCGCTACTCTATGTCGTTGCGCATCAGTCTTACCGCGCATGCGCGGTTTTTTATTATAATAGATTATGCGTAGGTAGAATGATAAGTAGGTATTTAATTATTGTTTATTTAGAGTACATAATATATTGTTAATTAATTTATTAAAACGAGTTCAATTTTTAATAATTTGTCTATTATTTTGCATGATATGAAGTAAATTAATATGATAATATATAATATTATCACAATAGCATTTTAATTACAATTTTATATAAATATTTTATAAGGTAACTATATAAATTGGAAGGAATCGAATCTAATGAAATATATTTATTTAAATCTAGAACTGGGTCCCCAAAAGCCCTAACCTAAGTTTGCGTGAGGCATGGACACAGAGCTGATACTATTTATATTATTCCTTATGAATTACTGTGAGAAAACATAGCAAAACTTTAAAAACTTCTACCATTTCTGTTTACACATGAATTATATGTTTTTTTTTTATAGGATAAGGGTGACAAACGAGCACACAGACCACTTGATGGTAAGTGGTTGCTGCGGCCCATAGACATCTACATCTATCCTCTATTACAATTCAAAATGTAGATGCGTTGTCACCCGTGAGGACTAAGATGGAATGCCTCATTTCCAGTAAAAAGGGCCTCCGGCCACCTGCACTCACCAAGCGAAATGCAGAGGTAAACCTCTACTTCACGCTGGTATTCTGTGAGGTCGTGGTACCACCCCGGTTCGAGCCGGCCCATCCGTGCGACAGCAAAAGCTGCCGCGTGGCTCTACCACTGTTTATATGTATATACACTTATTTGTTGTTTTTTGCTGAAAACTAATTTCAATTAATAAGATGTATAAATGTTACTGTAAAAATATATATTAGGTATTTAATTATGTGCCTTTAAACAATACAAGTTTTGTTAATTTTTGAATTCTTCGTACTATATTTATCCTCTTCTTTAAAATGCAAGGAACAAATGTATGTATGATTTGTTGGTAACCACATCTCTACGATTATTTTGGACGAATTTAATCCACTTTTCTCGGTTTTCGTGGCTTGGACGTGGAAACCTAAAAATAAAATACAAGAATAATCAGCAAATATAAACGTAAGAAATTTAGCCTAATTATACTTAGGTATATTTATTTCTACAAAAAAAAATTGTACATAATATGATCGTCCTACACTTGCTCACAGAAATGTCGTATCTGAACAAATTAATTTCATAATCTATATTCCATGACACAAGTTGGCGCCAAAGAAATAACTTTTTAATTATTAATCTATAATGTTTTTTTATTATTTAAGTATCTTACTTACCCATGAAAAGTGATTCCTTAGTTTTTACTAACATTTCGTGAATTTTTTGTGCAATATCCAAGAACACACCGTGGCATATTTTATCAAGAGATTTTTTTTTAAATCAACACAACACGTGACAACTCTACAAGTGCCTAGCGAGCGACTGATTAAAGTGCGGTGACATTGCCGCAGTTGAATGGAACAGCGTAACATAGTGCAGTGTCGCCTCTAGTACGTAGTACATAATATCTCAATGGTTTCAACAGCATAGTTCTTATGGTTTCGGAAATGGAAATGTCCGTCCTTATGGCTGTGCCATATGGACGGACAGACAGAGAGACAAACATGACGAATCCATTAAGGTTCCGTTTTTTGCCATTTGGCTAGGGAACCCTAAAAATCATCGAAATCGGTTCACCCAGTAAAAAGTTATGCGGTGACACAAAAAAAAGCATACAGTCGAATTGAGTACCGTCTCCTTTTTGAAGTCGGTAGAAAAAGGAAGTTTTTTTTGAGATCATTTAGTAACGTTTTAACTAGTAGCTGTTTGAAGCTCCGCTTTATTTATGTTTCATATAAAGAAAATTAAAAGTGGCATACTAACCCCGATTTCAAGCAATACACTATTGTTTAGTACCTACTTAATCAATAAATTGAAAACCTTGTCTTGTACCGTCCATTCACAAATTAGTCCTTACAAATTTAAATACCATAGAAATATTAAAAGGGTAACTCAGCCAACAATAGCCAGGATGTGGTGTTACATAATGATGGCCTCTAAAGTCCCTGTAGGGTACTCGTTGCCATTACGAGAGAGTAGCGGGGAACTTCTTGTTCGCCTCGATGTACCTTTTATCATCGACGGGGATAGAACACACATCAAAACTTTTTATAAAAAAAAACTTTATTTTTAAATAACTTCTTTTTTTACATCATATTTTTACATTATCATCTGATTCTGACCTAAGTTCAAAATTTCAAGTTTCTAGTCCATCGGGAAGTTAGTTTAAAATCAATTACTAAATTCGACCCGAACAGACTTACTTGTGTATGTTTAAAAACTTGGTAAAAAGACAAAAGCAGAATCTGATTCTAAGAAGCAAATGATGACACGATGGACTATTATTATATTATGTTTCATTTTTCTGAGTTTCAATATCAATATATAATATAATATATAACATCCTCGGAAAGAAATGTGTGGTAAAATTTCTATTACGACTAAATTAAGGTTTAGTTGTGATGACGCTGCTTACAGTGGAGGAGGCCCTTTTTACTGGAAATGAGGCATTCCATCTTAGTCCTCACGGGTGACAACGCATCTACATTTTGATTTGTAATAGAGGATAGATGTAGATGTCTATGGGCCGCAGCAACCACTTACCATCAGGTGGACTGTGAGCTCGTTTGTCACCCTTATCTTATAAAAAAAAAAAGTGTCGTACAGTTATAAATTGCTATTCCTTTACGAACAAAAATGTCATCATTACTTAAGATTTCATCAACGTACTCGACAATTTACGGCATATTTATATATGTTGTAAATCCATGCTGCATCTATATTATAGTAATAGCACGAACGGGTGGGTTCGACCGGGGAAGCACCATGCTCTCGCAAAATACCAGCTTAAAAAAGAAGCTAAATGCTGCTGTGTTTCGTATGGTAAGTGTAGAAAACTGGCGACCCTTTTTACTAGAAACGAGACATTCCATCTTATTCCTCAGGGGTGACAAATCATCTGCATTTTGATTCTTAATTGAGGATAGATGTAGATGTCTATGACTCTATGACAGCATCCACTTATCATCCAGGTAGTCTGCTTGTTTATCATCCTATTTCCAAATAAAAAAATCATTTTCCTGTATGAATATAAAATAAAGAATCGCGCCACGTTTATTCATCCATCGCGTCGACGTTCACATAGTAATATAATAGATTAAAGGTCTGAATCCCTACCGGAAGTGTTGCCGTGGGTACCAATTACGCTGTGACGTGCAGATTTCGCTCTCATATGTTCTGTTCAGTGGCGGAGATGGGAATAGATTACTACTAAATTGAATACGACATAAATAGTGTTGTCGTTATAACGCCCTTCTTATTTTTATATTAGGTGGTGTCTACCTATTTCGAAATACTGAGTTTAATACGATCGTTTTATAATAACAGTTAAAAATACTCACTGAGTGATGACTGGAATCTTGAAATGCTACTGCCAAATAAATCCAAATACTTAAACAGTAAAAGAGTTCACAACAGTAGCCAACTGGTGGCTTTGATCAGTCAACCATAATATTTTTATTTACATATAATATCGGCTGCCTACATCTTGAAGCGGGTTTCCAAATGAGAATAATTTAAGCGGCTGAAGATTAGTCAGTTTTTACCATACGTTCGTTTTAGGATGTAATAATGAACAAGATTGATTGTGAATTAGGCATTTTTTTTACAAATCCGCGCAAAAGAACACCAATTCTTACCAAATATTTACCTAATCTACTACTAATTATTGTGATTCTAACCTATTGACATTAAAAAATTCCAAGATGGTTGAGTGCTACCATCTGCTTGATATCCCACAATTCATAAAATTAAATTCTAACCCAAGCATACCACTTCAGGATACTGTAAGCTCGTTTTGCGTAGATCGGATTAGAAATTAATATTTAAAAGCTGAAGGAAGCTCGGTTTACCTAGGAAATTAGGACGTCAAACACTTGCGTTACCTCTGTAACCATAGGTGCTGTAAAGCGCCCAAAAAGCCGAAGGTTAAAACGTTAAAAATAAATGAAATAAAATCAACTATCTTACATTCATTTATTAATTTTAGCCCTTCACAAGTTTTATCCTAAACATAAGTCTTCCCCATTTAATATTGCCACACTTATTGTATACATAAGTATATTATATTTTATATTAAGTCTTCTCCATTTAGTAGGGCGTTACCTAAATCTAAGCTTGCCAGTACAGGGCTGATATTTTTAATTAATTTAATAATAAAAAAGAAGTTATATAAGTGTATAAACTAGACAGGGAGGTACTTTAAATCGGAAATTGCGCAGTGTACTTTAAAATAATAACAAGTGGACCGACAAAAGGTGTGCAGATAGCACTAATAAGGAAATGGATACTTTTCGCTACATCCGGCGGACAAATTGACATCGCTGGTTACCGCCTCCTTGAATGCGGCACGTTGACAAACAGGTGTCCTAATTTCTAAATTACTGCGTTTCATCCTAAACCGAGAAATTTTGAAACATTCGAAGTTAAAAAACTTTAAAACGAATAACACCATATCGGCGACATTCCAAGCAATTATACTTGAGTCCGAAGGAGTAAGACGTACAGAATTGACAGCATGACGAATGTGAATCAAATCTGTAGCGATGTGACAACCATTTATCGTATCACGTGAACTCGGTCACAACAGACGTCATCCTAAACAGAACTTTATTGCCGTGCAGGAGAGTTCAAAGCAGATTCAGATAAAATAGGACAAGGAGACGCTCGGTACACGAATTGATACCGATCTTTAAAGCGTTGAGTAGAGAGGTGGAAATCCATTGCGGATACAGTCACTACAAAGTTTAGAAGAAGCAGCTCCAGCAATTTGCCTATTGCTGTGCTCTATTATCGCCCCCCGCACTCATTACTGAATTAAGACGAGAGTGACTGCAAATTTTGTGACGCCTCTGCAATTCCTCTGAATCTAGAGAATGATTTATGTAACCTGTTGTTGACTTACGCTATACAAATATGTAATTTAATTGAATGAATGTTTTTGAGATCAAATGTTATTGAGGTTAAAGGGGACAAAGATAATATTAAAGAAAAAAATGAAAGTATACAAAGACAAACACAGCTTTTTAGCAGGTATTCCCTAGATCTCAAAATCCTCAGAAAAGCAAAAACTTTACAACGTCGGTTCAATTTTGTAACGTTCCAGCTCTCACTTACTTTTTTAAAAGAGCGACCCTCACAATAGCAGTTTCTCCTGTATCGTCGGGGATTTTTACTACATAATATATAATTTGCAAAAAGACAAACATCTAGACCCATGATAATTATGTCTAGGCCATAACAAATACTAGTTAAGTGTGAGTATCGAACCCGCGGCCGGCAGTCAAAGTTTTATCAACTGAGCTACCGAGCCGTCTGATCGCTAAACAACTAATCGCGTCCAGAGTACCGGTAGTGAAAACCTATAAAGTAATCATTTCAGATGCGTATCATTAATAAATCTAGCGAACCGAGCAATAAAATTAACGTTATTTAAGACTTTCGTGCTCTATGGAGGAAACCAAATGCTTTAAAATGAATGGCGCGTGAACTAAATTAATTTTACTATTATTGTAAAGACAGAATAGTAATAAGTAATCCATTAAAATTAAACGACGATTATTTCAAATGTGATTTGTAATGAACCGATGAAGCAGTAAAAGATAAAAGGCTAACAGCACTCACATCACAGAAGCTAGATGTATCTAAACTAATTAATAATAATCAAAGCAAATTGCTAGTAGATAACTTTAGTATTTCAGTAAACTCTACACAAAACTCGCATATGCTTTGCCCCATTTTTCCACTTTAAATTTGTTGTCAGTTTTATCCGTCAGAGAACAAACACAGAAAAAATTATAACAGAATATAAGATAAAAAACCATTTATAGAAAAAAATGTCTTTGCATTGAAAACTTCGCTTATATTAATGCTGCATCAATAATTATTGATAATTTTATCAAGTACAATAAGAAGTGGTAAGGAAATTATTCTTCGTCGCATGCATATGTAAAGTAAGGTACAAATTCTTAAAGATAGAGGAAAGCAATAGTGTGACAAATTCTCTATATATCCGTGTTAGCTCAGATGGTTAGCGCTCGCTGTAAATTTCACAGTACGCGAGCAAACCGGGTTCGATCCCCGCAGGCACCAACGAAATTGTTAATTGCAATTTTAAGTGCTGATTTATCACGTGCTCGGCGGTGAAGGAAAATATCGTGAGGAAATCTGCATGTCTGAGATATTAAAAAAAATGTTTAGAAGACATGTGAAGTCCGCCAACACACATTGGGGCAGCGCGGCGGACATTTCCTTGCCCTAAAACCCTCTCAGAAATTAGAGGTGGCCTGTGCGCAACAGTGGGACACGTAAATAGGCTGCAACTTTACTTTTTTTACTTTTAATATTCTCTATAGCAACGTTTTCTAAACAAGAAGACAGACCGCAAAATATGCAGCAGCGTCAAAGGTGCGAGACGTCTGGTACAGCGATCATCAACCCTCTAGCAAAGTGTGACGATTAAGACAACTTCTCCCTACAACGGTAAAGACCCATCTCCAGCGAGGGACGTTTACGGGCTGAACACGAGGAAGAAGAATAAGTCAGACAGATAACCTCAACAGTCGTTTCGGCTACAGTTTAATACAAAAAAAAACCACTTACCTGGCATAAAATGTAGTAGCGCCGCCGTTATGGGATACAAGCTGGGACTGTAAGTGATGTCGGGGCAGGCGTAGCCCAGTACGGAGACCACGCGGTCAGCCACCGCTCGGCCCTTGCGCGTCAAGTGGTAGCCGAGGCAGTGCGTCGCCTCCACAAAAGGCGGCAGCATGATCGGCTTGTCCGGCAGCTCCACTGTGCCGAACACCTGCAACAAAACCATTTATTTTATATTTTTTTTATTTTATTGAATAAAACATACAAACAGACTGTAGTTCTATACAGTTCTACAATTAAAAGTATCATGGTGTTGATCTAAACTACAATCCAAAAAAGTGCACACAGCATATAGAAACTGAAAAGATGTTTGTTATATAGAAAATCACACAATCAAATTTACAGGTTGTATTTATTATCCTTATTGTCTTAGTTGTAATAATATAACCAGTACATACATATTATGTATACAATTTATTTTTTATTTTTCTTTTGCATAGGTACTTGTACTTTAACACCAAACGGGCACACAACCCAACCTCATAATTGGATGCTGGCCCGATTAAAAATCAAAATGCAGATGCGATCCCTCGGAATGCCTTGTTAAAGGTAAATAGGGGCTCCTGTTTTTGTCACTCATCATACGAAAGACTACGAGCATGAAATAGCAGCATAATGCTGCTATTTCATGCTCGTATTCTGCACAAGTTTGGTCCTTCCTCGGTAAGTCGATCCATAATACACCGAATAAATCGTGCTGCAAGCCACAATAAGCCGAAGCGTGGCTCTGCCACGAATAATTAATGCCAGGTCTATCACAGAGTGCCAATCTTCCTTACTTCATTGTACAAGATTATTGTAAAGATATATATCATTAAAAAAATATAACCCCGCTGGATTTCTTGCTGGTTCTTCCCAGGACCCTTAAAATATGATAAATTAACAATTTCATTGCTGTCGGCTAACATCGAATCCGGGTTGCTCGCAAACTGTGAAATTTATGGCATGCGCTAAGCTCCTAATTTACCCATAAATCTTTCAATATATGTTGATTTTTCATATTAAAATATTTCACATTATGATACAATAAAATCATACTTTTTAATAGTCCGATGTTTTTTTTTCATACTTTTTAATAATCCGATGTTGTTTGTCATACTTTTTAATAGTATGTTATGAACAGTTTTATTAAAGATACTCAAGCTGCAGCATAAAGTTTCGTGGAAGCGTCAATAAAATTGATCATTTTCATCAATTTAATGATGTTTTTCTATAAAACGTCCAACGTACACGTACGAATTGATTGAATAAACACATTTGAAACTTGTTGTCCACCTGTAGGCAAATTCGCATCACTCGTCGTGATTATCCACTTTGCGAGCGAGGCCGCGGGCTGCCTCCAACAGGCTCGTACTGCCTCTAAACGATGTTTCTATCAACTTAAATGTCTAAATTGCTATTAACGAGAAAATTGTAGAAATAAAACTAAATACATATATCAAAGATATATTTTCGATGTCTTTTCTACTACATAGATTTAGTGATAACACCAGTCATTCGTATCCAATTATCATCTACTGTTTACGATTTTTATGGGGGATAGATTCATCATTCTGTCACCGCGTCGCCGTTTCCTATCAAAATTCCACTGCTGAACATAGGCCTCCCCCATAGATTCTCATAGGGGGATATTTGCCATGGTTGGCTCGCTTATCAGGCTGGTTGGCAATCGCAGTTTTTAGAACGAAGTTCTTTATCGGACGCTAGGCGACAAAAAATAAGATTTTTCCGTCACGACTCCCTCTGACTTAGTGTAGACGGCCTTGGCGGCTATAAGGAAGCGAAGTGGAATAATATCCATCTCCCTCGCACTATTTCTAGCCATGAAAGAAATATTATTTTATTTTAAATGATGCTTCATTTTAATAGACGCTAGTAATTTATTTACTTGTATTTGTTAATCTATACTATCTATAATAATATAATAAAGCGGAAGAGTTTTATTGTTTTTTTTTGTTTGTTTAAACGCGCTAATCTCTGGAACTACCAGTCCGATTTGAAAAATTATTTTTGTATATTATAGCCAGATTCATGTGGAATAGTATAGGCTAGCATTAAGCTATATTACTCAGCTAGCCTTAAATATGGATATTTGTTAAGCAAGTCAGAAGAAAAAGCACTCCCGAAATGATTTATCCGCGTACGCTGGTGTTATCGTTAGGTATAAGTAAATACAATGTTCTAAAAAAAATATAGACCTTTACTCCGTCTAAAAAAAAGTCCGCGATACCATGTCTATTTCTTATATATAAGCCATAATTTGGTATTGTGTAACAAAAAAATATTGAAAATTTAAAAGTGATTTATGAGCGTTATTATTAGGCATGGCCTATTTATCCTTACGAACGAAAGTTACTTCATCATCAAGACAATTTTATGAAGATAAACTTTGTTCTTTATACCATGTTATTTGGACGCATAGTTTAAGAGATAATGTAAAATTAAAATAATTCAATACTTGGCTGGGCGCGCGAACGACGCTTAAACCCTAACCGTTATAAAATGCTTGAACTAGGTCATGTCGTGCACCTCGAACATGTTGTGATGACGCGGGTGAAACCGCGGGGCACAGCTAGTCAATAATATAATACGTTTATCAATAATAATATACTACGAAAGGAACTTCGTTCCAAACGAGTGTTACACGACGCTCACGCATGTTTTTTTTTTTAATTTTTTAGTTGTTCTTAGGATGACGCTGCTGGCTATCTCCTGGTTTGTTTCACTCTGTCGTCTTTTATAACACCCACGGGACGATATGGGGTAGTGGATTACACCGCCAGTACACGGTCATCTCCGCGTCTCTTAATTGTGAATGTTATTTGCAGTGTGCAGTCCTCTATAAATACGAGGATCAATATTTACGTTGCCGATAATGAAAACTTGTATTTACACGCCTGTGTAATGATATCACTTTAAACATAGTTTGGAAATCTCGAACTCCTTTACGACATTTGTGTCTTTTACTTTTCATAATATTAAAGTGGCAAACGATCTAACAGTGTGCTTGATTGTACTCGTAAGTTGCTACTGCGGAACAAACACTTCAATTAAAAGTTACAGCCCATATACGTCCCACTGTTGAGCACAGGCCTCCCCTCATTTCTGAGAGGGGTTTAGGGCAAGGAAGCGTCCGCCACGCAGCCTCACTGCGTGTTGGCGGACTTCACGTATTTTCGATTTTCTTTTCAGACATGCAGGTTTTTTCACGATGTTTTCCTTCACCGACGAGCACGTGGTAAATCGGCACTTAAAATTTGAATTAACAATTTCACTGATGCCGGTCAAACCCGGTTTGTTCGCGTACTGTGAAATTTACCACCACGGCTCTCCAATTAAAGAGTGCTGTGTGTAGATTAAGATGGAAATCATCATAGAATGTAATCAGACTGGCGCACACTTCAAACTGGAACACAGCGGTGCAGTGGGTGCACTGCGATTTGGAGGCAGAAAAAGTTAAGAGTGTGGTACAACTGTGTGCGGAACTGTGTAGCATCGGTGTTAGAATATTCACAACCCCATATTGTCCCGTGGGTGTCGTAAGAGGCGGCAGAGGGAAACTGAAATAGTAGATTAGCAGCATTTTCTGATAACAGCTGATTAAAAAAAATTCCGGTTGCCAACCCGCCTGCAAAGCGTGGCAACTATGGGAAAATACCTTATAGCAATCTATGGGGGAGGCCTATGTTCGGCATTGGACTTTTATAGGCTTCAATAGAATAGATAATAGTGGTACAACTAGACCGATTTATATGTACAAGTTCCAAAAGGTAGTATATTTATGTTAGTCGCTAGTTTTATCGTTTGAAAAGATATGGTAATTGTTCGTAATTTTTACAAACTTTTATTTAACTTGCTGTCTTTCTATGTCTTTCCAGTTGAAAATTTGAAATCAATTTTTGTAGCATATGCTAACATCCGATCAAAATGAAATTTAACACACTTATATAACCATCTCTACCATCTCTGAACAGGGAGGACGAGTCACTGGCTCATGGCGCGAAGGAGAAAGCCGAACTGTTAGGCCCTCTCTTTGGCACAATTCGATAATTTTGAATCAATTACCTTTTTTTAATCTACTAACGTATAATGTTTTGAGTTCATATTCACCACGCTAGTAAGGGCTGTTGGTAAACGCAACATCGATACCTACCATCGCAGGTTTGAGAATCTGTTTTTTTTAAATGAATGGATATACCGTCATTGTTGGTCGCCGGAATCTCTTTCATTAGCAGCGTGCTCCGGGAGTAGATGGCATTAGTATTTCAAGATTTCCCCCAGATACTGATCTCAACAAACTATTTCTTCGTAACATCTACACCGCAAAGAAAAAATTAACTTATCTGTGTTTGGTAAATTTCCAGCTTTTTAAAGAAGTTTTACTTTAAGATTATAAAAATGAGAAAAGCTAAAGTACCAATGGACTGTCCATATTGCTGTACAAGTAGTAATGGACAGTCCATATTACTGTACTACCGATAGCCGATGGAGCAGGACGACAAGAGTAACAGTATAACGTCCCCAACTAGATTCACTAACTAGACTCAAAAGCTCAAAACCGTATTTTGTGGCAGTCCTTGGGTGAGACCTATGTATGTGCAGGAGAGGTATTTTGACGAGCTCCACTGGCATTATTAAAGCAATATTAAGACAAAAAATAAATAAATAAAGTAAGATGAGGTAAAAATATTCATTGTTCTAAAATTCGAATTAAAAATTGAAGTCTCAAAATTAATTCTGGCAGAGTGAACGTCGCACTCTCCTGTCACAAGTTCAGTGACCGATACACCTGAGATAAGGGCATCGGAAATGCACATCGATTCGAAATTACTGTAAACTAAACGCTACGCTTCAAGGAGCGATGACCGCGTCCAATGTTTATGCGGCGACCCAGTGATAAACAACATAAATACACCCAATAACAGTATGTCACGGTGACAGAATTCCGACTGGATCCAACCGGTAGCCGGTGCCAGGTCGTCTATATTTAGATGTCAACAGAGCTCGCACTTTCGCGAACATAACGTGATTGAGAATAAAACCCCACTACTAATGCTGCTCTTGATAATTTTAGTCTACTTCAAAATTGAAGCGACGCGACATTCGATGTTTGATAGAAATTATAATAATTTGGCAACTTAAAACAAGAATTAATTTATAATCACATTTCTGCTAGTTAAATGGTAACTGGTTGATTTCCAGTTCGTTTCTATAAAATGCAAGGAATCCAATAGTATAGATAGTAAGTGTTTAGAAACTTGGTCTGCAGTCCCATATTCTGGTTTGGGTAAGGATAAGAGAACCAGTATGACAACAGGCCGTGAGCTGTTACCATTTTAGTCCCCAGGCGTAACAATATACAACGTGTCCCAAAATTCAACGATAAGCCAACACCGGAGGATAGAACTGTTCCGTACTAATCGGGGAAAAAAAGAAAAAAAATATATCCCAATTATATTTTAAGTTATATAAAAAAAATGAAATTCTTCAGAAATTGAGACCGTTTGTGATATTTTTCACTACCATGACCACAATTTTTTAAATATTTTTTTCTTTTTTTTTATAGGCAACCTGAATAGTACTGCTATCTATCACAATTCTTAAAAACTCCAGAATAACTCTTGTTTTATCACGAAAATTAATGAAACTTATTTTATTCCCTAAATTTTTCGAAGACTTTTACTTTTAACCAAATTTAACTTATCGTGGTGTAAAAAAAAAGTATGAACACTAGTATGGCAAGTTTTTTTAAAAATTGACGCAACTAACCAACATTCCAAAATGGTATAATACTCAATATATATAATAATAATATAAAACAAGTTATAACAAAATATGGGCCTATTATTTCTAAACAGGGGCCAAATGACGGTCGGGTGTTATAAAAGTATTAGTTCTTGAAAAATGTTTAATATTTCAAAACAAATGGTACAAACAGTTTCACGTGTAATTTATTAAGTTATTAACATTATAGCAAATGTTCGAACTGTTTGCCACCAGCATTAATACATGCACGACATCGCCTTAAAAATGATCGTTTTATTTGTCTTGCATATTTCCTCTATTAATGTAATCAGCAGCATGAGTGATATTTCGACGAAGCTCGTCCAATGTCACAATGGGTTTTGAGTAGACCCTGTTTTTAAGACAACCCCAATAGAAGAAGTCCAGGGGGTTCAAATCGGGTGAACGGGGTGGCCATAAGATAGGACCAAGTCGCCCGATCCAACGCCCTGGATACTCTTGATTTAAATATTCTCGCACAGGACGGGCATAATGTGCTGGGCAACCATCATTTTGGAACCACATGTTTTGAAGATCACTTAAGGGCACGTCGTTTAACAATTCTTGCAAGTCATTTTGTAAAAAGTTTAAATAACTATTGCCATCTAATTTTCCTTGTAACTCAAAGGGCTCAATTACTTTTCCGTTTAATATGCCGGTCCATAGGTTAACCTTGAATTGATATTGGGATTTGTCTTGTCTCATCAAGTGTGGATTTTCATTACTCCAACTATGTAGCTTGTGAAGATTTAAATACCCATCTTTCTTGCACGTTGTTTCATCCGACCATAGAATTTTGTCTAGGAAGTGGGGATCTTCACTGTGCCTTTGCAGCATTACACGGCAAAATGTGACCCGTAGCGGATAGTCTCGCGGTAATAACGTCTGCACACGCCTGTAGTGATATGGGTGAAGCTTGTGACGTTTTAATATTCGATGTGCAGAACTTTTCGGGATTCCTGTAGCTTCTTCTATGGCACGTACCGAAGTAGTCGAGTCATTTTCTATCTCATTGAGAACTTCTTCATCACGATCCAATCTAGGTCTTCCAGCGCTTCTCCTATTGGATGGCATACGACCCCCCGAAAACGCTTGATGCACATTAATAAACACTCGATAATCAGGATATTTTTGAGCATTTGGGTATCTTTCTCGATACAGTCTGCTAGCAGCGTTAGCATTACATCGGCATTCTCCATAGATTAAATGCATATAAGCGTATTCCTGTGGTGTGTACGGTTGCGGCATGTTAAACGCCAAACAGTCCAAAATGCGCCAGAACTCTAAATCACAAAACACACAATCGTAGTCCAAGATAATGCCAGGTCAGTTCAGTTTGCAGATCACTTCCAGTCCAAATAATGCCAGGTCAGTTAAGTTTGCAGGTCGATTCCAGTCCAAAAAGCCAAGCCAAAAGTCGATAGTATGTACGAGGGCCACGTAAGTTGAATTGGGAACGGTGCGCAGTAAACAAAGGAGCAGAGCGTACTGAACCGACTTGCTGAGAATAATAAGAGCTTCTCTACCTGCCCTGTTGTTGTATCTTTTTAACGTAAATATCTCTATCTATCTATCTCTCTCTAACATCTAAGGTATTAATGCCCCATTCGAATTCCTAGAAATTGTAACAGGAACCCATTTTGGGCATGTAGTAAAAGTGATTACTGACAATTACAATTTAAGGAATTTGGCCCCTGTTAAGAAATAATAGGCCCATATTTTTTTATAACTTGTTTTCCTAGAGTATTTTACCATTTTGGAATGTTGGTTAGTTGCGTCAATTTTTAAAAAAAACTTGCCATACTAGTGTTCATACTTTTTTTTACACCACGATAAGTTAAATTTGGTTAAAAGTAAGTCTTCAAAAAATTTAGGGAATAAAATAAGTTTCATTAATTTTCGTGATAAAACAAGAGTTATTCTGGAGTTTTTAAGAATTGTGGTAGGTAGCAGTACTATTCAGGTTGCCTATAAAAAAAAAAGAAAAAAATATTTAAAAAATTGTGGTCATGGTAGTGAAAAATATCATAAACGGTCTCAATTTCTGACGAATTTCATTTTTTTTATATAACTTAAAGTATAATTGGGATATATATTTTTTTCTTTTTTTCCCCGATTAGTCCGGGGCAGGTCTATCCCCCGGTGTTGGCTTATCGTTGAATTTTGGGACACGTTGTATATATGTTGTCACGCCTGAGTGATATAGTTTTATTATATAATACATATGCCTCCACCCTGCATGCAATTATTCCATATCCACCAACACGCATTTGACAACACGGACTTTTTCTCTAGGAAAGGTGCGAGAGAGAAAGAGAAAAAGAGAGCCCAACAGGAGAAGGCCGTGAATAACAATCAGAAATTTCGTTATTTTTTTTTATAGGATAAGGGTGACAAACGAGCACACAGTCCACCTGATGGTAAGTGGTTGCTGCGGCCCATAGACATCTACATCTATCCTCTATTACAATTCAAAATGTAGATGCGTTGTCACCCGTGAGGACTAAGATGGAATGCCTCATTTCCAGTAAAAAGGGCCTCCGGCCACCTGCACTCACTAAGCGAAACGCAGAGGTAAACCTCTACTTCACGCTGGTTTTCTGTGAGGTCGTGGTACCACCCCGGTTCGAGCCGGCCCATCCGTGCGACAGCAAAAGCTGCCGCGTGGCTCTACCACTGTTAAAAATTAATTAATTACTATTTTTTTCGTTCAAACTATTTATTTACGTGAGCTGCTTTCAAAACACCGTCGTCTATATATCCATAATGTATATGCCCGTCGAAGACGATGTAGAGTAACTTACGCAAGTACAAATAATACACACTTTAGCATTCCAGTGTACCTACTGGGTCATGCCTGCTTTAAGTAGTGCCACTATAATGTAAACAGTCACGGACAAGCGATATAATATATATATATATATATATATATATATATATATATATATATATATATATATATATATATATATATATATATATATATAAGAACGCTAATAAATCCGAACTATCCTACTTCTACTGGCAATTTTACTTACACCAAGTATTATTATGATGAAATTTCATGCACAATAGGAGCACTTGCGCAAGTTACTACGCATCGTCTACAACGGACGAGAACGAGTAAGGTACTGTCGCTGTCAGTGCGGACGCGACTTGAAGTTACATGATCCATTTTCATTAAAACTAAGCTCTTACGTTTCATGAATAAACCAACAGCGTGTTCATAGAATAGGCTGCTTGCCTTTTCATTCGTTCTGCGTCGCATCACTGGGGCTGATCGGCATTATTATTATCTTAACCCACTGTAAGGTCCCAAGCCTTGCCCAAACCAAAGGTGACTACAATAAATGATAAATAAATATAGAGTACGTGAGGGTAATATGGTAATCCGGTTAACCCTATATTACTACTCATGCTGCGACGTACCAAGAAACTACTCATACGCCCGCGAGGCGCATCATATTGACTAATGATTTTATTCAAAACCTGTAAGTATGATTGATATATTTTGAGTGTTTATATAATTGTGTATATTACTAAAAAGAGAAAAACACAATTTTAAACAATATTTATATATATTTATTATAAAATCTTTAATCAAATAGATCTTAGGAACAAATTTTAGCAACTCGGGCAAATAAACAGTCTTCTCATTAAAAATTAAAAAACAAAAACAAATTAAAGTATACACTTTGCTTAAAAAATAGTAAATTATGAAGTAATTAACTAAAAAAAAGTAATAAAGTAAAAAAAAATATATTAGATGCATTCAATACATACATGAACTTGATGTTCGCCGCAGATAGATTTTTGACACTTGGCGCACGTCATTTTGGACATCCTCTTCTTTTTAGATGTACAATAAGAGCAATACCTTCTTTTTTTGGCGGTGGTGGACCCTTATATTCTACAGAAGAGTCATCGGAAGGTTTTTTCAGGATGACTTCAATAATATCACGGATATTGCGTTTCAACGTAGGTGCTTCTAGTCTTTTTTGCATCCACTCAGTAGTCAACTGCGTGCTAAGTTTTTTTCATAAATTGTCTTCGACTCAGGGGTTTTTCATTTTTTGTTGATATATTATGACAATATATAACATACGAATTCACGAAAGATATATTTAGCACGTCATACAAAATAACCATTGGCCATCGGTTAGTCTTTCTAGAGCATGACATAGATGAAGTCATTTGGTCCAATGTATCTACACCACCTTTGGTCTGGTTGTAGAACATGATCATCTCCGGCTTTCCAGTTTCATTATTTATGAGCCCTTTTACGTCGACGAAGATAACAGGAACACCATTTTAGCTGGTTTTGGTTTGTAGGAAACCAAAGTCAATGGCCATCATAGGCGAACATGGATGTACCAACAGGTCAACGCCGGGTGTTTTTCATTTCTTGAGGAATTTCCCGTTTGTTAGATCTTATCGTACCAACGAGCGTGAGTTTGTATGGTTCAGCAAGTAGTGCTTTGACCAGCGATACAGACGTGAACCAATTATCATATGTCACGTTACGATTAGTAGCATGTATAGGACGGCTCAATTCCTTTACGTAGTACTCTCCCTGAGGTAATCCTCCTGTGTCGGTGGCTCTTCCAATGTATGGCAAAGCGTTAACCATATATTTCGTACCATTGTCACACATCATAGGTATTTTGATCCCGTACTTGTTGGGTTTATTCGGAATGTACATTCGAAAGGGACACCTGCCTCGAAATCCAACCAACTGTTCATCAACTGTAAGGTAGTTTCCCAGTGTGTAGTTACACTTGCACAGCTGTATAAATATCTCCCATATCTTCCTGACTGGAATAAAGGGATCTTCTTGACGTAGGGCAGGACGCAAAGTCTTGCCATCCATTCTCAAACAACGCGTGAGAAAGTTGAAACGCTCCCTGCTCATCACTGCTAAATACCTAGACCCTGAAAAAGTGCTATCAAATAGCTCAGTTGCAGTTAGGTGGTTATCTTTCATTGCAGCAGTTAGCGTCAAAATACCAAAATAGGCTCTAACTTCTATGGAGCATGTATCTCTGCAGGTAGCGTGGGTATTTACAGCAGGTCTTTTTCTAGATATTTCCACATTTGTCCACTTCACCATCTCACCAACAATGTCTTCCGTGATAAATAAATCAAAACACAAACTAGGTTCAAAGATATTTCTACTCATCCTAGTTGGGCCTCTAGAAGTGTGCACAATCTTTCTAGCAGTGGTTCTACCTCGACTTTCACCTTTAGAAGTAGACCAACAGTGCTGGTTTTTGCCCTTCAATGTTCGACGCGCCGGGACAAGGATACGGTGATCAGAACTGGATGGCTCCAAAGTCTCACAATTTTCTGGGACAAAAGATGGCACAGATTCTTCAGCTATACTTTCGTCTTCTATGTATCCTTCTTCTACATCGTCCTGAGCATCTTCATCGCTTACGTGATCTTAAATTTCAGAGTCATCTCCCGAAAAGTTATCATCACTATTATGGTAGCTTTCTTCTAGCCAATCGGCTATCATATCATCCGTAACTCTTCTATTACTAGTCATGATGTTGAAGTTTTAAAAAGTACCTAAAAAAATATAAAACACCCCGGTAGTAACTAATAATGCAAAAAAAAACACTAACAAAATAATTTGATTAATATCGCAAAACTTACATAAAAGCTACTCATACGTCTTTGGAGCGCCAAGGGTAGTAATATCAAAAAACTAGCACAATTACAGTAACGCAATCACCGTCCTGCGACACGTGCTGGCGACGACTGAGATGTCCTTGAACGTGAATGCCATACGCGCGAAGGATAAAAAAAGAGAGCAATATATCAAAACCGCGGGCGCCTCCGCGACGTAGAGTAGTAATCTAGGGTTAACATGTTCACTTTCTTATAACTCAAAAACTACAGCCTAATTTGCATAGATGGCTTTGTGATACGATAGCTCTTCATCTGTCATTCAAATAATAAAGGTTCAAAAGGCCACCGCTTTATCGACGCCATTTTGACAGTTGATATTATAGTAAGTACGTGAGGGTAATATGGTCACCTTAAGCTTTATCGCCCTATAAAACCAAAATTAGGAAGAGAACAGAGACAAAAACACAAAGTCGTATACTATAACTAATATATTAAGAAAAAAAAATAACTTCGTTATTATGAATTATTTTAAGGCTGAAATATCGTATATTATGATGATTTTTTTTTTATATTTTTATCGCTTTAAAGTACAATTTAAAGCAGTTTCGACATCCCTGCGGCGAACCGGTCCGGTTGCAGAATGTTGGCGTGTAGATTAATAAACTCTCAGAAAAATTAACAAGTTCGCACTTCGCTAGTACCCGTGAAGCTCATGCGTAAACAACAGACTGAGTTATCGTCCATCTAGCTTATTTCCCATTCTTATAATCTTTGTTTAGTGTATTTTCTTTGATGTAGCTTTTTCTTTGTCTGTGCCAATAAGTTTGTAGTAGACTGCCAAATTATGCGGGATACTGATCGGGCTCAATGACGCAAATTATGAGTTGCATACAATAAATATCCACGTAATACCTAATAGATCCTAAGTAATTTACTACGCTTGGGATTTTACCCGTTGTTAGTTATCATTGAACTATGCGTACTTCAGAATAAAATTTTACTCGGTAAACGAGTTTTTAAATTACTGATGACAACTTTTAGTACTATAGCTCATAATTGAAAATATTGTTTAATTTTAATTTCTTTATTTGTTAAATATTATTTTTAAATATACTTTTGACATCTTCATATAATTGGACGGATTGTTTGTTGTTGCTAATTTAATGATTTGATAATGATTGATTTTGATATGTTAATTTTTTTAAAACTAAAATTTCCAAGAATAAACAAATGTGCATGTCTCCATTAGGGACGTATTATATATACATATACATACTGAAAAGCAAAATCTCAATGAATTATTACACTTTTATTGCATAATGATTTCTTATATTTATTATTCACGGGAATGTAAGTAGATGCCTCACATTAAATAAAACTAAAATTAAGGATTTTGCTGTGTTTAATTTCAGTTATATAACTTTCAGCCGACGTTTGATTACATTAAAAAAAATTATATTCAATTTAGTTTGATCTAATTATAAAATAATTAAAAAAACACAATAACATCCGTCAGATTAGTTTGTTACTATATAAGGTATAAACTGGTATAAAACTATTTAAACAAGTTCGTTGCCCTGAATACAGACATTATAAAGTACCTAAAAATGAAAATAATTTCATCTGCGTCAATAAACATAGAAAGATGTAATCTTAACCACTATTCAACTAAAGATAACGAATTATAAACGCAGTGAATGATTAAAAGTACCTACACAAAAACAAAAAAGCGGGCATTTCGGAGCGTAGCGCTATCATTCGCGCCACGCCTTTTGCGCGCGGACTCGTCCTTCGCTGCTCCGTCAAGGCCGCCAACATACAGAGCAACAACATCGCTTTCGAAAACAAACCTTTTAAACCAGTCCTACACCGCTACATTTAAGAGCGTATACCAAAGATAAAAAAGTTAAAACGGATGTTGTCGGCGCAAAAATATTTGAGCTACATGTTTGAGAAAAGAGCCATAGAATAAATAAGCGAGTTGAATGTAAACACTGAGTTATAATTACTCAGTATGAGAAGTGTGTAAAATATGAAAGAGCATAAAACTTTCCTACTATATTTACTGCACTAGCTTTATTGGTAAGGAAAATTTTGATAATACACATTTAAATAATAATAAAAAAGAATTTTATACAATGCTTTTACAACATCATATTTTTCAAAATGTATTAAAAGACCATTCAAACGAAAAAATATAAACAAGTTGATGTACTAACAATTAGAAAAGATTTATGGTAATTTTTTATGCGTTCAATAAATTAGCGTTGAAGTAATATCGTTTATGTAATAGTTTATTGTCAACATTTGGCAACCTCCAGAAGAACCAATAACAATGTCCTTGTTGTTTGCTAGAAAACAATTCTATAAGTGACTTGAGTTGAGTTCCAAATTCATGCGAATGCACTTACACTCAACCTTGATTCTGATATAACAATCTTATGCGGAGTTATTGCAAGATTTCGACACGCGTTCTCTGATAACGATATATTAAACCAGATAAACGAAGAAATGTTTTGGAATAAATAATATTTAATGCCGACATAAGATCACCACAACATTTTGTACAGTAAATGTCGAGAAAATAGCTTAAGATGGAAGCTCCAGGGTGGCCCGCGAAATTCAAATTTTCTTGCGTTTTTTGGAATTTGCAGGTCAGGGTTAGGTTGTATATTTAACAAAATATGATTCGCGACCGTAGCGATTATATGTTTACAGAATTATTATCATTAAAATCACAAATACAACCCTGTAAGTTCATATTAGCCCTTTGTATGGCTATTTCCAGAAAAACTCATTCAAAGGGCTAATATGAACTTACAGGGTTGTATTGGTAATTTTAATGATAATAATTCTGTAAACACATAATCGCTACGGTCGCGAATCATATTTTGTTAAACTGGAGCTTCCACCTTAAGAGAAATATCAGAACATCCTTAACGCATCCAACTGAATATCATCAAAAATCACCTATCGTAAGCCATGTGCTGCGATCACCCATCCAACTTAACTTAAAATATTAAATTTTATATATCACACATGTCCGCTTCACTTCTGAGAGGCTGTCCACCTTGTTAAGACGATGACGATTAATTCAAACGTCGTCTTTTTAATCTATGAATTAAATATACTAATACTAATTACAATATAATTACACAAGAGCCGTCAATTGTTTATAGGCACAATAATAACGAAGCGTACATGAAGCGGTTCGGATTATAGTCTGGAGCGGACAATAGGCACGTGGGCGAAGCGTTAAGGCCCTAATTAGTGCAGACCCAACCTCGACGCGACCTTTTGTCACTGGCAATCAACGGCTAATTGAATAAAATGGACCGACAACTACGAAATCGTAAATTTAGAATGTATGTAGTATGGACTTTGTATTCAATGCACATTTAATTATTTACATCGAACTAAAAGATTTGGTGAGCTTGAATGAGATCGAACGAGTTTGTGTAATCTTTTTTTTTTGTTAAATACTGTTAGCAAACTTTAAAAATTAAAAATATGATTTTAGGGAACAACAAAAAATGCCGTTACGAATAAAATCGTATTAGTAAGTAAATACATAAGTTTCGCCAACATTAAATTTTAGGCCAACAGACGTAAAATAAAATGGATACAATAAATGAAAACGGTACTTCAGAAGCAGAATTTAGCCGAAATCACGTTGTATAAATAAATACGTTGCCGACGTTATTCTCTCTCGCAAATAAGATCGATGATACTATTTTTGGCGGAGCGAATCCACAAGGCGGATTCCGTCGGAAATAACTCCGTGTTTTACCATCGCGCAGTGCCCGGCTGTAAATCTTTCGCGGCAGTAAGTCGATTGTGAAAAACACTTCAGCTACCTTGGCGGCCACAACATGCTCGTTACGTCACGGAAGAACAATCTATGCTGTAAACAATGAAGCGATAATAATGCAATAAATTATAATAACAATCAAAACCGCCTACGTTACAAAATGTAATGTCAAGTAGCTCAGAAAACTAATTACAAGAAAATCAAAGATGGGTAAGTGGCAACAGAATATGCAACAGAAGTTGGACTGCGGCGATATGATTTGCGTAAACGAAAAGAGTTGCTAATAGAAATAAAGTGAGAGCGGACGGACGATGAAGTTTATCCCGCGCTGCGTAATTAGACAAATGTTACAGAAGATAACTCTATCAGTGTAGATAGTAAAAAGTGCTAAGTAACCAAAACACTGTTGAGAAAACATTATAAATTTAATAAAAACGATGTAAGCGAAACGCAAACGAAAATATGTAACAGTTCGTAAACATGAACTAGGTATAATTATGAGAATGATATACCCGTTTAAAATAATAAAGTTTGCTGCTGTAGGAAATTTTCCCTGACTTGATAGGGTACGTCACTCGGAAAGTGTTAGATTGGTCCCTATTGAAAACTAGTACCGACAGAGACAATTTCCGTATCAATCTAGTTAGTAATATAAACATCGCTAGGTGATAACCTCGCGCGGAGTCATGCTTGTTTACTGCTGCGCCTAGTTTGATTGACAGTGTGACTAGTAAGATATAAACTGACCCGCGGGCTATCTGTAATTGCTAAGTAAAATATGATTTCAATAATTTCTGCATAAGTTTCTCTCTGCAAGCGTTTCGTTATCGATTTGTTTGTAGGTCATTTGCGCTTATTCCATTCGTTTATGTAGTTAGCTTATCCATGTATAGATATCTCCATATTTGTTGTTTGCAATTAACTTTTTAACATTTCGGCTGAAATATCTTTAATTAGGGTAAGCAGTATAATGATAGGCGCTATAAGCGGATTTCTATTTGTAAGTGGTTAATTCTTGTAAATAAACAAATTTGTTATATTTTTTATTGTTTTGTTGGATTTTAGTTTAGATAGCCATAAATAAAATAACGCATTACGTTTAAAAAGAAATGTTTAATTAAGTTAAAAATCTAATTAAACTTTTTTCTAAGGAATATTACAATCATTGGCACTTACATAGTGAATGGCACTGTAAATTAAGTATAATCATTGGCACCATTCGAAGTCTTAAAAAGTTATACCCAGATCTTTCTAAGCTCCATTTTATTGTTCTAAAACGAACAAATCTTCTTCAAAAAATTTTCTTAGATCTTCATCTGAAAGCGGTTTCGTTGATCTACCATGTTTTTTCTTTCTTCGTATACCTTTCGTGTTTTCTCGATACTTTGTAGAAATAGAACTTTATTTCGGTCTTTTAGATTAAAAATTTAGAGACTATAATAATGTCAGAGTTTTTGCCTCCTTTCGTCTTTTTTTATTTGTCAGTTTCTTTCTATATTTGCCTGACTAATTCAATTCGGCATTTTCCATTTGTGCCCAATTTTTCCATTATTTTTTTAGCTTCGCTGCTTCCGAATCTTCACTTGTTAGCACAAAATAACGGCGTTGTTTGCCTGCTTTATGATACGTATTTGGCAATGGAAAAAATTCTATAAATATTTTTAAGGCTTTCTAAAAGATTTTTGTTTGTTTCGACATCCACGATCACCCATTAACCTCCAACAAATTCTAAATTTGCTGCCTAGTTAATGAAAAACATAAGGGTTAGTTTTCTTTCTGATATTCAACAATAATCTGCAGGTTGTAACCGCTCTGGTACTGATAAACCATTATTAAGTGAAAGGATACAAGGCAAATTTGATACAGGTATTTCTGATTCAGTCGTTATTAGTCGTTATTCTTAAAATATTTGGTAATTCGGCGTAATGGCACGGAACGGTGATCATCTAAAATGGTTTGCTGTGATTTCGAGGGCATCGGATAGTTTTTTTAATCCACTTTATCTGGACTAAATGGGCACAACCCACATGGCTCAAAACCATTTCATAATGTAGATTTATTTCAATACGGTAAAAGTAATGGTCTTGCTAATATAGGCCCGCATCTGTTTTAGTAACCTTTTTGTCAAATTGTTTGTCCGTCATTTGAAGACAGGTTTACGCCACATATCTTTGGTGGGCCGAAATGCAGTGATATCAGGTGGTTGCAATAGTCGCATTGTATTTAGGTTAAGGGCTATTAGTATTATGGCGAGACTTGGGCAAAGTTGCGCCGTATTTAAGATAGTAAATAACCCTCGCTCTAGGCATTAACTTTTGAACGTCTGATCACATTTTCTATAGGGGTAAATAATAGGTTTTACCGTTTACTCCAAAGAACAGTGATGCAAGACTTCGATTAGGTATGATCCACCTCATAGACGTTTTATTCTCCCTCTATAAAACGGTTTAGTATGTATGGGGTATTTACTCAAAAACCTCACATCATTGACATTTTATGAAATCGAAAACTGTGCCAGGACCAGGTCGGCTTTTCAGCTTCTTAGTTTTTTTGACTTTACTTATTTAGTGGGAACTGTAAATTCGCGCGTGAAATATTAAATGTTAGTGCGGCAGTTATTTTTCTAAAACGCACGCTCTTAATAGTGGTATTATTCATCAATTCATAATATAAAAAGGTCAGTCATAATCATTGACACTACTCAAAGGATATAGTCATTGGCAGTGTCAAGAATAGATTTTGGACAAAAGAAAGAAAGTATAGTGATTGATATATATGCCAATGATTATGTAGGCAAACAAAGTATAGTCATTGGCACAATTAAAAAAACCGATGCTTCAATTTCACAACGACAAAATAACGTTTAATATGCTTATATTTTTATTATGCTGATAAAAATAGACAGAAACTTGCATATTTATAATCTTACCTAAAAATCACATTTATGTCTTAAAATCTAGCCACAAAACCTTAAATTTTTGTTAAATTTTAACGGATTTGTCCACACACATTTTTAAAACAGCCCTTATAGAAAAATAGTTGACGCTTAAAATATAAATGAGTATTGTTAGTATAAGTAATTATATATCTTAGCAATATCCGTGTAGCTGTGATATAGAAAAAGGAAAATATTTTTTATATTCACATTAAAATAGCAAAGTGCCAATCATTGAAGGAGTGTCAACATTAGTACTGTTTACCTTGCTTGTATTTTGCTTTGAATTCCGTTTTTGTGTTATATTTGAATTCATATATTATATGTACTTACTATGGCCACATTTTCTTTAAGAATATAAGAAAGATTTCAAAATAATTAATTTAGTTGTCACGGATGAGTCACAAAAGAATAATGTGTTTATCATCATCATTACAGTCCTTCACAAGTCCACT
This sequence comes from Parnassius glacialis, assembly GCA_033319125.1. Taxonomy (NCBI): domain Eukaryota; kingdom Metazoa; phylum Arthropoda; class Insecta; order Lepidoptera; family Papilionidae; genus Parnassius; species Parnassius glacialis. The sequence goes on from JAVANC010000017.1 coordinate 48,236,036, forward strand.
GCTGAATACAGGCCTCCCACAAGGAATACTGTAAAGCACGGTCCTGAGCCACATGCAGCAATCGACTTCCTGCATATCTTACCAGGTCGTCAATCCATCTAGTGGAGGTCGCTCTGCACTTCGCCTACCGGTACGAGCTTGCCACTCGAGAACCTTTCTTCCCCTTCGGTTGTCGGTTCTTGGAACTAAATGGCCGACCTATTGCCACTTCAGTTTACTAATCTGTTGGTCACTCTGGTACATAACAAGATGGGAAACAGCACATCCATCCATCTCTATAATTACTTTCTACCGGTAACTATAAAAATATTAGCGATATTAAAACGATCGCAAACGAGAATAGATCGACCTAATAAAACTGAGGCGATTGTGTCTCCATTACACAATATTTATTACCACGAACGCTGATGCGAGTTACTTCAGATATTATTGCACAATTATAGTGCATTAGAGTTTAATGTCTTTAAAGTATAAACGCTTTACGCCGCTAACTGGTGAAACATTCTCCAACGAATCTGGCGCATATATAAATGGCACATGAATAATCGAGCCTAACGCATAGTACAAAATGTTAAGAACGAGTTGTCTCCGAATATACTAAGCATTTTTATCCCAATTTAATAAGCCATTTTTTGTTAAAAAGTCTAGAATATAAGCTGCCAAAAAAGTATACTTAACTACTACTCTTATCTTTAAGTCAAAGTGACTGTGACACCACAAGACTTAACGGCATCTGAAAATTAAGTAGTGTTTGAGTATTTGGCAATAGGATTATTATCAACGTTATATTATCTATCTAGCTGACAATTCTATTCTCCAGGTCCCATTACCTTCATGCCCAACTGTCGCAACAGCTGCATGTACAACTCCTTTATTACCCATGCCGTTAGATTCTAAAACGAATTACCAATTAACATACGCACAGCTACCAGAAAGGAATCGTCCAAATACTTGCTTTGAAACCACTAACACTACAGGAGTAGTTTGATGTTTTCTTACTCTAATATAGCCTCTTACGTATAAACCAAAAAGATCTATTAGTTTCCGCAAGATTAGAGGACTCGATACGGAGCAGCATCAAGGATGTAAGATGTGTCGTTCTGCTATTTTCAATCTGTCTCTGCCGATCATGGCAAATCCTCTCTCCCTACAGCAGGTAAGGTTCATATCCAACAGTGAACTTTTACAGGCTAAGAAGTCAAGCTAACAATAAGATATATACATATATAAAATTTATCTAAAGAAAGAAACAATATTATAGAGGTATGTAGTTTTAGCAATATATATTTAAAATTATATCTTATTTTCTAGCGACTTTAAAAAAAGACAGTACTCAATTCGACTGTATGTTTGTTTTTTTTCTTTTTTATGTGTTATGTTACCTTATAACTATTTTCTGAGTGAACCGATTTCGATGATTCTATACATTTGATCAAAGTTTGACCAATAGTTTTTGAGTTATTCTTAATAATTTATATTGAAGTCGGCTGTACAAAATTATTAATTTTAAATTATTTACAAATGAAAAAGACATATTTATTGCAGTCGTTTGCACTTTGAACCCATTACATCTTCTAAACTAACCCTGGCTAAACTAGTAAAGACTGCCTTGAAGCATTCCAGCTTTTTCTACGCGATGTGCAAATATAGTCTCAATAAATAAATAAATTTAAATATTTACATAAATCTATGAAAATACACAACATCATCATTAAATGAATAAGGTAACTTATTGCCCCAAAAAATAACTAAGTATCTTTAGTAATGTCAATATTCTTAATTAATCAACATTTGATAATTATACGTATAAAAATACAAGCTCTTCGCAAATAAACAAAGAAGGTAAAAAACTCCGATAAGATATAAATGAATCGTAACTCCTAAACATCGCGCGAAAACATAATCATGGCCAGTTTTATCATAGTTTAAGTATGTTGTATACGGTGTGATATAAGAGAATCATTCGTCCGAAATTGGAAAATGTCAAAAAGATCTAAAAATTTCAAGGTTTCGATTTTCGATTCCTGAATCACTACCTGACAAGCGACAAGACAGTGTGTAGTTTCCGAAGGTTGCAGGTTACGTGTTGCGTGTCACATCACGTCGGGTAGTTAACCAATTTAGCCGGCAAAGGAAGAGGAAAGATTTCCCGCTCCTGCCGGTCATATTGTTTAATCCGAAATGTTTATACGGAGCTTGTTTTCTATATAATGTGTAGTCGTTTGGTAATTTCGATGGCGTGATTTAAGTTTGTGATTCAGTACATTGATGCTATTGAGGCACGATGACAGCGCCGCCAGACATGTAGGTATGTCAGTGTCTATGTCCATCCGTAACTCCTATTCCAGTAATCGGACTTTGACAAAATATGTCAATCGATTTGTCATAACTGCGCTAGTAAAATTGACTTATGACGCCAAAATAACATAAATAAATACAGCGAATATATACTTAATATCAAAAATTTGCGCCATAAACATTATAAGAAATAGTATTGTATAGGGTTTAACATAAAAGGATACAAGGACGGATGTCTTAATGAATATATTCTAAATATGTATTATTTGAACCAGTTTATATAAAATATATTTTTTATTAGTTTAATCACTGCAGCCCCTTTTTTATAATAAATTATTAGTTTAAATACAAATTACATTACTCGATTCAGTATGTAAAAAAATTATAAGCCATGCTGATTTTGAAACCGTCTCGAGATTATTTCCAAGCCTTATTTGGCTATTAGAAGGTCTTAAAAATAAGGGATGATATTAACTTTATCAATAAGGCATGAAATTATTTCACCTCCAAATACTGAGTGTATTTAACTGTCTTACTTGTCAAAAAAATGCAAATTGTCTTATTTGTCAAGTTATCAAAACTCGCTTTTGTTTATACGATTATATCTTTGCTTGCTTTTAGTTTAATTAATTCACAATAACCCTTGCTTGACCATTGCTTTGCTACGAGGGACTGTCTTCTAAAGTTTGGATTTTTATAATTTTCAAACAATTTGTGCGAGGTTACTCCTTAAATTTTTGCAAAGTTAAGTCACAACCTATATACGTCCCATTGCTGGGCACATGCCACCTCTAATTTCTGAGGGCTATTAAGGGGAAGTTTGAAAAGTTTGTAACAGTTATATGCGCTACGGTACAAATACCGTTTTCCCTTATTATTATTTAGTCGAATTATCCATCAAATCATAACATACTTAATACCCAGAAGGAATGATTGTGTTTGGTAAATATAAGCAATATATTATGCATGTCATCTACGTAAAATGTTAATTTATGAGTTAGTACTATGTACTTTTTCTACACTTGACAAAGGTAGCGAATCCTTCAGTCATATCTATGGCGTATATAAAACTAACTACTATTTAGAAAACAAAAATATGAAAACTGAACCTTAAAAAAAGTTAACATACTTATATTATTGGTAGTGATAATAGAAAACTACAAAAATGAATATATCAACACTGAATCACGTGACTGTCACGTGACGACATCAATTTCATTCTTTCTTATACTTTTATAAGCATAAGCATTAACGCTTGTAGGTCAACGGAGCTAACCCTATTGGTATAAGATGGTGGCCTGCATCAACATTGATGTCGTCGTAAGAGTCGAACATACGGGAACATTTTACAACGTATCTCATTGTTACATAAGGGGGTTCGATATATACACAAAATGGGCAGAGATAAACGAACATCGCCACCGCCCATAACTCAAAGAAGCGGCTGAAGTAGTCCCAATCGATAAATAACAACACAAACGACTAGATACGAGTGTATAACTCTTGATAGCATTCAAAACGTGACCGCGGACGAGTTCGAAGACCTCTAGCGATGACTATTTGTTGTTAATTTAATCGTCGGCAGTAAACCACTCAGAGGAGGGACCTTAAATTAACGTACTTAATAAAGAGGCTATACCTACGCGTAATTATTTAACATTAATATCGAAACCCGGTAGGGGTAATTAAAATTTACATCGAAACTTATGTAGATATGTCATTCATTTATTTCTTCAATTGACGAATATAAATATGTTCCGTTAGATAATTAACTTACGTAGAAGTTATTTCTGTACAGATGTAGGTAATGAATGTTTTTATAAATGTCCGTGAGATCATATTACAATGCAAATGAATTGAGCTATTATTAAGTTGTTATTTCGAAACAATTGTAAATTTGTTTTATATTTTTAATCGTACAATTTTAAATCGTATTATTGCACGTTTTTATAGTTCCGTACCTCTAAAGGAGAAAGCAGAACCCTTATTAAACCACTTTGTTCCTCCGTCTGTCTGTCCATCTGATATTAATAATTATATCAAATACTAGGTCTACGGTACCCTTGGAGGGGTAAAAAAAATCAACGTAATCAAAAGATTCGGCCTATTGTGTCACATATTTTGATACACGCCAACTCATCAATACCAATGTGGTATTATCCGCTGACCTAGAATAATTAAATTTGGCAAGAAGCAAGGTGTCGTCATAGAACAAATAAAAGAAAAAAAAACGAAAATCGTTAAATTATAGTACATTCTATATTGGTCTGCGTTGTAATTATATCACATAATGTTTTTTAGCAATTATAAAATTACATCAATAGTTGTAGGCTTCGACCGTGATTTCGACCGATTCATTTATTTCGGAACACCAACAGCCTTGATAGATTGTACTTACTACAAACTTTCAAATCGACATCGCTATCAAAAAGTATACGCATATGGAATTCCGTGTATGGGAGAACATTTTTTCACTGCAGAGTTAAGTAAGTCGTTCAATCCGATTTACCTTTTCGTTAGAGCAATATTTGGTGTTTAGTTTATAATTCCCGGTAACGATGAACTATCTTTGTTGTTTATTAATTTTGTACGGAATCCTCAGGGTGCATGTCCTATTCACAATTGTTCAGTTTATTGAATACGTTAGGCATATTCTTAATGATATATTAAAATTAAAATTATTTCATCACGTTTTAATCATAAAAGTAAGAGCTAAAGTAATAAACATAGGTATTTAACGACTTAAATTTACAATTAAAATGAAGTAATTGCCAACGTACGTCCTATTACTAGTAATTTCGAGTGTTCATGGAGCAGAAATAATTCCGCCCTGTTGCCCCATGCCTGTTTCTACGTAGGTACAACTCTACATATTCTCAAAATATTTTTGTTTAATTGAACATGCAGGTGCATCGTCGAGCACGTCCTAAATAATAGTTGTAATTAATAATTTCAGTAGTATAGGCGGGGATCTTACTTGGTTTTGCTCGCTCACTATAATTTTTTTCTATAGAATAAAGGTGACAAACGAGCACACAGTCCACCTGATGGTAAGTGGATACTGTGACTCTTAGCCATCTACATTTATCCTCGATTATGAATCAATATGCAGATGTGTGCGTCATCCCTGAGGACTAAGATGGAATGTCTAGTTTCCAGTGAAGTGTCTCCGGTTCTTTACATTCGTCATACGAAAAACAGCAGCGTTAAACTGCTATTTTACGATGGTATTTTATGAGAGCGTGGTCCTACCCCAGTCGAGCCGAACCATTCGTGCTAGAACTAATATAGTTGCAATGGGGCTCTACCACGTATAAAAATTTAAGGCGAAGGCGTTTATCGTCTGAGCCACTGCGGTAACAAATCTTCTGATAAATATAGAATATCAAATATGCACATAGGGAAGTAGAATGTACATAAATAAGATGAAAGTTATATTAACAAAACAGATATCATGCAGGTGAACACACGTGGTCGAAATCAGTATTTATTCTTTTAACAAAATACAATATACATTCAAGGTATACATAGGCTGCACTAAAAGTATCGGGAATGGAATATTTCCACTGTTCCTGTCATATTAAAATCTTTTTAATTGAAAACTTGGTTTTAAAAATCGAAAACCATTTATTTATTTAAAAAAAGATTCTCGGTCTTGTCACAAGGTTTGAAAATGAGTTAAAGCCAACAAAAATTGTTCGTTCACGAGGTGTTGCAAAAAAAATGGTGGCCACGTTTGTCTCCAAAACCAGCCATGTTACGACTATTCCTCTTGAGGGACAAAGAACGGTTAATGCAGAATGGTATGCTAGCATTTGTTTGCCACAGGTCGTTTCTGAACTCCATAAAGAGAACTGCAACCGCCGCATCATCCTCCATCACGACAATGCGAGTTCTCACACCGCACACAGAACAAAAGAGTTTTTAGAGCAAGAAAACATATAATTATTAGACCATCCGCCGTACAGCCCCGACCTAAGCCCTAATGATTTCTATACTTTCCCTAAAATAAAGAATAAATTGCGTGGACAGAGATTTTCATCACCTGAAGAAGCTGTGGACGCCTACAAAACGGCCATTTTGGAGACCCCAACTTCCGAATGGAATGGTTGCTTTAATAATTGGTTCCATCGTATGGAAAAATGTGTCAAATTTTGCGGAGAATTTTTTTTTAATAGGAGAGGGGGCAAACGAGCATGCGGCTCACCTGATGGTAAGTGACTACCGCCGCCCATGAACAACTGCAACACCAGGGAGGGAATTGCAGATGCGTTGCCGGCCTTTTAAAAAGGAGTACGCTCTTTTCTTGAAGGTCCCTAAGTCGTATCGGTCCGGAAAAATAGCTGATGGTAATCGATTCCACAAGGAAGTCGTGCGAGGAAGAAAACATCTTCTAAATCGCACAGTGGTGGACCGCCAATCATCCAGATGGTGTGGATGGTATCGGGAGTTCTGCCGCGATGTGCGTTCGTGAAATTTGGCGGCTGGGATTAATCCGAACAATTCCTCAGAGCACTCCCCATGGTAGATGCGAAAGAAAATGCAAAGAGATGCAACATCTCTTCGCAGTGCCAATGAATCGAGCCGATCGGAAAGGGCTCGGTCGTTGACGATTCGAGCCGCTCTGCGCTGGATGCGGTCAAGTGGAAGGAGCTGGCACTGGGGAGCCCCTGCCCAGAGATGGGAACAGTATTCCATGTGAGGCCTAACCTGCGCCTTGTAAAGTTGCAGGCGGTGTGCCGGCATGAAATACTGTCCCGCTCTGCTGAGCACGCCAAGCTTTTTAGAGGCTAATTTGGCCTTCTCTTCCAAGTGACCACGAAACTGCACGTCACTCGATATGTCGACGCCAAGGATTCCGATACTGGCTGAGGCAACTAGGGGAGTGCCTTGAAACTGAGGAGATACGACAAAGGGGTTCTTTTTAGCGGTAAACGCGCAAACTTGTGTCTTCTGAGGATTAAACTGGACTAGATTTAGTCGCCCCCAGTCCGAGACTTTGTCCAGCAAAGACTCGACTTCAGACACAAGTTTATTCCGGTACTCGGAGACGTTTTCCCGAGAAATATTAGCACGGCCGGTGTATAGAGCATCACCAGTGCTGTCATCCGCATAGCAATGAATGTTACCAGTTAGCAACATATCATTGATATGCAGAAGAAACAACGTTGGTGATAGCACTCAGCCTTGTGGAACACCAGCGTTAATAGGCTTGCAGTCAGAACATGCACCGTCTACAACGACCTTGATGCTCCGATCTGCAAGGAAGCTGGTGATCCAATTGCACAATTTCTCGGGAAGCCCATAGGAAGGGAGCTTCGAAAGAAGCGCTTTGTGCCAAACCGTGTGTGAAATTTTCAGTGCCGCCCTCGTACAATCTACACTTTTGTCTGTTTGTATTTTCTATGTAGAACAAGGGTGACAAATGAGCACACAGTCCATCTGATGGTAAGTTGATGCTGTATCTCATAGCATTCTACATCTATTATCTATTAATAATCAAAGTGCAGGTGCGTTGTCACCCCTGAAGACTAAGATGAAATGCCTTGATTCCAGTAAAAAGGATCTCCGGTTTTCTACACTCACTATTCAAAACATGCACATACAGCATTAATCAGCTATTTCATGCTGGTATTCTGTAAGATATGAGACGTGGTCCTTCACTGCTGGCCGTATGAGGAAGCTCAAGGTCGCTCAGCGAGCTATGGAGAGGGCTATGCTCGGGGTTTCTCTGCGTGATAAACTTAGAAATGAGTATATCCGCAGTAGAACCAGAGTAACCGACATAGCCCAACGGATTAGTAAGCTGAAGTGGCAGTGGGCCGGCCATATAGCTCGAAGAACCGACAACCGATGGGGAAGAAAGGTTCTCGAGTGGCAGCCTCGTACTGATAGGCGAAGTGTAGGGCGACCCCCCACTAGATGGAGTGACAACATGGTAAGACATGCAGGAAGTCGATGGATGCAGGTGGCTCAGGACCGTGCTTTGTGGCATTCCTTGGGGGAGGCCTATGTTAGCCAGCAGCAGTGGACTTATGAGAAAGGCTGTAATGGTGATGATGATTCTGTAAGAGTGTGGTCCTTCCCCGGTCGAGTCGACCCATTCGTACTACAATAAAGTTAAAAAGTTAAAGTTACAGCCTACATTGAAATGAGGGGAAGCCTGTGCCCAGCCCACTGCTGGGCACAGGCTTTCCCTCATTTCTGAGAGGGTTTTAGGGCAAAGAAATATCCGTCGCGCTGCCCCAATGCGTGTTGGCGAATTTCACGTCTTCGAAATATTTTTTTCTTATTTCTCAGACGTGCAGGTTTCCTCACGATGTTTTCCTTCACCGCCGAGCACGTAGTAAATCAGCATTTAAAATTGCAATTAACAATTTCATCGGTGCCGACGGAGATCGAACCCGGTTTGCTCGCACACTATGACATTTAAAGCGAGCGCTAACCATCTGAGCTACCACGGCTCACGGTGCTACAATAAACGAGTAGACATAGCATGGCTCAACCACATATTTAAAATTATAAAGAAATTTGAACAAAAATTGGGCTAGGTCGGTGTTAAGGTATGTATCTGGCATATTACAATCAGAAGCATTGAACGCGGACATATAAATATAAAAATTCGGCACGACTGTACCGCGTTAAATAAACGCTAGATGCCAATCTAAACAAAACAATATATCAAACATGACTAGCTTCCACTGTAACATTTCGCGAAACAAATTTAAAGCGCGTTTCAGGTCAATAGTAATTTCGGGAACTTTCCGTACGGCAAATGTAGATGAGGTCAGTAAAAGAATGTTGACTTCGACAGGAACACAACGACATTAAGACAAATCATTATTTTGATAAAGAAATAAAATAATAGAACTATGAACGTCCCGCTACACATGCCTCTTCTCATTATGTATGACAGCCAGATTTCCTCATTATGTATTCCATCATCGCTGAGTAAGTTGTGAATCATCATCTAAAATTGCATTTAGCCATTTCATTCGTGTTGGCACACGCCATCAAGTTCAGATTGTACAAAGTACATATAGTATAGAATTTAAGACGATCAGCCTTTTTTTGCTATCGTAAATGCAAACAACGACGCTTTTACTCAATATGCATACGACGAACAGCTTGACGGGAAGTAAGTTTATATAATTTGGGAAAAAAGTGAGTATGAAGCAAAAAAAATCCATCATTTCCATATCTCTTGAGAGTATCATTCTTCGTTACACTTGGTATTTGACACTAAAAATAAAACAAAGATTTCTATAGAAATGGGAATAAAATATAGCGTAATGACGTCATAGTTTTTATACAGAAGTTTTAATCTTAATTGTATATTTGTAAACACTAAAAATCTTGTCTTATAAACAGAAAAAAGGCCAAGTTTTAAGATACTGTTGAAAGTAGTTATTGAAAAATCCTTACTATAAGAGAAGCCGGTCACCAACACCGTACTATTTTACGATGATAAGGGAAAAAATCCAAATAATTGTAACATTCTTTATCAGTATAAAGTTTTAAGTTTAACTACTAACGTAAAACTTCTTGCAATAAAGGTACGGTGTCTGTAATATATAAATAAAAAACTGTGTATTATATTGAATTAAGGGGGTTATTAGAGCCGTGGTACCTCAGATGATTAGCGCTCGCTGTAAGCTTCACAGTACTCCAGCAACCCGGGTTCGATCCCCGCCGAAAATGCCGCCGAAGTGAAATTGTAAATTGCAATTTTAAGTGCTGATTTACCACATGCTCGGCGGTGAAGGAAAACATCGTAAGGAAACCTGCATGTCTGAGAAATCGCCAACACGCATTGGGGCAGCGCGGCGGACATTTCCTTGTCCTAAAACCCTCCCTCAGGAATGAGAGGATGCCTGTGCCCAGCAGAGGGACACGTATATAGGCTGTAACTTTACTTTACTTTTACTTTTAAGGGGTTTATTTGGATGCCATTAAGACATAAATAACCGGGCTAATCTTTGGAATGGTTAAACCGATTGTAATTGAATCTCGAAGAACAGATAAAGAGCAATGACAGAAGTGATCTATATTTTAACCAAAAACTTATTTTTTATTTTTTGAGAAAACAAAAAGTCCTAAATGGATTTTTAAAGGTTATCTTAAATCTAAGTAACGCCACATCAATAGATTCTACCCAAGCGAAGCCGAGACGGATCGCTAGTTTGTAATAAAATTGAAAAAGTTGGCGGAAAAAAACTGTGGCTTTAGATTATTAGGTGACTTTAAGGTAAACTAGCCTTAAATTAATTAGCAGTTTTATAGCAAAGAACACGAATCACAAAGTGTGCGTCCACAGTGAATGCGCGGCGACTTGAGCCTGTTGCGGGCGCGACGGCGGGCGCGTGCCGTGGCCACAGTGACGAGCGAGCTTTTGGTGTGCTTAGATGTATTACAGGTGTTGTAAACCATGGACGAGGATTTTTATTTCTACTAGATAGTCCGATACTGAGATGGAAGATTTTGAACATTAGAGAGGGTGTGCACGAAATAAATAAAAACCGACAAGTAAATGGTGAATTTTTTAATTTGTAAGAAGAATTGAGATTTGTACCCTAGAAAACTCTTTGAGTATACTCAAATGTCCGTATCAACATTTGATTACGTCCTGAATAAAATATCACCTAAAATCACTAGAGAAGATACAAATGTTTTAACAAAAAAAAATGAAGACGCGCTTACGCCTAGCGATAAGACCGAAATGGTTTGATACCCCCGCACCCGCGCATTGGATCGCTTGCTGACTAGGCCTGTGGTGTGGCCAAAACGCGCGGATATGAACGTTTGAAAACTACGCGCGCTATATCGCTCATGCCCGTCGCGCTAGGCGTCCGCCTTAAGGAATCTTTTGACGAATGAACAACTTAATTTGATATAAATCTAATCCGCTTTGCTTTTAGGAGATAAAAAATATATGCTGTCTTTATTTTACGCAAGAGATAAGTTTAGTGGAAATCCAAAAGGTTGACTCTAAGAAATTCTTTGCTTTATTTGTTTTTCTTTTTAAAAAAAGCGTTACTTCTATACTAGGGTTTTCTCCTGTATCGTGTTGCGTTTTATATACATAAATTTCACACGGACAAACATCCAGACATTCATACAATAATTTGTAGGCCATACAAATACTTGTTACGTGAGAGATTCAAGTCCACGGCCCCGCAGTCAAATGCAAAGCCACAACGCTACTGAGCTGTCAAAATGTCTAGTCTCCGAGAAAATGCTTGGTATCCGACACATGGCGGGATGTCAATATATTTTTATAAATCAAATACAAAATAGTAAAATTGGTGCGGCAACGGAGAACGGTGTCGAAGGTACATAATATGTAGTACTAGAATAGACAATCCGGATTTCTTTCTTATCATGCAAAGGCTTCTCTCTCTAGAATTGACTTTTTACAAGCTGATAAAGATAAAAAATAGAGATTGTTGCTTCTTACTGAATGATCTATTTAAAATGTTAAAACCACTGGCATGAAAACTTCCAAAAATAAGAAAAAAAGAATTACGCCGCAGTCTGGCAGCTTATTAAACAAACGTAGGGAATGTGATTATCACAGAACACTGATTATGGCACGAGTGCAAACGCATCGACCATGCAATAATACTAATTACGACCGAAGGTGGTGTGCGGTTTGGGACGATGTGCGGTGTTCGCTTATTATGCGTTCACTTGCCTTTGTCCCTGTGTGGTAAGCTTTGCGGTAGCCGCTTAACACGCCGTTTATAACACTTTAAAAATAATAATTATAGCAATGATGTCTTCTATTCGTGTTTATACACGATATTATTTTGAAATAGATCGTTTTCGCTTTTCAGAAGTATTTCAAACTAATTGGCCCGGCAGAACCCTCTCACAGAATACCAGCGTAGAATAGCAGTTTAATACTGTTGTGTTTCATATGGTGAGTGTTTTAAACCGTTTTTTGTTTTTAAACCGGAGATCCTTTTTACTGGAAATGAGACATTCCATCTTAGTCCTCAAGGGTGGCAACGCATCTGTGTTCTGATTGTTAATTGAAGATTGAATTGATGATTGTACTTGTTTGTCAATCTTATTCTATAAGAAAGACCTTGGAGTTTCACTTCGTATTCATTCCGGAATATATATAAACAATATAATAAAGCTTAAATAGTAACTTACTCGACCATAGCTTCACCTATTGAGTCCAGATTTTGTTACTTTTATTTTTGCACTAAACCAACATGTATTGTGAATAAGTTATTTTGGTTCATACAATTTGGTAATAACTTGACTACAGCCCCACTTGTCGGATCTTAGCATAGATTAGCTGTGAACCATTATCTTAACAAAACAAATACCTTGCGTGAAAATGATCTCAATCGGTCAAGTTGTCCAGAAATTACACGATCTAACAAACGCACCAAAGATTATATATTTAAACAATATATAAAATTATGTTTAAGAATTATCATAATCTTTATAAAATTACAACAGTAAACAAGTACACCACGACCTGACCTAAAGATAAACATCAAATCGCGTGCAAAATTACCCAAGAAATACACTACAAAATGCACATTAAAATTACGTAAGTTTGCATGCATAAATTTTTCCCCTCCGCTATAAAAAAATTACTTTTTTATGTGCTAGAGCCATGCTACAGTTTATATACATATTTCTTTCTTTCTTTCTTTGGGTTTTGTTTTTTCTACAATATCTTTATATTTATAACCAGAGATTAGTAACAAAATTAGTGTTCTTTTTTGAATATAAGATCCGACATGGAAAAATGCGTCCAAACATATCATAAAGTGGAAAACCGTTAATATTGCATTTTATTTTAAGAACTTTGGCAAACTTATGTAAATTTAAAATGAAAAAATTTTAGTCGACTTAAGCTGTTGAACGGGTATTTTGTTTTAACTAGCATCTGTACTATAAAGCGGATCGTAAGAAAGGAAAAGGAAACGAGTATGTTGTTGTGTTTTTTAAATATAGAAACCAGGCATTACAGAATACGCGGACTGATTGTTGACGACCGCCAATATGAGAAAACACTGACCGAAGAGCAAATTTAACGTGAAAATAATTTAAATTAAATATTAAAATCTCTATAGATCGATGGGATATTCCATTAGAACTAGACTTACAACGAATAGTATATTCGGGCACACGCCGAATACCGAATCTTCTGCGGATTTTCTGGCCGAATAGCCGAATATTAGGCAGAAGTATTCAACCGGGATGGAAGTAGTGTTTATTCTTTAGAGCGTCTATTCTTAGGAGCTGGGATTGTCTACGCGATGAAAATGATTAAACTATTGCCTGAAAATGAAAAAAAAAATAGTATTTCCACATCATTATCTTCCAATTTAATTACGATAATTCGAGTGCATAGACATTTATCTCATAGTTATTTTTTTAATTTTTATAATATGGAAGTTGATTATGTACCTACGACTTTAATGATTTGAGAGGTGTAAGACAGGGTGACGTTATATCCCCGAAACTCTTCACCGCTGCATTGGAAGACGTTTTCAAGCTTCTGGACTGGAAAGGATACGGAATTAACATCAATGGCGAGTACATCACTCACCTTCGATTTGCCGACGATATAGTCCTCATGGCAGAATCGCTGGAGGAGCTAAGCACTATGCTCAATGACCTCAATAGTGTCTCCCAACGGATAGGTCTTAAGATGAACATGGACAAAACAAAGATTATGTTTAATGTCCATGTCACACCTATGCCGGTAGTTGTTGGGAGCACTAAGCTCGAAGTTGTTGACGAGTATGTTTACCTGGGACAAATAGTCCGACTAGGTAAGTCCAACTTCGACCGAGAGGTCAATCGACGGATTCAACTCGGCTGGGCAGCGTTCGGGAAGCTACGACACATCTTCTCGTCAGAAATACCTCAAAACCTTAAAACAAAATTGTACAACCAGTGCGTGTTGCCAGTGATGAGTTACGGAACTGAGACGTGGTCCTTCACTGCTGGCCGTATGAGGAAGCTCAAGGTCGCTCAGCGAGCTATGGAGAGGGCTATGCTCGGAGTTTCTCTGCGTGATAAACTTAGAAATAAGGATATCCGCAGTAGAACCAGAGTAACCGACATAGCCCAACGGATTAGTAAGCTGAAGTGGCAGTGGGCCGGCCATATAGCTCGAAGAACCGACAACCGATGGGGAAGAAAGGTTCTCGAGTGGCAGCCTCGTACCGGTAGGCGAAGTGTAGGGCGTCCCCCCACAAGATGGAGTGACGACCTGGTAAGACATGCAGGAAGTCGATGGATGCAGGTGGCTCAGGACCGTGCTTTGTGGCATTCCTTGGGGGAGGCCTATGTTCAGCAGTGGACTTGTGAAGGGCTGTAATGATGATGATGATGATGACTTTAATGATTAAAAGAAAAAAATATTAAGTATAAAATGAATAAATATTTTCATTTTACCAATTTTCTGACTACAATAAAACCTCTTACTAAGTACTTAAGTATTCGGTATTCGGCCGTATAGGACAAAAGTAACCGAATAGGCCGAATACCGAAAAATAGCCGAATATTCGTTGCGAGTCTAATTATAGAACAGATAGAACTATTTTAAGGGCGTTAATAAAGCATATTTGTTCAACTAAACAAAAAACCTAAAACATAAAAAGCAAACAGATCGAAAAGCTTAAAGGATGCGAACACCATTCAAGGACACCAGGGAACGCGCGACACCTTAGAAATGCAGGAAACACGCTGTCTGGTTACTCCTTTATCCACTTCCTGCGCACGTAGCACGCCTAGACGTACACGCACACTGAAACAACTTGTAGATAGATCAGCTAACCTTTACAAGGACACAAACAGCAATGCTCGGTTTAATTAAAACTTTCTGATTATGAAACAATTTTGGTTTTCATAGTTCTCTTTGGCGAAACATCGACTGAGCTCTCATTATATGATTAACTAATTTTCATGTTTTTTATGAAATAGGGGTGACAAACGAGCACACAGTCCACCTGATAGTAAGTGGATACTGTAACCCATAGACATCTACATTTATCCTCAATTAAGAATTAAAATGCAGATGCGTTGTCACCCCTGAGGACTGAGATGGAATGCGTCGTTTCCAGTAAAAAGGGTCTCCAGTTCTCTACACTCACCATACGAAACACAGCAACATTAAGCTGCTATTTTACGCTGGTATTCTGTAAGAGCGTGGTCCTTCTCCGGTCTTATATCCTCCAATCTTCTATAGAGCTTTTTTTTGGTAAAAAACTTGTTGCATATAAAAATTTCATACGACGGTAATAAGACCTACTGACCTCCGACTAATATAATTCAATACAAGAGAATGTACGAGGGCGGATCGATAAGTTCGCGGAATGAAGCAGAGAAAAAGGCGTGGTTAACTTCTTATTTATTCTGTGGGTACACTGAATAAAGGCGTGACGCTTTTGTATGTATGTTGCGATGGTTGCTCATGAATGAGGTTTAAAATTTAGAAACACCCACCCTACAATCTAGATCAGAACCAACTTGCGGTTATTATTTATATCCGAAAATAAAAAAGTGCTTCGGGGGAAAAATTTGTGTAATTCACAGTGAGTGCGATTTCTGCCTATTTTTATATATTTTGCGAGACCGTTTCAGAGTTGAAACAATTTCCTATAGTGCTATTTTAAATTTATCGAATGATGTAAATTTTATCAGTAGAAACACAGAGCGTATAGAACAGAACGCACAAGACCACACTATTACAGAGGTAGACGAGAAAGCGAAGTGTGTAGCTATTTTAGGATTTGGCGCGCGGCCATCACACGTGGGGCAACCTACTATGTAAAACAAGTTTTGCCTGTTTTTTGAAAATTGCCGGTGATATTTCAGTTTTAATGTCATATTTGGTGCCAAGACATAAAATAGTCCCTCAATGAAGTGTTGAGAGGCATAATTAGAAGAGTGATAGAATGAAAACAGTTAGCCGATTCTCGATTCGATCTTAATATATTTATATATATATATATATATATATATATATATATATATATATAAAAAAAGTACGGGTCACGTTGTTTGTCCGCGATGGACTCCTAAACTACTGAACTGATTTCAATGAAATTTTTGGTCAATGTCCAGTTTTGTCCAACTTAAAAGATAGGATAGCTTACATCTCAATTTATTGTCGCAATACAATATTATTTTATTGCAAATTATTTGTATATTATTTGACAGTCACAATTATCTGTTAGCTTTAAACGGTTCTGTCAGATGACGATATCTGTTGACTAGATTGAGTAAATATTCAATAGATGGCGCTATGTTAAAAATACAAACGTTTAATATAAGCTACAATTTAGTAGTATAACCACCACGTGTTGCTGTAAGTATTCAACAGATAGAACCGATTTCAATAAAATTTTGCAGACTGTGTGCAGTTTGGTCCAACTTGAGAGATAGGATAGTTTTTATCCTGATAAGTGACCCTCAATTTTTTTATTGCTAATTTCAGGAGTTTTTTGGGAAAGCAAATGGTCGTTCGGAAGGGGCAGAACAACGTCTGTCTGGTCAGCTAGTATATATATATATATATATATATATATATATATATATATATATATTATATATATATATATGATATCAGTCGCTTAACCTGAGACCTCGGTAGAAAATGTTCCACGGGGCGGTAAGCGGAGCGTGTGGTATGGCGTGCGGCGTGACGATTCGCCAAAACTCGTGCTGCTGTAACTCCACCATGTGGGTTTGTTCATCGCGCCACGCTGCACACTCCAACAAACACTACCTACTGAGGCTTTAGCTTTAACATATAAGATTTCAAAATAAATAAAATAATATGTAATCGATATTGTATCGGTAACGTGCACAAGGTTATCATCATAAACCTGTAATTAAATCACTTTTCGATAATATCTCCCCAAATTTAAAAGATTTGTAGTTAAAGACTGTATAAATCAGAAAACGACACCTATTAAGTTACATGCTCTGTTTGAACTGATTTAGAAAAAAAATAATTTACGTCAAACACTAAAATAATAAAATAAGATTAAATTTTTGAAGCCGCTTTTTATTTTGTATTATAAATTAATATTTACCCATTTTAGTGGACTAAGCAATATCACAAGCTCAAGGTAACAAACAGGTACAGTAAAACGATTATCCCCTGTTTTCCCAACTTTGGAAGTTAATTTTTTTCTATGTAATAAAAGAAGAGTCATTTAAATCTGTTCAACCGTTTCCGAGAATTCGGTGATCACACAAAAAACATTTGCGTCGAATACAGAACCTCGTTTTTTAGTTCGGTTGAAAAAGAGACAATCTCTGACATTGACGAGATTGTTTGTTTATTTGTACTCCTGAAGTATTTTTTTTTCTTTAATAATATAAATGTTTGAGCCAGCTGCCAACCCCAGAATTTTCTTGTTTACGATTTTTTTATTACTTATTAAACTAGTTATGGTGAATGAAGCTAGACAGAAAAAACAAACACATCCCCACAGTCGATTGTGAGTTCCCAGGCCACGCAAATTACGAATGTTGAAGAGAAAAACCGAGCCGAAGACATTGCTGTAGGTCAAGTCGTAGGGAAAATATTACGCGTCGCCCACATCCGCATTATAATTATAGCTGCAATAATATTGTCGTTCTTCTTCTTATACTACTCAATGACACTGATTAATAACTTATATATAAATAATAACAAATTAGCACCAAGTCGTTTGTGAAAATTATTTAAGAATAATTAAACTTGGGCCGTATGAGGAATAGACTAGGAGATGGTGACAGAAAATAGTCTCCCATTTTCTCCTGCATGCCTTTTTAAGAATTGATAACTAACCCTAAAATATGAAAGATAGACGGGTTACGAACCCTTGCGCGCTTACACGTCATAAAGAAAATGGCTTCTCTTTGTGTAAAGAATTTTAGTATTTTTCCGTGACATTATATTGCATGCCTTTGTAATATAACGTAGTAGTAATGCAACAAATTTAAGCTATAATAATTGATGGCATGCAATTCGCAACGGCCGACGGAGCTCAAAGGGTTACGTAGAAATGAAAAAAAAAACATTTCCGTGTTTACAAATTGAATGCCGTTGTAAAAAATTAGTTTTTTTTTATCTCAAAAATAGTCTACGAAAATTGGCATGCACCGCTCGTATGACCAAGGGCGGAAAATATTAGGAAAATGTTGTGAAAATTCAATACAACTTGTCCGTGATTTCAAACTGCATGCCATTTGAACAATACATAATTTTTATAATTTATTGACGTTAGCAAATTTGGCATGCACAACAGGAAGTTGTAAAGTAGTGGCATGCATGGCGAAAATTGCGAAAAACGCTGTTATAATTTCCGTGACTTTATTTTGCATGCCATTCAATATTTCATTAAAAAACATTATTTTAAGTTGATAAAAAAATGGCATGCATATTACACAAGCCTGTCGTAAAAAACTTGTGCAAAAATAAAATTAAAAAAGTGTTTTAACGAAAATAAAAATTAACAAGGAACATTTCCATGTGTTCTTTTGTATGCCTTTTTGTGCATTGTCTGTAAATTGCATGCCATCAATTATTATAGCTTAAAATTGTTCCAACTACGTTATATTACAAAAGCATGCAATATAACGGAAAAATACTAAAATTCTTTACACAAAGAGAAGCCATTTTCTTTATGACGTGCAAGCGCGTAAGGGCTCGTAACCCCTCCATCTTTCATATTTTAGGGTTAGTTATCAATTCTTAAAAAGGCATGCAGGAGAAAATTGGAGACTATTTTCTGTCACCATCTCCTGGTCTAGAAGCTCAAGGTCGCTCAGCGAGCTATGGAGAGGGCTATGCTCGGGTTTTCTCTACGCGATATACTTAGAAATGAGGATATCCGCAGTAGAACCAGAGTAACCGACATAGCCCAACGGATTAGTAAGATGAAGGAACTGACAACCGATGGAACAAAAAGATTCTCGAGTGGCAGCCTCGTACCGGCTGGCAAAGTGTAATGCGACACCCCAGTAGATGAAGAAACGACCTGGTAAGACATGCAGAAAGTCGATGGATGCAAGTGGTTTAGCATCGTACTTTGCGACATTCCTTGGGGGAGGCCTATGTTGAGCAGTGGACTTGTGAGAGGCTGTAATGATAATGATAGTTAAACTTTAAATAAAAGGTAAATCCGACTTCCAAAACTAAAAAAGCCTACGTTTTGAAGGCGGTGGCTAAGACATAATGTATCGAAGAATTAGGAGTAAAGACTTCAGAAGCAGTTATGTGGATATTTTTACTCTTGTGAGTGGTCTAAGGAATGTCATAATTCTGACAATGTTCAAGATAACAACTGGTACGTTGTGTCTCCTTCGTCCCCTATTTTTTAACCCTTAGGGATAGAATGTTTTCTTTAAATTCATTTGGAACCACCCCTGAAATATCACTTATATAATATAATAAAAAAGAAAGATTATAATGGGTTCAGCCGTTTTCGAGAAAATGGTGAACATACATAAAAACAAACGCGCCGAATATAGAACACTTTGTAGTTTTTTTTTTTAACTCGATTAAAAAAGAGTACCTGCAACGACATAAATTATTATGCACACAAATAAAATTTACATAGCATATCTAGTAAAATTTAATTGTTTTATATATTATATACATAAATATGAAATCGATACATCATGTACGATGATGGTACATTCATCCAAATTGTATGTTAAATATAAACCCATTTTTTTTTAATTTTAAGTTGTGCCCTGACCAACCAATCTTTCGCTTTTGTTGATTACGGCAGATGCCATATTCAGGTCTTTTCATTAATTAATTTATTACGGCCTATCAAAAGTCCACTGCTAAACATAAGCCTCCCCCATAGTATGCCTCATACAGGGATTTTACATAGTTGGCACGGTTGGCTGGCGACATGGCAGTTTTTATTATTATTTACAGTTCTTATCAGCAAAACGCTGCTGCACATCTCCTGTTTCAGATTCTCCCTGTCGCCTCTTACGACATCCACAGGATGATATGGGGTAGTATCGTGGTGGTATAGTGGTATCCTTACATTGCCACTAAACACCTTCAGATAAAGCTATTCTAATTCACATATTTAACAATATAATGTACAAGTATTACATTCACGTTTTAATAAAATATATATCAATTAATCCTACTTCAATCTTAATCTGCTATAAAAGACTGAAGTAGCAAATTCATACCGAAATAAGAAATCATAATTAAATCTACTACGTTGGCACTAAATTCATCAGCGTGAGATTTAGCAAAGCTTCGAAGGTTCAATTAAAACGGAGCCTCGTTGCACGACGACAAACTGCCATAATCGGATTTTCTCTAATGAGATTATGGGATTGAGATACGTAAACTGACTGAGCGACGTTTGCGTTTATTTAGTCTGCACGTAACGCCTGAGTAACATTAAAAATTGCCTAATTTTTATATCACAGCAAACTGTCGTTGGTTACATAACCGGCGGTGTAGGAATATCCACTACCCCATACATGATCGAGGGAAACTGAAACAGGAGATGGGCAGCAAAATCTTTCTTTTAACAACTCAAAAATGGCTTGGTGGAAACGGTCGTTGTATTAAGTCTATGAAGTTTTTTTTTCGCTCATAACATTAAGCGTATGTATTTAATTTAAAACAACTGAATATTTTAAAAAGCCGAAATCATCAAATTCATATGGGACCAAATGAGAAGCACCAGCTTTTAAATAAAAAATATCAAAATCGGTTCACCTAGAAAAAAATTATGAAGTAACACATATGAAAAAAAAATACAGTCGAATTTATATCTGTAATATCTTCTGCTTTTTGAAGTCAGTTCAAAAAACAGAAGTCAGCTCTCGCTTATAAGATCGAATTAACTCAAATATACGGCCACAAAGAGCTCTGAGGCTAGCATCAACCGATTTGACCGTGATAACTATTCTAGATCTAGCAACAATCGCAAACATGTCACCGTGATATCCCTCAAAGGCGAGCGGTAAATAGCACCGTTTAACGCGAGGTCAAGGTGCGGAAGTCGTTGGCACCGCACCAGATGCCTCCGTTGACAAGTGATTGAACATGCGGCGTGGGAACACGTGCCGGCATAGCATATTTGTCCACTGTTTGAAAAATCAACTCTAAGGATTACGAGTTTGGCAGATACCGCATTTAAAATATATACTAATAGAATAGAATAATTTTTTATTCAATATTGATTACAAGTAATTCTTATTGAAAATTATTTTTTACTTTACCACTGGTTCGAAAAAAATCCTCTGTCCTGGTAAGAACCAGCAAGAAACCCAGCGGGACTTTTTTTTAAATAAATTTTACAATATAAATGATTACAAACCATTTACAAAATTTATTTTAGAAACAGCTTGGAAGCGATCACCTCATTCCCAGGGGTTATTATCAACCATGTATTAATTTATATTATAATAACCCTTTTTATACAGCTTTTGTTTAATGACAAAAATTAAACTTGGTAATAGAGATACCTTGTATATTTTCTGGGACTTTGTTGTAATAGCATATACATTGCCCCAAGAATGAATTACTGACTCTGTCTGTGGCTGTGACTGAGTCGAGAGACCGGTATCACTAGCTTGTGTTTGTTCCTAGTGTTTACAGAGTGTATATAACTCTTTTACTAAATTATGTATTGCTTTTTGGAATTGTCTTTCTTTTGCTAACATCCTCAATATTTGTCGCATACAAAGGTTAGTCATGACGATGACAAGAACTTTTTCACGGGCGTCCAAGTGTTTAGAACAATTGACATAAGCCGACGTTTAATAGAGGATTGTCCATTGGGGCAGTCTTTCTCTTTTACAAATACGATATAATATGTCGAAACCGCTAATTAATTTAGGTATATTTACGATCACATTACAAGAAGATTCGCATCCTCGACGCTGTTCCAAGGACGTGGTACATTATTCCGCGTAACAAACATCCCTTATTTCGGATTACTACAAGATTTCCGTTTATCTTGGCGTTTACCTTTATTTTTACACGAACAAGGCAAGTGTGAGTGAGATAAGACTGTTTCAAATCGTTTTTATATTAATGGTAAGTTTACTTTTTTTATGGTATAGGTTAACAGCCGACATATTTTCAGTGCAATTTTAATAATAATTCACTTATATAACGCAACTTAATAATGTTGTTGAAACTGTCACCCTCGCTTTCTCACTATGGCATTTTAAAATATATTTGATGCATATTGCCCCTTCACCTGTGTACTTACACAGCATGAAAGAGGTTACAAAAGTAAGCATATGTTTTGGTGCGTGTAAAAATATAATGATTTCTATTACTTACGCGAATTTTACACGAGTTTCAAGCACTTTGCAGCAAGGATGCTGCAAAGTACTCAAAATATAATTACTCACGGAAGAAAAGCCATAAAATTATGTTTAACCATTCCTCGTGTGGTAGTGGCATGAGTCCATAATCATCACATTTGGGTGTCGTAAGAATCGACTGTAAAATATTTTATATGTATCCTATGGTTTAGAAATGAAGATATCCGCAGTAGAACTAGAGTAACCGACATAGCCCAACGGATTAGTAAGCTGAAGTGGCAGTGGGCCGGCCATATAGCTCGAAGAACCGACAACCGATGGGGAAGAAAGGTTCTCGAGTGGCAGCCTCGTACCGGTAGGCGAAGTGTAGGGCGACCCCCCAAGAGATGGAGTGACGACCTGGTAAGACATGCAGGAAGTCGATGGATGCAGGTGCCTCAGGACCGTGCTTTGTGGCATTCCTTGGGGGAGGCCTATGTTCAGCAGTGGACTTATGAAAGGCTGTAATGATGATGATGATGATGATCCTATGGTTTACAATTACCCACTACCTTAAGCCGGGCATAAAATATCCAGACAGAAGACGCGTGCACTGTCAAAGGTGAGCGACGTCTGGTACTGCGGTTACTAAGTCACCTGCCAAGCGCGGTGGTTACGGCAAATCCTCAACGGGAGAAGCCCATGTCCAGCAGTAGACTTTTACAGGTGTTTGAAGAATGAGTATTTTGCAGCAATATAATATATACTGCGAAGTTAATAACTTTATTACGACGTAACATAAATTAAAAATGTCGCCGTGCTTAAAACGGCTAAATGGGCCGTCATCATATTTCGATATACCTCGTCAGGAGGGCATCGAAAACGTTTCAGAGGCATTTGGCCAGCTTTTTTCTTTTTATTCGCAATCTAAATTGTGACTATTTATATGTTGCGTAGGTTCTCTCGAATTTCTGGGCCTGATGTTTATTCTTGCCGAAAAGCTTGTTTTTCTTTCGCGTGTCTATTAATTCTCGGATCTAAATACTAGATTTACATAATAGCAGTAAATGATTATGCCGATAATTCTTACATATCTTGCGGCTTTATTGCCAGTAAGGAAAAAATAAAAATAAATACCGACGGGTCTATGGGCTAGTTGAGGGATGAACTGTTGTGTGAAGAAAGTCTAGTGACGTAAAACATAGTCAAAACGATTAGAATGACAGCCAGATGTGGCCAATATCTGGACTTATATTGCAAACTGTCTAAAGCTAAGTTTCATTCCATACATTTTTCCTATATAGAACGGAAACTAATATATTAATAAATGAGTTAGATTGGCAAGAGTATTTAAGTCAATAGTTGGAATTCAAACGCGCACTGTTTTATTAATCTTTGACCGCCATTTCGGAAGTCGAGTCGAATGGCGGAGTTATTCACCAACAGGAAGCGGGTATGACATCACCGGCATCACGTTATTGGAAGGTATTTTGAGAACGGCATGGCTTCTAAGAAAACCGGAATATTGGCGAGAGCATCGCTTTTGCCTTGCGACCGCCACGTGGCCAGAATCCTATTTGACTCATCATTTGTATTTCGGAAGCGTCTTTCATCACGAGTTGGCGAATACTTGTTATGAATTTTGTGACAAGTAACAACAGTCAGGAAATTTATTGCAAATAATATGCCAATGTTGATGCTATGTGAAATCTTCATGTTTTTTCGGAATCTGAACTCAGAATTTTTTGCCTCATTGTGGGACTATTATGTAACATATATGTTTATTATTTTTTTATATTTTATATTTTATTTAATAGTGTAGTCACAGTATAAGAATATTTGCTACCCTATATCGCCCCGTGGGTGCCGTACGAGGCGACAGAGAAAAACTGAGCCAGGAGATGGCCAACAGTCTCCTCCTGATAACAGCTGAATAAAAATAACATACTGTGGTTGTTAACTCGCTCGACAAGCGTAACAAATATGGCAACTTTTCAAAGACTGTAATGGTAATATTTTATATTCAAAATTATTTTTTGCAGCACCTATAATTATCACTCCGAAATATTTAATATGCCTGGACACTATTCGAATACTGCGCATTTAAATATACCGCGCTTTAGCACTGGTAGTTTTTTTTTATAGAATAGGGGGCAAAGGAGCATGCGGCTCACCTGATGGTAAGTGACTACCGCCGCCCATGAACAACCGCAACACCAGGGGAATTGCAGATGCGTTGCCGACCTTTTAGAAAGGTGTAATCTCTTTTCTTGAAGGTTCCTAAGTCGTATCGGTCCGGAAAATTCGCTGGTGGTAATTGATTCCATAAGGAAGTCGTGTGAGGGAGAAAACTTCTCCTAAATCGCACAGTGGTGGACCGCCAATCATCCAGATGGTATGGATGGTAACGCGAGTTTTGTCGCGATGTGCGATGGTGAAATTGAGCGGCTGGAATTAGTCCGAACAATTCCTCACAGCACTCCCCGTGATAGATGCGATAAAATACGCAAAGAGATGCAACATCTCTACGCAGTGCCAGTGTATCGAGCCGATCAGAAAGAACTCGGTCGTCGACGATTCGAGCCGCTCTGCGCTGGATACGGTCAAGTGGAAGAAGCTGGCACTGGGGTGCCCCGGCCCAGAGATGGGAACAGTATTCCATGTGGGGCCGAACTTGCGCTTTGTAAAGTTGCAAGCGATGTGCCGGCATGAAATACTGTCTCGCTCTGCTGAGCACGCCAAGCTTTTTAGAGGCCAATTTGGCCTTCCCTTCCAAGTGACCACGAAACTGCACACTATTCGATATGTCGACGCTAAGGATTCCGATACTGGCTGAGGCAGCAAGGGGAGTGCCTTGAAACTGAGGAGATACGACAAAGGGGTTCTCTTTAGCGGTAAACGCGCAAACTTGTGTTTTCTGAGGATTGAACTGGACTAGATTTAGTCGGCCCCAATCCGAGACTTTGTTAAGCAAAGATTCGACTTCAGACACAAGTTTGTCCCGGTACTCGGCGACGTTTTCCCGAGAAATATTGGCACGGCCGGTATATAAGGCATCACCAGTGCTGTCGTCTGCATAGCAATGAATGCTACCAGTTAGCAACATATCATTGATATGCAGTAGAAACAGCGTTGGTGATAGCACGCAGCCTTGTGGAACACCAGCGTTGATAGACTTGAATTCAGAGCATGCACCGTAAACTACGACCTTGATGCTCCGATCAGCAAGGAAACTGGTGATCCACTTGCACAATTTCTCGGGAAGCCCATAGGAGGGAAGCTTCGAAAGAAGCGCTTTGTGCCAGACCCGATCAAAGGCCTTCGCTACGTCCAAACTAACGGCTAATGCCTCCCCCTTGGACTCTACTGCCTCCGCCCATCTATGAGTTAAGTAGACTAGAAGATCACCAGCTGATCGACCCCGACGAAAACCGTACTGGCGGTCACTAATCAGCTGGTGATCCTCAAGGTACCTCATGAGCTGGCAGTTTATAATGGCTTCCATTATTTTGGAGAACAAGGAGGTGATGGCGATAGGCCTGTAGTTGGACGGGTCTGAGCGGTCGCCTTTTTTAGGGATCGGGTGCACCAAAGCTGTCTTCCATGAGTTCGGGACTACGCCTTGGGAGTAGGAGTACCGGAAAAGACGCGTTAAAACCGGTGCCAACTCCGGAGCACACGTCTTCAGCACAATGGGAGGGACTCCATCGGGCCCACTCGACTTGTTGACGTCCAGGGAGAAGAGTGCTTTGCGGACCGAGCGCTATGTAAATTGCACATCCGGCATGGAGCACTCACATCGCGGGATGGTCGGCGGTGTGTTCCCCCCGTCATCTAGAGTCGAGTTGGATGCAAAAAGAGAGCTCAACAGATCGGCTTTCTCCTTTGCGGCATGGGCCAGTGAGTTGTCCTCTCTGTGCAGAGATGGAAGAGATGGCTGACAGAAGTTCCCTTGGACAGCCTTGGCGAGAGACCAGAATGCACGGGTTACCGAAGGAAGGCGAACTAGCTTCTCGCCAATTCTGCCGATGTGCTCAGACCTTGCTTTGGCAATGACGCTTTTGAAGGACCTGGAGGCGGAATTATACTATATCTTTTTAAGTGCGCTGGTATTTACATCCCGAGACGTTGATGCGTCAGCCCAGGCCTGGTAGCACTCCTGCTTATAGCGTGATGCTATTTTACAGGAGCGACCAAACCATGGTTGGGATCTGCCTCCGATGGGCACCACAGAGGATGGAATAAAAAGTTCCCTACCCTGAAGTACCACATCAGCAACAGAATCGCCAACAACGCTGGGATCTTCCGGCGAGAACCAAACTCGCCCCCAAGGGTAGGATGCAAAAAAAGACCGCATCCTGTCCCAATCAGCTGACCTATAATGCCAAACACGGCGGCAAGCTGTAGATCGCAACTGCGATTGGAGCGTGAGTGGCAGCGTACTCCGGATCAGACAATGATCCGAAGAGCCCAGAGGGGCATCGAAGGAGACCTGATATCCGTCCGGATGAGAGGCTAGCAGAAGGTCCAACAGGGAAGGTACATGGTCTTCCACATATAGGATCCGCGTAGGCGAAGTAACCAGTTGTGTTAGACCATATGCCAAAGCAAAGTCATTGACAGATCTACCCGCATGATCGGTTAAACGAGAACCAAGCCATTCAGCGTGGTGGGCGTTGAAATCACGGAGTATCACAATCTCTGCGGATGGGACCTGTTGTAGCACGAAGTCTGCAGCCTTTTTGGACGTGGCCGATGAGTCGGTCTGTGTCGGCATTACCGCTATGGGACCTATAGAGGCACCCGTAGGCGCGGGGATGGTCGTCGCTGTCTACGCGCAGCCATAGGATGGACAGGTACGTACCTTCAAGACTGCCGAGGCGTCGAAAACAGATGTCCTCTCTGACATACACGCAAACTCCAGCCCGGGGCACAAAGGAGTGTTCCAATTTGTACCCCGGGTAGAAGAGATACGAAGTATCAGCCGGAGAGGACACCTGTGTCTCGGTTAGAAAGAGCAAGGCCGGCTTAGCTATCTCCAGATGGTAGTGGACGGCGTTAAGGTTTGAATGAAGTCCCCTGATATTGCAGAAATCCACGGTAAGCGTGGCAGGGGTTGCTTTTGTCTTCTTGCTCCGCTTGCCCCGAGCAGGTTTCATCTTGAGCGGAATTTCGCCCCCCCCCCCCCCCCAGAATACGCGGGGCAGCCTGCGCACACATGCCCAGGAGTGGAGTAGTTTGGTCGTGGATGCTCAGCGAGGGATTCTCCAGGGGTGCTGGTACCCTCCTGGGGTAGTCTTTTATTTAATTCCACTACCATGTTGATGGGGGGGGGGGGGGGAGAATTGGGCCTCCGGCCACCTGCACTCACCAAGCGCAACGCAGAGGTAAACCTCTACTTCACGATGGTATTCTGTGAGGTCGTGGTACCACCCCGGTTCGAGCTGGCCCATCCGTGCGACAGAAAAAGCTACCGCTTGGCTCTACCACTGTTAAAAATGTATATAATGTATATAGTATAATGGAAAATAAAACACCTCACTAAGCTATCGGAAGCCCTACTTTTTTTTATACTTACGAATCGAGTAGGTACTAATTTAGGTTAGCTCCATATAGTCGAAGCCCAACAATAAATACAAACGATAACTCCGCTAAATTGGATGGGAATAACAAAGCATTTGGGATAATTCCAACCGTACTCTATGTGGAACATTTTTTAAAATCCCTATAAGATTCAAAGTAAAAATTACTCGTTTGTGTTGTTATATACAAACATTCCCAAAGAAAAATGTACAATGTTCATCATATACATTACAGAATTACAGCTAAAGTTTTCGTTGATACCTTGCGCGTTTCAGTATTAAGCTGGTATCAAAGCAGCTCTGAAGCGCGTTGTACCTACATGTATGGGTCTATAGACATCGTTTTCAATTTAGGAAGATAACTTAGTAAGCTCCACGTAAAGCATGTATACTTGGAAACTGGATCTCGCACTCGAGTGTTCCGCTTCAGAAAATCGTTTCAGAATTCTGCAAACTCTGTGTGCAATTGGCACGTATATGGATGTAGCGCACTACTCTGGAACCATCCATAACTATGATAGAAGACACCACAAGTCGAAATCATGTTTCCGTTATCTATGTTAGTGGGGAGGAGTTCGGACGCGTTCTTCTTCGTACAGCGTGGCTATGTTCAATTCATCCCTGTTAAAAACTGTAGTTGCACTTGTTTACGTGGTAGAACCACGATGCAGATCGAATGGATCGGCTCGACACGGAACCGGGATATTACAGAATACCACAGTTACAGCCTGGGCCCCATACAGATTGCAGCATAGGGGGATGTTTGTCATAGTTGCCACGCTGGGCAATCAGGAAGACGCTATTGTCCATCTCCTGATTTGTATCCCTCTGTCACCTTTTACGACACACGGGATGATATGGGTTAGTGGATATTCTTACACTGCCACTATACATAGTAAAATAACACAGTGCTGCCTACATTTCGTCAGGTGAAAAACAAGAAGCGCATACCACTTTTTACTTGTAACGAAGAATTCCATCTTAATCCCGAAGAGTGACAAACGCATCTTCATTTTGGCGTTAAATCTCATATATTTGTTATATATTATAAAATTTAATTATATGTAAAAGTTCTTCATTTAGACGTAATTGTTAACACAACTTTAATATAACATTTTCACCTACATCCACATATGTGTTCCACATATATAAGTCCCTAGTGTAGCGGTCACGTGTGCAAGCGAAGGTGATCGGGCTGCACTGTTGACACGGTGCCAATCGCGCACGCAGAATAAATATTAAAGTACAAAATGCACTCGGCGGCGAAAACACGCCTCTAAATGCAATCATTGGCAACGATAGATTTCATCGTATCATGCGATCACTCAAATGCTTAACGCTACGAACTACTCAAGTCGATTGGAAGATAGAAACGTCTATGAGTTAATAAATCAATGTGTTTCTGTAAGCTAACGTTATTCCTATCTGCTGTGAAGTTAACAGAACAGAAAAAAATAGGAATGCAAACGATGTATATGCAATGATCAAACAGACCACACACATCTGCGACCATTTACCTGATGATGATGATGATGAGGATAGGCTGTCTAGTAGCGGCGGAAGGGGAATCCACTAACCCCTATTTTATTTATTATATTAGTTTTAGATTACTTTAGAGGCGACAGAGAATAATGAAGCGAGAGATAAGTTACAGCATCTTCCTGATAATATCCCAAAATAATAAAAAAAACTATTGCCAACCCGCCTGCTAAGCGTATTCCGTCATATTTGATACACAGTGAAACCTGGATAAATGTGTTCCATTAGTAGAGGTGAGAATAGAGGTTGTGTTGTGTTGCGTAGTAGAGGTATGATTATTAAATCAAATAACGTATTTTGTAAACAATATACATGAGTTGTACTCTTTATTATCAATCTTAATTTTAGTTTTTCACGTAGCTACTGACAAAGACTTAAGCCTTCGCTTCGGCATTTTCAAATACACATTCGGACGATAGCAAAACCAAATTAAAACTGGATTTCACACACAATTAGCCAAGTGCGGAATTTGCGGTTAGAATAAGAATTAGTAAACAAAACGGTACACAAAATATACCCTAAGCAAAAGAGATAAAATATACTCGCTGTCTCAATTATAGAGGTAATTATGACGTATAAAATCGAAAGAACTAATCCCAGATATAGAGGTTTGTTTTGTCCCACTAATAGAGGTTCAGTGCTAAAGTATCGGGACTTAAGCATGAATTCCAGCTATGGAAATTTCTTACTTATACAGGTTCCACTTAACCAAGTTTTACTGTAATATCAAATATGACGCAATTGAGGGAGGGAGGGTGTTATAATTAATATATTTACAATATATTTACATTGCTACTACACGGATAATATGTTGTTATAATTACACCTAATTGATATTAATTCAAACCTAAAAACTTCGTGCAAGGGCACAACATATAAATAGTTCAAAAACTAGTTTCGATATGTCTTCCAACATACAATGGAATGTTATTTATAGTTTCTTTAATAATATCAAATATAATATCAAGAAGTTAACCAGCGACACGTCGCTTTAAGCAAATATTAAAACAGCGTGTGCTGTGAAGGACGCCTCTGCCTTAAATCGAGAAAATTCCATTACAGTTGCAAAGTTTATAAGTTTTAAAAACACTAACGGACGTGTACTAAATTTTGTAAATTTTTATTTACACGATTACAAAATTCCACCCCAGGATATAGGTCTCCCCCATAGATTGCGTCATAGGAGGAATATTTGCCACTATTGTCAAGCTTGGCAGGCGGGTTGACAACCGATTTTATTTATTACTAGCTGTTCCCCGCGTCTTCACCCGAGTGTTTTTTGGAGTTTAATTTTTTTGCGCGGAACCCTAATTACGAGGGTGGATTGAAAAGTACTCGGCCTAACACAGATCCAATCAATTCTAAAAATCAAATCTACCCACATTATTTAGTTCAGTTCAGACTAGTTCATTGTGTGAAGTTCGAAACGTGTGCGATAATTAGTTGTGATTTTATAAATTTATTAACAAAGTAATCGGACATAATTTCCGCGAATGGAGCAAATCGAGCAGCGTGCCGTCATTAAGTACCTCCATAAGAAGGGGCTATCATCAAAAGCCATCCATGATGACATGGACAGTACATTAGGCGATTGTGCTCTGTCATATTCATCCGTCAAAAAATGGATAGCAGAATTTAAGCGTGGTAGAGAGAGTGTGAAAGATGAACCCCGCTCTGGAAGGCCTTCGACGTCAACTACTGACGAAAATATTAAAAAAGTACTTGATTTAATAATGGGAGACCGCAGATTAAAAATTAGAGAGATAGCCGAGATTATAGGCATCTCTTATGAACGAACTCAAAACATCATTGTCAACGAGTTGGGTTTCCACAAGGTGTCTGCGAGGTGGGTTCTGCGACTGCTTTCAGTTGAACAAAAAAGGACGCGATTGACTATTTCACGCGACTGTTTGGAGTTATTTGAAGCCGATGCAGATGATTTTTTGAATCGTTTTGTTACTATAGACGAAACATGGGTTCATTACTGTACACCGGAAACAAAACAACAATCAAAACAGTGGAGAAGACCTGGTTCACCACCCCCTAAAAAGGCTAAGTCGATTTTGTCGGCAAATAAGGTGATGGCTTCAGTATTCTGGGACTCGAAAGATGTGATTATGATTGATTATCTTGAAAGGGGTCAGACTATAAACTCTGATTACTACTGCACCTTACTACGTCGTTTACGAGAGGAAATAAAAGAAAAACGTCGAGGAATGCTCAGAAGAAAAGTCCTGTTTCATCAAGATAACGCCCGTGTTCACACGTCAGTACAGTCAATGGCTGAAATTCACAACTGTGGCTTTGAACTGTTACCGCATCCGCCGTATTCACCTGATCTGGCACCATCAGAATTCTTTCTGTTCCCTAACCTAAAAAAGCACTTGGGAGGTCAAAGATTTTCGACAAACGACGAGGTCAATGCAGCTGTAGACGCATATTTTGACTCTAAGGAAGAATCATTTTTTTTCAACGGTCTAAATGCTTGGAAGGGGAGGTGGCAAAAGTGTATTGAACTTGATGGTGATTATGTAGAAAAATAAAAATATAACTGATTTAGTATGTGTTTATTTTCTTGGTTAGGCCGAGTACTTTTCAATCCACCCTCGTATTTTTCTAAAATAAAAGTAGCCTAAGTTACTGCTTGTGACATCAGCTATCTGCCAGTGAAAATCCCGTCAAAATTGCTCCGGTCGTTTCGGAGATTAGCCGGAACAAACAGACAGACAGCCGGACAGACAGAAAGACAAAAACTTTAAAAACTGTATTTTTGTTATTGGTACCGTATATACTTTCATATGCATTTAGTAAAAAGCTGATATTCTGACATTACAAACAGACACTTCATCATCATCATTACAGCCCTTCACAAGTCCACTGCTGAACATGGGCCTCTCCCAAGGAATGCCACAAAGCACGGTCCTGAGCCACCTGCATCCATCGACTTCCTGCATATCTTACCAGGTAGTCACTCCATCTAGTGGGGGGACGCCCTACACTTCGTCCGCCGGTACGAGGCCGCCACTCGAGAACCATTTTCCCCCATCGGTTGTCGGTTGTTAGTAGAGCTATATGGCTGGCCCAGTGCCACTTCAGCTTACTAATCCGTTGGGCTATGTTGGTCACTCTGGTTCTACCGCGGATATCCTCATTTCTAAGTTTATAGACACTTCAATTTTATAGATTTGTTATCAGAAAGACTTCTAGTTTGATTCACTCTGTCGCTTCTTACGACCCCCGGGACGAAATAGGGTAGTTGATATACTTACATCATCACTACACGAACAAATTACACAATTATAATTAGTTATTTAAGAACCTGATCATTTGGCTTATGTTGATGCATCTACATGAAATATTTCTAGGATATAAGTATCTGTTTCAAAATAAACGGTAAGAAAAAATTTATCATAAAATTGTCACCGAAAAATTGAACTTTTAATAAAAGTATAAGTCGAATTTAAAAACTAAAAACATACACTGTCTGAGTACCGACTTCGGAAGCTATTATGTGCAAATTATATTATTATTTTAGGTTTTAAAGTATGTTTTATTTTTTTATTAAAAGTTATATTTTTTACCTGTTTGTGTTGACTACGTTACAACAACTACAATACATTTAAATAATTGCCTACCTTAGGGCAGGAATGTTTCTTTAAATTTATAGGGGTCCACCCTTGAAGTATATAACCTACTTAAATAAAAAACAATCAATTAAATTGGTTCAGCCGGTTCTTAGAATCGGTGAAAATACTATAAAAAAATCATGAACTCCGAATTGAAAACTTCTTCCTTGGAATTGACCTCCCTCCCCTCCCCGTGACCATTTTTTAATATATAATTAGGATGACAAACGAGCCACAAACCCACCTGATGGTAAGTGGATACTGTGGCTCATAGATATCTATAACTATCCTCGATTAAGAATCAAATTGCAGATGCGTTGTCACCCCGGGGGACTAAGATGTAATGCCTCGTATCCAGTAAGAAGCGTCTCCGGTTCTCTACACCACCGTACGAACACACAGCAGCAATGAGTCACTATTTAAGGCTGATATTCTGTGAAAGCGAGGTCCTTTACCGGTCGAGCCAACCCATTCGTGCTACAACCATAATATAGTTGCATCCGTAAAATTCTTTTTTGTATAGGATAAAGGTGATAAGCGAGCACACAGTCATTAAGCTGGTATTCTGTGAGAGCGTGGTCCTTCCCCGGTCGAGCCGACCCATTCGTGTTACAACTATACAATTAATATAGCTGCAGCATGTCCCTATTAAGTTTAAACGTTTATTTCATGAAGGAAATTCAAATCTGGAAAAGAAATATAATTAATTTTTGTATATATATATATATAATATATATATTATATATATATATATATATATATATATATATATATATATATATATATATATATATATATATATATATATAGAGATATTACCGTTATTTATACAAGACATTTTTTTTTGTAGAGACGGAGGAATGTAATGTAATGTTGTGTAGTGCAGTAAGATTTGGAAGACACATCATTTAAAATGAATGAAACGAACTAAATTACATCAAAGCATCAAACAACTTAGTTATTAATAAAAAATCATAGATTGTGTCACGGAGACAATTATCTTCCATTCATCATAATTTTCAGGGGATACAACGCATCTACATTTTGTGTAGAAGTACCAAAATTTTAATTTGTTCCTTCACAATATTTCTTTTAAAAAAAATTACCAATATTTATAGAAAGTTGTCAATTTACAATATACAGAACAACATACACGTGCCACTAATTAAAATGTTTACGATTTCGTTCATTTTCCCGAGGCGATACTTTTTGTCCCTTTGTTTTTTGCGGAACAATTTAACGAAATTTAATTTTGCGTCACTAAGCAATACCTTAAACAAAAAGCGAAGAACGTTTAACTAAATTTTTTCCCAAAAACAAAGCGAATGTTTTGTTTTTGTTTACCTTCGTAGCGATAATTTTGACTGTGAAGGCAACGGACTAGCCATCTATTACTTCTTTTAGAATTTTCCATCTATAACCATATTTTTAGACAAAACGTAGTTCGAAGGGCTCGCTGATCTTTGGACTTTGCCTACCCTCTCGGGGAGTACAGGCGTGAGGTGTTTGTAACGAGTAATTTCATCTCGGTTCACAAGAAGGGCAACGCAAACTTCATGCAGGTGTCAACGGTCCATACGATCCACTTATCAGGTGGACCGAGCTACGACGATTCAAATATTCGTAACGATGATATAGTAGCTTGAGATAGTTAAACTCAATGTCATGAAAGCAAACATTAAGAAGATAGGGAAGATAGGATAGGATATCCGGGCGGCCTTTTTTCTATACAATAGTATTCTTTTGTTTTCTCCCTGGATAATGACACTGGAGCAAACATTTCATTACAATACGTGTATAATCTATATGTATATGGCACTGTCATGTTCCTACAAGTATGTTTAGTTTTTCTCATAAATTAATTATTTTATAAATTATAAGGATGTTTTAAAATGACTAAAATGCCGATGTTATTCGACATCCAGAAAACAAACCTGATGAACATAAAAAAATTTACAGACTTAGCCATAATCCTTGTTTAATTAATTTTGGAAAGAAAATAAACAGCCCAATTTTGGAGCAGGAAACAGGAAAATATGGGTGATGATTTTATCAAGTGTTCATAGATATTGTAAGTTCGAACTGCAGTTGCCTCTCTCTAGCTTAGCTCAGACGTTCTAAATCGTCAAAACCCTATTCTTAAAATTTTTTGCAGTCCAGATATATCTTTAATGTCACCTCAGACGTAATATTTATGTTCGTGTCGACCACACAAAACTTATAAATAATGGCATTCTATACGAACAGTTTTTACAGTTCATCATCATCATTACAGCCCTTCACAAGTCCACTGCTAAACATAAGCCTCCCTCAAAGAATACCACAAAGCATTAGCCAGTTTTTGCGGTTAAAGAGAAAAAAAATAAACGCTGCAGTGTTTGATACAACAAACTGAGTAAAT
This sequence comes from Parnassius glacialis, assembly GCA_033319125.1. NCBI lineage: Eukaryota > Metazoa > Arthropoda > Insecta > Lepidoptera > Papilionidae > Parnassius > Parnassius glacialis. Next base: position 48,271,756 of record JAVANC010000017.1, read on the forward strand.
CCGTTACAGCCTTCGTAGGTACAATAATTAATTAAAAATTTACTTTTTTCATTTATTAATGAATTAACGACCTTTCAAAATTCCACAGCTGAACATGACGTTGATGTTATCGAGATCTCCTCTAAAGGATATTTGCCATAGTTGCCACGCTTGGCAGACGGATGATATGTCTGTGAACTCAAAATCACTGAACTAAAATAAATTAAAAAATCTGTCGCTTAAATTTTAATCAAAACAACTTATTCTTAGAACCAAGGCTAAAGTAGTAATTACAAAAACCGATTCGTTACTGAATAGGCCTCCTTTTCTATAACTATAATAATAACTATATTAATAACTATATTATAGACGAAAAACAAACATCTGATGCTTAGATGCGCAGGGCTACACGTGGAAGTTAGATTTACGATGCTAGAGTCGCTCCAACCTAGGACGTGCACCCGTTGATGTCGTACATAAGGACTCACCGGCGCGGCAGCCGCGTTACGTAATTAGAAACCGTTCGCTTATTCGACAAACGAGTTCACATATTCAATCACATGTCTCTAAATCTACGTGGAAGCGATAGTATTTCAAATATGAGCGAATATGTACAAAATAAAACGAGTGCACGATAAAATTTCTTTCTTTTTTATCTTATTTTTAGGATAAGAGTTATTCAAACAAATATTTCAAAGTTCTGATTGAAAAACTATGACGCATGAAAACACTAAAAAAATACCGTATGGCGTGTGCACAAAGGGATGTATTTCATCCATAGTTGAGACATTTGATGATTCATTTGCACTAACACGCAGGTATCTTATCTCTAAGTTATTTACACCGAGTTTATTACGCCATAATGTTGAACTAAATCAATATCGTCAAACGCCAGAAAACATTTTCGGCGATCACGTGACAATATGAACTTGCATGGTGTAATTTCTTCTTAACCTGTCGGTCACGTACGTACGCGGTTAAAAAGTTGACAATGGAGACTGCGCTCAACGAATCGGCCAGACGATTTTAGCCGAAACCTGAGGTGTGTCACCTGAATATGAGCTAAAATTGCTTGCAGTATAACGACGCTTTGATCTTGTGAGGTCGTATTAGGTATCGTTTCTAGGTTACCTGAATGAAAATTTTATTTATGATCCATCGACCTTGGTCCGAACGTCACCTTATCAGGAGGCGCGATACCTCACAAACATTTGGGCGGTGAGGAGCAAAGTAAATACACACGACCTTGACGGAACTTGTTATACGTTTTTGCTAGATAAGCTAATCACTGTTATCACTCTGATGATATTTGTAAAAAAAAATAAGTAATTGTGCAACGAAAGATCACTGACCTGTGTAACCATATCCCAGTAGAATCCATCGAGCATAGACTTGCCATGTTGATGTTGACGGCACAGCGCGGGCCAGAGCGAAGCGCGCACGGGACTGTTGATGGGCCAAGAGTTTTCTCTGATGAGCAGCTTGAGCTCGCGCTTGCGGCCTTGCTGAAGTAACGGCTGGACTTCCTCGAAGGTCTTGAGGGGCGCCTTCTTGCCTGCGAATAAGGGGTTGGGTAAGCACTGCGTCCAGATCGGCGTGGGTTCGTTGTTAGCGAGCGATTCATCGCTGGGGGCGCGAAACGCGGCCGGTTCTATGTACATGGCGACTCGATCGCATCGCACATGCTTTCTGTGCGCGCGCGTCTGCGGCACTGCCGAGTGCCGACCGAAAACCGCCAACCTCCGGAAAATGCGATAGCGCCCCGGCGCTGTCACACTTCGATTGTTTATCCGACCGTATGATCACCGCTTTGGTCTTTCAGGCCGGTACACGTTATTAATTATCTTTGTCCCTAACGACAGTGTTATTAAAATGCACTTAACCCTTTAAAAGTAAAGAATAAAAAAGTATGTAATTTAAATATAATCTGTTGTTGCATGAATAGATGTAGAGTAATTTGCAGATAAACTTGGCAGAGTCAATGTATAGTCGTGTTTTGGTGTTGAGGCCACGCTATATTCTAATTACGTCGCATTACCTAATTGGTTGTTTGTATTAAGAGAATCAGTTGATTATATTGACAATGTCATGTAAACACAGCGTCGTATCAGCATGCAGAAATACGAAAATAATCGACAAATCAACAAATCATAGCGAAAAGGCACGCAAAGCGCTGGACGATCGCCAGCAGTACACTTTAGTTTCGGACGCAATTTTAAGATTTTTTTTTGTAATAGCAATGTATAGTAATAGTAGTCTTACTAGAATAAAATGGACACAAAGGAAATTTACTGAATTTTGACTAAATTACATAAGTGTATGACTACGTAATAATACCTAATTATTTTGCGTTGATAAATCAATCAGGTTTATTTTTAACACTTAATACATCAAAGTGGGCTAAACATGAAACGAACAACGTTTGTTTTAATAAGTCATGATTTATTCATGATTTCATTTATCTATCACATTTATATTTCTAAAGTAAATTATTCAAATACCGGTGTAAAGACCAAATAAATTTTTATTCAGTAACATTTACACAGAATAAAGCTAGATTTATAATAAGCCCACAGCTAAAAATAGGTTTATCTCAAAGAATGCATCACTCACGCTCCTCATGCATCCATCGACGTCCTGTAAGTTTTTTCAACTTCTTTATTTTTTAAATATTAGTCGTCATTTCGAAACACTTTTTTTTAAAATACGATTCATTAAATTAGTAACTACATTTCATCTTTCCATTTCAAGCGTCTATTACATTTTTTAAATATGTAAGCATCACCGAAAACTTAAGAATTTTTAATAATAGAAATTTTAACGAAGATTTTTAATCATAGAAATACAATCGAACAAAAATATTGCAACCTATGTAACCTGTGTAATATCAATAAGCCTTTAATATCATTATGTGCTTATTACATACTTCCTAAACGCATCGATAAGCTTAAAAAAATATAATGAGTTTTCTTTGCACTACTCACGTAGATTTTATTTTCTGTGTTATAATAATTATCTGCTTATCCACGTTCATGGTATTATCGGGTCTCAAAGGCCCCGTAGCCGCGTCGCAGTTAAGTGAAACAACAAAAGATAACGCGAGGTTATCTAACTGCAGTCTCGGCCGACGCGGCGCGCCGATTACTACGCAAGTTGATTTTAAATCGCTTAATAGGAGAGTCACAACACGCGCACCTATAATAACTGGAACGACAAATATTTTTCTTTACGATGAAAACTACGAAAAACAGATTTCAATGTCATAAGTAAAAAAAATATTCCCTGGCCCCTGACCTAGTATAACTGTGTGTTCAGGAACCAGTTCCTCCCTTAAAGTTTCCCGTAAAGTGAGTCTAGTCAAAAAGGTCAATTAATTTATGGCTTCTCTTTATAGAATTCTGCTAATTCCAAGTCAGTTATATGAGTGACAAGTATAGGATAATTAGTTTAATATTATCAATTAAACGAGAGACTTCACAATCTACACCAAATGATCACGGATCAACCGCCACACCGTGTAGTGGTGTGGCGGTGTAAGAACATCCACAACTCCATATCGTCCCGTGAGTCTTGTAAGGAGCGACAGCGTGGCGTCTTTGTAATAACAACTATAAAATTAAATATTGCGGTTGCTAAACCGCCTGGCAAAGCGTGCCAACTATGAGACAATCTTTGGAGAGGTCTATGTTCAGCATTGGTCTTTAATAGACTTTAATGGATAATTAATTTAAAACTATTATGGAGTTGTTATAAATTAATTTGCTTAATTCCGCGTATATACCCCATTATAATGGATTTCCGCAAAGTAACGCCTGATTCTATTAATCATCTTTAAATTATTACCAAAATTTATTAAAAATTCTACAACTTTATATTATTATCACGACTAAAGCGCTATAGCAAATAAACAGATACAGCGTAGCTGTACTGCGTACCTTAGCGCTATCGTTCAAATGAAGGTAAAAAGTACATTTTAGAAATGTAGATGATGTTTGTGGCCACTGGAAACATAACTTTAATAGAACGCTGTTTGTCGTTATTGTCAGTGGCTGACGGATTCAGAAAAGTATTTAAAGTTCGATCCAGAAGTTAGTTTTGAATAATACTTTTAAATATTATTCTACATTCACAAAATAAATGGTTAGGTAAAAAAATAAAGTCCAATAAACTGCGTAAACGAATCAAGTACTTTAATTACTACTACTACTTCTATTATTGAAGCTAGTCAACCTCTTAGTAAACTTAGTCAAGTTCTTGCCGAAACTTTTTGTCGCTTTCATTAGCAAAACGTATTTAATGCGGTAAGACGGTTATTTCTTGATGGTAACATGTATTTTATTTAATAAAATTTTATTTCAGCCACGGATCCAAGTAGAATAAGTAATTATAATAAAAACATATTATTATTTTACTGTAGTGTTCTGAGACTTACGTAAACAAGCCGTTTTCGAATCTACAATGATTCACGAAGGTCTGCTATTAAATTGTAAATGAGTTGTACTAGATAATCTATTCAAATAAATAAAATTGAAGTGTCTGTTTGTAACGTCAAATTAACAGTTTTTTTTACTACATGCAATATACTATATGAAAGTATATTCGGCACTTTTAACAAAAATACAATTTTTAATATTTTTGTCTGTCTGCCTGTTTGTTACGGCTGATCTCCAAAATTGTTAGACCGATTTTGACGGGACTTTCACTCGCTTATAGCTGATGTTATAAGGAGTAACTTAAGCTACTTTTATTTTAGAAAAAGAATTAGGGTTCCGTGTCAAAAATTTTAAACCCCAAATTACACGAGGGCGAAGTCGCGGGGCACAGCTAGTATGTATGTATAATATCTACACTGTAATGGATAAAGAAAAACTGATTCTGAACTTATTATAATGTAAAAATATCTTCAATACATCGAATATATCGGATAGTGTAGCTATTAACCAACGTCTCAACCTAACATACTTATTGTGGGAATATGACCTTTATACTCCTGAGAGGGTTGACAGGATGTTACAGCTTGTGGGGGATATAATGGGTTAACTGCACGGCTAGCATGGGCTGGGGACAAAAATTTTATCCCCCGGTTATATCCACTGACAAGAGATAAAATTATCTTGTCCCTATGTCGAAGCACGGCAACGGGGAGAAGTATATCCCCGTTTGACGTAACGAGTAGACATATATCTCCCGTCCGTAACATGGAGCCAAATGAAAGATAAAACATTATGCTTTTTTGACATTTGAAAGGGACGATTTAATCCTAGTCCATTGAACGTGGGTTTAAGTTTATATTCATACAAAAAATCTATCTAAGTCTAAGTTAATCTCCCATTTTATCTACTTTGGATATTATATCCACCGGTGTGCCCATGCTCGAAGGGTGGATAAAACTCAGCGAGGGGATAAACATTTTCTCCTTTCCCCGGGGATAAAATTGTCTCCTGCCCATGCTAGCCCTGCTGGTAGAGAATGCCTCAAGGCAATTAAGCAATTAAGTCCGCCCTTTATATTCTTTTGTTGTAAGGAATGCAATAAAGAATAAATAAAGAAAAAAATATATGCAGATATATATATATATATATATATATATATATATATATATATATATATATATATATATATATATAATAAGTGATAAGTCACAAGATAACTGGATACTGGAAAGTATCTAAAAGTATCTAGAAATTTATCATTTTTACAATAAGCATCAATCGGCTAATAAATGAATCAACATTTAAAATTTGGTAGATATGTCACAGTTTTCTTATAACTACTCTTTATCGGCCTTTTAATCCCATAATAGACATTGGTCTTCCCAAGAAACCGCCAAAACGACAAGCATTCGTCGAAATATTTGCTAATAGTCCCCAACGTGTATATTTATGCATATTTAGGTAGTTATAACAGAAAGACATTTAGACATAGACATTTAAAAAATCAGGTAAACAAGAGTTTGATCAAAATTTGTTATTAGTTAAACATTTGTACAATTATTCACAAATGTTCATTTTAAAAAGAAGTCTCATTTATGTAAACAATCGACGGTGTGTAGATGTATGCAAGCAAACGACAGGTTTGTGCATGATAAATGCTTCAAATTATCGCGAGGAAGGAAGCCCGGACTTCAAATTATTCCACGTTGGTGTGCAAGATACTATTCCTTCAACTTCAAATTACCGAGGGGACCAATTAATATTTATTTTATTCAATTTATCGAGTATTTTTCAAGGGACCGGGAAAAAAATGCAAAATATCGACAGGTTCAAATTAACGAGTGTCAAATTACCGAGCGTCGACTGTAATATATTCTGTTACAAGTCGGTTTTTAGACACTCCATCTATGTCGTACTTTAATTGAGAGTTTGTACCACGTGCATATAAAGTTGAATTTAGAGAAAATATAAAGATATCCCCTTTATAAGCTTAGAATTATAAATACACTTTAATTGCTAATAAAATATTGAAACCTTTAAAATATAGTAGATTGGTACTAGTAGATACGTTATTAGTATCAATTATTCTTTAATGCCGTATAATTTTTAATTGGGTCGTATAAGAACGAAAATTATAGATATTTATATCATGTAAAAATCTAGCATGCGCTGAATATAATTCAAATAAAATCAACATAGAAAAGTAACGATTAAGACAAGTATAAAACATAAAATGGAAACGGTTATAAACGGTGTATAAAAAATTGCCGATATATCGATATTTAAAATGACTCAAATGCAAGCTTTAATGTGCCGCCTACGGTTATACCGCGCCATCCGCAATAAAATAAATAATAGAAATATTGAAGAATGCCAAGCCGAAGAGCCAAGGATCCGTGGCACAGTGGCTTAGCAAAGAGTGGCTGATTGCCGCAGGTTCGAATCCCGCACGGAACAAGTATTTGTATGACCTACAAATAATTGCTCCGAATCTGAATCTTTGTACTTGTGCAATTTTTTTATGTTAACTGCCTCCACGACACAGGAGAAAGCCCTATTGTGGAAGTAACTTTTTTTTAATCATATACGCGAGCAACCTGTGTTCAATCACCGCAGGCACCAATGAAATTGTTGATTCTATCGACATGCACTAGAGCAGGCTAATCGTATAATAACCCTCTCAGAAATGAAAGGATGTTTGTCCAGCAGTTGGAGGTAAAGGCCGTAACTAAACTTTTTTAATGGAACAGTAACAATCAGGATCCATATTTGTAGGCAGCGTTACATTTTGTCGAAGTCTATACAAATAAAAAAAACAACTATTACCATAACGTAAAATCCGATTTTCGTACTCTCTTGAGTGGACTAAGGAATATCACAATCTCAATGCCGTGTAAAAAATTCCATTAATAAACTTCATCCCCTATTTTGTGGGACCGCCCCTAAATTATAAACTGTTTAATAAAAAAAGAATTATCAAAATCTGTACATCATTGACGATATCGTGTGACAAAAATAAAACAAATGTTTATTGTTAACCTCCTCCTCTTTTCGAACACAGGTTGTACAAAACATAATGTTTTATTTCAAAGTAATGTCTCCAACTACCTCTCCAAGTATTCTCGTGGACGAAGTCGCGGACCATAATTATAGCATTTGTTGTAAATAGTTAATTTACCTTTTGTTGTAAACAACAAACGTAACGTCAATCAAAACATTATTTACTGTACGATATTTGATTTATTATCATTAATTTATTCTTTAAAGGTCCGAGTTATGACTTAATGCTAGCTGCTTGAAATTATGTCGAAACAGCATAATGTATGAACAATATTATATAATTATATATCTACCGCTGGCCATATGAGGAAGCTCATGGTCGCTCTGCGTGCTATGAAGAGGGATATCCTAAGAGTTTCTCAACGTGATAAAACTCTGTACTGAGGATATCCGCAGGAGATCAAGTAACCAACATAGCCCGACGGATCAATATGCGGAAATAGCAATGGGCTAGCCGTACAGCTTGAAGAACCAATGCCGATGGGGAAGAAGGGTTTTCGAGTGGCAGCCTTGTGCCGATAATCGAAGTTTAGGGTGGCTCCCCACTAGATGGATTGACGAACAGATAAGAGATGTGGAAAGTCGATAAAAACAAGTGGCACAAGAGCGTATTGTGTAGCATTCCTATATTCTGTAGTAGACTAAGCTGTAATAATGATGATAACAATAAGCAATATTTATCATGACAATATAGTCTTATAAACAAATCATGAACACTATTTTTCAATCTGTAATGGAGTATTGTTTTATGAAATCGAAAGATAAAGCAATCATTGCACAACTAGGTAGAAATATACAAGTACTGTGTACTGAATATGTTATAGGTACGTTCGCTTGTTGCAACACGAATTCTAAAAGAAATGTAGTTTTTTTTATAGAATAAGGGTGACAAAAAAGAATCATCAAAAGCGGTTCACTATTGGCGAAGATATCGTGTAACATAACATACAAACAAAAAACATACAGTCCAATTGTAAGACTCCTTCTTTTTTTATAGGATACGGTGACAAACGAGTACACAGTCCACCTGGTGGTAAGTGGCTGCTGTGGCCCATAGACATCTACAACTATCCTCAATAAAGAATCAAAATGCCGATGCGTCGTCACCCGTGAGGACCAAGATGGAATGCCTCTTTTCCAGTAAAATGGGTCTCCGGTTCTCCACATTCACCATACGAAACACAGCAGTGTCAAGCTGCCATTTTACGCTGGTATTCTGTGAAAGCGTGGTCCTTCCCCGATCGAGCCGACCCATTCGTGCTACAATTAAACACCTATTAGAAGTTGGTTAACAAGCACATATTCCACCTGTAAGTGAAACCCATAGACATCTACATCCATTCTAGAAATCGGAATGCAGAATCAAAATGCAGCTGCCCCAATTCGTGTTACCGAACAAAGTATTTTTTTAATTTCTCGGAAATCCAATCCATATTGTTATAATGTCCAGCTGGATTTCGACTATGGCCATATTTTCTGGATAATAATATGACAGCCTGTTAACTGTTCAGGATTAAATAACATATTGTAGCCATTAGCTTAATAAATATCCTAGTATTAAAAGATTTTACCGAGTTTGGAATCTTATTATAACCGCTATACCTAGAAATGGGATCGGGTGTTGTCACACTATATATTATATAACTTGACGTGTTTAAGTACTAATAGTTACATCTTAAGAAAGGAGAAAAAAATAAAGAAAATAAGTTTATTTAGTAACACATTTTAGAAGTTTGCTAACTATAATAACATATTAAGATAAACGGTTACTAAAAAGGTACCCAACTCAGCATAGTCTTGGTACTAACAAAGTACTTCGACACTGATCTTCCGTGGGTGCCAATAACATTTACCAAAAACAAAACTTAACAATATTCATTATTAAGTGGCGAAACTTGCGAAGGCACTTATTGATTTCACGATTTCTGTCCGTCTGTCTGTCCCACGATTGTCTCGAGAACGGTTTCGAATTTTCAAATTCTGTTTTCAGCAATCGATTACTGATCAACCAGGCATCTGAACCTCCTATTTTGAAACAGATTGCTGAACGGCAAAAAAAAAGCTGATTGCTTCGCCACTTTGCTATGCTGTTAGCTTGCTCGGTTTAATTACTACATCTAAGTAAAGTCAGTAGTGTAATTGTGTGATGTAGTCAGTGTTTATGAGGTTTATTACGCTAACAGGATGAAACGGATTCAAGAAATATTAAGATATTTCTTAATACCAACCTAAGGGTTGTCGTTCTTATTATTACTTAAAGTACCTTTTGTTTCTTTTAACTTTACTATATACGAGGGTGGATTGAAAAGTACTCGGCCTAACCAAGAAAATAAACACATACTAAATCAGTTATATTTTTATTTTTCTACATAATCACCATCAAGTTCAATACACTTTTGCCACCTCCCCTTCCAAGCATTTAGACCGTTGAAAAAAAATGATTCTTCCTTAGAGTCAAAATATGCGTCTACAGCTGCATTGACCTCGTCGTTTGTCGAAAATCTTTGACCTCCCAAGTGCTTTTTTAGGTTAGGGAACAGAAAGAATTCTGATGGTGCCAGATCAGGTGAATACGGCGGATGCGGTAACAGTTCAAAGCCACAGTTGTGAATTTCAGCCATTGACTGTACTGACGTGTGAACACGGGCGTTATCTTGATGAAACAGGACTTTTCTTCTGAGCATTCCTCGACGTTTTTCTTTTATTTCCTCTCGTAAACGACGTAGTAAGGTGCAGTAGTAATCAGAGTTTATAGTCTGACCCCTTTCAAGATAATCAATCATAATCACATCTTTCGAGTCCCAGAATACTGAAGCCATCACCTTATTTGCCGACAAAATCGACTTAGCCTTTTTAGGGGGTGGTGAACCAGGTCTTCTCCACTGTTTTGATTGTTGTTTTGTTTCCGGTGTACAGTAATGAACCCATGTTTCGTCTATAGTAACAAAACGATTCAAAAAATCATCTGCATCGGCTTCAAATAACTCCAAACAGTCGCGTGAAATAGTCAATCGCGTCCTTTTTTGTTCAACTGAAAGCAGTCGCAGAACCCACCTCGCAGACACCTTGTGGAAACCCAACTCGTTGACAATGATGTTTTGAGTTCGTTCATAAGAGATGCCTATAATCTCGGCTATCTCTCTAATTTTTAATCTGCGGTCTCCCATTATTAAATCAAGTACTTTTTTAATATTTTCGTCAGTAGTTGACGTCGAAGGCCTTCCAGAGCGGGGTTCATCTTTCACACTCTCTCTACCACGCTTAAATTCTGCTATCCATTTTTTGACGGATGAATATGACAGAGCACAATCGCCTAATGTACTGACCATGTCATCATGGATGGCTTTTGATGATAGCCCCTTCTTATGGAGGTACTTAAAGAAGGCACGCTGCTCGATTTGCTCCATTCGCGGAAATTGTGTCTGACTACTTTGTTAATAAATTTATAAAATCACAACTAATTATCGCACACGTTTCAAACTTCACACAATGAACTAGTCTGAACTGAACTAAATAATGTGGGTAGATTTGATTTTTAGAATTGAACAGATCGTGTTAGGCCGAGTACTTTTCAATCCACCCTCGTACTAGCTATCCACCCCAACTTCGCACATTTAATTTCTAGATCGCAACAACAGCGCCAGCCAAAAATACCTTATAAAAATTTTATCAAAATTGCTCAAGCCGTTTAGGAGGAGAAGAATTGCGAACACACCCACACCGCAATTTTGTATATAATAATAATTAAAGATTAATTATATGTATTGGTAATCGACAAACCACGGAGAAGAGTTCTCGAATGGCAGCCTCGTAAGGGCTAGCAAAGTGTAGGGCGGGCCCCACTAGATGAGATGATGACCTGGTAAGAGATGCAGGTGGCTCAGGACTGTGCTTTATGGCATTCCTTGGGGGAGGTCTTTTCAACAGGGGATTTGTGATGGGCTGTAATTATATTTACCGTTTAATGGCGGTCTAAGAATATCCACTACCCCATATCATTCCGTGGGTATCGTCAGAGGCGGCAGAGGGATACAAATCAGGAGATGGGCAGCAGCGTCTTCTTAATAACGACTGAAAACCGCTTGGCAACCCGCTTGCCAAGCGTGGCAACTATAGCAAATGAGCCCAATGAGGCCCAACCCCCCTATGAGGCAATCTATGTGGCTGGCCTATGTTCAGCAGTGGACTTTAATAGACGGTAACGATAATTATAATGATCTGCATTTGTTGATTAGCCCAAACTTTCTTCGTATTTTAAATACAAATTCAAGATTTTTTTTTTCAAAGTTTAATTACATTTAATTATAATATACGTGGGTGACAAAGCAAAAAAGTCAGGATCGTGCCAAATGGAAGTCCATAGTCTCTGCCTACCCCTATGTGACAGGCGTGAGTGTTTATGTTTTATGTTATACGTGAGTGATCTGAAAAGTTTCCGACCTAACAAAGATACAAGACATTTTTTCTAAAAATATATTTTTATTTTTCTACATACTCTTTTTGTAACTCTACGCATTTCCCCCACCGATGCTCCCATCTCCCTAACCCGCCCAAATAGTACTCGGCCTTTTTCTCTGCAAAATAATTGTTCACGAAAGTGATTGCCTCCTTATTTGACGAAAATCTCTATCCTCCGAGAAGAATTTTTAGATGAGGGAACAAAAAAAAGTCGCTTGGGGCTAGATCTGGTGAGTGAGATGGATGGTTAAGCAGTTCAAACCGTAATTCGTGGATTTTCGCATTGGCAACCGCTGAGGTGTAAGACGGCGCGTTGTCATGGTGAAACAGGATTTTCTTTTTCTGCAAATGTGGCCGTTATTCCGCAAGTTCTGCCTTCAGTTTATCAAGTAATGATGCGTAGTATGCTCCTGTAATGGTTTTTCTGTTTTGAAGATAATAGATTAAGAAACTCTACGACTATCCCAAAAACCAGTCGCCATCACATTCCCAGCCGAAAAAACAGTTTTTGCTTTTTTTGGAGCCGGTTCGCCCTTTGCAGTCCACTGTTTTGACTGTGTTATTGTTTCGGGTGTATAATTGTGTATTCAAGTTTCATCTACATTAATTAATCGCCGCCGAAACTTAGATTTATTGCGCCTAAACTGCGCTAACATAACGATAGAAATGTTCATTCAAACATGTTTTAGTCTATCGTGAGCAAACGCGGCACCCAACGCGCTGACAGATTTCTCATGTCTAAATCTTGATTTAATATGTGACAAACACGTTTTTTTGGACATTTTAATAGCGTCTGCTGTCTCTCTCACTTTAATTCGGCGATCATCTAGCACCATTTGGTGAACTTTAGCGATGTTATCGTCTGTAATTGCAGTTTTTAGACCTCCCGAACGTTCATAGTCTCCCAAGCTCTCACGGCCGCGTTTAAATTCTGCTGCCCAAAATTTCACTGTGGTAAATGATGGTGCACGTGCGGAGTCCCCACACACAGAGTCTAACTCATCTTTGATTTGCGTAGGCGTATTGACTTCAAATGACAGCTCGATACTCAATTTTTTTCATTTTCACAAAAACACACATCGACTCATTCAAACGACTGTCAAATAACAACTACGCGTCCAAAATGTCCAAAATTTTGGTGTGTAATAACTGACAAAAGATACACAACTACATTCACTAGCTTTTATTGACGAGTGGCAGCATCTTCACATTGAGGTCGGAAACTTTTCACACCAGTAAGTATATGTGCCATTTAAATTTAATAACTTGTTGCCATTACAGGTAGTGTCATAAAAAGGTGACATAAATAATCCCGTTGCTGTAGAAATCTTGGAATTATTGATCAATAAAATGCGACAAGTAGTTTTGATAGTCCTCTCTTGATGTTAACCTAACGCTACCCAAAGAATTCTGAAGAGACCGAAACAAGTGAAAATCAGAGGGTGCAAGGTCAGGACTGTATATATGGTGGATGCATTAACACTTCCCAACCAAGCTATTTCAATTTTTCTGAGTGGCCGAAGATGTGTGTGATCTGGCATTATCATGATAGAATAGAATAGAATAACTTTTTATTGAATATAGATCACATGTGTAATTCTTATTGAAAGTCATTTTTTACTTTACCACTGGTTCGAAAAAAACTTCTGTCCTGAGAAGAACCAGCAAGAAACCCAACGGGATTTTTTAAAGCATATTTTTATTAATGATTGGTAGATACAAAATTTATTTTAGAAACAGCTTGGAAGCGACCACCTAATTCCCAGGGGTTATTATTAACCATGTATTCATTTATACTATAATAAACCTTTTTATACAGTTTCAACTTAACAAAACATTTAAACTTGGTAATAGAGATAGCCTGTACACTTTCCGGGACCCTGTTGTAATAGCGTATACATTGCCCCATGAATGAATTACTGACTCTGTGGAGTCGAGAAGCTGGTATCACTTGCTTGTGTTTGTTCCTAGTGTTTACAGAATGTACATCACTTTTTTTACTAAAACTACCTTTGTTTTTGTGAACATACATCAAATTTTCGTAAATATACTGAGAGGCCAAAGTTAATATATTTATTTCTTTAAATTTATCTCTAAGAGACTCTCTCGGTTTTAGGTTGTAAATAACTCTAATGGCCCTCTTCTGTAAAACAAAAATAGTTTCTGAATCAGCCGCATTTCCCGATAGCAAAATCCCATAAAACATTATGCTATGGAAATAACTGAAATAAACTAATCTAGCTGTCTCGACACTAGTGAGGCCTCTAATCTTTTTTATAGCATAGGCTGCAGAACTTAGTCTGTTTGCTAGTTTGGACATATGGTGGCCCCACTGAAGCTTTGCGTCGTGAGTGATGCCAAGAAAAACAGTGGATTCAACAGGCCTCAGTTATTTCCCATTTAAAAACACAATGGTACTCAGATTTTTAACATTCGTTGTTGTAAATTTAATACATTGAGTTTTATTTTCGTTTAAATCTAGATTATTAACGTTAAACCAATGCACTAATTTTGATTTAGCATTATTCACTTCGTCACATTTAAATGATTGACGTTTAAGTTTAAAAATCAAGGAATTATCATCAGCAAATAATACTATATCAAGATTATCCCATACAAGAGAAGGTAAGTCATTAATATACACTAGAAATAGGAATTGGCCGAGAATGGGGCCCTGAGGGACACCCATTAGTACAGGTGACCCGGAAGAACTCTTACCATTGATAATAACTTTCTGCATTCTATTACTTAAATATGAAATAATAAGTTTAAGCGCTGTGTTCTTGACACCATAGTATTGTAGCTTCCTGATTAATGTCTCATGGTGAACGCAGTCGAAGGCCTTGGAATGAAACTTGAATGAAAGACCACTCCTTTTCTGTTGATCGATTCCGGCCGTTTTTTCTCATTTAATTTCTTGCTTGAGTCTGCTTATTAGTTGTTGGCAGTAGAGATCGAAATCGATGGTTTTTCTCGGCGGTAAAAGATCTTAATAAACGATGCCCTCTCAATCCCACCATACCACACACACAGCATCACCTTATTGCTAGTTAATAAATGGCTCCAACAAAACATATTAACACTGAATACGGACAAAACCAAATATATTCATTTTTCTATGCGCAGCTCAACACAGCATATAACCATTCCAGAAATTTATGCACATAAATGTGGCTCAGTCGCAGAGTCTAATTGTAACTGCCCAGTTATTTTTAATACAAAAACTATTAAATACCTTGGAATAATTATAGATTCTACTCTTACTTTTAAAAATCACATAGACCACCTCTGCAACAGAGTCCGTAAACTAATGTTTGTTTTTAAAAAGATTCGCTCTTTTGTTGATATTAAGGTAGTAAAGCAAGTATATTTCGCATTATGCAAATCAATTCTCACTTTTTGTATAACCTCATGGGGAGGAGCAGCTAAAACTATACTGCTACCACTGGAACGCGCTCAAAGAGCCGTATTAAAAGTCGCAACATTTCGCCCTATCCTATTCCCGTCCCATCTCTTATATAAAACCTATAATGTCCTCTCAGTGCGCCAGCTACTCGTTATGAGTACGTTACTAAAACAGCACTTAAAATTGCCCTCTAGAAGAGAGGTCACTGATAAAAGACGCAAAGATAAAGTCATGGAAACTAACATTAGAATAAGGCATTCTTTCATGCATAGATTTTTTACATTCCTTGGCCCTTTTCTGTATAATCAAGTCAATGCAATGATGTACATATATCCATTAAAAATGGCAGATTGTAAAAATGTAATTCGGACATGGTTACACAGTTTGTCCTACGATGATACGGAAAAATTGCTGATAGTTTTAAGCTAATTAAAATCTTAAGTAAATTAGTGATAATATATTTTACCGAATTAACCGTAATTAGTTGATAAGTTATTCATTTTATATAAGAAATAGAAAATATTTGTAAATGTATCTATTATCACATAAACCTGAGATACAGGTTTATCCTAGTTCAGGTGCCTGTAATATTAGACTATTTTAAATTAAGACATTATTTGAATTAATTGTACAGTTTCTTGAAATAAATTATTATTATTAAATAAATTATTATTATCTGGTTTTCGCTACAGTCTGTGGAACTGCACTAGCTTTTGCCCCTGAGCATTTTCGCACTTTCTTGTAGTGATCCATTTTTCATCACTACTGATCAATCTTTTTAATAATGGTTCGGTTTCAATACGTTTCAATGGAGAATTGCAAATGAGTACACGATTCATAATGGCATCGACTTTATCCGAATGAGGGCAACCAGAGCGAGCTGCATCTTTGACATCAAATTTCCCGAACTGAAAACGCTTAAACCAACTTTGTGCTACTCTCACTGACACTGCATTAGGTCCATAAACGTCACAAATTTTTTTTCGCGGCTTGAGTCGCATTTTTTCCTCTTTTGTAATAAAACTACAGAATGTATCGAATTTCTTCGTCAGGTTCACACATTTTGGCGGACATATAAACAATTGGAAAATGGCGGGAAAGTGTTTTTTACTTTTTATTTATACTGGCACTCCATACTCTTCAGACCGGAACATAGCAGTATAGTTACTATTGTTTGGTAGAAAAGGAATCCTACCATCTAATAAAAGAAGAGAAATACTTATATGTAATTTAATTTTTAACCGTTAACAGAAATATTTTTTACAATAGTGGACTTACAAATAAATACATGCAAGTATCAAAGCCTGATCGTATTTAGTAATCATATAATGAAAAAAATAGAGAAATAAGCTAAACATTTTACACAAGAGACTGTTAACGACCTAAGCGATTTCATATTAATACACAGATAACCTATATATATAACGCCTATCGCATTCTATCGCAAAGGATCTCCGTTGAAATAGTCGTGTTACAATTCCAACTTTTTATTGTATTATAATTAAGGGTTAAAACTTTTAGTGTCCTATTTCAAAATTAATAAAACTGAAACACTTATTCTTTTCACTTCACTTCGTTTATCTGTGTCTGTCGATGGTAGTTGTCACGAAAACTCTTTGATCTTATAATTTGAATTACAACACAGAAATAAGTCGATGATTGTCAAATTATAAAAGTGCAAACAAAGTTCACTTTCCATTCCGTGGCAAATTGCTATGGCTAAAAAACTTAAGAACATGATGTAGATAAATAAATGAAAGATGAAGCAATGAAATCAAATCAGGAGATGGGCAGCAGCGTCGCCCTAATAATGACTAAAAATAAAAAAACTGCGGTTGCCAACCTGTTTGCCAAGCGTGGCAACTATGGCAAATATCCCCCCTACGGGGGAAATCTATGGAGAAGGGCTGCGTTCAGCAGTGGACTATAGTAGGCTGTAACGAAAGCAAAGAAATGAAAACCCTTTATTTTGTAATATTAAAAATTTAAATTTCGTATATGAAACAAAGTCAGGCTTTTTAATATAGGTACTACTTACTGCCGTCTAAAAATGAAAATATTTAATACTGACTTTTTAATTTAATTCATTATACGTAATAAACGTAAATAATTTGTTTTTAAATAACACTAAATGCATAAAAGTTAAATTACGAGTAGGACGAGACGAGCGCTTACTGCTTAATCAATCACGGCTTCTAATGATTAATGAATTACATATATTATACTAACTTAGTATACATACTGATACTGTAATATATTATATTATTTATATATGTAACCTATGTTAACATTAATCTATCTATATATACATTACATAATACATATACATAAAAATTTGCATTGCGTAGTCTTGCAGAAGTACGAAAATGGCTGGACTGATTTTGATGACTTTTTTTTGTGTTAAGTGGATCTTCGGATGAATAGAATAGAATAGAATAATTTTTATTCAATATACATTACATATGAAATTCTTATTGAAAGTCATTTTTTACTTTAACACTGGTTCGAAAAAAAACCTCTGTCCTGGGAAGAACCAGCAAGAAGCCAGCGGGACTTTTTTTTAAATAAATTTTACAATATAAATGATTACGAACTATTTACAAAATTTATTTTAGAAACTGCTTGGAAGCGACCACCTCATTCCCAGGGGTTATTATCAACCATGTATTCATTTATACTATAATAACCCTTTTTATACAGTTTCAGCTTAATAAAACATTTAAACTTGGTAATAGAGAGAACCTGTACACTTTCCGGGACCTTGTTGTAATAGCGTATACATTGCCCCAAGAATGAATTACTGACTCTGTGGAGTCGAGAAACTGGTGATTTAAATACGCAATTGGACCCGGTAAGTGGAGCTATTGTCGAAATACAGAAATCACCCGTGCGAAGCCGGGGCGGATTGCTAGTTGTTAATAATAATAAATTCTGCA
This sequence comes from Parnassius glacialis, assembly GCA_033319125.1. Taxonomy (NCBI): domain Eukaryota; kingdom Metazoa; phylum Arthropoda; class Insecta; order Lepidoptera; family Papilionidae; genus Parnassius; species Parnassius glacialis. Next base: position 48,290,028 of record JAVANC010000017.1, read on the forward strand.
GTCGGGTTCTTGTTTTAGTAAACAATTTATTATGTGACACGATAGATTGTGAGTTCTGAATGAACGGCCCATAGCCGCTTAAGGTTACTGTTACTGTATTTAGAAAAAGTGAACTCGTTTAGTAATTAATGATGAATCAATTTCTTACGACTACAGAATAATATATTATTTTAGCCAATACAAAACATATAGCATCTTCAATTACTTAAAGTAACATCTGGGGAAAATGTTCAAACCTCCAATAACAGCGCGTGAAAGCTTGTGAATGTGAAGCGCCTGACATCTACCGAGGTCGATTGTAAAGCGGCTTAAAAAAATCCGCTGAATAGTTAGTTACATTCACGAAGCTTTCCCATTTCCATCGAAAGATGGCACCGCTGTTCATCGAACATCAAACAGTACTTATACTCACACGGTGTGTGTGTTTAGACTTAAGCTAGTTACATAAAGTAATTGAGAATTGCAATCATTAAGATCTTACCTGTTACTACTTATTACCTGTTAATTTGTACTACAAACTTAGTTGTTCTTTATAAGAAACTATAGAATCCTGACTATTGGATCTCGACAACAGCGCCACCTACTAGGTCAAATTGTGAATCTAAGTAATTCTCGAATCAACTTAATCACACCCACCAAAATTTCATCAAATTCTGTCAAGCCGTTTAGGAGTTCAGTCACATAGACACGGACAGAAGAATTACGTAAATAAAGATAAAAAAGGATGTTTCATCATTGTTTCCACCCAATTAAGGGACAGGCTCATGTGCGTCGTTGGTTTGAAGCGACCATCAAAAATGGCACAAAACGGTGTGTAGTGATAACTACGGTAAAACCATCACATTTTTAACACGCTTTTATTAGCTTGGTATGTATCTATGTATCGGAACTTTTGAATGTAATTTTCATCCCCGGATTGATTTGAAACCGCATAGTTATCAAGAACCGACAACAATGCAATAATTTAAATTGTTTGTACCATTATACTTGCCAGAATCCTCAGGATCTGCCAATAACTCATAAAACAACTACGATTTCTGTCAGTTCAATCTACTGTAAGCCACGTAAAAGAAATTCGTTCCAAAGAAAAACACGCTTTTGTAGTTTAGCCGCACTAAAAAATAGAAAATAAATAATAGTTTGAAAAAACTAAAAAAATACATGCTTTTGTAGATAACCGAACTAAAGAGTAGAAAATAATTTTCAATGAGTTTAAAACAAGCAAAATAGTGATTAACATAAAAACGAATTTTATTGTAAAAAAGAGTGGGGTGCTTTTTTCAGATATTTTTATGATAACGTTAATTTTGTAATAAAATTATTTTTTTATGTTAATTACTATTTTGTTATTTTAAACTCATTGAAAATTGTTTTCTACTTTTTAGTTTTTTTTCTTTTTTATTTTTATCTTTTCAATTTGTATATAGCAAACTGAAACTTAAATAATTTATTAATGAATATTTTATTCCCCGAATTAGCAAATTTTCTTCTTCTATTTATCGGTTTCGTCTAGAAAAGTTGGCACCAATAAGTTGATCTGTGTGATATTTTTTGTTATGTGCGTAATCAAACAGCAATATCGCGTTAAACAGAAAATTTTCAATAAAAATCTTACTTTAGTTGTTTTTTTAAACCCCGACGAAAACAAAGGGGTATTATATGTGTGTAGTCTGTGTAAATGTATATCTGTGTGTCTATAGCATCATAGCTCCTGAATGGATGAACCGATTTTGATTAAGTTTTATGTTTCCAGAAAATATATTCAGCCCTTTCAAGATCATCAGCTCTGTTTGTTTCGGAAGTTTAGAATTTTTTTAAATTTAGTTATTATTTAATATCAAGATAAGTTATTGCCCCAGGCCCGTCAGCCGCGTTACATACTGTATAGATGTTATATATACGTATGTGTTATAGATTATAGCTGTTTATGGGTAATGTGTAATGGCTAATGAGTCGTGGCGCTAGAGTGAGTTCTAATGCTAAATGACTGCACTAATATCACAACATTGAATAAAATGCGCACTTTTGGTATTTCGTAATTTGATGATTATTCAATTATTACATTAATCGTAGGTAGATATATTTAATGTAGATTGTAGATAAGTAGATAATCTTTTTGATTAATTGTTTTTCAGTGTGGTTTTTTTCCAAATTGATTTATTGTTTTGAACACCAAGATTTTGATCCAAAATTATAAATATTTGTACTCATGAATCAAATATTTTAACTAATGTAATAAACCATAGTTTATTTTTTTATGAATCAATCTTTATAAAAATTAAAGTTTAATATAAACTTTTTAAACTGTTATTACTTCTTATTAAAAAAGGATTCAGAGTTATGTGTTCAACAATAACATAACAACCTGGTTAAGATTTGCACAATTGTTAATGTGATGATTTCTACTATGATTTCTAATAGACCTCCCCCCCCCCCCCTCCCCCGAGACTATGGGTACTGTAAAGTAGTTGAACCGTCGGAAATATATAATAATATACGCGATAAAATCCGTTAAAACTAAATAAATGGTATTAAACCTTTTTAATTCTTTAATATATATCAAGCAAATTATAATCATCATCTTTTAAAAAATAAAAATTCAAAAACTTAAAATTTCATATCTACTTATTTTTAGTAAACGCAAAAAGAACAATAGAATTTATTTTAAGGATAAAAAAGCAGAATGTTAAATTATCACAAACGATAACTGAGTCACTGTGAAAACTAAAATGGTGCTTCAAAGAAATGAGAGGATTCAGTCAAACAATGAAGGAAAAACCTCGACTGAAACGCGTCCAAGTCGATTCACTGGCGTGCCTCGCGTGTCGCAGCCAATATTTTCATCCGCTAAATTGTGTGACGAACGTCTTTACGAATTTAATTTTAAAACAAAAATAAACATTTCCACGTATTAGAAATACTAGCGTGTAAAGCAGGATAACGCTATAGTGTTCCATTGCTTGTCTTTTATGGCGACGCAAGCAGGAATCGGTTCGACGAGGCATCATTGTACACAGATAAGAGTCAAGCACGTATCACAATGACCGCATATTGAAACAAAATAATAAAAGTAAATACGATCGTTCACCAATATCCCTTGGGAAATTTCGGCAACAAAATATTTTCATTCGATATTAGGCCTTATCGTATTAGAAAGAAAACATGTGCAGTAGCCAGAATCTCCGTTTATATACGAAAAAAAAATACGAGTACAGTTATGTTTTTTTTTATAGGATAAGGGTGACAAACGAGCACACAGTCCACCTGATGGTAAGTTGTTGCTGTGGCCTATAGACATCTAGAACTATCCTTGATTACAAATCAAAATGCAGATGCGTTGTCACCCGTGAGGACCAAGATGGAATGCCTCGTTTCCAGTAAAAAAGGGTCTCCGGTTCTCTACACTCACCATACGAAACATAGAAGCGTTAAGCTGCTATTTCTGGTATTCTGTACGAGCGTGGTCCTTCCCCGGTCGAGCCGACCCATTCGTACTACAACCATAATATAGTTGCAGCATGACTCTACCACGTCTAAAAAATAAGTGTAAAAATAATGTGTAAAAAATAATTGGAGATAGGATGTTGTTTCAGTCCCTATTGTATCTAGAGCTCCCAAATTCAGTTTTAGTATGATGTGGTGACCTTGAGTAATCGTATATTGAAAGATAGCCACTAGATAGAAAATATACAAGTAGTCCAGAAATATCTTCAATTCGTTTGTATGTCTTTAAATTTCAAAGCATCCTTGAACGTGTCACGGAATTAGCAACGCATGTGTTTTCATTCTAATTTCTATACTCGTATAAAGATGTACTCGTACAAATAGATTAGTTACACGAGACATTTAAACATTAACAGTTTGTTATCAATATACTGTATTTTCGTTAAAATAATAGTAATTATTTCTGATATCAGTGTTTTGTAGCAGCAGTAGTCAGCAGTGGACTGTTATGATCAGGATGATGATATTTGTGATAAATCCACGCGTTCGCTTTTACGAAACCGACGCTTTTAAATTGGGTGATAGATTGACTCAAACTGCGACCATACCTCGAGAACCATTATGTTCTATAGTATGTGATCTTTAAACTGGAAAATTCCGTATCAACATAAATAACGAGGCATTTTCCTTGTCCAATGATCTGAAGGATAATAAAAATGATTATTGATTTACTCACTAATCAGATGTTTGCTATCTATTTACAGTTTTCCTTTCAGACACTGTGAAATAACATAATTACAACAAAGTCATATTGCATACCTTGGAGCGAGCGGAGAGAGAGGTGTTCTATTTCAAATGAAAAAAGCTTTTAGCTGTCATCTCATTCATAAAACGTCTGTATAGTAAAAATGACACCAATATTGAGAAGGACGTTTTATATTAACAAATCTGATAAACAAAAAAATCCTTATTATAGATTAATTACTTAATTGAAAAATCTGCTGATTACCGAATGCAAATGTGTGAACTCATTCGAAAGCGATAAAAAGATATGTTAGAAATTCAGTACGAGGAAGACTGAAAGTTCTTAGAAAATCAAAAACTGAACAAACTAGCAAGTTATTAGTTTTATATGTTAATAGTTATATCTTTTCAAAATAGTGTCAATTTACATCAATACATTGCTGCATCCGATGGAACCACTGACAATAGCACTTGGCCCACTCGTCCTTAGGAGTCTCTTCGACGGCATTTTAAAACGCAGCCACTGCTTCCTCGGCGTTCATAAGACGTTTTCCTCGAAGTTTTACTTTTATTTTCGGAAATAAATAAAAATCGCAAGGTGCGAGGTCAGGGCTATAGGGCGGGTGACCCAGTAATACCACGTCTGACGTCGCCAAATAGTTGATTGTTTGCTTGGCGGTGTTCGACGAGGCGTTGTCATGGTGAAAGACGATCCTACTGCGAGGTCGTTTCTCCCGAACTTTTTCCAAGACAAGTGGCAAACAATTGTTAGTGTACCACTCTGCAGTAACTGTGCTTGCCTAAGCTTGTCAGCATCTGCTGATAACTCTTTTGTCTGTCTATCATACGCCGCACAACACTGATGTTATCTTCAGTCGTCGCCGTAGGAGGCCGTCCCTCACGCAGATCATTTGTGAGATTAGTGTGACTACGTTTAAACTCATTAAACCAGTTGTAAACAGTGGCACGAGATGGGGCTTCATCGTAAAAGGCCAATCGAAGTCTATCATAACTTTCTCATCGAAAGTCATAAAAAATCATTGTACGAAAATTTTCATACCTTAAATTCATGCTGACGTGACACAGAAAATTTTCAATTTGCCGTCGTAAACAAATGACAAATTAATAAAATAGATACACAATAATATTGGCAGAGTTCCATTTTTGAAATTTGAACTTATTTTTTTATTATTTTGTTTACAAGTAGCCAGTTCTAAAAACTTTCAGTGTCGCCCTTGTAGAATAGGAATCATTATTTACTTAGCTGTTGTATGAAACTTAAAAGATATTATGTAACATAACATGTATTTTTAACAGTGGTAGAGCCAAGCGATAGCTTTTGCTGTCGCACGAATGGGCCAGCTCGAACCGGGGTGGTACCACGACCTCACAGAATACCAGCGTGAAGTAGAGGTTTACCTCTGCGTTGCGCTTGGTGAGTGCAGGTGGCCGGAGGCCCAATCCCCCCCCCCCCCCCATCAACATGGTAGTGGAATGAAATAAAAGACTACCCCAGGAGGGTACCAGCACCCCTGGAGAATCCCTCGCTGAGCATCCTCGACCAAACTACTCCACTCCTGGGCGTGGGTGCTCAGGCTGCCCCGCGTATTCTGGGGGGGGGGGGGGGGGGCGAACTTCCGCTCAAGACGAAACCTGCTCGGGGCAAGCGGAGCAAGAAGACAAAGGCAACCTCTGCCACGCTTACCGTGGATTTCTGCAATATCAGGGGACTTCATTCAAACCTTAACGCCGTCCACTACCATATGGAGATAGCTAAGCCGGCCTTGCTCTTTCTAACCGAGACACAGGTGTCCTCTCCGGCTGATACTTCGTATCTCTCCTACCCGGGGTACTAATTAGAACACTCGTTTGTGCCCCGGGCTGGAGTTTGCGTGTATGTCAGAGAGGACATCTGTTTTCGACGCCTCGGCAGTCTTGAAGGTACGGACCTGTCCATCCTATGGCTGCGCGTAGACAGCTACGACCATCCCCGCGTCTACGGGTGCCTCTATAGGTCCCATAGCGGTAATGCCGACACAGACCGACTCATCGACCACGTTCAAATGGCTGCAGACTCTGTGCTACAACAGGTCCCATCCGCAGAGATCGTGATACTCGGTGATTTCAACGCCCACCACGCTGAATGGCTTGGTTCTCGTTTAACCGATCATGCGGGTAGATCTGTCAATGACTTTGCTTTGGCATATGGTCTAACACAACTGGTTACTTGTTACTATGGAAGACCATGTACCTTCCCTGTTGGACCTTCTGCTGACCTCTCATCCGAACGGATATCAGGTCTCCGTCGATGCCCCTCTGGGCTCTTCAGACCATTGTCTGATCCGGAGTACGGTGCCAATCAGGCTCCAATCGCAGTTGCGATCTACAGCTTGCCGCCGTGTTTGGCACTATAGGTCAGCTGATTGGGACGGGATGCGGTCTTTTTTTGCATCCTACCCTTGGGGGCGGGTTTGCTTCTCGCCGGAAGATCCCAGCGTTGTTGCCGATTCTGTTGCTGATGTGGTACTTCAGGGTATGGAACTTTTTATTCCATCCTCTGTGGTGCCCATCGGAGGCAGATCCCAGCCATGGTTTGGTCGCTCCTGTAAAATAGCATCACGCTATAAGCAGGAGTGCTACCAGGCCTGAGATGACGCATCAACGTCTCGGGATGTAAACACCAGCGCACTTAAAAAGAAGTATAATTCCGCCTCCAGGTCCTTCAAAAGCGTTATTGCCAAGGCAAGGTCTGAGCACATCGGCAGAATTGGCGAGAAGCTAGTTCGCCTTCCTTCGGGAACCCGTGCATTCTGGTCTCTCGCCAAGGCTGTCCAAGGGAACTTCTGTCAACCATCTCTTCCATCTCTGCACAGAGAGGACGACCCACTGGCCCATGCCGCAAAGGAGAAAGCAGATCTGTTGAGCTCTCTTTTTGCGTCCAACTCGACTCTAGATGACGGGGGGAACACACCGCCGACCATCCCGCGATGTGAGTGCTGCATGCCGGATGTGCGATTTACACAGCGCTCGGTCCGCAAAGCACTCTTCTCCCTGGACGTCAGCAAGTCGAGTGGGCCCGATGGAGTCCCTCCCATTGTGCTGAAGACGTGTGCTTCGGAGTTGGCACCGGTTTTAACGCGTCTTTTCCGGTACTCCTACTCCCAAGACGTAGTCCCGAACTCATGGAAGACAGCTTTGGTGCACCCGATCCCTAAAAAAGGCGACGGCTCAGACCCGTCCAACTACAGGCCTATCGCCATCACCTCCTTGTTCTCCAAAATAATGGAAGCCATTATAAACTGCCAGCTCATGAGGTACCTTGAGGATCACCAGCTGATTAGTGACCGCCAATACGGTTTTCGTCGAGGTCGATCAGTTGGTGATCTTCTAGTCTACTTAACTCATAGATGGGCGGAGGCAGTAGAGTCCAAGGGGGACGCATTAGCCGTTAGTTTGGACGTAGCGAAGGCCTTTGATCGGGTCTGGCACAAAGCGCTTCTTTCGAAGCTTCCTTCCTATGGGCTACCCGAGAAATTGTGCAAATGGATCACCAGTTTCCTTGCTGATCGGAGCATCAAGGTCGTAGTAGACGGTGCATGCTCTGATTTCAAGCCTATCAACGCTGGTGTTCCACAAGGCTGCGTGCTGTTTCATTTCATCACCAACGCTGTTTCCCCTGCATATCAATGATATGTTGCTAACTGGTATCATTCATTGCTATGCGGACGACAGCACTGGTGATGCCTTATATACCAGCCGTGGCAATATTTCTCGGGAAAACGTTGCCGAGTACCGGGACAAACTTGTGTCTGAAGTCGAGTCTTTGCTTAACAAAGTCTCGGATTGGGGCCGACTAAATCTAGTCCAGTTCAATCCCCAGAAGGCACAAGTTTGCACGTTTACCGCTAAAAAGAACCCCTTTGTCGTATCTCCTCAGTTTCAAGGCACTCCCCTTGCTGCCTCAGCCAGTATCGGAATCCTTGGCGTCGACATATCGAATAGTGTGCAGTTTCGTGGTCACTTGGAAGGGAAGGCCAAATTGGCCTCTAAAAAGCTTGGCGTGCTCAGCAGAGCGAGACAGTATTTCATGCCGGCACATCGCTTGCAACTTTACAAAGCGCAAGTTCGGCCCCACACGGAATACTGTTCTCATCTCTGGGCCGGGGCACCCCAGTGCCAGCTCCTTCCACTTGACCGCATCCAGCGCAGAGCGGTTCGAATCGGCGACGACCGAGTTCTTTCTGATCGGCTCGATACACTTGCACTGCGTAGAGATGTTGCATCTCTTTGCGTATTTTATCTCATCTATCACGGGGAGTGCTCTGAGGAATTGTTCGGACTAATTCCAGCCGCTCAATTTCACCATCGCACATCGCGACAAAACTTGCGTTACCATCCATACCATCTGGATGATTGGCGGTCCACCACTGTGCGATTTAGAAGTTTTCTCCCTCTCACGACTTCCTTGTGGAATCAATTACCACCAGCGAATTTTCCGGACCGATACGACTTAGGAACCTTCAAGAAAAGAGCTTACACCTTTCTAAAAGGTCGGCAACGCATCTTCAATTCCCCTCGTGTTGCGGTTGTTCATGGGCGGCGGTAGTCACTTACCATCAGGTGAGCCGCATGCTCGTTTGCCCCCTATTCTATAAAAAAAAAATTCTTGCAATTGTTTAACACTTTCGATTATTGATGAAAAATTAATGCATATTTTCTTATCCACACACTTCAAATATTTTAATTTACAGCCTTCGAAAATGTCCCTTAAACTCAAAAGGTTAGGTCATATTAAATAGATTTGTGCATTTTCTTTTATAAAACTGAAATGATATTAAGTGGTTACTGCAGCCTATGGACACCTGCAACCAACTTCAAACAAAGAAGCCTACAGATGCGTTGTCATCTCCGAGGACCAAGTATGGAATGCTCAGCCTGTAATTATATCGTCTCTATGCTCTTCAAACTGAAACACAGCAATGAACGCACTGGCAGAAATTGCTAAGAGGACAGTAACTACCCAGACGAACTACTAGGTTAAAAAGTAGCCCTATCACTTAGATAAGTACAAATGTTTCTTATTTCCTATCCAATAAAATGTTTGACGAAAGGGGCCCGTGCTGACTGATAGCGCAAAACCCATTCGAAAATACAGCATATGTCTGACGACTCCATCGCCCAGTAGCAGTGAGCTGCAGCGTTAAGGGCCGCGGGTTGAATCCCACACGGAACAAGTGGATGTTTGTTCTTGTGAAATTTATGTATGTAAAGTGCCCCCAGGATACAGGAGAAAATCCTAGTGTAAGGGAGTTAAGTGTAAGTTAAGTTTTTTAAAAGGAAAGTGTCGTGAAGCGACAATTAAAAGAGAAAGAACCTAACCTAAGAACAGCAAAACAACAAAGTAGACCAAGAAAATAATATATTTAAAGTTTTAAAAGAGTATTTACAATTTTATAAAAAAATGAAATATGAAGATGATGGATGAAATGAGATTACAATTAGTTTTAAAAATAAAGGTAGGAGAATAGGACAAGATAGTTTTATAGTGGAGCCTGGAGCCTCGCTGCTTTTGTAGAAATAGGCACACACAGAGCTTGAAGTTTCTCAGCGGCGACGGCACGCAGCGCCTGGACTGGCACACGCAGCGTCCGGAGCCAGCGCACGTAGCGCCTGGGGTAGGTGCGCTCAGTACTTGAAGAAGTAGTCGCCGCGCCCAGAGGTAGCGCGGGCAGTAGGCGCACTCGGCGCCTGGAGCAAGCAGTCGTAGCGTGCCCGAAGGTAGCGCGGGCAGTAGGTGCACTCAGCGCCTGGAGCAAGCAGTCGTAGCGTGCCCAAAGGTAGCGTGGCCCCGCGCTTGAAGCAGACTGCCGACGACTTCACGTGTAGATGGAGGCTTGCAGGATCCCGGCGCCTGGTTTGCAGGATGCGCCGACGACTTCAGGATGCGCCGGATGTAGATGGAGGCTTGCAGGATCCCGGGGCAAAGCGGCCCCGGGATAAGGCCTTTAGTAGATGTTTCTCGTTTGAGAACTGAAGCGAGACTGTCCCGTATTCTCCAATTGTTCGACTTTTATACCTTTTTAGAGAGAACGAGAAATTATTTAAATTAAAACGAAATTTATTGTAAATGACCTACAGCCAAAGAGTATTTATGTAGAAAGAACATCATACCAGAGACGAATTTGAATAAAAGTTACCATAACAACGAAATAAATAACGGCTGTCAAATATAAAATTTTTGGTTTTTAGGAATATAATTGGAAAATCATTACATTTAAGTAAGAAATGAGATATTATTCACATAGGAAAAACCAATGCACGGCAGCGTACATGAAGCCTGAAATTGTAGAGTTACAGAGAATTCAATAAAAGACCGAAAAAGGTAAGACTTCATTGACAGCTATTTTAAAAGTACTAAATAGTGTGAAAATATGCAGTAAAATGATATGTTATTGTGTAAAAACGTTACAGGATCCTATGGAAATAAAGGTGATGCTAAATATAAATGCAGAAAATCAAAAACAGAATGAAAAAAATAGTATAAAGTGATGCAAAACATGAATGCAGAATATCAAAACAGAATGGAGAATTAGTGTACAATGAAATGTAAGTAGTATAACACTACAAAAGACTAAAAGACAGGAAAGATTTAGAATTAAAAATGCGAGGGTATCATTTAAGCCTTTCATTCTGGTCTTCTAAATTTTCAAATCATGAAAATTATGCTATTTTCGCAGACTATTGTTTACGTGAGAACATTTTTCATCTATTAAGTGTAAGATTCTCCGACATACTCGTATTCATAGTCAATAAATAATTTATAGCTCGCCATCCAAGTTAACAGCTCTTTGTTCATTAATAGTGCCATTTTATAACTGTATCTGCGGTACCTCATAAAAATGTGATGTCATAATTATTATTCCCATTTGCTTATTTATTATTTCCTCGCATTTGTTAAACAGAGGACATAACGTGGAATTAAAAAGATATAGATTCAACAATATCCCAGTCAGTCGCGGCAATTAAAACACTCAATGGATTTGCAGTTCTCAACAATATCTTAAACGTCGTAATTGCCTATTAGCCCTTGATTTAATAATGTTGCGAACCGATTTAAAATTTTAAACGACATCTTACAACAATAATCGGAGTTGCCAACTATTATACACTACAATTTATTATGCCGTAGGTATAGAGTTTATTTATCGTCTTAGTGTATTTTGAGGATATTCCGTGGGCCTTTTTCGTATAAGTATTTAAACAAATCTACAAATACATAAAACCCCCTAGCTAGATGAAGCGACGAATTGCCTAAAGCAGTTGGCTGCCGTATGTGTGAAACTGAAGACGGACTGAGTGGAGCGCTTTGGCCTCCCTATGTCCAACAGTGGACAGTCTCTAGATGATGATTTGTAACAAGAGTCCAAAAAACATTAAAGCAAATTATGTATAGTATTATGTAGTCACAGAAATCATTAATGAATATTAGACCAAAAATAAAGATTATAAAATTAAATGGTGTGAGCATGCAGTCTCTACAGTGTACCGGACGGGATGACCGACTGATTCATTCGTGGATCCAAAACTCTTGAATTATTTTCTAATAGGAAGATTTTTTTCAACCTACTAATAATTTAACTAATCATACAAAACACCTACAGATATTTTATTGTAAAAATACTATATAAGTTTTACTATAAGTCAAAAATCTATGTGTTACCCAAGTTCTAAACACTAATTTATATAAATGAAGGACGGGAAGAGCGGTGCCTCCTAACACAAGTTTCCTAACTTAAAATAAGTGTTTCAACAATGTGTTTAATTTTAAGTATTACTGGAGCGAAAATAAATTTTTTTGATTTTAGTATCCCATCTAGCATTTCTAATACTAGCCAAAGAATGTAGTAGAATATATATGCAAATCATAAACTAAAATCAAGGGGTTCATCTTATGAAAGGGGTTTGAAAGTACATACACACTTTTAGCCAGGTGTCGTGTTGCCCCACAATGCTTACAAATTCTATGGTATGTACATGCGACCACACTTCCCAAGCTCCCAACAAAATGTAAACAAAAACAAATCTTATTTTAACACAGTAAGATTTAGTATTGTGCTGGACACAAAGATTATTCTATTCAAAATTTAACTATGCAAAAACTACGTACATCTGATTCTGATCTTTACTAATTGCGTGTAACGTTAGCCGGCGAACACTTTTTGTAATGAAGAATGTGCGTTGTAATAACGGGAAGCAAATCATTTGAGCGCCACAAAATATAGTACAATCACCTTCTATATTAAATACAATCACGATATGAAATGTTATCTATTGAATTGAAATTGTATTATTATTTATTATGATACTGTTTGCGAAACGAAGTAAGGTAGCAAAATCGGTTTAATTTCAGGAATAACATAATATTCCTGCAAGGGCGACAAACGAGCACACAGTTCACACTGATCGTCAGTGGATGTTGTGACTCATAGACACCTTCATCGATCGAAGATTAAGAAACAAAATTCATATGCGTTATAAGGTTCTATAAGATTTGTTCTTGCGCCGTATAGGAGAATCCACTACCCCATATCATCCCATTGGTGTCGTAAAAGGCGACGGGGGAAATGAAACTGGTTATGAGCACCAGCTCGTCACTGATAACAACTCTAAATAATAAAGCGGTCGCCAATTCGCCTGCAAAGTGTGCCATCTCGTGGCAATACGGCAAATATCCTGTCTATCTTTCTTCTTTCTTTCTTTATCAACCTATAATTCACGTTGGTGCGTCACACATGTGCACATAAATCATGTTGTTGATTGCAAATTATTTTAGATGCATATTTGTACGTGCGAGCGTAATCTTACCATCAAGTTGAGCATGGGCATGGTGTGTAGTGGAGGATTGGTTTTTGCGGCATTTATACGCAACGCTCCGTCTACCTTTCTGTCGGTCTAAGCTCACAATAGAAAGATTAAATTATTTAGAATGACACTATTTTTTAAGGATTTTATCACGTAATATAATTCACCTCTTTTTATTTTTAAATTAATGTCTCAGACCGAATTTCTATCACGGCGGCCAGTCCTACGGGAGACTAGCCATATGCGCGGGATTATAGTGCACGAGTGTGTGCTCAAACGCAGGTGTATTCCCTATTCCCTCACTTTCATAGTCCTATGAGACCGCAGTCCGACACTACTGGAGAACATCGGTTTTACGTGTTTTTAAAAACTCGAGGGTAAAACACTGCCAATTTACCCCTGATACTAAATGTAGAAACTGAGTAACGAATGCACAGTTGAGTTACATTATCCTAAATAGTGGCATCTCAAAATGTTTTCGAACGCGCCGCTACGCCAACCGCGACGTCGAACACTGCAATGGTGTGTTTGTTGAAGGTCTCACTGAAGAACGTTTGCGGGAGCGTGTAGCGTAGCTTCGCGTTCGGCATATATTTCGAGCGTCTGTCACTGAGGACACCAATACAAGTTTGTCATGCACGCTAAACGCCCCGCCCCGTCGACGGTCCGTACCGAGACTTTACCTTAAGTCATGTACGCTGTATGTCTGTAAAGTCAAGCTGGATTTCTTGTTGGTTCTTTTCAAGACAGAGGTTTTTCCCAAACTAGTGGTAGAAGCATAAAAAATTTTCAATAAATATTTTTCTAACCTATATTGAATAAACATGACTCTAATCTATACTTAGATCGGTTTACATTAATTATCTTGCAGAATGAGCTAACTGAAATTTAGCGTAGCGAAGGGAAGGAAAAATTTACTTATCTTGGGTTAATCAACAAACATACTGGAAAGAACAACTAATTTTAAACTAATCTAATCACAAAAGCCTACTTGACATTTTCTTATCTCCGTGTTCGTCTATACAAAGATTTGCTGTGAGTGTGTGTGTCTCATTATAACGGTATCTGAAAATTATTTTAAAGTGTTCCTTTAAGTAATTTCCATATGTCGATAATAGAATTACATTAAGAGAAGTTATTTTTACCTATTAAAAAAAGAAAGAAAGAAAAGTTATTAAGAGGATATCTGTGTGGCAAAAAATTTTAAGAATATATTTTTTATCAGATCTATTGCTATCGCTCTGGTCGGAATAATTGAGCTAGGCAACCGAAAGAAACTACAGCTCGGAACAATACCTATGAAAAATTGACAAAATCATCATCTTTTATTCCCCTGTTTCCTCTTCCAAAGATGGGGACCGATGAGATTTTTTTCTAAGAACAAAAACGAAGCATTGCAGCTGTCTGTATGTTTTTCTTTTATTTTTTTATTTTAATTAAATTTGTTTGCTGAATACATATGATAATGTCCTCTAACAGAATTGCGATCACAGCGGGCAGTCACAACGGAGACTAGCCATATGTGCAGGACAGGATTATTAGTATTCGAGTGTAAGCGCCAGAACAAGTGAACTCTCTGTTCCCTCACTCTTATAGACCGATGGGAAGGCAATCCGACACTACCGGAGAGGGATGAGTGAAACACCGCCAACTTTCTAACTCCGCGCTGCTGCCGAGTATTTTCTAATAAAAAAAAAACTCAATAATTGGTTCAAACCTGAGATCTCATGATCAGCAGTCGAGTCTAAAGCTTCGGTCAGACACAGCGGATATTCGTTTCCTGTCACACACAGGGAGTACTACAGTATCTTTTATATTCTTAAATTTTCTTTTCTATTGCTCTTGGGTTGCTATTTCGAATCCCAACTCAATTAATTCGTTAAACAATGAAGGCGTCTGCCTTTGTTTTTTTTTAATTACTGTTATATGTGTCAAACAGTTCCCCATTTTTTCTATACACGCCCAAGAAACGTTTATCAGTTAACTGATTTGACTGATCTACACACACGTATCATATAGCAACGAAACGACCTATTCACAGGCGTGTAGTCTCTGGAGCGGAATGGCTACTCGCAGCGAGTACCCTGTCACACACAGCGAATTCTTGCAGCGAGTGCTCATTCGCAGAGAGTAAAATTGAAGATGTTCAATTCAATTCGCAGCGAATTCAACTCGCGGAGAATGAATCTAATCGCGGCGAATAGCCTGTCACACATAGCGAATTCTCGCAGCGAGTGCCTAATCGCAGCGAGTATTCGCTATGTGTGATCGAGGCTTAAGACAACTACACCAACGAGGCAGTCGATATGGTTATGGTTCGTGCGTGTCAAGATATTGAACATGGTTTCGGCATCACTTGAAACGGACACAGCGCTCTGTCTATCTTACTTTGTTGATCTGAAAGAGTTACGTGTCTAGCTCAGGGTTGGCTGATTTAAATCAGACTGATTTAAATCACGATTTTAATCGCTTGATTTTGATTAAAAAAATTATCGATTTTAATAAACACGTATAAATTAATGTAATAGCCAGAAATTGAAATAATACTGGCTTAAAATAAGGTAAAATCGTTTATAGTTTTATGTTATTCTTATTATTCCACTACAATAGTCTCATAAACTTTGGAAAATCAACAAAGAAGTAGCGATGAGGTCTGTTAATCTCAGAAACTTAGTAAAATGAACCAAAACATTTTTTAGAAATTCACCCTTAAGATATTAACTGTAATTAATACAGTATTAATTATTTTACTCATACATATGTATTCATAAATTTTTAATCCTGCTATATCAAAAAGTGTGACCAACTCGTGAATTTCAAAATATACAAAAAAAGTCATGAATTTTATAAAAAATCAGCATGATTTCATTAAAATTAAAAATATCATGCTTTTTCCATCCCTGGTCTAGCTATCTGCGTTCTGTTTAGGGTCTGGTGTGTATAAGAAGAAGGATAATACTTAGGATTCAGCGCAAAAGTATTGTTAATGACTACAAAACTATCAAAAGCAATAAACCTAATAAATTTACAAGATCCACGTGAAATAACTTATCTGCACTCGAAATACATACGAGTGTCTTTAGCAGAGATTTCTACCACCTTGATAACAGACCATTAGTGGAGATGAGGTATTTGTCTCCGCAGATAATGATCGCTCGTTGGCCTACATTGCGCGAAGATAATAGCCTACGTACTCTGCGCAGAGATAATTTATTAGGTATTATAGTTAACCATTACCTAACAATGTTTACGGCTTTTAGCGATTATTTATGAAGACTATGTTCTTGACTAAGTTCTTGGTAAACTTAAGCACTAAATTTTTAATTAAAAAAAGGAATTTCTGCTATATTGTGAATGGAAAAAGGCCTAGAACCGGATTTTTTATTGTTTACGGAAACAGATGTTTTCTTTTTTTATTAAACTAAAGTGGCTACCGAGCTAACACCTGATGGTAACTAAAAGGACCATGGACAACTGCTACTAACTTTAAACAAAGAAGGTTACAGATCCCTTGTGATCACTGAGGACTAATTTAGAATGAAACAAGGAGTCTTAACACCTAGTAGTGTTTTGTGCGGAGTCCAAAGCCATGGCCGGCATGCAGCCAAAACGCATACAAACGCCAAACGTACGACCGAGCCGTCAAAATTAAGCGAATTAAATAATACACAACCTAGACTGTGTAGACAAAAAACTTCAATAGTTTTGGACTTAACCATTGGTAATAATAATAAATATTTACGTTACATACATACTTTTAACAATATAATATAATATTATATATACTTAATAATATTTTAAAAGCGACAGTATTTAGTTAGGCATTTATAAAAATATAAAAAGTATTTTTAGTTGTTTTAGTCGTGTATTGGCGACATAAAGAGATTCCATCACCCATTATGTCCCGTGGGTGTCCGTAAGAGGCGACTATGCGAAATGCCCAAATTGTGTTTTATGGGTTCTGATAGATGGTGGAATACAACATGAACAGAATAGAGCCCGATGTCCAATGCTGTTGTAGTCATCTACGTCGACATGACTAAATATCGCGTTGTATTCCCTGTCTGCTACGGTAGGTTCACTTAGTAAGCGTTTAGAGTGCATGCGTTGCGAAACGCTTGTACCAAGGTTCCGCACTCTCGTTCACTCTGATATAACTGTCGATTATGTCTCTGTTTTGTAATTTAAGCGTAAATAAAATTAAATATTGTCTTTTTAAATAAAAATAATTTAAATACATAAAATAAACAACTTGTAAACAAACTCTCACAGCGCTAACTTATCGCATCGCCTCTTGTGTGGCGAATTTACATTAACCTATAACAAAAATAAGGGAAAGTTTATGAACATACGGCTGCCTATGCTTTCTCGTAATTGCTCTCGGAATTTGAAACAAAATAACTGTACTGTGTACTGCCATGCAATTAGCCAGTGAAACTGGTGCAAACTAGCCTCAAAAGTGAAAGAAACGTGGAACACTCGTGATTTAGAATAGAATCGAATAATTTTTTATTCAATATAGATAGATAGATAACCAAGTATACTTATCGAAAGTCATTAATGCTTTTAACACTAGTTCGGAAAAAACCTGGGAAAAACCAGCAAGAAACCAAGCGAGACTATTTAAAAAGAAATAGTAACCTACATCATGTTGTGCAATTAAATATTATGAAAACAATTATAAGCAAAATGGATGAGACCTCATTCCCAGTTTTGTGTATTACTCTAAGAAAATGGTGCCAATGCCTGAAAAACGTTCATGTTGACTTAGAATTTGTAAACTAAGTATTTAATTTATTAATTAAAAAAGAACAATATCTTATTGTACATTATATATATATATATATATAATATAGAAATGGAATACAAATAGAAATGTAGTAGAAAAAGTCCCACACAGTCCACCTGATGATAAGTAGATGATGTGGCCCATAGAAATCTACCCTTGATTAGAAATCAAATACTAATGCGTTGCCACCCCTGAAGATTGAGATAGAATGCCTCGTTTCCAGTTAAAATGGTCTCCGGTTCTCTACACTCACCATACCAAACACAGCATTGTACGACAGTATTCTGTGAGAGCGTGGTCCTTCCCCATTCTGCTACAACCGTAATATAGATGCAGCATGGCTCTACCACGTAAAAAACTGTCTGTGCCTTCCCTTAAAACTTTTAACAACATAGTGAATAAGGGGTCACCATTATTTAAAGAATTTCATGAGGAAAATTTTGTGATAATATGCATATGTTACTTAAAGTAGTGAGAAAAAATACAAAATTTCTCCTGTTGTTTTGCGACCAAGTCGTAAAAAACTGTAGGTAAATCGCACCTGTGCGTCTCGCTAAGTTTAATATAATAAATACCAACTCCATCAACTTTCCGTGCTTTGTGTTGATCTATTGTGATTACCATCAACAATACAGCCTTTCGTAAGTCACCAGCTGAACACAGGTCTCCCCCAAAGAATGCTACAAAAAACCAAAACAAAAACGTCTCGCTGGGTTTCTTGCTTGTTCTTCCTAGTGTTAAAAATATTAATTTAAGGTTTTAATTCTGTCCTTTTTATTGTTTGAATATTGTTATTTAAATTACTTGGGAAAATTTATATAAATCACTATGGTATTAATAGCCTCCTTGGGAGTTTTTTCATATAACTGGCAACTTTGTTGTTTGGCAAGTTTGAAATTCGCTGTGTGTAAAAATTAATAACAGATTAAAAGATTTAAACAGTCTAACCTTATTATTTCTTAAAAATTCAGAAGTGGGATAAGTTAGCCCATGTGTTTTATACACTAAATCAACTGAAAGGTAAAATAAGTGAGGCTTGGGTAAGTGAATTTTATCTAATTAGCTCATAAGTTTAACAAACAAAATGGAGAATGTTGTAAACAAAGAGATTTAAAATATATATTACTATTACTACTACTACTTAAATGTCTTTGGTTGTAAAGTTCAAAATGCAATTAATAAATTATTATGATTAGGTATTCATAAATACTTGATTGTATCATCATTATCATACTATTGGGGGATTGGAAAGATTCCTGGTTCAAAAAAAAAAAAAGTAATACAACTGCTCGAACAGAAATCATGTCAGTTACCTGTTTATATAAAAAGATTTATAGGTGTAAATCAAGTTTAATGTCTTTGTACCTATTCATGTAACGTTTTTGATTGCATGCACTTTTGTATAATGCTATCTTAGTTACCACCCCAGCTGCATTTAATAATTTATGTGATATACTTATGCACATGCTTATTACACTGGCAAAATATGTATTTTCTGGAATAAATATAAAACCATGTAGTTTACTAATACTTAGTACATGCTTTAAGATATGTGAAGATATAAATATCTTAATTCAGAATGAGATTTGGTCATTAATGTTGATGCAAAATGGTAAGCACACTTCATTAAATATCTCATTCCAATATCAATACCACAAAATTTTACTCTTATAATATAGAAAACAAAATATTTAACTGTTTATGCTTTTATGCTGGTTATTTATCTTGCCATCTCATACTTTAATAGAAGATTCATTGAGGCACCCACTAATGAGTCTGTTCTAATATATAACAAAATTTTCATGAAACTGATTAATGTTAAATATGCATAAAGATGACCTTAATTTGATAAGATTTCGCTTCCAGTAAACCTTAAAGTGGAAAGGTAAGTTTTTCTACGTGGGTTTAGAGTGTACATCTTAATTTATTTAATAATATAGTGAAACAATTGCCTTTTAACAATTTTTATTAGAATATATTTTTATTATGAATAAACCTTAATACATTTCCTTTAATGTTTTATAGTTCTCCAAAAAGGTAACAAAATGGCTGAAATACATATCACTTAAGTGTATTAGAAAATTAAGGGTTTGAATATGAAGATAATAACTTTATATTATATCATTGGAAGTTGTCTATTATTTTCTTCTTTGTATTTTAATCTACTCATATTGAGTGATAATTGTGACCTGTTCAATCAGTATTTTATAATGTAATGATGAACATATGACTCAGTGAACAATATTTGCCTGCCAAGTCATAGGCTCAGGGTTGAACCATACAAATATATATACATTACTAAGTATTGCCTTTCATACCCGGTGATAGTAAATGCCCCTATTGATGAGGTTGGTCAAGCAAACCTTATTAGGTAATACCTATGCAATGTGTTTAATAACTACTTTTATATCATTGTTTATTATTATTTTTTATTTCTTTACCTCTGAGGGTTGAGACTACAAGAGGTATATTAAAACTCTTCTAGCAAAAATAGTTAGTGTTCTATATTTATTTGACTTAAGTTGCTATGAAGTCATATGTATATTATACGAAACTCAAGAAGTTGATATGCTATTTTAAGAGATATAATTATTTACATAGACATTTCTGAATATTTCAGATTTGAGTTCATTCCATTCCATTTCCTTAAGCCCTAAAGCTATTAACAATGAATTCTTATTCGTGTGACCCCATTAATGAAAATACAACACCAAATGCAACACCACCTTTACCACCCAAAGGCAGTAGTAGTAATACTCACATTACGGATAAGCGAATGTCATCAAGTAGAAGTAATCGCAAAGTTTCACACTCTCGCAGTAAATGTAGGAGAAGGACTGCATCGCGTTCTCCCATGGAGAGTGATAATCGCTCTCATACGTCGCAGTATAGTCATCGTAGAAGCCGTCTTCGGACACCAGTATCTTCAAGGAATCGATACCGAGACATGTCTCGGACATATAATAAACGACAATCACATGACCGAGGTAGCTTAAGTAGATCGTCAAAACGTAGAAATTTGTTGTCAGAATCGGGACGATCGGGAACAGAATATACTCAAAGGCATTCCAGAAATACGTTAAAGCGAAGTAGATCAAATTCTTCAATTTTATCCAAAAGCCATAATTCTAAAGTACGGCGTCATGGTTCACGCGAGTCACTTAGTTTAAAGGAAACACCGAATACAACACTGCTAGAGCAATTAGTTAGTGTTCTCAACAATAAAATTAATGCTGGGTCTCCTGGTACTGCCATACATAACGCTCAGCACATAATAGCAGAATTCGACCCACAAGCTAAGTCACAGACAATGAAAGATTGGCTTTCTAAAATAAACGAGTCAGCACATGTGTACGGGTGGTCAGAACGTCAAACGATATTCTGTGCTTTACCTAAGCTGAAAGGTTTAGCCAAACGTTGGTATGACGGACTGACAAGCATTAAATATACCTGGACAGAATGGCAAGATAAACTTTTATCTGCATTCCCGTGTGAGCAGAACTATGGGGACTTGTTGTCCGAAATGTTAATACGAAAAACAAGACGCAACGAAACATTGGAAGAGTATTATTACGACAAAATTATGCTTGTCAACAGATGCGAACTTAAAGGCAGGCATGCGGTAGATTGCTTAACTCACGGAATATTTGATTCAAATGTGAGAATGAATGTGCAAGGAGCCAACCTTCAAGAACCTGAAGAAGTCTTGAAGTACTTTAGAAATATATCGAGTAAGGTTGTAGACACGGTTAAGAGATACACTCCGATTAATCGTGATAATACAGACCACAGTCACATTAAGAAAACTATGGATTTAAATGCGAGAAGACAAATTCTGATAACATGTTTTAACTGTGGTGAACAAGGTCACACTGTCACAAGATGTTCCAAGGAGCTTATTAAATGTAAAATGTGCCGACGCTATGGTCACACAGAAAAAGACTGTAATGGATTTGCAGATCCAACAAAAAAAGAACAAAGATTAATCCCAAACACCACGAATACAACAAAAAGTGTACTAAACATTAGAAATAACGACAGCAGAGGCAATAAATACTATAAACAAGTTAAAGTAAATGGTCAAATAATATCAGGTTTTATTGACTTTGGTAGTCAGTGCACGTTATTAAGAAAAGATTTAGGATTAAAGTTGAACATCCCGATTGATAACATCAATTTACCAAACTTGAAGGGATTCGGCAATGGTACCTTAATTCCGTATGGCCGAATCATCATTCAAGTGGAATTAGATGGAATAAATGAAAGAGTAGAAGCCTATTTAGTGGAGCCCAATTTATTGCCAGCAGATGTATTGATTGGACAATCCTTCACAGAACTTGCAGATGTACAAGCGTATAAATCTGATACTAAATTAACATTTTACAAGAAATTGGGTACTCAAATTGAAAAACTTCCAATAGTTATTTTAGAAAGCGTTTTACTTTCCGGAGTAACAATTGTTACATGTGGCACAACAGTTAAAGCGAGCGGTTCTATTTTTGTATCTACAGATGCCTGTTTAAAGAAAGGCAAGGAATACATGGTAATTCCAGGGGTGTATTCTATAGAACATGGAAAGGGGACCGTCATAGTGATCAGTTTAAATTCAGAACCATTTAGTTTGCCACAGGGTACGTTAATCTCTCGAGCGACATTCATTTCAGACGAACTATTGCCAAAAGTTAGAACAGATGAAACTATAATAAAAAATGTTAGTAGCATAACAACAAACGACTCGACTAAGACTATAACTGTCGATCAGCTTAACGTAGACGAGGGCCTACAATGTGAAGTAAAAGAAAGGCTACTTGAAATAATAAATTCACGACGCGATTGTTTTGCATTTTCACTTGAGGAACTGGGACAAACTTCACACGCTGAAATGCACATCAAGCTCAAAGATGATGAACCGGTAACCTACAGGCCATATCGACTCTCATTATCTGAACGCGGGAAACTCAATGCTATTATCAGCGATATGTTGACTAATGGCATCATACGAGAGTCAAAATCTCAGTACGCTAGCCCTATAATATTAGTCGCAAAAAAGAACGGCGAGTCAAGGCTTTGTGTTGACTACAGAGCATTAAATAGGAAGACTATTAGAGAAAATTTCCCGATGCCTCTGATCGATGATCAGATAGATAGCCTCTCCGGTCAGGTTTTCTTTACGACGCTTGACCTTACTTCTGGATACCATCAAGTACCAGTATCAGAGGAGTCGAAACCACTAACGGCCTTCGTCACTCCAGATGGGCACTACGAATACAATCGTATGCCATTTGGGCTGACCAATGCTCCGGCGGTATTTCAGAGGCTCATTTTGAAACTTCTAAGAAAACGTAATATTCCAGGAGTTTTAGCATACATGGACGATATAATAATTGCATCCAAAACAATAGACGAAGGAATGGAAAAGTTGCAAGCCGTACTCGACTTGTTAAAGGAAGCAAACTTGACGTTGAACCTTACAAAATGTAATTTCTTTAAAACATTAATTAACTACCTTGGATTTGAGATATCGCACGAAGGTGTAAGGCCAGGTCTTAAAAAGATTGAAGCTGTTGCTGCCTTTAAGGTGCCAGAAAATGTACACGAGGTTCGTCAGTTTATAGGCTTGTCGAGTTTCTTTCGACGTTTTGTACCTGGCTTCGCCTCAATTGCCAGACCTATAACCTCTCTTACAAAAGCAAACGCAACATGGACTTGGGATAAAGACCAAGTAAAAGCATTTGCTGAACTTAAAAGAATATTAACAACACGCCCAGTATTAGCCATTTATAATCCCTGCTATGAGACCGAATTGCACACTGATGCTAGTTCCTCCGGACTAGGCGGCATCTTGCTCCAACGTCAAAGTGCAGCTGCAGCGTTTCGACCTGTAGCATATTTTAGCAGGCAGACTACAGCCGAGGAACAACATTTTCATTCCTATGAACTTGAGACGCTGGCCGTTGTCGCATCGCTTAATCGATTTAGAGTTTATCTCATTGGCATTGACTTCAAGGTTGTTACAGATTGCAATGCTTTGCGTACAACTTTGACCAAGAGAGACCTTATACCGAGAATAGCTCGATGGTGGCTCTTGGTCCAAGAATTTTCATTTTCAATTGAATACCGTCCAGGAAAACAATTAGCTCACGCAGATGCGCTCAGCCGAAACGCACTATCTTCAGAAAAGACTAATGAATTCTACAGTTCGAATAGATTTACTAATGTGCTACAAATAGGAGAAGTGCATTGGTTACAATCGGTTCAGATGAGTGATCCCAGACTTTGCCATATAAAGGCTGTATTGGATGCCAAAAGTCAAGAGGCAAAAGACATTCAGAATAACTACGTACTGAAAGATGGTAAGATTTATAGGAGAGTTGAAGGCCAATTACGATGGGCGGTACCTAGAGATGCACGGTGGAAGATTTGTCAACAGTGCCATGATGAAGCTGGTCATTTTTCCTGCGAGAAAACATTGGAAAAAGTGAAAAGAGATTACTGGTTTCCTAAATTGACTCAATTTGTAAAAAAATATGTACGTGCTTGTATTCCATGCGCACATGCCCGACAGCCAGGCGGTAAAAAACAAGGATTTCTACATTCCATACCAAAACCTTGTAACCCTTTTCAATGCTTACATATTGACCATTTGGGTCCCTTTGTAAAAACCAAACGAGGTAATATGTATATTCTCGGTATAATTGACAGTTTCACAAAGTTTGTGGTAATAAAAGCGGTCAAAAATACAAAAAGCAAGACGTCGATCGACGTTCTTAAGGACGTATTCGGACTATTCGGGGTACCGCAAAGCTTGATATCTGATCGGGGAACTAGCTTTACCTCCAATGAATTTAAAACATTCGTTGAATCAGTAGGACTTAAGCACATCTTAAACGCAGTGGCTACCCCTCGGGCTAATGGCCAAATTGAGCGGTATAACCGCACAATCCTGGCGTCGATCACAGCTTTATGTCATGGAGAGGATGATAGGAATTGGGACCTTCATATTAATCAGGTGCAATGGAGTCTCAATAACACAGTGAACCAAAGTACTGGCAAAAGTCCTACAGAAATTATTTTCGGAAAAAATACGGTAAATGCTTCTGAGACTCACCTGCACGATATAATTTCATCTAAAGATATTTCGCCCGAAACTATACAGAAAATCAGGAATGAGGCAAGTGACAAGTTAGTTAAACAACAAGAGACAATGAAGGAACGGTTTGATAAAAAAAGATGTAAGGCCACAGTATACAAGGTTGGGGATTTAGTAATGGCACAAAAGAGTACCAGGACACCCGGAGAGAATCAGAAACTTGTCCCAGCCTTCAGTGGCCCATATCGCGTGACAGCAGTGTTGGACCATGACCGTTATTTGATTTGTAGCGTTGAGGGTTACTCAAAAAAAAAGTATAGTAACGTTTTCCCGGTAGATAAATTAAAGCCTTGGGTGACATTTAATGATTCAGAATCCGAAAGTGATTACTGCGATAGTAACTAACAATTAATCTCATTATTCACCCGTACAAATTGTGTAATTTTTTATGTGTTATTTATACTACTGCCCTGTGATTCTGATATAGTGTGCTATTCAAATATACAAATTTCCTTAATTCCTTGTCCTGAGTATTCTTTTCCAACATCCAGTCCTGATTGAACTCTATGATACCAACGAGGGTGCACACATGGTGCCCTGGCAGTAAAGCAATGCTGATATCCTAGAAGACTGGAGGGAGACCAGAGCACCTTGTGTGTGCACATGGTGCCCAGTAAACAATGAAATGCCTGGAGTGAGGCCGAAGCATCTTGCGAATGCAAACGGTGCCCAGACTTGTTAGCTGTTGATGAACTGGAGTGAGGCCGAAGCACCTGGTGCGTGCAAGCGGTGCCCAGACTTGTTGACTTGAAATGAACTGGAGTGATGCCGAAGCACCCTGTGTGTGCAAGCGGTGCCCATTCATATAAAATCTCTAGAGAGATGCCGAAGTACCTTGTGTGTGCAAGCGGTGCCCAGAGATTACTTAATTTCGCTGGAGTGAGGCCGAAGCATACTATGTATGCAAGCGGTGCCCAGTCGAACCAATTTGCTGTACAGATGCGGTGAACTTCTCGCGAGAAAGGGATGCTGAACCAACTCAAGGCACATAATTCCAACATCTAAACATTATACAGAATGGGGACATTCTGTGGTGCGGGATGGCCGACAAAGTATCAGGCTACCAGATGTAATTTTGTAATTTTTTTGCAATGTGTAATATTTCATTATATGAATGTGTTCCAGTATAATAGACAATTGATGCTTACTTATGATTCCAATAACATTTTTTTAAATATTATTTTGTTCTTGTGTCTGGGACAGCCACCATTTCAGGATGGCCGACTGTTAAAAATATTAATTTAAGGTTTTAATTCTGTCCTTTTTATTGTTTGAATATTGTTATTTAAATTACTTGGGAAAATTTATATAAATCACTATGGTATTAATAGCCTCCTTGGGAGTTTTTTCATATAACTGGCAACTTTGTTGTTTGGCAAGTTTGAAATTCGCTGTGTGTAAAAATTAATAACAGATTAAAAGATTTAAACAGTCTAACCTTATTATTTCTTTAAAACTAGGACAGAGGTATTTTTGTGGTGAGGTGAATTAAACATACCAATGACTTTCAATAAGTAATATTTATAATCTATATCGAATAAAAAAAAATATTTCTATTTCACGATCCTGAGTCTCCTGCATCCAATGCCGTGACTATTTCTCATATTTGCAAATGATTGGGCAGCCTAAGTTAACTATTTACCTCATAATGGTGAGAAATATAATATGTAGCCGTACTTAGTGTCACTTCAAAGTTGGAAATTCAATCGAATCTTTGCACAAAGCTCCATTCACCATTCTCTGCGTAAGTGACAGCATAAACAAAGGAAATGTAAGACAGATAAACAAACTGCTTCCGCTTTCAAAAGTCAAGGCACACAAGTTAAGGGCAGGTCGAAGTAACGGCGTTAAAGTCATCGTCGAGTTAATAGCGATATTGGAGTTATTGTCCTTGTTTGCAGTACTGTGCAATCATTGTTATATTTAAGAATTTTCATAATAGACTATGTAGAGGACTGTGTGCTCGTTTGTAACACTTTTATAATGAAAAATATGGGCAGCAACGTCTTCATCATAAAAACAAGCAAATAAAAAAAACTGCGGTTCCCAACCCGCCAGATAAACATTGAAACTTTGGCAAATATCCCCTGAGCCAAAGTACAAGGAGACCCAAGTTAAGCAGAGAACTTTGAAAAAGCTGTAATGAATATAATAAACTCCATAGAATTTTCATTTTTTTTTCAACGAGTAAATATTAAAAAAGTATCCAACGAAAATAATGTAACTTAGACAAGGTTATGGCGCGGAGGTACGCTATTGTTCGAATGTTTAATCGGCGCGAAGTTAAAACACGGCGCATCATTTCGAAAACAATGCGACAATACATTGCATCGCTGCGTTGTTTCTGGAAACTGTTCGACAGCAGAAAAGCAAATATTGTAGTTAGTGACCAAGCTAAAAATTATTTTCATCCGACTACGGAATATAAAAAGGGGAAGGTTATTCCGCAGTCTATAATGTTTAACAAACACTTGAACAATTTCGACACGTTTTGGCATTTATTTATTGAAACTTTATTGTAATCATTATAACTTTTATAAATAAGGTGACAAAGGGCGGACTTAATCCTCAGCGGCTTTCTCTGGCAGTCAATCTGAAGTGTGAGGACATATTATGGCAGGTACAATTACATACATACTTCATATATACAAACACTAAATATTACATTTTCAAACATATATTTACTAGAAAAGAATAATATTGTGATCTCGCATTATCTTTATTATCTTAGAGAAATCCTCATGAGTAACTTCTCCCGTGAGAGCCACGTAAAGGTTGTGTTGGACTCCTACCGGCTAAACGGTGATAACTATCAGCGTTTTTTTTTATATGATAAGGGTGACAAACGAGCACACAGTCCACCTGATGGTAAGTGGTTGCTGCGGCCCATAGACATCTACATCTATCCTCTATTACAATTCAAAATGCAGATGCGTTGTCACACTAAGATGGAATGCCTCATTTCCAGTAAAAAGGGCCTCCGGCCACCTGCACTCACCAAGCGAAACGCAGAGGTGAACCCATACTTCACGCTGGTTTTCTGTGAGGTCGTGGTACCACCCCGGTTCGAGCCGGCCCATCCGTGCGACAGCAAAAGCTGCCGCGTGGCTCTACCACTGTTTATATAAAAAAATAAGTAAATAGCGTATATAAAGCGTCCCGGGATCTCGGTTCGGAACGCAACCAGGACCCCTCCATCGGTTTGTTCAAATAGCTTAGCTTATAAAGCACTAACTTATAATAATCAAATAAATGTTTTCTGTTTCCTAAAGTTCGATTCTACTGATTTTGAAAAGTTGTCTGAATAAGAACTTGTGTAAGTCCGTACTGTTGTAATTTGTATGTTTCAACGTCGTCGGGGCATTTTTCTTCGTCTCGAGAACAGATCAATCGGACAAGCAGATGTTCGGTCAATCACCACCCCTTCATTGTCGACTTAACATTTTTTTTATGGAAGAGGGGGCAAACGAGCATGCGCCTCACCTGATGGTGACTACCGCCGCCCATTAACAACCGCAACACCAGGGGAATTGCAGATGCGTTGCCGGCATTTTAGAAAGGTGTAAGCTCTTTTCTTGAATGTTCCTAAATCGTATCGGTCCGGAAAAATCACTGATGGTAATCGATCCCACAAGGAAGTTGTGCGAGGGAGAAAACTTCTTATAAATCGCACAGTGATGGACCGCCAATCATCCAGATGGTATGGATGGTAACGCGAGTTTTGTCGCGATGTGCGATGGTGAAATTAAGCGGCTGAAATTAGTCCGAACAATTCCTCAGAGCACTCCCCGTGATAGATGCGATAAAATACGCAAAGAGATGCAACATCTCTACGCAAGACTGCCCGTGCAAGATTCGCGCAAGAACTTGCGAAACTCTTGCGTCTTGCAGTTAGGACCGAGTGTCGTTTCAGGGAGTATAGGAGTTCGGGTATACGCTTACTCTATGAGATGCGAAAAAAAATATAATGAAAAAAAATGCGAATGAAAATATCCATTAAAACGAAAAAAGAGTGCATCCCTAGTTTTGACCATCGGCACTTTGACAGTGCGCGGCGTCATCAAAGGTCGGATACTAATCTGTCAAAGAAATTGTGCAGGTATTCGATAGTACCAGATCAAGATACACATGCCGGCGGTTAGTATTGATATGGCATACAATCGTCGCCGCCGCGCCGCACGCACTACATTTGACACTGTTTGCTTTCCGCCACAGAGTACATGTTCCAAAGAATATAATAACTTTCCGGGTACTCAGAATGGACACGAATACATTATGCTGATCTCGTAAGGAATATTGTAATTAGATGACGGTAAGGATAGGTAGATATCATAATAATTTATTCTAGTAAGTAATTATTATAACACTAAATTCTGGGGGTTTTCTGGGGATTGAACTGGACTGTATTTAGTCGCCCCCAATCCGAGACTTTGTTAAGCAAAGACTCGACTTCAGACACAAGTTAGTCCCGGTACTAAGCGGCGTTTTCCCGAGAAATATTGGCACGACCGGTATATAAGGCATCACCAGTGCTGTCGTCCGCATAGCAATGAATGCTACCAGTTTGCAACATATCATTGATATGCAGGAGAAACAGCGTTGGTGATAGCACGCAGCCTTGTGGAACACCAGCGTTGATAGACTTGAAATCAGAGCATGCAATGTCTACTAAGACCTTGATGCTCTCAGCAAGGAAACTGGTAATCCATTTGCACAATTTTTCGGGAAGCCCATAGGAAGGAAGCTTCGAAAGAAGCGCTTTGTGCCAGACATGATCGAAGGCCTTCGCTATGTCCCAAACTAACGGTTAATGCCTCCCTCTTGGACTCTATTGCCTCCGTCCATCTATGAGTCAGGTAGACAAGAAGATCACAAGCTGATCGACCCCGACGAAAACCGTACTGGCGGTCACTAATCAGCTGGTGATCCTCAAGGTACCTCATGAACTGGCAGTTAATAATGGATTCCATTATTTTGGAGAACAAGGAGGTGATGGCGATAAGCCTGTAGTTGGACGGGTCTGAGCGGTCGCCTTTTTTAGGGATCGGGTGGACCAAAGCTGTCTTCCATGAATTTGGGACTACGCCTTGGGAGTAGGAGTACCGGAAAAGACACGTCAAAACTGGTGCCAACTCCGGAGCACACGTCTTCAGCACAATGGGAGGGACTCCATCGGGCCCCTCGACATGCTGATGTCCAGGGAGAAGAGTGCCTTGCGAACCGAGCGCTGAAATGAGCGCTAACATGCATTTGAACTATACTTCGTCGTTCGCCATGTGTACAGCAAAGCAGTGGAATAATTTTATAGCATTTGTCTTTCTCAGACATGCGGAATGACATGAGGAATCTTCCTTAACGATGTCAAGTCTGATAAATAGAAAAAAACTATTTCGAAGACATATGAAGTCCGCCAACACACATAAGAGCAGCGCGGTGGACACTTCCTTGCCCTAAAATCCTCTCAGAAGTGAGAGAAGGCCCAGCAGTGGGACGTATACAGGCTGTAACTTTAACAAACTTTAACTTTAACTTGTCTTTCTATCCCATTACAATGTGGATGTCTATAATGCAAGAAAGAATAAGCTTTTGTTACGCTAAGATGCTTTCCATCTCCTGTTACAGTTTACCTCTGTTGCTTCTTACGACACCCACGGGACGACAGTGGATATTTTTACACTGCCACTACACGGTTAACATAAAATATTTGTTAATATTAGTATTAATAATAATAACAAATGTTTTATGTTAAAGCGAAGCGGGCAAGTAAGCGCTATCAATATATTTAAAAAAAAACATTTAACACACGTGAATTCCCCAGCGCCGCGCCGTCTAGTAACACAAAGTTACCGGCAACGCATATCCGCAACGTGTGAAATCGATCGCATTACAACGGACAGGTACACCACATTATTCAAAGAATGCGACTATTATTCGAAATACCGAGAAAAGAACCGGCCCATACATTCATAATTACAGTGTCATAGGTTAGTTCACTTTACTGTGTATGACAATCGATCATAAATAACAGAACCGAATGTAACTATATCTAGATAGAACAGATGTTAACTATGGCGTATAGGCAAACGTAAAATACCCGGATCTTTATTAGAGGGCATCATCAAGAGTGTATCTATTACTTTCTATTTGTTATATGTTACTATTAACGGCTTCTTCGTTAAACATATTGTTTCATGAGTGAACGCTAGTACACTATATATATGTCGATTTTTTTTGTAATGATTTTTTATAGGATAAGGGTGACAAACGAGCACACAGTCCACCTGATGGTAAGTGGTTGCTGCGGCCCATAGACATCTACATCTATCCTCTATTACAAATCAAAATGCAGATGCGTTGTCACCCGTGAGGACTAAGATGAAATGCCCCATTTCCAGTAAAAAGGGCCTCCGGCCACCTGCACTCACCAAGCGAAACGCAGAGGTAAGCCTCTACTTCACGCTGGTATTCTGTGAGGTCGTGGTAACACCCCGGTTCGAGCCGGCCCATCCGTGCGACAGCAAAAGCTGCCGCGTGGCTCTACCACTATTAATTTTAATATTATGTTCACCGTTGTTGTTACAGCCTATTAAAGTCCACTCCTGAACATAGGCCTCCCTAATAGATTGCCTCATAGTGGGGATATTTGCCATAGTTATCACGCTTGGCAAGCAGGTTGGCAACCGCAGTTCATTTTTTATTTTTAGTCGTTATTAGGAAGACGCTGCTGCGCATCTCTTGATTTGTATCCCACCGTCGCCTCTTACGACACCTACAGGATGATATGGGGTAGTGGATATTTTTACACTGGCACCACAGGGCAATATTATGTTTACCTAAGCTCTAATAATGTAACCATTGATATCGTGAACCTAGTTGCTTAAGTCAAACCTAATTTAGGTTTTAAAACACTACTGTATAGTTAGCTTATTGTAACTTCTGTTAGATTCTATACATATAAATTAGGTTGAGATGTTTGTTTGTCTGTAATTTCCAAATAATGACTTATTGAGCTGAGGAGATTATGCATGTCATTAAAACAAGGAGTTTGTGTATCTGGGTTCAAAGTTTACAAGTGATGGAAAGTGTGAGAGTGATATCGAAAGAAGAGTGAATGCATGAAACATGGTGAATGGAGCTTTGCACTCCTTTATGAGCAGTCTGAAGGTGTCTAACAAGGCTCGTTTGGCTGTGCATGAGGGGTGTTGGTTCCGACACTCATATACGGAAGTGAAAGTTGGGTATGGCAGAAGAAACATGAAAGCAGAATAAATGCAGTTGAGATGAGAGCGTTAAGAAGTATGATAAGAGTTAAACTGAGTGCAGGATAAGAAATAGTGAGATAAGGAAACGATGTGGTCTGAAAGCAGATGTAGTGACAAAAATTGAGAAAGGTATGCTGAGATGGTTTGGCCATGTCGAGAGAATGAATGAAGAACGATTGGGAAAAAAGTGTATAAGGCGAGTGTGAATGAAAGTATTGGAAGGGGTAGACCTAGGCGAACGTTTCAAGACCAAATCAGGGACGTCTTGAAGAAAGGCTAGGTCAAGAGTACCCTAAACCGTAGAGCATGTATGAAGGGAATAATGAAAGTAGACGAAGCGAAACAAGTATATAAGGATCGTAGCAAGTGGAAAGAAGTGGTCTCTGCCTACACCTACGGGAAAGAGGCGTCTTTTAAGCTGTCTGTCCGGCCTAATCTTCGGAATGGCTGAACATATTGGTAATGAAACTTCACAAACAGATAGAAAACAATGCCAAGAGTGATCTAGGCTATATATTATCAACAAAAAAAACTTGGATATTTTTGTGTGTAATCAAAAAAAATATCTTAAACCAAGCGAAGGCGGGACAAGTTGCTAGTAAATAAATAAATATTACTTCGGACGACCGCCAGTCTACCTGCCAGAGGTTACGATGATGGCAAATCGTTCCAACTTCCAACTGTGAGGGGACCGCCGTGTTGTGCCGGTATAAAGAAATATATCACTCTCGTATTGTCCCATTGGTGTTAAATGAGGCAACTATGGGAAAAGAGATATATATCTCATGGTTTCCTATAGACGGCGGTGTACCATCTCGTTTACGCCAGACGTAAAATACACAAATTTGCGACAGGCATCAGCGTCAAAAACTCGAGACGAGGAAGAGGTGTATTTCCAGCAGTAGACTCCTTTTGGATTGATGTAAATTAATTGAAATATAATATTGAAATAACTGGCTTATACATTCATACATATATTAATAAAATTTAAGTGTCTGTCTTTAATTAAATAACTGCCTTTTATTGAGCGGAGGATACCCACTCTCGAAAGGACCAACTCAAGATAATTTTATGAAATTGTGTGTATGTGTAGGGATTGAAAGGCACTCTCAATAATCATTTATTGATTTTTATTTTTTTTTAAATATAAGAGTGACAAACGAGCACACAGTCCACCTGATGGTAAGTGGTTGCCGTGGCCCATAGACACCTACATCTAAGCGTAAAATAGCAGCGTTAAGCTGCTATTTTACGCTAGTATTCCGTGAGAGCGTGGTCCTTCCCCGGTCCGACCCATTCGTGCTACGACCATAATATAGCTGCAGCATGGCTCATGGCTAGCTATATTTACTTTGCTTTCTAATATTTGTGAAGTTGGGGAAGTACCGTATTCAGCCGTGTCTGTCACTGTCATGCATGAGGCGCACGTGGAGTGCGTGACAGAGACAGACACCGCCAAATCGAAAACGTGGACGGCGAGACGAACAGATTTACAACGGCAGCGGCGCGTGTTGTGTGTGACCGCAAATCGAGTGAGTAGCGACACGTGCGAGCGACGGATGCGTATAATTTTTAAGAAAAACCGGAGAAATCATTGCACCCCGGGAGGTCGGGAGATTAACCATTATTACCGGAGTCTCCCGGGCAATCCGGGAGTGTTGGGAACCCTAGCTGAGGGGTTTATTTGCATGCCATTGAAGCATGAGTAACGTGATAAAATACGTATAAATAGCTTTATTCAGTGTGTAGTGTTCGCGTAAACATAAGAAGTCATTATGAGTAACTATTTTAAAAAAAAATTGTCTGTCTGTCCGGGCTAACCTTCAGAGATTTTAATTTAACCTTCAGATCGCTAAACCGATTGTAATGAAACTACAGGAACAAATACAGAGCAATGTCGGGAATGATCTAGGATATATTTTATCTGAAATACTTGGATTTGTTTTTGAGAAATAAAAAATTAATAAAATATTCTAAAATTGACTGAATCTTCGATAATTTACTTTAATCTAAATAACGTTACATTAATATGTCCTGCCTAAGCAAAGCCGGACGTGTCGCTAATAAATAAATAAAACTTGGTTGTTGTGACGATTGCCATAATAAGCTATCACTCCACTTGGTGAGTGATATATTAGGACAACGAAAGAAACTGTCCCAAAAATCTTAGTCGACTTCTAAGACTAAGTCTGAAGTATGATCGCCAACCCAGTTGCCAAACATTTACGTATAAAGTGAAAAACAAGCAAAACACGTTTATTTAGAAGTAGTAGTAGAAGTAGTTTTATCTTATACGGATTTTATCACGTTTAATTTTACTTATTTTTAATACCCGATATTTCGGGTGCTTTGGAAGCATTACTTTAAAAAGCAGAAGGTCCAGGTTAACTTAGACGTCAGGACGTCAAACACATTAGTCATCACGTGACACATGGATCTGGAACGTCGAAACGTTGGGAATTAGCAATATGTAAAATAAAAATGAAGCCAGTGAGTGGGAAAATCGTTTTGGCTTGCATCCGTTTTAATGGACCGTGTGTGTCGAGCTTAAAACTCACCGCTAAGGCTTTTCTACTTTCTATGAATTACAGGAGTTGCTAAGCTGTGAGGATTCTCACTTACTCTGAGCTTAACTGTTTACCCAGATTAATGCTACGTTTGCAATTCGCATTCAGTTAAAATATCCCAGAATTATCGAAACCCTCTCGATACCAAACGCGTAAATTGTAGACTCTAACCAAATACGTAAAATGTAGGAGCTTAGGGCTTCTAAACATAATTTTCGATCATATACGCCTGACTTAAAGTTTTAAAAAGTTTTAAGCATAGTCTAATATTCTAATAATACTAACAGACATTTTGGATAAAATCATAATGAATATATTATACCTAGATAAACCACCGTTGGCTCGTATATACTAAAAGCGATGACGTACATGTATTTCCATTCGCGAAGTTGAGAAGCAGTTTCATTTACATTTAATCGACACGAAAAATTTTAATAGACTGCATCAGTTTTAGCTGCTACATTAAAATTTGAATTCTTTTTTCTTCCACATCATTCGAACGAAACATTAGTAGACATTCGTTTACTATTGTCGGTTTCAACTATTAAAGAAATAAAAAGAAATAAAAGAATAAAATAAACTCATTTAGGGTCCTCCACATCAGCACGTTATCGGTTTACTACATTGGTCTCTCACATAGTTAGTTAATTACCATACTTACCGACGGATCGGTGGTCGTAGTATACCAGATAATCGATAGCCTTGACGCTGCTTCCCGTTGTCGGTCTAAAGATTCCATATTATAAAAAAACAAGATGATTATATCGCCGTCTATCGAAAGCCGAAACCGAAAGATCTGAGTATTTCCCTAAGGTAGCACCGTACGACACTCACGGGACGAGACTGGTTATTTCTCTTAATGTCGCCGCGTAGCACGGCAAATTTTAGTTAGGATAATAAATTTAAACACTAACTAACTAACTAACTGCCTTTGCAAATTGAAGTTTGATGATTTTTAATGGATCCCACCATCAGACCTTGACCAAATTTATATGGGACCACATCTAAGGTACCTAACAAAAAAGGACGAGCAACGTCGTACAATATTATCGCTGAATATTTAAAAAATATTTCTTCGATTCAGGAACCTACTCCTTTATTTAAGCAGGCATGACAAACATACGTTCTTGCACTCCCACATTGCGATAGCGGTTCAAGCCGGGAAGCCGTAGGTACCTCCTTCTGAGGGGCCCTTGACATCGAGCCCCACTCCGAAAGCAGGGGCCGGAGTGCCTCGGGACTGCACTCGGCGACACGGTGCTTCGCGCTGCCTCAAGTCTATTTCGATGAAGCTATAAAGGCCGCAGGGCTAACAGCATACACTTTCAGAAAAAAAATACGTACTCGCATTAGAGCATCGCCTCACTCGTTCGCTGAACACTCAGATCGGGCACAGTGCCTACACTAAGCGTAAAGCCCAGTTTCTACACTAGACATAAGGCCTTGGTGAAGTATTCGGCAGGGCGTGTGCCGCAGCAGCGGGTTTTTTTTATAGAATAAGGGCAACAAACGAGCACACAGCTCACCTAATGGTAAGTGGATGCTGTGGCCTATAGACATCTTCATCTATCCCCAATTAAGAATAAATGCAGATGCGTTGTCACCCCTGAGGATTAAGATGGACTGCCTCGTTTCCAGTAAAACACAGCAGCATTGAGCTGCGATTTTACGCTGGTGTTCTGTGAGAGGGTGGTACTTCTTCGATCAAGACGACCCATTCTTGCTACTTCTTCGTGCTAAAACTTGTGCTATAGCTGCAGCGTAGCTCTACCAAGTAGATTGACGTATTTCATACATTTTGATCGTGTGTTTATCACGGACGCCGTACTCCCCCCCACCCGCACGAGCTTTTAGACCATACCATTATGTTTATCCTCTATAAAAAATTAAAACGAAAATGCTAACCAGTTGCTTCGCAAAAGTGTTCCACCAAAATGCCATTTGGTAAAGGCGTCATCCTATAACGGTGTATGCTATTTATATCCCATATAGACGATACTTAGTTACAAGCTATTACTTTCTTGAAGTCTAAACTTTTTGAAAGTACACGACGTAATATTTTCGTAAAATATATCTTCTGACTGTATTGCATATCCCATGATTTAAATGTAAATGTTACCGGTATTAGAATAACATGTGTTTACATCGCAATTTACTTGTAGAAATTTAAAATATTTCTGGATATGAAATACGCGAATAACTTTCGCCTGGGATAGTGCGTAAATCATTTATGTAAAAATGATACATGCATTTGCGATAGCGTGCGAGGCATCGTAAAGGCAGTACAGAGTTATTACTTGCAATAAATGTTTTACATTTATTTCATTTTATTAACGAACTGAAGCTGATCTAAAACGGGCATTGTGTTTACTATACATACAGATTTGTTCTGTTTTATTTAATGTGGAGAATAATATAATAAAAAAAAAATCGCGTTACGCAAGCATTATATCCATTATTTTTTTATATAGGATAAGGGTGACAAACGAGCACACAGTCCACCTGATGGTAAGTGGTTGCTGCGGCCCATAGACATCTACATCTATCCTCTATTACAAATCAAAATGTAGATGCGTTGTCACCCGTGAGGACTAGGATAGAATGCCTCATTTCGAGTAAAAAGGGCCTCCGGCCACCTGCACTCACCAAGCGAAACGCAGAGGTGAACCTCTACTTCACGCTGGTTTTCTGTGAGGTCGTGGTACCACCCCGGTTCGAGCCGGCCCATCCGTGCGACAGCAAAAGCTGCCGCGTGGCTCTACCACTGTTATAACTTATAAACATTATTGATGGATCATTAACAAGTGGCATTTGGCTGCGACGTTGCAGGCCGTGAGTTCGATTTCCAAGCGAAACAACTGTGGAACCCTACAAATAATTGTTGGATTAACATTTTTTTATACTATCCATCCATCCATTACAGCTTCAAAAGTCCACTGCTGAACATAGGCGTCCCTATGTTCAGATATTCTATAGGTCCTATAGATTGCCTCATTGGGGTATTTTGCCATAGTTGCCACGCTTCACAAGCGGTTTGCCAACTGCAGCTTTTTATTATTTTGAGTTGTTATCAGAAAGATGCTGCTGTCCATCTCCTGTTCCATTTTCCCAGTGGGTAGTGCATATTCTTACACCGCCACTACACATTTTTTTAAACTATACAATAACAAAAAAAAAACACCACACAACAGCCAAATAAATGTGGATAATATTAAATAAATAACCAAAATAATTGACAACCAATATCATAATTGAATAAAATAATAAAAGCAATATTGACAAGTTAACATGAGTTATTCATGTGTCACAAGTTAACAAAGTCATGTGAATTGAATTGTTACAAACATAGGAAACTTTTCAGTAGCTGAAGTTCTAATTAAGCTCACATGAATTATAGCCAATAAGTTCAAAAATAGAAAATTAAGTAAAAAAATGTGTTAAATCAGTGAATTGACCAAAATGACCTAGTGATTAAAACATGTTCTAAAATCCACTCATCTCATACATACACATAATAAAATTATGAAATAAAAGTAAGTAGTAGTGTGCTGTAATAATAAGCTGTTGAAAAAAATATATAAAAAAATTCCTCCATCTTGCCCTTTATTCCTGACAAAATGTATACCACATTTTTTAAAAATTAGCCTGTGCTTTGCCATGTACATAGAAAATATTACAATCCTAAATTGACAACAGTATATTATGTTACATTCAAATATTTATCTGAATATATGAATATAAATTATTGCTTTTATGTTAGTCTTATAATATGTCATAAAAAGATCATTTTGATTGAATATAGGTACACGGTGTACAGTGGGACTACTGCAAATTCATTTGCCATTACGGTTAGATTTACAGCTTATCAAAGTACACTGCCAAATAAGTGAAATTTTACAATTTTTTTTTTAATTTTTACCATATTTTTTGTCATATTTTTGCATTGTCATCTGATTTTCCATTATATTCGAAATTTAAATTTTCCAGCTCATCTGGAAAGTTAATTTGAAATTAATTACTAAATTCCACCCAGAATAACAGACAAAGAAGAAAGTGACTTAATAAAAATGTGGTAAAATAGGCTTCCCCCATAGATAAGCTCATAGGGAGGATATTTGTCACAGTTGCCACATATGACAGGCAGGTTCGCAACCACATTTTTTAATTGTTTGGTTATAATTAGGAAGAAGCTGCTGCCTATCTCCTGGTTTGTTTTCTCTGTCACCTCCTACGACACCCACGGTACCATATGAAGTAGAGGATAATTTAACACTGCACTACAAGGACTGCTTAGTCAGTTACTTTTAAAATTACAAATTAAAAATGGTCCAACGTGGTTGCAATTAGGTTTGTCAACTCCTCATTTATTGTGCCTTCTGAGATGAGAAACTACTAAAGTACGAATCGTATATACTTTTACACTTTTATTGGTAAATTATCTATACAAATAAATAAAATTGAAGTGTCTGTTTGTAATGTCAAAATTACAGCTTTTTACTAAATGCATATGAAAGTATATACGGTACTAATAACAAAAATACAATTTTATAAGTTTTTGTCTGTCTGTCTGTCTGTACGTCTGTCTGTCTGTTTGTTCCGGCTAATCTCCGAAACGGCTGGACCGATTTTGATGGGATTTTCACTAGCAGATAGCTGATGTCACAAGGAGTAACTTAGGCTACTTTTATTTTAAAAAAAGAATTAGGGTTCCGCGCAAAAACATTAAAACCCCAAATAACACGCGGGCGAAGTCGCGGGGAACAGCTAGTTGGTAAATAAAACTGCTGAATGAAATTTGATAAATAATACTTAATCTACCATGTGATGACAACAAAAGAACACTTACTATCCAGAGGGTGTCATAAGAGACGACTATGGGATATTTTTCCAGTAAAAGGTTTCTGATAAATATACTTTTTCTATTTTCTCTAACTAATCAATCTTGTTTACACCAGACCGTAAAACACCCAGACCGACAATGAAGAGCAGTATCATAGGTGCAAGACATCTAGTGCTGAGATTCCAAGCCCTCAAAATGTGGATATTTTGGAATTTGACGAAATTTGGTACTTCAAAAAATAATATTTTAAATGACAAGATGGAAACATTAATCATCTTATATTACATATTAAAGTTACAGCCTATATACGTCTCACTGCTGGGCACAGGCCTCCTCTCATTCTGAGTGGGTTTTTAGGGCAAGGCAATATCCGCCGCGCTGTCCCAATGCGTGTTGGCGAACTTCACATTTCTACAAATTTTTTTTGTCTTATTTCTCAGACATACATGTTTCCTTCAGTACCGAGCATGTGGTAAATCAGCACTTAAAATTGCAATTAACAATTTCACTGGTGCAGGTGGGGATCAAACCCAAGTTGTTCGCGT
This sequence comes from Parnassius glacialis, assembly GCA_033319125.1. Taxonomy (NCBI): domain Eukaryota; kingdom Metazoa; phylum Arthropoda; class Insecta; order Lepidoptera; family Papilionidae; genus Parnassius; species Parnassius glacialis. The sequence goes on from JAVANC010000017.1 coordinate 48,330,231, forward strand.
ACTGTGATACTTACAGCAGAGCGCTAATCATCTGAGCTACCACGGTTCTATTACATATTGCCTACACAAAACCTTCACAATTAAAAAAATTTAACCCATCACAAATTTGGAACTTCCTATTTTTATATAACAATTTCTTAAAAAAAAGCCAAACAAACTATTCTGTTAAATTAAACTATCTGAAGATCATATAAACAAAAGTTTTTTGCATAAAGCAAGAACAAAAACTAAACTAAATAAAATAAATTAAAAATACTAATAAAAATATAAATGTTATTTGTTGGGATAATTAACAGAAATCAGTAGAATTATTGTAACCTAATCACAATATCAAAGGCCATAATGTATAAAATATAATAGGGAGATAAGATAGGCTCCAAATAAGAAATCACATTATCTTTGATTATATAAACAGTAAGATTCTTGTTCAATTAATCAGTATGTTCAGTTAGTGTTTGATCTTTAAAAGATAGCAAATATTATAATCCGAAGAGATGAAAAATTTTAGAACCTTATTTTTAGCAATTTACTTAAATTTTGAATAATTTTGAAATTTTACCTGGTGGGCTTTCAGTCAGGATAGTAATGCCTGTGGGGTCAACATGGGGAGGAAATGCCTCATACAGATCTGGCTCCTCTTCTAGCACAGCTGACAACATTGCGGAGGGCATTCCGGTTCAGAAAACACTCACTCACACACACTATGACTAGACACTTCACTACACTACACTAGATGCACTGATTGTTTTAGCTCCCACGGAACTCAAACCAATGAGCCTCCCTGAGCCATTCCTGACCATCACCTGTTCGTATATCTGTGTTCAGTGCATCTAAGTCAAATCTTGCTGCACCATTTTTAAATCTGAAAAAAAAAAGATGCAGTTCATACAGGCTGAAATTAGTATTAAAACTAATTTACGGATCCAATACTGATATATCGAGTAATTTAATTAAAACTAGGATAGACTAATGAAGTCTAATGCTAAACTAATGAATGGATAAATAAATGAGATTATTGTTATTTTATAATGTTCCGATCAGCTGATTGCTGTCGCTGCCAGAAGGGGCTCGATATTATACATCTATTTTAAGAATATATGGCAGCTAATCGGGCACTTTTCAATGTCAGAAACGGGCGAGCGACGCCCGAGTTCTGAAGACATGAAATATGAAACGAAGGCTAAGGTGCATACTAACCGAAATCTTGACGATAAATGATGCGAAGCGGGATTTGCGACTCCGTATTTACCGCTTTGGAGTCCCTGCAGCAACTAAACCAAGTGGCTCGTTCCCGGCCCAATGTAATCACGAACGGGATAATAGTTTCGAGTGGGAGCCGACGCTTCTGCTTTGTCACTTAACTGAGCCACACTGTACATAACACAGTTATATCAGTAACTGACCATGCACACGACACACGAATACATTGTGAGATCAATCACAGATATGCGGGATGATCCCACAACCCTTGTCTCGTCAAATCGAATTATTAATATTTCCGGTGAAAGTCGTTTGAATTCTAGTCGGAAATAATTTGTATCGTGTTAAGAGTATACTGGTACAGCATAAAATTCTTGTTTCAGTAAAAAATCTACTAAGTGAAGGGAGCGGCACGTCTGCTTTATTCGCGATTTGCATAAAACGTGAAAATTAATTTTGTACATATGTAGTATGTATACCACACATATTGTTCGCTTCGTGTATAGCACAGAACACAATTACTCTCTACCAAGAGAAGAACGCCAACTTCATACTAAAAAACGGAAACACGTGTTTACGAGTATACACGAAAAGCGCTACGGTGGACGCCCATATAAAACTTTTTTAGCGGGAATTTCAAACCTTTGTATTCTGTAACCTTAAACTTTTTATTTAAGGCTTATTCGAGTGATTTTGGCTCAAGCCTCACAAACCTATGGGTTAAATTCCCATATATTTGAGAGGTTGCACCAAAATTACTCGAATATAATTTAAATTAGTATGTGGGATAAAATAAAACTCTTAATAAGTATAGTTATGTAATTTTATTTTCTGGAAGACAGATTGTTTTATAAACTACACATTATTATTGATGATTTTTATAACTTTTGCACGTAATATTTCCACGCACGTTACTAATATATAACACATGTTATTGTCACAGAGTTATTCTTCACAGAACATTAACGTAAATTTAAATCAGCAAAATTCTCATGATGAAAACTTTACTCAGCCCAAATACGTGATCTGAAACAGATACAATTCGAGTCAATATAGTTATAAACCCTACAAATAACGGCCAATAAATTCGAAATGTTTATAGCCTTACCACAATATTGTCATAAGTTTTTCAATTCCTATCATAGGAAACTTGCAGAAAGTGATCAGATGATTTTGTGCTTTTTATTTACACAACACTTAACTTACTTTCGATGATGATCACAAATCGTGCATAAAACTTTGAAATAATGAATTCATTTATAGTCAATATCTTATACAGAATTAACATCTCACAAACAATCTTTATTATACATTCACGACGATATTATGAATTTAAGCAAAAATTAATAATAAATATTAAAAATTAAACCTATGAAATAAATTTTAATAAATTTCAGAAAATATTTTCAATATGAAAGACGTTGACAAACAAATGTCATTTTTTTCTTCTTCTATTAATTCATGGCTTCTTTTGATACAATTCTGCTAAAATTTAATAATTTTATTTAAATCAATTAATAGGTAAACTAATTGTGCGAATCTCAGAGTAATATGTATGTAATTATACATTAAAAACCAAACCAATAAAAGTTTAACACCGAATTAATATTTTTATTTTATTTCCATATAATATGAATTTGTTTATCTAATTTTTAAAATGGCAATCTAAAACAAAATTAAAGAAAGAGACAGCGATTTTTTATCTCGCTTTATTTTAACAAGCCCAACACGCATATTGACAAAATCATGATTGTGTGCAGATTTTTCAGCTTTCATACAAAGTTGCCTCACCCTGGTGTATAGTGAAAACCCATAGACAATAGACGTAGACGTAGATTCACTCATAGAGTATATAATTACTTCTCCATTGCAGTTTCAACGTCAGAGTAATTTACTTTTACTTTTATATATATATGCTTGGATAAATTAACACATAAACACACTATATTATGTTTATGATCGGTGTTTTGACGGGAACGTAACCGATTGCTTCTGTTTTGTTGTTTAAATAATGTGTTTTGATACTTAAAAGTGATGCAATTTTGTGCATTAAGTGTCTGTGCACGTGGACTATTTATGGCAATGACGACATGCTCCGATGTTAATTTAAACCTCAAGTTTATTGTCCACTCAGGCGCCTTCAGAACTTGATATTACGGACGAAATCATAAATAATAATAATAATAATGAAATAATAGTTAAAACTGAGCGTCTGTTGCAAAAAATTACCTAATAGATTATAGCTACAACAGTGGTCACGAATCGACCCGAGACCATGGAACTTTTTAAAACTATTAGATACATAACTAAGTGTGTGCATACACTACTTTTTTGTTTCAGGTGGATTGTAAAATCATTTGTCTCTTTAGTTTTACCTATAAAAAAAAACATTCTGATCCGGCCGCAAACGTTGGGAACGACCAACTAATTTAAAACCTAACCAACACCAAATTTGTGCGTGTATTGATATTTCTATTTGTTAGTATGGTAAAAATATAAGGACCTTAATAATAATTAGTGCATTATGATATCCAAAACTGCATTACCACTTACCATCAAGTGGGATACGTAGTTGAGTAGAGTAATACATAATTAACAGATTTTAACTTTAATAAAATTAGTAATATGAAAAAGTAAAATAAATTTACATCCTAAATATTATTATGTTATATTATATGAAAGCAGATAAAAGATCTCGTTATCTTAAGCTTAAAGCGGGTGTTCGTAATATACCGGGTGTTTGTGAAACGCTCCCGAAAACGAAGACAGGTGATAGTAGGTACTACACCTTAGAACATGGATCACAAATAAATTTGATCCCAAGGAAAAAAATCATTTTTTTACAACGTTTAATTAACTTTATTCACGCTCCATCATGTTAGTACAGCTAAATGAAACAATAATTTCATAAAAAAATTAAAACACTTAAACAAAAATCCATCAGTGAAACTTAAAGAAACATCAGCTGATAATAGGGTCAATATCCTCGCGGGCGCCGAACTCTTATAAGTCCCGTAACGTAAAAACGCTGGCCTTGAACCTGGGCACTGAGTGATTTATCGTTTCATTTTTCATTTCTATTTTCTTATACAAAATCAAAGGTATCGATGAAATAGTGTTTATAATTGTCTGAGTACTGAGTACCCAATTAGGGTTGTTTATTAATTTCAATAATTTTTGTAGTAAAGCACTGCTTGTTGCGTCACGGTACAATTGATTGTGTAATTGTTTTAAAAATGACAACCTTAATTTTAAATTCTATATGAAGACTAGTCGTAGGCATAAAAGATATAAATTAAATAAACGTTGGCGATGTCTTAACATAAATAACGCTTTAACGGTGTGTGGAAGATTCCAGTGTTTCAAGGACTTTATATTGTGCGCATTTGTTTTAGCGGATTGATTAATAATTTTAGTTTTTGAGACAGTTCTGTGTTGACTATCACAAGAGACAGTTCAATTGTTTAGTTTATTAAATTATTGTCGTTATTACTTGTCATTTATTCATCATCATAATTACAGCCTTTCATAAGTCGAACATAGGCCTCCCCCAAGGAATGCCACAAAGCACGGTCCTAAGCCACCTGCATCCATCGACTTCCGGCATGTCTTACCAGGTCGTCACTCCATCTAGTGGGGGGTCGTCCTACACTTCGCCTACCGGTACGAGGCTGCCACTTGAGAACCTTTATTCGCCATCAGTTGTCGGTTCTCAAAGCTATATGGCCGGCCCACTGCCACTTCAGGTTACTAATCCGTTGGGCTATGTCGGTTACTTTGGTTCTACTGCGGATATCCTCATTTCTAAGTTTATCACGCAGAGAAACCCCGAGCATAGGCATCTCCATAGCTCGCTGAGCGATCTTGAGCTTCCTCATGCGGACAGTAGTGAAGGACCACGTCTCAGATTCGGAAGTTATCACTGGCAACACGCACTGGTTGCATAATTTCATTTTCAGGTTTTGAGGTATGTCTAACGAGAAGATGTATCGTAATTTTACCGAATGCTGCCCAGCCGAGTTGAATCCGTCAATTGCCATCTAGGTCGATGTTAAACTTACCTAGTCGGACTATTTGTCCTAGGTAAACATACTCGTCAACAACTTTGAGCTTAGTGCTCCCAACAACTACGGGCATAGGTGTGACATTGACGTTAAACATGATTTTGGTTTTGTCCGTGTTTATTTTAAGACCTATCCGTTGGGAGACATTATTAAGGTCATTGAGCATTATGCTTAGGTCCTCCGGCGATTCTGCTATAAGGACTATATCGTGGGCAAATCGAAGGTGAGTGATGTACTCGCCATTGATGTTAATACCGCATCTTTTTCAGTCCAGTAGCTTGAAAACGTATTCCAATGCAGCAGTGAAGAGTTTCGGGATTATAACATTACTCTGTCTTTCACCTCTCTGCAATTGGATAGGTTTCGTACTCTGGTTCTGTACTCGGATAGCCATTGTAGCTCTACTCCAAAAACACTTCAGCACTTCGATATACCGACAGTCAACTTGGCACCGCTGAAGGGACTGCAGCACCGCCCAAATTTCGACGGAACCAAAGCCTTTCTCATAGTTCACATACGCAAGGCAAAGTGGCAGATTATACTCCTCTATCTTCTGTACAATCTACCGCAGGGTATGTATGTGGTCTATGGTGCTAAAGCCCTTTCGGAAACCGGCTTGTTCGGGAGGCTGGAAGTCGTCAAGTATGCGCGCGAGACGATTCGTAATGACTCTCGAAAACAGCACGTAGACGCGGATCAGAAGGGAAATCGGTCTGTAGTTCTTCAAGAGAGCGTTGTCGGCTTTCTTGAAGAACAAGTTCATCGCACTTCTGCTCCACGCCTCCGGAGTAGTGCCACCATAGAGGACGGAATTAAAGAGCTTCTGAAGTACTTCAAGTATTGGTTTTCCACCGCTTTCAGAAGCACCACTTTAATTCCATCCTCAACCGGGGACTTGCTGTTTTTAAGGTGCTGGAGAGCCATTCTAATTTCGCTCAGACTGACGTCCGGAATATCTTCAGAATAGTGTCGGATAAAACTCGCTCTTGGATCATTATTCACACTTGCGTGTGGCTCCAACGACGACGTGTACAGCTGTCCATAAAGCCTCTCAATCTCACTCAAAATCTCAGGTGTCCCGGAAACGATGCTGCCACACTCAGTCTTCAGCTTTGACAGTTGGCTCTTTCTGGCACATAGATCTCTGGCAAAGACTTTGGAGCCTTCGTTCCGCTCGATCGCATCTTCAATACAAGCTGTATTAAAGTTGCGTAAGTCCCGCCGCATGCATTTAGAGATCTGTCTGTTCAGTTGCCTGTATGCTGTCAAATCTGTTGAAGAATGTAGCTTCATCTCCCGTCTAACAGCCATGAGATTAAGAGTGTGATCGGAGAGTATTTGTCTTCTTCTGCGGCATGTCTTGCAAAACTTAGCTCCGACCGCATGGACAGTTTCCACGACCTTGTCATTCATATCGTCCAGTTCATTGCAGTCTTCTAGGCACTGAAAACGGTTTTGTAACTCGAGCTGAAAGGTTTTGGGACTTTGGAACAGAGCACGAAGGGGGCGGAGCGTTGACTTCATTAAACGAGACCTCTCCAACTTAACGTTTAGGTTCAGTGTGCCTCTAACCATTTGGTGATCGCTACCAGTTTTCACCCTCACAATCACGGAGACATCACTGAACTGTCTGGTCGTTATAATGAAGTCAATCTCATTTTTTGTCGAACCGTCGGGGCTGGAACAATCCCACTTCATGTGGGGCCGCTTTTGGAAGAAAGAGTTCGTCATAAAGAGTCCCTCTTTCTCCATGAAGTCGGCCAGCTGCTGGCTGCTCTGGTTCCGTTGCCCTATTCCAAATTTCCCTACTTTCAGCTCACCATTCTCTCTTGTGCCAAGTTTTGCATTGAAGTCTCCCATTAACACCGTAAAAAGGGTTTTGGAGAAATGCATGGGTCTAGAAATATCCTCACACATTTCCTCCATCTCCTCATCGGGATGTGCCGAGGTTGGTGCGTAAACCTTTATGACCTTCAGCGAATACCGTTTGGTAATTATGAGTATAAGGTACGCAACCCTCGTCGACACACTCTCAATCTTCACAACGTTGTTAACGAGAGACTTCTGGACGATAAATCCAACACCTCCTTGGGACAGATGGTCGCTCTCCCGGTGATAGAACAAGTTGCCGGATTCAAGGATTTCCGTGTCCTCCCCCTCTCTTCGGACCTCGGATAATCCTAAAATATGACAGCGTAACTTGTCTATCTCTTACAGCTCCACGATCTTCTCCTCAGTCCTCAGGGTGCGTGCGTTGTATGTTGCCAGGTCGAGTCGTCTTAGGTGGCAACCGAACCTCCACCTGAGATTCTTAGCACCCCCTGCCCCGCCGTTACCATGGTCGCCACCGTAGCCAGGAATAGCGGGGCCGCTGGGGACTGGGGGCCGTCTTTTTGTAACTTTTGTCATGGGGGGTATTTGCCATAGTTGCCACGCTTGGAGAGCGGGTTGGTAACCGTAGTTTTTTTTATTGTAATTTAGCTGTTATCAGGAAGATGCTGCTGCCCATCTCCTGCCTGTTTCCCTTTGTCGCTTTTTACGACACCCACGGGAAGATGATGGTAGTGGATAATCTTAACCGCCACTACGCGGCAATGTTATTTATTACTTAATGATATTATTCTTGTTGTTACGTTTTAAGTTTCCTGTTTTGTTTTTATAATGCCTAACGTGTACGTTTATAATGCTCGTGAATACGGCAAGTGCCTTGGAGAAGCTCGCGGGAATACTTCGCATGCATTGCGAATCTACCAAGAGAATTTCGCGACCGCTCGACATCCAGCTGACTCTCGTCTGATAACAGCCGCATTTCAGCGAGTATTGGAAAATCGGCCCATTGCTCTGGTAGCGGCAGGAGGTGGAAGTCAAGTGGCTGTTCACTCGGAGGAGCGCATTTTAGATGTTGTTCGGCGGAATCCGAACCTAGGTACACGAAGTATCCCTAAAATGTTAAGGCGTCTGGATGGAACAAGTGTGTCATACTGTACAGTTCACAAAGAGTTAAAGTGTAACCGAATGCGCCCATACAAAGTGTACAAAGTGCAAGCTTTAGTTCCCGGCGATCACGACGGCCGATGAGTTTACTGCCGTTGGTTATTAGACCAGCTACAACGTGAGGATTTAGAACGGTAAGCTGTTTCATACCTAATTTTTTTGTAATTTAGTACTGAACTGATCTGAATAGGTACATAACTGAATACATCAGAATAATAAACATACCTGAATAAAACCGCATAACTCTAACCTTGGTTACATTTCATTTAAGTATTTTTTTTACTAGCGGGGAATCGAACCCGTTATTTGGGTTATTTAAGCTGTGAATTCGTATTAAAGTGGCTACGTGGAGACATGTATAGTGACAAAATAGTAGGTTAAGTAGAGAAGTTAAGTATTAAGACAAGTGTTGTAAATTATTAGGTATTGTGATATGACCTGCTAGCTGCGGGCCGTGCGAATTCGGCATTCGCTCGTACAGTGACCCCTAGTCAGCAGATTGTAATTCAGTAATTCCAGTGCTGGTTTTATGTTTAATTATTTTCAGGATTTTTTTTAATGAAATTATCGTTTCTTTTAGCTATATAAACATGATAGAGAATGAATAGAGCTAATAAAACGTTGTGAAAAGATTTTTTTTCATCTGTATCGATTTTATATTACACCCATCATCAAAGGTATAGTTGGTACTGTCGTCTGTCTTCGTTTTCGGGAGCGTTTCAAAAATACCCTGGTTTCACAAAAATATATATTTGACTAGTTAAACAGTTAATATCACAAAATAATAATAAGTACTAGGTTAATATGAAACAAATTAAAATTCATCTTAGTTCAGATGGCGAAATAAACTTGGTTTGATGCTAAGGTTTAATGTTCGATGTTTTACTGTGGCCTCTATAATAAGTACACTACCTATTTAAAGTAGTGTTTAAAAATAATATGTTCTTTGGCGTTTGTTCTCTCTATTCTTAAATCCTATTATATTTGTTACGCCAGTATATTCTAAGACTTATTCATAAAAAGTTAAAATAGGTTTATAAGCTTGACATAAAGTGATACCCGTAAAACATTATTTATAAACGTTTAATAACCCTAAAACGCATTATAATTGTTCAATAAGGGCTTCATAAGTTACCGCACGAGCAACGAACAGCTGATTGTTGAAGTTGTATAGGTTATTGTTGGTGAAATTGTTTTTGATAGATTTTGATTGCTAGTGTCGTGAAGCAAGCTCTGCAAGCTTAAAACGTTCTGGAGCAAGTAGGAAATGCTCCGAATCGTCGTCGTAATGTTTACCGGAAGAGATATGATCCGTTCATCAGGCAAAGGAAACGGATCATAAAATTCATACATTCAAACAGCGATACCGCTTCAAAAACTTTTACATGTACTGTTTTCCATTACTTTTATTGAGTATGAAATAAAACTCAAATCAATTTCTTGAACCGATTTCACGAAAACAACACGCTTGTTTTGACAAGAATGTCATAATGAGGGCATCCACGACTTTTTCTGCCACCAGGGCGATGTAAAATATTTGACAGATTTCATAGCGGGGACGATAATTTCTTAGAAAAATGTAATCTTTAAGGTTTGTTTCTGTATTATTATTTATATTTTATATTAATTACATTATAAATGAATAAACCAAACTATAAATATAACTAAAAGCCGATTTAAAAAAAAAAGAGTTAAAAAGTGCAAAAAATTAAAAATCAAACCACTGACGCATTGCATTTTGTATTAATATGATACTCTAGATAATGATAAACTATTATTTAAAACTAATTTCTCAGTTAACTGACACTGTGTATCAAAAAACTTTATCTCAGTCACAACTAGCGACATCTGATGAGTGGGAGATTATTAGTCCTCATTGCTGTCAAACTTTTTTTTCACCGTGGCTAGTGTTCACTATGGTTTATGTTTAGCTATGGTTTCATCAGAATGACGACATAATAAAACCGAAGTATTTCATAAATACAACTTATCTATGACAGGGTTATTGAACGTTTATAAATAGAGAATTTTATAATAGGTTTAATAGTACTAATGAGCATTTACTGTTATAACACCATTTTAGAGGATTTTTATGAATAAGACTAAGTCTATGATAATTGTACGCAAAGAGTATATAATTACTACGTTTTATAGTGTTCTACGACAAAATAATAAGAATTTATTACACCAAAGAGTACCTATTACAACCAACTAAAACTACAAAATTACAGTATACCGGTGGCGATAGCGATAGATGGCATCAGTCGAGATGTTGAATCAATGGAAGAATCGCAATCGGTGCAAAATTAAAATCGTAAATATAAATATCGTGAAATATCTCGCGCTCAGACGAAACATAAAAAAAAATAGTTATCAATTCTGTCGGCAGTCCTTATGGCTGCCTCTGTTTTTGTATTATTGTTGTACCTATTGTACCCTTGTACTTCTTTTCTTTTGTCCTCAGTTACAGGTTAGTTGTAAACTCTTTGTGGCAGCTTATTCTTTGAGATGATCGCGAAACTTATTACATACTGCTTTTAAAATTGCGCTCGCACAAACTATTTTTCTTCCCATCGTCGATTAGGCAGATGTCAGCTATTTAATGTTACTGAAATGAAACTTGAAATAATTGGAGCGAATTCAAAATGTTTGTGTAAGATTCATATTTGGTTTGCGTAAATATGATCATTTGTCGGATTTTTATTTATCATTAGGTGGATTGTGTCTTTTTTTATCACCCCATTCTATAAGAACATGAAATATGACAAAAATATCAAAACGAGATAAGACAGAAAAAATAAACAAGGAAAAAAAGAAATTTATCATACATTTACAAACTTTGAACTATTCATCGAAATCGCTTATTATATAAGAAGTGGTGTCTCTGTGTGCCCGTGATGAGGAGTTGCGGGCTGTAATTCCGATGTCATCAACATTTCATAAAAATATTTTGATAATGGTTTTTCTAAGGATAACAGACGTATCGGTTCGTCATATTCTGCTCTCTGTACCTATAGCAAATATTTTGCTCGCATCTCTACTGTGAGTTTGACATTAGCATGACACTGACAGTTTGACGTTGACTTTCTGTTTCTGTTTCTGTGTGTCTGTTGTCTGTCTGTTTTGTCAAGTGTCAATTATTGTAATTGTGAATTGTGATTTGTGAATTGTAGTGATTAGAATTTACTAATTGGAAAAGTTAAATTTTACAATGAATATAATATAAAAATATATTGTGTTAATATTAAAACATATACATGAGAGTAATAAAATGACGCTAACAAAGTCAGAGTGTTTAAGAGGTATTTAAAAAAAGGCATTTATTTATTGATCATATCATATAAATTTTTACAACATTAACAAAAAAAAAACACTTGATTTGTAGATACTGTGACAGTATTAATAAATGCTATCGGAGATAATGACAATTCCGTAAACAATGTCGTGATAAAATCTCTAACGAAGATCGCAAACACGTATCCAAACGAAGTAATAGATATATTTTGCGATTTTTATAAAAATACCGTCAAAGTCAACAATGCGCAGCTGAGTAATATTGTGAAGTGAGTAGTTACACATTTTGTATATGAACTTAAAGCCAAAAATATAGTATCGTTTTTCTTATGATGTCAATTTATAAATTGTAGAGCCATATTGCAGCTTGCAGCACGAATAGGTCGACTTGAACGGGTTAAGATTATGATCGCACCTATTAAAAGTGAGGAAGCAGTAAATTTCTGCTGTCTATCATATGATGCATGATTAGAACTGGAGACCCTTTTTACTAGTTCTGTTTACATGTTCTGTCTTTGTCCTCCAAGGTAATAACACATCTGCATTGTTTCATCACAATCAGTTCTGCCATGTGGAAGATTAGCCGGGTCAGATGCAGTCAGACAAACAGGGAGACAAAAACTTTAATAATAGTTATAAATGTCTTGAAAGCGTGCAAATAACTCTGAGCTTTTGAGAGTCAGCTATATTTATATTGCAGATAGAAAAATCAATTTTATTTATATGTATAAATAATATCTGGCAATAGTTACAGCCTATATATGTCCCACTGCTGGGCACAGGCCTCCTTTCATTTCTGTGAGGGTTTTAGGGCAAGGAAATGTCCGCCGTGCTGCCCCAATGCGTGTTGGCTAACTCCACATGTCTTCGAAATATTTTTTCTCTTATTTCTCAGACATGCAGGTTTCCTCACAATGTTTTTCTTTACCGCCGAGAACAAGGACGTACATAGGGTTATCTTATAGATATTTATCAATAATATAATGTAAAATTTAGTTGTTATGCAGAGCTCAACCTTATCTTTACTAAATTATTTTGTTATAAATAATATAAAATAATTAATATGTGTATATTATGATGATATTGTGACTACTTAAATTTATTTACCTTTATTACATATATTATAGTTCTGCGGATGAACAAAGATTTACGTAAGTTTACAAACCATTTTTAATTAAGAATAGATAGGTTAGGAAGCTTTTTAATATTTATTATGACACGTTTTCTAGTTTTATATCATATAAATTTCACTATTACCTTTTTTTACTTATTATAAGGCAGTTAATATTTTAATTAATTTTTTAAATTAATTTATTAAACATTGTAAAAGTATTTTGTCACTTTTAAGGCTTTTCCATGGTTCCAACACTACACAAATCTTCTCTATTCTGTAGACTTCCTCTTAGGAATCAGTAAACAAGAGCAAATCCTTTTACATTTGTAGGTACAATTTAGTTGCATAACTTGACCTTTTTTAGTATTAATAAGATTATGAAAAAAAGTTCTGTAATGCCTACAAAGCAAATGAAATATAAAAAAAAACTGTATGCCATCAAAAACATAATTTGTAAAAAAAACCAAGTCTTGCAACTCAGTTCTTCTACCGTAGAAAGTTGTGAGATCCATGTAATACCAAGTTGGTTAATTTATTCAGTACCTACTTAAAGGTCCTTCTGTCTTAAGTTATTATGTAATTAACTAACCTAACAACACCTTATAGTGACCACATCAATACTAAAAATCTTTTATATTTTTTGCCGATTTCCAAAAAGGAGAAGATACTCAATTCGACTGTATGTTTTTTTTATGTGTGTTACATAACTTTTTACTAGGTGAACCGATTTCGATAATTCTTTTTATGTTTGAAAGCTGGTACTTCTCGTGTGGTCCCATATGAATTTTATCAAGGTCAGACCAATCGTTTTTGAGTTATTCTTTATAACTTATATTGAAGTCGGCTGTAGAAAATTTTTAATTTTAAATTATAAATAAATAGATTGACTTGGCCATCGCATGAAAACACAAGGTATCTCTCAAGTAATACATATTATATTAAATTAGATTGTTTAGTGCAATTGCCAAGTCAATTTATTTATTTTCAATATAAAAGATTTTTAATTTTGATATGGTCACTACAAGATGTTGTTAGGTTAGCTAATTACATAATAACTTAAGACTTTTGCTTTTTTTTTCTCATAACTTTGTACTGGGCGAACCAATTTCGATGATTCTTTTTTTATATGAAAGCTGATAGTTAGAGTTAGAATCGTGTGGTCCCATATGAATTTGATCAAGGTCAGACCAATGGTTATTGAGTTATTCTTAAATAACATATATTGAAGTCGCTTATATTGAAGTTGGCTGTACAAAATTTTTAATTTTAAATTATAGATAGTTATATCTAGGTTCTGGTATTTGAAAGGGACGAAGAGAGAATGAAGTGTGAAATATGGGTAAATCAGGAATGTCTAGAACAGGTAAATGAAATTGTATACTTGGGGAGTGCTTTTAGCCGGGATGGAAGATGTGATTTAGATGTGGGCAGGCGTGTCGCTGCCGGGAACAAAGTCAATGGTGCCCTGACTGCGTTAGTTAAAAGGCAAGGCGTAGTGAAGAGTGCATGCCTTGCAATACATAACGCAGTGTTGGTACCGACTTTGTTATATGGCAGCGAAATCTGGGTGTGCCAGAAGACCATGTGAGCAAACTGCTCGAAGAGGGGAGGGTCAAGAGTACTCGGATACCTAGACGTGCATGTATGAAGAAGATAATGAATCTGAAAGAAGCGAAAGAGGTATGTAAGGATCGTGACACTTGGCGATCTGTTCTCTCTGGCTACCCCGTCAGGGATTGTGCGTGAAGATAAGTAAGTAAGTAAGTATATCTAGGTACCTATCTACACCTATTATATATATATATATATATATATATATATATATATATATATATATGTACACTGATTCATTCACTGCAAACTTTGTAATCCTATATATTTATTTGGGATTACAAAGTTATTTATGCAGTTGGTGTATCTCGAAAACTAGACTGAAATTGCAAAATATTTTAATATTTTTCTTGATTTATATACTAAACAATAATTGTATTCCAAATTTGAAGCTTCTATGTCTGCTAGAAGTGCCTTAGAGTTTTGATGATCGGTCAGTCAGTGAGTGACAAAATTAAGAAACTTTGACTAGTTATAACTCTTAAACTACTGGTTAAATTTAATGAAATTTGAAATATACTGTTTTTTAAATTCCTACTTAATTACTGAAAATTTAGGCTTGTAGTTTTTTTCACAACGAAATTATAGGGTTTCGAAAATGACCTGAGCTGCCGCTTTTTTGCTCGACTTGGCGGGGGCACTGCCGTGCCCCCAGACTAATTTCTGATATTTAAATAACACTTTTTGTGTTGCTATTTTCTGGCATAGTTTGAATAATTAGTTTAAGGAAACATAATTAATCATAAATAGTACTGTATTAGATATATAGTAAAACATCCTAAGTATTGTTAAGTAATAAATTTTTTTTAAATTATAAACGTTACCTCCACACTAGGATTTCTCCTGTATCGCGGGGGCATTTTACATTACATAGATTTCACAAGGTTAAACATCCAGACCCAGAACAATTATTTTTAGGCCATACAAATATTTATTCTGTGCGGGATTCAAACCCGCGGCCCATAGCGCTGCAACTCATTGCAAAACCACGGAGCCGTCAAAAAAGTAATGACCATAGTTTACCTTGAAATATATTGATAGTAATAAATTATCTAAAACAGTCCCGACATACATACATGAATGATTGATATTACCAGCACCATAAAGTTTGCTTTATGTTAATAAACATTGTTTTTAGTTTGACAATTGTAGATGTCAAAATAGTCTCTGTAAGCAAATGGCAAACTATTATATTTCAACAAATTGTGTAAATTAAATTAATCCAAAGTTAAAAATGCAGGGTCTTGGAACAAACATGTGTGAATCAAGTGAAAAAACTCAATTCACAAATAGCTTCGGACCTAGCGAACGCTATGCTCCGTGCTATGACGGAGAACACTTCTTACGAGCCTGTAGTACAGATGGGTGCCTCATCTGTATTGGTTGCTGTCAGTCATGAGTACTTGGACTTGGTATGTACTTGCTTTATTAACAAAAATTTTTTGTAAGTGGGATATCAGTCATGATTTAAGTAACCGAAACATTTTTTTTTCACTGCAAGCCGTACATGTAGAAGCTAAAAGTCAGCATGTATAGGGTTTTACTCGAAATTTCTCTGCAGTATAATGTCCTCAGAGAAGATATTCGCAGCCTCCAGCAGATCAGTAAGCTGAATTGACACTTGGAATTAAGAAAAGTTGGAACTGACAACTGATGAGGAAGAAAGGTTCTCGAGAAACAGCCACACACTGGCAAGCATTTTGTGCGTGGTAAGGCGACACTGAAAGTTTTTAGAACTGGCCACTTGTGTACAATATAATAAAAAATAAGTTCAAATTTTAAAAATGGAACTCTTTGCCAATATTATTGCGTATTCAATTTTATTAATTTGTCATTTGTTTACGATTTGGCGGCAAATTGAAAATTGTCTGTGTCACGTCAGCATGAATTATATCATTAACGTGAGAAAATTTTCGTACAATGATTTTTTATGACTTTCGATGTCATTTAAGTCAACAAGAAAGTAATGAAAGACTTCGATTGGCCTTTCACGATGAAACCCCATCTCGTGCTACTGTTTACAACTGGTTTAATGAGCTTAAACGTAGTTGCACTAATCTCACCGATGATCTGCGTGAGGGACAGCCTTCTATGGCGACGACTGAAGATGACAACAGTGTTGTGCGGCGTATGATAGAGACTGACAAAAGAGTGACTTATCAGCAGATTTGGACAAGCTTAGGCATCAGTATGAGACAAGTGCACAAAACCCTCCATGCACATTTAGCAGTCAGGAAGCTTTGTGCCCGGTGGATACCTCATAATTTGACAGAGGCCCAAAAACTCCGTCGTGTTGATTGGTGTCGTGAAATGGTTCAAAGATTTAACGTAGGTGACTCAAATGTTGTGTTCAACATACTTACGGGTGAAGAAAGCTGGATTTATTGTTATGATCCTGAAACTAAGAGACAGTCTGCTGTATGGGTGTTTTCTTCCGAGGAGTTGCCAACTAAAGTGAAAAGAGGTCGAAGCGTGGGAAAAAAGATGGTGGTCTCGTTCTTAGGAAGGACAGGTCATTACGTAACAATTGTTTTAGAGGATCAAAAAACAGTTACTACAGAGTGGTACACTAACACGCCCTGCCAGGAAGTTGTCGAGTTCCCAGTAACCCTGGTAACTAATTGTATTAGAATAGTAAATGAAAAATTGCTTTATGAAATATTAATAATGAGGGCTAATAATCTTCCACTCACCAGATGTCGCTACTAGCGACTGAGGTAAAGTTTTTTGTTACACAATGTCATTTAATTGAGAAATTAGTTTTAAATAATAGTTTATCATTGTCTAGAGTATTATATTAATATATAACACAATGCGTCAGTGGTTTGATTTTTAATTTTTTGCACATTATAACTCTTTTTTTTAAAAGTCGTCTTTTAGTTATATTTATAGTTTGGTTTATTCATTTCTAATGTAATTAATATAAAATATAACTAATAATACAGAAAGAAACCTTAAAGATTATATTTTCCTAAGAAATTATCGTTCCCGCTATGAAATCTGTCAAATATTTTACCTCACTCGAAAGTGGCGCCGCCCTGGTGGCAGAAAAAGTCGTGGATGCCCTCATTGAATAATAATAATTCAAAATGAATGTAACAGATGACTTAAATATAAGGAATGGAATCCTAGTTCTGGATCATTCCCTACCATTAGAAAGTATGTATGCACATCATCTTTATTTTCAAAACTTTCAATGCTACGGTATTCAGTAAGCACAGCGATCGGAGCAATATCGAAGGTCGCAGGGCCGACTTAAAAAATTGCCCCTGCTTGCCTACACACATCACAATTAAGGAGGCAATTAAGGGTCATCCCCACTCCTACACCCTAGATTGCTCCTACGGCGGTCAGGTCAGTAGCCACCTTAAGGGAACCTTCAAGCAGGAAATGATTCAGGGTGGGCTCCTGTTTTAGTTGATAAATGCCTGGTCTCACGAAGCATGTTGCGGATGGCATTGAAAGGCGGAGAAAATTCTCCGGTCAGAAAATCTTTTAATTTGCTTACGTAATATAATGAAAATATTTGCTATTTGTCCAATTTTTCACGCATTTTTCTTCTCGAGTAGTATTCTACTGATACGGAAACAACTTTTCTTTGTAATCAATCAAAGCATTCCTTCAAAATAAAATAAAAACATCCCGCTGGGTTTGTTGCTGGTTCTTCCCAGGACGGATGCTTTTTTCGAACCTATAGTAATGGTAATTTAAGCAAGATTTTTTTTTTTATAGGATAGGGTGACAAATGGGCACACAGTCCATCTGATGGTAAGTGGTTGCTGTGGCCCATAGACATCTACATCCTCGAAAGGTCAAAAAGAAAAATGAAACAAAAGAGTGACATTCAATAAGTATTATTTATAATCTATATATTGAATAAAGAAGTTTCAGTTTCTGTTTCGAAATCTCATAAAACTGGCTATTAATTTCCAGGTAGATTAGGATACTTTGAAGTTATTGGTCAAGGAGGAAGGTGGGGCGACGGGAGGGGGAGGCGGGTTCCTTATTTATGCCACTGCTTCGAGCCTTGCTTAAGCATATGATGACTGTCCCAAGTTTTGTTTCCAATAACTATCCATCCCAAAAGTTCCATAATCCGATAATTGCAACAATATGCTTACGCATAGCTTCTTTTGGTGTGGCGTGAGGATTCATACATTTAACATGCTAAGCCGTTCATGCGGCAGAATATTCATAATGGTTGTTGTTTCTTTTTAATTGAGCATCTTCCAATAATTTTTCTACATGTTTCGTAATGGTTGCGTAGACTGGCTGACACGCCCTGAAATTGTCTTCAAGCGAGTTTCTGTCTTGCTTAAAGAAGTTGTAACAATTGTAAATTATCGTTTTTAAATCTAAATAGTTACACCACCACTATTTAAACCCTTTTATAATCTGCCTTGGTATTTTGACGTTGGTTCCAGGTTTGTCCACTAGCCACAAATATATTTTAGCTGGGGTTTTCTGATTTACAGTAGACATTTACATCTGCAAGAGATATATCTTACAATATTATGTTTTGATCATAAATTACTTGCATAAAAACAAAGAGAATTTTGTCCAGAACATACCATATATCAAAGTAGTTAATGTAGTAATGTGAGGGAAAATGATAGATATTACGTTCTGACCCAAATTTCTGTTTTGTAACGATTCGCTGAGGTATATGGCTTCAGTACGAAAAGTACGGCAATCGTTAGTCACTAGATTAGAAGCCGTTGTAAGGATAATGTACAAAAATTATATTTATTTACAGACTGATAACCATTTTCTATTTGTCGGAAATAGCGGGAATACATCAGGAAAGGTTAATTGTTAAAAATAAAAGTGTGAGAGCGACCTCGCGATGTCCAACTTGCTCTCTCGCTTACGCAATTAATGTTAGCGGCAATGAAACAGCGTAACTGCACTATACGTTCAGTATATAGGTAATTACAGTTCGACTATACCGTAATATGTTCCCGTCATAATTACACTGGTGCTGGTGTAACGTGATGGACATGAACACTTTAACTTAAAAACTTTTTAAGCTTTACGACTACAGAATTCCATGGCTTGATAGTCACGTATCACCAAGAAAGGACGCAGTAGTGATTATGAGGCTGCGTTCTGGACACATTCCATCCAAGAAATTTGCTTTTCTTATGAATAAAGTCCCGTCACCGAACTGTGAACAATGCGGTGTACCCGAGGACTTAATGCATGTCTTGATGGAGTGTGCCCGCAATGATGCCTTTCGAAAAGCTAAGTGTAAAAATATTTTAAAGGAATTTGATGATTGTAACATTATTTTATCCATCTCATTTCGATGAAACATAATTATTGGCTAAATTATATAACATAATATTTACCTCAGATCAGTCAACTAGATAATACTTTTTTTCATTTCTGTATGCTTGTTAAATTGAATGTTACTTATTAATTCTAAATGATGTCAAATAGAGCGACGTAATCGCATTTTGATTAAACTCTTAAACAAAGATTAAAAAAAAAACCCTTACGACTACTTTAATTGTTTGAGTTATTTGGACGGGTTTCTAATATTAGACCCCATTTACATATCTTAATGATATTAGATTATTATTTTATAAACTAGTTTTTGAGGCTTAAATATATCGAAACAATTTAAAATTCAAAAATTTTAATACGTGAAGCCGAAATGTTAAACATTCGCTTTAACACCTAAGATGTTTTTTAATACGTCTTTGTTTAACACGAACTCAAGAACAATTACATTTTGTTTACTTAATTATTACACTTGTCTAGTTTCATACGGCTTCGAAATCCCATATGAAGCAGCCTGACATTCAACGTGTGCTTTTAAAATGAGGAGGTTATAGAATCGGGCGATGAGTTTGGGAATCCAATATATGAAATGTTAAATGATAATGCTATTACCCAGGACATTAAAATAAAAAGTGTGCAATAATAATAATAATAATAATAATATCATCGGCATCGGCATCGTCCGCCGGTTTCTTTCCCTTTCCCCCTAACCCTCGGCCGTCTGGTCTCCCCTGCCGAGGGCTTCCATCTGATTGGGTTTTTATATATTTAATTATTTTTTTTTGTATTTATTTTATTTTATTGATATTTATGTATGTTTACCATTTTCATTTACTATTATATATTTATACTGCCCATCCAGATGAGAAAACTTTATAGATACCCCAATAATAATAAGAACCCCGTGAAAGCCGAAACAGATAAGCTGACAAAATATCTGGACCTGGCTCACGAGGTGACCGACATGTGGGGTGGATTGCCGGCCGAAATTATACCTGTAGTCGCCCCTCCGAATGGGTTAATTCCAGTCAGCCTCTCGGGTCATCTGAGGCGACTGGGACTACGTGACGGACCGCTCCAAGCTCAAATGTTGAAGGCGGTGCTCCTCGATACCGCTCGCATCGTCCGCCGGTTTCTTTCCTTTTCCCCCTAACCCTCGTTCGTTTGCGCTCCCCTGCCGAGGGCTTCCATCTGGTTGGGTTTTTATATATTTATATATTTTTTATGTATTTATTTTATTTTATTGATATTTATGTATGTTTACATTTTCATTTGCAGTTATATGTTTATACAGACCAATCAGATGAGAAAACTATGTAGATACCCCAAATAACAATAATATATCTCTAGGAAATCGGCAAACACAGGAAGTCATTCCTTATAACTTACTTCTGTTTATTTTTGAACACAGTATACACACAGGACAGTAAATATGTATTTAAGTATACATATGTATTCTGTTAGTACAGACTAAGATAAAGTATGTTTACATTGTAGAATTCAAAACAGACTGTATGATTCATGCATTAATATAAATATATTGTTTTCGTGTTTTGCCATATGCATACAATATGATTCTGTTATCATTACCCCCTAAGTATCCAAGAGCTGGCGACCAATGACATGTGTGAAGGCATGATGAGATAAGACGCGTATTAATAGGTTTTGTTTAGCGTAGTATGATTGCGAAATAAAAGAATTTATCACTGAGTCTCGTCCTGTGAAATTCACAAGAGACTTCTAATGGGTATTCTTAAAAACGTAGCGTAAACAAGATGGCTGAATATTGATTGATCCTTGTCAACAACACCTTCAACTGAGCTGCTGAATAAATAATTTGTTTAAAGCACTACTATGATATTGATTGATATTTTATATAATTATCTTTTAGTACCTTTCCTGAAGTGATATCAGGATGTCAAACTCCTCAATATCCCCGTGAACTGAACGTCGAATCTCAAACATCATGAAATAAGTTAAAAAAAACAAAATGAAATCCGTAATAAGTATAATATAATTGTTTTATTCAATTTATTGTAGATATTCGCATAATTATTACAAAATCAACACAACAGAATATGTTCTAAAATAAAAAGTTTAATAAATAAAGAATATTACGTTCTTTTTACTTCTATAAGTTTTAATATCATTGTTTATTTATAAGTAAGGAAAACAAACAGAGCACACATTACTTGATGGTAAGTTGATGTTGGGGCTAGGCTTCCCAACCCTCCCAGATTGCCCGGGTGACTCCGGTAATCTCCCGATCTCCCGGGGCGCAATAATTTCTCCAGTTATTCTAAAAAATTATACGCATACTTCGCTCGCACCTGTCGTTACTCACTCGCTTTGCGGTCACACATCGCGCGTCTTTGCAGTCATACACATCGCGCGTCTTTGCTGGTATAAATCTGTTTGTCTCGCCGTCGACGTTGTCGATTCGGCGGTGTCTGTCCGGTCCGATGAAGATTCGGAACCAATCACATGGACAGGCATTACTAGACTCCAGTAATTATTAAATATTGACTTAGATGTGACAAACTCTACGAAGACTTTTGCGTGAGATTCAACCACAGCTCGTTGAAGAAAATCGTGTGGATTTACACTGGGTTGACTTCTTTACGAAATCGAAAGAGAGAAATCCCTGTCCTGAGTTGAAAAAAATGGTCACATTTGTTCTTTGAATTCCTGTGTCTAATGCCTCTTGCGAGCTCGTTTTTAGCATGATAGAACAAGCACGGAGCAAGGAAAGAAACCGAATGAGTATTTAAGTAAAAGCAGAGTTTACAAGTACTAACAAATATCGATTTTTCATGTAAAAACTTTTATGATTTTGTGGTGAAAAACCGACAAATATTGATGCTGCTCGAAAGCAAAGTAAATATGAGATTATCTTTCAATCACCCTCCCCCCTCCCCTTCCTACTCGATTTCATAAAATTCTCCCATGATGGTCCTTTCGAGAGTTGGTAACCCTTGTTGGGGCTCATTCACACCTACGTAACTAGAACCGGAGACTCTTTTTGACCCTTTGAGACTGGTAACGAGTCATTTCACCTTAATCCTCAGTCTAGTAGAGTAGTCAGTCAATAAGTGGATGTCCATATGATACAGGCAGGCACTCCGTATTGCATTTACAACTTATATCGTGAACGATAGCGACCTCAACAAAGCTCATTGAAGTAATGTTACAGTTACATAGTGTTTTTATTTATCTATAGATTTTTTTTTCTCTATTTAAGATAATGTTTCTGATGTGCTACTTACGGACATATTAATAAACCGCAAGAGTAAATGGACTTGAATGTCATTTCCATAGCGATATCAGAGGATTATACGTTATAGCTCTCTGACTTTCTGTTATTAACTTTGGGAGTTAAATAAAAATTTGCAATGGAAAGAACAATTTTTAAATAAATAACAGGTTCTCGTTTTCGTTAAATAAAAAAAAAATACTCATAAAGAAATTAAGGAGTCATCGTGACTTCTAAAAATAATTTCTAGTGCCAAATGGCATACAATATCAATTAATCTTTTAAAAACACTGTGCATGTTGTCAACGCGCCAATTATGTTTTTAAATTTCGCCTCTTATTAAATGAGATATATATTTTTTTCTCCACTTATATTCAAGAAGTAATTTAAATTAACAATATCTCTAGCTGGCGTGTATTCACCTGAAGTTGTTTTTATGTGACTGATATGAGTTCCAGGTCTCTGAACAACTAAAAATCTTGATCGCGAGAAGCTATTGATAAAATTTATAATAATAATATTTTGGTTGCAGATAAGTGAAAAAATTAATAATTATATAATTTTTCTAGGTCCTCAGATTACTCATTGACCAGCTATCCCCAGCGTCTGTGCCGCATTACACTATCATTCATACTTTGGGTACACTTGCTGCGGTGAACACTCAGGGCGTGGTGCCGCATATTAAGGAGATTCTGAGCAAAATGCTTCCATTGTTGACTCTTGTAAAACAAGATGGTGTCAAACAAGCTTTCGCATACGGTACTTACTATTACTCATTGTATCTACAAATATTATTGTATCATTATTATTGTTGCACTCTTCTTGTACTTCATAGTAACTGTCATATAATATTATAACTAAGATTATACTTTCCTTTACAGCGTTCGGACACTTTGCAGTTGCCGTTGCGGAACAAATTGGTGACAATGTTGAGAACGACAACATAACAACCATAAAAGAAAATTTTGTTACGGAATTCTCCATAATATTCGATGTACTGTACAATCAGTGGCTCTCGTCTCACGAACATAAAGTATCAGAATCAATATTAGAAGCACTTGGACCAATTACAAGGCTTATATCAGAAAGGCAATTTAATGAAACCGTCAATAAATTCGTACTTTCATTGCTGTCTTTGTATCGAAAGTCGACTATAAACTCCTATTACATAAGTCAATGCATTTCCTACCTTCTATCACCGTCATCTTTAAACCCTAAATTGATTTTAAACGATAATGTTATAAATTCCATTAACAACACTATGTTCAATTTGGTTCTTTTTGAGCCGGATTATGATCAGCCTCATACGGTAAAAAACCATTTCGAAGTTCTTAGATGTTTTGACCATATGGCTGGGCAGTTCCCAGACCAAACTGTAGAGGGTCTGCTGCATCAATGTAAAAATAATCACGAGAAAGACAGAATGAAAGCAGTAATAATACTCACTCATTTGACAACGTCGTCACAAGTCTTTATCGATAGTTTCGCTGGAAAATTTATAGCTATATTAAAAGTGATGACAGTTATGGAGCAAGGCGTCAAAATGAAGAAATTACTTGTAAAAGCAATCGTAGGATTGGTGTATAGAAATTGCATCACAACTTCTGAAGATTTCGCTATGATCGAGTTCATTATCAAACACTGCGGCTACGAAGGGCCAGCTAATGTTCCAAAGCATGACATTGTAGATTTACATGATACTTGCAGAAGTTCATTAATACTTATGTGCAATACAGTGACAAGTGTGAGATCACAATTGAGAAATCTATTACTTACGGCGTTAACCACTGATGAATTAACAGCCTCTATGTCTACTGTCAGCCATTGTTTAACTTCGTTGTTACAGAATAATTCAGACATTATCGTTGATGAACAAACAGAAAAATCAGTGGAAGATAAATGCAGTCCTGATTTAGTTTTTATTAGATGTATAACACATATCGTTGATCCAAACGAGAAGGAAAAAAACAAAAACTTACTAATATTCCTAGAGGAATACTCGGGGGATATTCATAAGAACTTAAAGAATTCATGGACCGTTGAAATTCAAAGATTATTAAAGTTTGTCGAGAAGAATGAGTCTAAAGATCAATGGCATGGGATGTTATTGGATCTTTTGGTGGCTGCTGTTGAGCAGGTAAATAGTAATAAATGGGTCGAGACGATAGCAACACTACTGTCGCAGCAAGTTCTATCGAAGAAACAGTCACCAATGATAAAAGGTGTATCATTACAGTACTTGGCAATTTTATCCTGTCATATGACGAACGCTGCGGTCGTGGAGAAAGTATTAAAAATAATATTGTTTGCTTTAAAATCCATTCCAATGGAAAGTTGCGAATACGTTAGTAAAGCAATAGGTATTGCTTCCAGACAACATGGCGAAGTTGTTATGAATGAACTTGACGCGATATATAAAGAAAACGAAGCTAAAAGGGGTAATAAATTTTTTAACTTCTTAGCTTCAAAACATTCTAAGAGCGAAATGGAAATAGGCCTCGTAAAATATGCCGCTATATGCTCCTATGGCAAAATAGCAAGCGAGTGCCTCGACGTACATGTTCTAGCACGACTCGGTGACAATGTTACTTCAATACTTCACGAAACCCTAAAGCATAACCCTCCCTTTGATTTATGTAAAGCAAGCATTACGGCTCTTTATGAGATTAGTAAAGCGCTGTATCCTGCTTCACACCATAACGTTACACTTCGAAATCGGTGGCAGCTGTTAAATGCTGTACTATCACAAATTTACAACTCTAATCTGGACGAACGTAATGTAGAATTATACCCTATAATTGTGAAAGCATCGAAAGCATTAACGAAGCTTCAAAAAGGAATATTGCCGGAAGAAAGGAATACCATCCTTCGAAATTTATTTAACAGTATCTTTGGAGAGTTAGCGTCTTTCAAGAGTAAATATGAATTAGAAGGAAACGGAGAGAAAAACGACTTGCTGGCGAAAACTTTAAACGACTCATTGACTCTGCTTCATCATTTGATACGGGAACTAATAATACAATCGACTTGCTTGAGCACAATAGATGATCTAGTTGGTCTCTTAATAGAATGGATACGTAACGAAAACGATGAAATTCGAACAGCGGCGATGCAAATCCTACAAGTGGTTTTTGACTCGTACATCAAAAATGTGAAGCTTAACTACGAAACGCCGAGTAAGTTTGGGCAGCTGGGCTACTTGCTTGGACTTCTAGTCCCAGGCGTAGCCGACACTAACTTCCCAGTCAGATTGACTACAGTGGACTGCATCAAATTGATAATTCAGATACAAGACCTGTACGAAGGTCATATCATTGAAGCGGATGACGAATGCATGGCCAGTCTGGCTCACCTGCAAAACAATATACTGACAAATGACCTTAACATGATCTATGATTACTGCATGATTTTGTGTGACACTATATCCCCTAAAATTCCCCATCACTACACAATGCAGTTTATCGAGAGCTTGTTAGAAGGGTATGACTCTCAGGAGTATAGAAGTGTTGGCATAAGTGCAGTACTAAACGCTTTGTTTATAAAGAAAGGCCAGGATTTATACCAAAATATTGAGAGAATAGTGGAGGTGATGTTAACAACCATGGACGAAGTCAGTGAGGAGGCCCGGTCGAAGTTGATGTTGCCACTTACGTCATTAACAAAACATCACTCAAACGCCGTCACGGCAGTTCTGCTAGCACAGAAGTTGCCTTTAAAGCCGTAAGTTATCTATATGTATATCATAATCTTTATATATAAAAGTTACGTGTCACATTGTTTGTCCGCG
Organism: Parnassius glacialis; assembly: GCA_033319125.1. Taxonomy (NCBI): domain Eukaryota; kingdom Metazoa; phylum Arthropoda; class Insecta; order Lepidoptera; family Papilionidae; genus Parnassius; species Parnassius glacialis. The sequence goes on from JAVANC010000017.1 coordinate 48,356,834, forward strand.
ATGAACTCCTAAACTATTGAACTGATTTTAATGAAATTTTGCACACTGTGCAGTTTGGTCCAACTTGAGAGATAGGATACTTTTTATCCCGATAAGTGACCTTCAATATTTTTTTATTGCGAATTTAAGGATTTTTTTATAGGAAGGGTCGTCGAAAAGGGCAGTACAACGTCTGCCTGGCCAGCTAGTAATATATAAAAACTCCATGGCACTATGTTTGTTCACGCTAATCTCCGAAACCGTTCAATCGATTTTAGTATATAGGTTACAACTTTACTTTTACTTAACGTCAACCGTTTCTAAACAATTTCTGGATTTATTATAAATTGTATGATGTATGATTTTATTTGTATATGTATAATATATATTGTTAAATTGTATAATTTTATTTTAGTAGGTTATTTATATTTAAAATATGATTCAAATAAAGTAAAATAGAAAAAATGTTATTAGGTTGCTTTAATTATTCTTCAATTTCTTTCCCATCAGATGCGTCGTATCTTGTTGGCAAAATTTGGCAAAGGACGTAAGTTTAGCAGAAGCGGTCATAGATAACTTTTTGCGTTTAATGACATCGATCGAATTGTACGAGGATCCTTATCACATCACTGAAAATCACATTGCAGCACTTCAGCCGCTGACAGTGAGTAATAAAACAGTATCAGTCATCTTTTAAACTACGTTACAGTCTTACTCAATATTCATATACATACATACATATATTTTATTCCAGCTAATTAGTGCACTGGGTGAAATGCTTCAAGTGGACGCAATGAAACCAATCTGCAACGCCAAGTTCTCGGACTTATTCGCGGTACTCTACACGACACTGGCATGTTATTTGGAGGCCGAGCCTCCGGCTTATACTGTGCCCCCCAACAAAGGCCAGGAGCGGATTGGCTTCATACCTAACAGAGAGGCGATCAAACTATCCCCGGCTAAGATCACTGTCATCACCTTTAATGCTTTCTTGGAACTGTCGGATTGTCACAAGGTAATCATTATGTTGTGCTCTAGTGAATTGACGTTGATAAAGTAAACTCTTATAAAAAAGACGGGCACCTAAGCAAAAATCCAATTTTATTGTTACTATTAAATTGTTTGATAATTTTAGGTAGTCTAATACTAAGAATTTTGTAAATTAATTAGCAAGAAATAGTTTTCGTTAGTTTTAGAAGTAGAAGTAATGTTAATGTTCAAAGCGCTAATAGTGTACCACCTGCTCGCTAAGAAAAAATCGTTTTTTGGTTTAGTTTTTCTTTAATAAAGAAAAGCAGATAAGTGTGACCCCCTCTTTCTGAAATCACAGCTTGCATTCTGGACAAGCTAGCGAGTTATCTCTTATGGTTTCTTGCGAAATAAGTTCCACGCTCGGTAATCACATTATTTAGCTCTCTGATGGTATGCGGAGCAAGATGAACTGAACTCGCCCGTCGCTTCAGAACATCCTCTCTATGGAATTTTGATCGGGATCCAAGCTGGCCAATCGGAACGAAGTATTCAGACCTCTAGCTTCCACATCGCCATACTTATTACCATGAGAGCGTATTCTTCCATAAATTTCAGTTATCGCCAAGAGCGGTTAATGTAGGTTGTGCATGAGGAATAAGAACAGCCCTTATGTATTTGTATCCAGTCAGTGTGTCGTTTTCGATGAAGACTAACTTGGTACGATCCAACAAATTTATATCTGCCCAAAACATAACATTCCGTGGTTTGGTACATGGCTTTCTTCCAGAACTATGTCTTCTCTTGATGGAACCGGTCTCTTTATAGCACTGCCACATTTGTCGTCTGAGCCACGAACCTTTCGCTGCAACACTCCTCAAGCAGCGCAATTATTTTGCTGGCTTTTATCACTTTAGTGTAGTGTTTGCGCCACAAAATGTAGTAGAAACTTGTTTTTTTTTGAAAACCAGCCTCAGGCAAAAATTTGAATTTGGAACCTACTTTTTTAAACATCACAGCACTTTTATAACCGGCTAGTAATATGTACAAATTATTAAAACTTTTTCGTATTGTATTTATTTCAGGCTGGAAATAAATTCAAACCTCCCGTTTTTTTTTTTTGCAAATGAGTATATTATAATCTTATATTCATTTAATAATTTTTATTCCACTCCGTTTAGTTTTTAATTTGGTGCTTGTTTCGGTGCCTTCTGTGCATTAATAATAATATATAATAAAACTTCCAATACATCGACTTTAGCAAATATATTAATACTTATTGTACGAGTCAATAACTAAACAGAAATAAAAACGGAGTAGTGTACCCCGTTTTGATTATTATGCATTTGGGTTAATATAGATATCGGGAACACAGCCGCAGTGGTGTATGTGAAACAAATACATGCTGCAAAGATATTATAGTCACATCATGTGAACACGCGTTACATTTATAATTATTGACGAATAGTTAGTTTCTTTTTGATTAACGGTTAGAAAATATTGCATGTAGTAGTGCAGGGCTCCAACCTTTTTTTGACCACGTCGATTTATTTGCAGGGAGCGGGGATCATAAAGTGAAAGAAAAAACTATGTTAATTTTACAATAAATTTTAATCACAACTTTTAACATAATTTTATAATAAACTTAAAAGAAGCATTAATTCACAGTATTATTTATGTATTTATTGTAAAAATAAATGATACATGTTTGGTATAAAATTGCGATTTTGATTGCGACGCGACACGCGTACCCGCGAGACGAGAAAGTAATAAACGTGTTATTTAAAACGATTAAGTAGGTAAAATATTTAAACATTTCACGGACCCAAAGACATTTAAGTAGTAGTAGTAATAGACCGGACATCAGCAACAAAATAGTCGCCTCTTACTTATGTCCTATCTCTCTTACAAAGCAATAAGTACCGTGGCCGAGCTCACTTGACTACTCTAGCGCCATCTATTATCTATCTACGGAAGCGGTTGCGATGTATATCGATATGAAAATTTGACGCGCTAAATACATCGTTCTTTATTTAATACATTTCCATAGATGTCGCTACATGGTACCGCTAAGTAAGATTGACGAAGTCATTGGGCTCTAGTAGGATACATTTCGGATATGTGTGATTTAGTCTTAGTGACATCGTCAAAAGCTCAAAACGCATTCCTTTCCTAAATTAATGAATATTTTTAAAGAAAATATGCCCGATAGTGCATTAAGGTATTGTAAGTCCCGATATGTAGCAAAAACTGAATGTGATTTCGGTTTATTATCGCAAGTATAATGTGTATTTACCCCACAATTTTTAAATTTTATAATTTCTGGTAGATTGTTCTAGAACATCATCATTATAATAAGCGCCCTCTGTTATCTAGTAACACACCAAATGGGTTAGTGATTGACAACGTTTATCGATTGGTGTTATCGATAAAAAATATTATACAGGATTCAGATTTAATCATCTACAATATTTAAAGAGGTGAAACAATAAACAATACAGTATCCATACCAATAAAGAAATAGGGTGGGCCTATGTCGAGGCACACGGCCGTTGGTTTTAACGTGAAACGTCTATATCAGCCAGTACAACCAGTACAACCGGTCAACAAGATACCCTTCTTTTTAAAATTTTAATATAATTCTACAACACTAGGAGAACTGTAGATGCGTTGTCATCCTTTGAAAAGGAGTAAGTCCATTTCTTGAAGGTCCCTAAGACCTATCAGTCCATAAAAATCGCCGATGGTAAACGATTCCTAAGAAAACTCCTAATAAATCGCTTGGTAGTGGACCGCCGAGCATTCAAATGATGTGGATGGTAACGTAAGTTTTATCGCGATGTGTATTGGTGAAATTTAGTGGCTGGAATTAATCAGAACAATTCCTCAGAGCACTCCCCGAAGTAAATACGATAGAAAATGCAAAGGGATGCAACATTTCTACGCAGCGCCAGTGAATCGAGCCAATCAAAGATAACTCGGTCGTCGACATCGAGCCGCTCTGTTTTCTATGCGGTCAAGTGGAAGGAGCTCGCCCTGGGGAGCCCCTGCCCAGACATGAGAACAATATTCCATGTGAGGCCGAAACTGCGCTTGTATAGTTGCAAACGGTGTGTAAGCATGAAATACTGTCCTGCTCTACTGAGTATGCCAAGCTTTTTAGAAGCCAATTTAGCTTTCTCTTCAAGTGACCATGCTACTGCAGGTCATTCGATATGTCGACGCCAAAGATTCCGCTTTTGGCCGAGGCAACAAAGGAAGTGGTCTGAAATTGAGGAGATACGACAACGGTGTTCTTTTTAGCAATATACGCGCGAAATTGAGAATTTGTGAAATAATTTATCGTGTAACGACTTTTAAATTCAGTGCTTTCCTAAAATATTTTAGATTTAAAGTGTATTTTTGTAAAGAAACGAATTTGAAAAAAAAACATGGTGGCGCTCTCTTATTAGATTTGACGTTTCGCGATGTGCCTTCGACGCTGACCGACCAATCATATGCTATTATTATAGCATCTAATGGACCTAGTGACGTCATCCAAGAAGCCACCAATGTGACAGCTGTTTGAATTGATTCTTAGTTATTGGAAATTAGTTATTTCATTTCATAACGTTTCATTTCATTCATGGCGTTATTCATGACTTAAAAAGTTTATATGATTTTTTTTTCGTGTGATAAGAGTCATAATATATAGATTTGTACTGTAAAAAAGCATGCATATTCCCTATTATTATATCGTAAAACATTACAAACTAAGTAACCCTCAACAACATTATCGATACTTTGATGTCGAAACGGTAACGTTCCTAAAACGGGTTTTTACTTTACATTTAATAGCGTCATCTACTGGAGAATAGCTGAAATGGTTTCCTAATAAATATTCAGCGTAGTTTTGCTATGTTTAGCTAGAGAGTGTCACACACGTGCGAGCTCAACATTTTTGTATGCAAATGTTCATAATGCCCGCTCTATAGTATATATTTAAATCTATCCATATCCATCCATATTTAAGCTCTTGCGCTTAAAAGGTTCAATCCTTAACAACATTTTGTCTTCAATTTGAATTTTGCACTCGACCGTCAACTGATCGAACGGAAAGTTATTTTTAATACAGTTGCTTAAAAAGTGGCGTATTGCAAGGACGTATAGCGATCGGGATGTGGGCTATTACATACTCGAGCTTTTTCTTTACCTTTTCCGAACTCGTGCGTTCTCTTTCCCAACTGTCAAAATAATGTCTATTAAAATTTAAAAAACCAACCACGAAGTTTTTACTAAAAAAAATTCATAGAAGTTTTTATGATTCATGCAAATATTTCTAAACAGAAGCTACTAATTTGTTTCAATATCAGATTTAATGATTTGATTCAATGAGTTAGGTTAGGTTTCATTTCATTTCATCTCATTAAATATGATTTTCATTTCATATCAATAAAAAAATTCTACTGAAGACTTGGCTGTGTGGGCATAGTTCCCTTTGCCTACCCAGATTGGGTGAAGAAAAAAAATCGCTGCTTATATTCTTTTACGGTTAAATGAGTAATTTCGACGATATTTTATTTGAATTAACACCACCGGAACTCAGTATAACTGCACAAAATGCTTCGGAGAACATTTTACTGGAAAAGTCAAAAAGTCGCTAGATACGACGAATTTATTGCGTGGAGAGAAGAGAAAAAAGCAAATAGTTTTGCAGAAAATGTTATGTTGGCATACTTCTCCGAACTCTCAGCAAAATTAAAACCTTCTACGTTATGGTCGAGGTTTTCGATGATAAAAAGTATGCTGAAAATAAGGAACAACGTGGGGATATAAGTGAACACCCAAAACTAAATGCTTTCTTAAAACGACAATCAGACGGTTTTACAACTAAAAAGTCGAAAATATTAGCATCGAATGAAGTGGAAAGGTTTTTGAATGAAGCTCCCGATGATCGTTATTTAGCCACAGAGGTAATTTATTAATAAATACTTACATTTTTCTTTAGTATTCAGTTTACGAAATCGCAAGATACAGTCAATATATTATTTAAAAAAATATTAATCAAATCCCTTTTTTTGTAGGTTGCGCTGATTTTTGGCATTGTTGAAGCTTGCTGCAGAGAGGAGTTAGCCAATATTACTTTAAAAGATATTGAAGCCCGTGGGAAAATGCTACTAATTAAGATTCCGAATACAAATAATAAGATACCGAGAAGCTTTGTTGTTGAAGGCGATTTTCTTAGAATAGTTCAAAAATATATAAATCAGCGGTCCCAAAACGCAAAAACTGACCGTTTTTTCCAAAATTATCAAAAAGGGAAGTGTACAGCTCAAGCAATCCGGATAAATAAATTTGGTAATATGCCAAAAGAAATAGCTACGTTTCAAGAAACGTAGCTATTTCACCAAGGTCTGCCGGGTGCTGAGTATTATACTGGGCACAGCTTCTGGAGGACCTCTGCTACATTATTGGCAGATGCAGAAGGCTATGTTGCTGATTCATTAAACAACAAACTAGAAACTGGGAAAAAAATCACACAATCCATTAATTTAAAGTCCAGTCCGTCTCCATCACATGACAATACTGAAAAGAACGTTCGTCCATATAACTTCGTTGATAATGATAATTCATCAGATCCAATTCCATCAACTAGCAAACGCCATTGTATAACACCTTTGACAAATATACATGAACAATCATACGAAATTAATAATAGTTTGTCTCAAACAGTAAATATGCAACCTAAAACTTCCCCAGTTAGTATAAAAACTGTACCAATTTTAATGTATATGTGAATTATAACTTTTATAAGAAATAAATGATTAGTTAGTTGAGTTTATTGTGTTTTTATTATTTTATTAAATTGCTTCATTTTTTCGCAATTGTATTCAAAATAGTTGTTCAATACACGTGCGGAACCGTCATTGCAACTTGTTCCGACTTGTCGGATTTGTCGGAACTCTTTGCAATGACAGGCTTTCCATTTGCAATGACATGCAGAATAAAATTAAAATTACGTGGAGTATAATTAACAGCGAAACCGGTAAAGAGAAACCTCATAACTCAAACTATCAATTAAAAATTAATAATGAATTGACTAAATCAAATCAGTAAGTTTGCAGCGGTGTTTGAGAAATATTTCACTGATGTTCCTATCTTGACAACAGAGTCATTGAATACTTCTCCAACTGTCGCCGAGTCATTACTTAAACAGAACGTTAAATACCTGTTTAAAAGAATTTAGATTTGAAAAAGTATTACCGCATAATATTGTAAAATACATAAAAACCATTGATGTAAAGAAAACCGCAGATTTGTGGACGATTTTCGTTACAATTATTGCGTCCATTATAGATTTAATTGCACCTCATCTTGCTATTATTTTTAATACTTGTATCGATTCTGGTGTGTTTCCTGATTTAATGAAATATAGTAAAGTAATACCTTTATTCAAATCTGGTAGTATATTGGACGTCGCTAATTATAGACCTATTTCTGTACTACCAACTCTCAGTAATATTTTTGAAAAAATAATCTTGGATCAATTGTAAATTTATTTTAATACAAATAAATTACTTCATAAAAACCAATTTGGTTTTACAAGGGGTCGCTCGAGTCTGACGCCGGTGTTGAGCTTATGAAATATATTTTTAATGCCTGGGAGAATTCACAAGATGCCTTAGATATTTTCTGTGACCTTTCTAAGGCTTTCGATTGTGTTAATCAGAGACAATAATTAGGAAACTACAACATTACGGTATAAAAAATTTGGCGCTTAGATTTATTACTTTATCTTTAAGTAACAGAACTCAAAAAGTCGTGATAAATAATACTACCACTACCCATTGATACTACCGTTCCTTCGGATGGGTATTATCAATGGGAGTTCCTCAGGGCTCGATCCTTGGCCCCTTCCTGTTCTTAATCTATATTAATGACTTACCTTATCTTGTAGGGGACAATCACGATATGGTATTATTTGCTGACGATACCTCTTTAATTTTTAAACTCAAACGGCAGTCAATTAATTATGACGATATAAATAATGCTCTATCGAAATTAGTAGAATAGTGTCATCACTAGCTAAATCTACAATGAACGTACGGCAGGTGAGGGAGGCGTGCTCGCTGTGCCTGTCGGTGGAGCACGGCGAGGGCGGCGGCACGCTGGGCGAGCTGGCGGCGCTGCTGGGCGGCGCGCTCTCGCGCACGCAGGCGCCGCGCCTGGCGGGCTGCGTGGCGCGCCTGGCGCGCTGTGCCCGCGCGCCGCTGCCGCCGCAGCGCTGCGCCGCCGTCGCGCTGCTCGCCGCGCTGCTGCACTACCGGTACGTGCAACACGTATAGCGCACGTACAGCGCACGCGGCGCCACGCTTGGCCGACTGCGTGGTGCTCCTGGCGTAGTTAAGTTTTTGTAATTTATTCATCGATACTATAGATATATACTAATAGATGATCTATTACAGTTTAAAGTTTAAAAGTTTACAGTTAAACATAGGCCTCCACCATAGATTGCTTTATAAGGGGGATTTTGCCATAGTTATGAATTTATGGCGGGCGATAATGATTTATTATATTTAAGCGAACAGTACACATTTAAATGAAATTATTTTTACGGATTTTATCGCGTATATTAATTTATTTCATATTCCCGACGTTTCGAGCACTTTACGGCACCCATGGTCACGGAGGGGACTGAGGTGTTTAAGTTTCAATGTCATAGTTAATTACGGCTACCTCCAGATTAAAAATTATTAATATTTGTTCCGATCTACGCAGTATGAACTTATAGTATCTTGAAGTCTTGTAGTTGTATGCTTGGTTTGGGATTTAATTTTATTAATTATAGGATCTCAAGCGGATGGTAGCACCCAGCCATCTTTTCTATTAAAATTAGGATGTTTTTGATTTTAATAGCCTCGCGAAACATCCTGAAGGAGGAAGGAGTCGGTGTTCTTTGGCGAGGATTTGTGGCAGCAGGCACCAGTTGAGCGTGTGCTTGTTGTACTGCCATAATATGTCAGAGGCGTCACTGATAAGATTGGCTACATCTTGGCTCATACGTTGGCTCATCTCTTACGCGACATGAGTAGAATATTTGTATTTAGTTAGTTTTCGCTAGCAGTAATAGTGTTGTTATGTCGCGCGCAGGTGCGAGGCGGGCGACGCGGGCGCCGCGGGCGACGTGCTGCTGGAGACGGTCCTGGCGACGCTGAGCAGCGGGTGGAAGGACGCGTGCGGGCGCGTGCGCGCGGCGGCGCTGCGCGGCGCGGCGGGCGTGGCGCGCCTGGCGCCCGCGCCGCGCGCCGCCGCGCTGCCCGCCGCGCTCGCTGCGCTCAGCCAGGGCGTAGACGCGCACACCGCACGGTCAGTACACCAACTACGAACACGAACATTCCTCACACAATCATTGTCTGGCTTTTGAGTAGCACATACCTTCTGTGTACTAAATATCGGGAATTTGTCAATAAAACAAAAAATACAAATTATTCATCTAAATTTATTTTATCGCCTTCAAAGTAGGCCCCATCGCTTGCAATACAACATCTCCAACGCTTCACCCAGTCTTCCATACATTTTTCATAGGCTATTTGCGGTATGGCATTTAGCTCATTCAGCGAATTTTTTGTTATGGCTTCTATCGACTCAAAACGTTTTCCTCGAAGTGGTAATTTTAACTTGGAAAATAAAATAAGTCAGACGGAGCCATATCAGGTGAATACGGTGCTTAGTCGAGAACTTTTGTTGAATTTTTCGCTAAAAACTCTTTCACTATAATGGCTGTGTGTGATGGTGCATTATCATGGTGCAGCATCCATGAGTTGTGTTGCCACAAATCTGGACGTTTTCGGCGGATACTCTCACGCAAACGCTTCATGACGCCTAAATAATATTCTTTATTCACTGTTTCTCCCTTTGGAAGGAATTCGGAGTGAACCACACCACGGTAGTCAAAAAAAACTGTCAGCATCACCTTAATTTTGGAGCGACTTTGCCGCGGTTTTTTGGGTATCGGCTCGTTTTCGAGACGCCATTCTGAAGACTGTTGGCTTGTTTGCATGTCGTACTCATAAACCCATGTCTCGTCGCCAGTTATTATACGTTTCATAAAGGTCGGATCCATAGAAGCTCGGGAAACCATGTCTTCAGCGACATGCTTTCGCTGCGCTCTTTGAACAAAATTGAGCTCTTTTGGAACTAGTCGAGCGGCGACGCGTTTCATGCCTAAAACGTCAATGAGAATGTAGTGGACGGACTTAAAAGATATGTTCACCTCACTAGCCAACTCTCTCAGACTCATACGTCGATTTTCGAGCACTAGCTTCTTGATTTTGTCGATGTTTTCTTTGGTCGTAGCGGTTGAAGGTCTACCAGAACGAGGCAAGTCTACTACTATTTCTTGGCCTTCTTTAAAAGCCTTATACCATTAATAAGCCCTTGTTTTCGATATACACGATTCGCCGTAGATATTTCGCAACATTTTTAGTGATTCACCACATGAAATATCATACGAAACACAAAATTTAAGGCACACTCTTTGTTCAACAATATTTTCCATTGTAAAAATCGCCGAGAACTCAAAACTATGACCAACAAAAAGTGTAGTTTAAAACAAATTAAATGACAGATCCCGCTCAAACTTTGTGCGCTAAATCAGTACAGTGCTACCAACATGCAGTAAAAAAATTAGAACGACCTCTTTTACGCGGGTCTTTTTATTGACATATTCCCGATACTTTTTACACAGAGTAGTATATTCTGGCAGTAAATATTTAATTTTGAAGGACTTTTGTTTTAGTAAAAAATAATTCAACATACATTATCAATAGAAACAGGCAGAAGATGGGTAACAGCATCTTTCTGATAACAACAATAGTACAATTAAAAAACTGCGGTTGCCAACCCGCTCGCCAAGCGTGACAACTATGGCAAACATGATGAAAATTACGAAAAGATAGCCCCCAGTCCCCGGCGACCCCACTATTCCTGGCTACGGTGGTGACCATGGTAACGGCGGGGCAGGGAATGCTAAGAATCGCCGGTGAAAGTTCGATTGCCACCTAAGACGACTCGACCTGGCAACATACAACGCACACACCCTGAGGTTTGACGAGAAGATCCTAAAGCTGGAAAGAAACATAGACAAGTTGCGCTGATATATTATAGGTTATTATCTAAGGCCCGAAGAAAGGAGGAGGACACGGTAATCCTCGAATCTGGCAACTTGTTTTATCACCGGAAGGGCGACCATCTGTCCCAACGAGGTGTTGGATTTATCGTCCACAAATCTCTCGTTAACAACGTTGTAAAGATTGGGAGTGTGTCGACGAGGATTGCGTACCTTATACTCTGAATCACCAAACGGTATTCGTTAAAGGTTGAAGGATCCATGTTTACGCACAAACCTCGGCACACCGCGATGGGGAGGTGGAGGATATATTTGAGGATATCTCTAAAGCTGCACAAAAATACTACGAGCAGACAGTAGAGCTTGTTATTGTGCCACACAGAATTCAAATGGGTCAGGAATTTCTACTCATGCACGATAATGCTCCTTCCCACTTGCGCCGCTGGTGTCGGCCGCTCTCCAAGACCTCGATATTCAAGTTTTGCAAAGACCTGCATAGTCGCCCGCTTTAAATATTCCGCCAAATTTGTCGACGGAATAACAGCTTTACGAAAACTTGCAAAGAACATGGGACCTCATACCGCAGCGAGGCATTGACAATTTAATTTTAAGTATGAACAATTAGTGCCCATGTGTAATTAATGTAAGAGGTGGCAACACATTATTTATAATTAGATTTTATAAGATTTTTTCAATTTTCATTAAAATCAATAGTTCTATAAGTGATGTGTTTATATTATGTACGTAATAATGTCCTCCAGAACAAATTTCAGTCACAATGGCCAGTCTCAACGGAGACTAGTCATCTTCGCGTAACAAGATTATAGTGACCGAGCACAGATTAAATAATACTACTAAGTAACAGATATCACTTCACACATCATTCCCAAACAAAGGCGAAAATACCTACGGTATATTAGCCCACAAATTTTTAATAATAATCCCAGACGTTAACTGCAAGCAGAGTTGAGGGCGATTTGCCCACCGCGCGACCTTTTTTCATCGAGCAAACGCGCAAGTGTTGTACAAAGGTGATAAAATGAATGAAACACTAGAAATAATGAAATAATTATTTTATTTATTTGATAAACAAATATGCTAGCGTTTTATTAAATCATAAATAGCTTTATTTCCTTCTCTAATTCTTTATTATTCAACTTAACCCCACTGCTACTTGTAGTCTTAGGAGTGATTCAAGGTTAAAATTTTTCAGAAGTTTATTCAAGAAGTGATTAAAGTTAGTTTGCGGTTGTTTCGGTCCGATTTTTGGTACGTTTATATTGTATTAAGTTACTTAATACATATATAAATTATATTTAATTTAGTTATGTTTATTTTTCTTGTATTTTCTTACCACTTTGGTGGTGGGGGGGGGGGGGGGACTTAAATTTTAATTTTTAGTTTAGCAGTGTCACAGATGAAAGTGACGTGACTCCTATAAATTAAAAATTATATTCTATCTGTTAAAATAAAAATAATAACACTCCAAAAAATATTTTCATTCATGATAAGAATTAAGACAATTGTTAAATAAATGTAGCCCTTAAGCTTAGTTGAGTAAGAGCCTAATTCGAATGTATTCCATTTTAATGCGTCATTTACTTCATTCTATAGGTTTTTTTATGGAACAAATTGGTTGACACTTAACTGTTATTTTTTGCGACAGTATTATGGCCATCGGCCATCTAGCGTCTATTTTAGACGCTAGATGGCCGAAAGTAATAATAGTAAAACTAATTTAATAAAAATCGGTAAGTCATGAAATAGTGAATTTTAATAAATGGATCAGACATTGTGATAATTTTATTCATTATGGTTAATTTTATTTATTTATTAAATGTGTTATTTAATTTTAATTGTTTATTTTAATAGTTAAAAATTAAATTATAAAACTAAAATTAAAATTAGTTAAATTATATATTTAAAGCGCGGCATTAAAGCGATACCTTGAGCGAGTGACGGAGCCCTGGCCCGAATATATGCGCAAGCAGAGATGCACTCCCTGTTCCTTTACACTCATAGTCCAACGGGACCGTAATTCTACACGAACGGAGAGCAATCAAGCGCAGGACTGATGGCTTTACGTTCTTTTCGAGGTTCTGGGGGTAAAACAACGCCAACAACGGCCGATAATTACTTGGTAGAAAAACTTAATAACTAATTTTTGTTTACCCGACCCGGGATTCGAACTCGAGACCTCGTGTCAGTAGTCGCGTTTACATTTGAACCCCATGTTCAGGGTTCCATTTCCGTTCACAACCAGTTTATAAGTAAAGCGTAATATTTTTTAACCATCTGTAATGGTTACCCAAAACTTTAGGTCGCCACTTGAAAACGTGCCTCTAGCAGCGATTCAAGGTCTCAGCCAGTTACTGATGGAGTTAGAACATCTGGATAAAGAGTTTGATCGGGAACTACTTTCGATATCGCAAAAGATCCGTCCATTCATGAACACGGACTGCTCGCAACTTAGAGAGAGCTCCATACGGCTGTTCGGCATCATCGCGGGCAAAGTCTCCTCGGAAGCTCTGGCGGACCAGGCGGTCGGTTCGCTGCCTTGCTTCCTGCTGCATTTGTGTGATAGCAATCCTGCGGTTGTGCGGGTGAGTAAAAATAATTTATATTTCTACTTTTAAAAAGTTAAAAAAATAATTAGGGTGCACTGGGGTAATTCCGACGGGAATTTTTACGAGATGACTAGAGGTCTATATTTCGGTTAGTTAGGTAAAGTAGTTTCATATTTACTGACAATAGTATGCGACTTCTGTTAACTTAATGAAAAGATTTAACCTATGGATATATTAGATTAATAAATATGTAGTTGGATTCACTAAATAGAGCATTTTGAATTATTGGTTTATAATTTTTTGGTATAGGGGAAATTACGAACTATCTTGGGGTTATTCCGAAATTATTCAAAACTTGATTTTATTGTTCTTTGACCGATGGTTTACATTTCTTTTTCAATCGTATTTAACCCTTACACAAAATATCATGAGTTTTAGTAATAGTATCGCTAATATCATTTCTTATGGTCTTGTATTTCGGAATTACCCCTAGAAGAGACTGTGGTTCTCAACATTTCAGTTCAAACTAGAAAAAATGTCACAGTTGTCATTGAAATTGCCGTAGAAGTGAGCTGACAATGATTTGATAGTTCTGACAGATCTCTGCACGGAATAGAGTAGTAGTAGTAGATATAGAATAACAATGTTGTTATGTTTTAATAATTTAAATTATTATTATAAATTAATATTATTATTTTAATCCCGATAAAAATTAATAAAATGTCTGCAGAATTTTAAAAATTTGTACATTACCAAAAATTAACTATAAACGTGTTGCTTTTAGCAGGGGTTAATGCTTTTATGAAATTTAACGGTCAATTAAGAGATGAGCTGAAACTGTAGATACTTGAAGAAATGAAGCATAGATAGAGATTTTTATAAAGATACCTTTTATTCATTGCTTTTTGCAAAATAACATAAACTTTATTCATATATTATTGTCTTACACTTAAATCAGTCATCCTTAAAAATGTTAAATCAAAGTAGGAACTTACGGTCACGACCACCATTTTCATTTTCTTTTGCTATAAAGTACTTAAGTACTATCCTTATCAAAAAAAAAACATAAATTATAAAACTAAAATTATAAAATGCTTTAAATATAACAACATTTTTTAGAATATTGTAAAAATATCGCATTTATATAATAATGCTATAAAATCACTGTTACATAATCAGTCAAAGTAAATTGTATCTTCATTATTAAGTAAGTAATATTCTTTTTCATTATATTTTTTTAAATCTATCTTCTTCACTATTAATGACTTTGGAACTTTATCAATATCCTTTCTTTTAGTCGTTATAAAGGTAAGGCGCTGTTGTGGTCTCACTGTTTTTAGAAAATTGACAGTGAAGTATATTTCTTCATTTTTTATTATATTTTCTATGAACCCCACAAAATACTTCCATTTATTCCTTATCAAATATCTGACAAGTACTGAATCATTTAATTGGTAATTTTCCTTCATAGCAAGGTTCTCTTCTGGAGTCTCGCATAATATTTCTTTACTTTCCCGTTTAAGTAGCAGTTGTTCATCTTTGTCCTTTTCTTTCGAGAGTTCTCTAGTCTTCATATTTTTTTCTTTAGTTAAAACATCAATGTCACATTCGTAATTTCTTTCAATGTGTGTTTCTTCTTTATTTTGTTCGACTTTTTCGTCCACTTTGTTTTCTTTCCCTTTACTTCTTTTGCCTACACCTTTACCTTTAATACAGAGAGGATTTAAATTCTTGCTAGTGAGTATATTTTCATCGGTTAAATTTTCACAATTTTTATTTTTTTTACCATATTTCACATTTTTTGTTGTTTTTTGTGACCTTAGTTCTTCGTGGTATATTTGAAAATCATTTTCAGAGTATTCATCCGTCAATTCTTCAAAATCAAAACATTCAATAATATCAGAATAACTATGTTCGCTCATAATGTCGGATACACTAGTTATGCTGTCAAGTGAAAGCTGGCGTTTTCGTTTCTTCTTATTTTTTATGCCTGAAGGGCCTGGATGTTGTTTTTGTTGCTGTGCTGTAAATATTGTTATTTCAGAATCTTTCTTATTTTTTACTCTTGCTGTTCTTTTTTTGTAAATATTACTGGGGTTTGCTATCGCTTTCTTAGCTTTTATCGTTTCTTCTAAAATTTTCTTACCCATTGTTGCAGTTATTACTTCAGCACCTTTAGTGACACGTTTCTTTTTCGTCCGTTTATTATCTTTTTTGTCCTGTTGTATTTTTCTTAAAAGCAGTTCTTCGAATGTGCATGATGGCTCGGGTAGTAATTGAGCTTGAAGTAACTGTTGAGGTGCTTTTTTGATCATAACGTTTGAGATTACTTTTATTTTTGATAAATTTTGAGTTGATGTTTGATTAGAATTTTGTAAACATATAGGTATTTGGGATGGCTGATTTGCGACAAAACGCAATGTCTGGATATCAGATTTCGATACTTGAGACAACAAGGTATCCTTATCAGTGTTTGATGATTTCTGTAAACAAACAGGTAGTTGGGTTGGCTGTTTGGCCACAAAACTCAAGGTTTGGATACTGGACTTTGAAATTTGCGACAGAAAGGTAACGTCATCGG
This sequence comes from Parnassius glacialis, assembly GCA_033319125.1. Classification (NCBI taxonomy): domain Eukaryota; kingdom Metazoa; phylum Arthropoda; class Insecta; order Lepidoptera; family Papilionidae; genus Parnassius; species Parnassius glacialis. The sequence continues at coordinate 48,373,038 of JAVANC010000017.1, forward strand.
TATTTGCATTTTCAAGAGCATCATTAGTTGTTGCAAGTTGACTGTTAAACAAGCCAATACAAATTTCTTGTAGTGATTTCGGTTTTTTTGGTGTCGGTTGTGTGGAAGCAAAATGTTTTTCTGATGTCTTTTTTTGGTACCTTTTGTATGCATCTGGATCATACTTGTCCACAGGTATCACGTGCGCATTAAAAGGGAAAATTCCAGCTTTTCTAAATCCACTTTTGATAACATTGGGGTTTGTTTCTCTCCAAGTATCTGCCAGCGCTTGAGCGAAAACTTTTTTTGGCATTTTCATGCCAACATTGCGACGTTGCCACTCTACCAGTTTGGCATCCCATATTGACTTGAATGACTTAAATACTGCTATATCAAGAGGCTGCAGCAAATGTGATGTGTGTGGCGGTAGTTTAAGAATTGTAATACGGTTTCGTATTGCCAGCTCCACAACACTTACATGGACGTGAGTTGAGTGACCATCATAAACAATAAGAACTGGGCGCTCCTCGCCCAGACTTGGGATAAGAACTTTTTCTATATAATTATAGAAGATGTCTGTTTCCATCCACCCTTTAGTACTGGCTGCATACGATAATTCGAAATCGTAATCACCACCAACCAGTTCAGCCATCCACTGATCCCAAACAAATTTGCCTTTAAATACAATCAAAGGCGGCAACTTCTTGCCACTAGCGCTTGCGCCTGTCAACATGGTGATATTTTCTTTTCCACTCCCATGGGTGGTCCTCGCACAAGGTTTATTTATTTGTCCACATACTTTTGTTCTGGATGGATCCAGGCATAACGACGTTTCGTCTAAGTTCCAAATGAGTTGGGGACTTTCAAAAAGATCCAAATCTTTTAAAGTATTTTCGAGCAAATTGAAATATTCACCAATGACGAATGGATCTGTCATTTTTCTTCTTACGAATTCTACACACTGTGCTTTTTTAATCGATAATCTATGACGTTTCCGGAAATTAATGAACCAGTCTGTGCCTGGGACATTATTTTTAAATGGTGTTTGAATCTTATTCACCCGCACATATTCAGCGACAAGCTCCATAACTTCAAACCTAGACAGACCATAGCCCCATTTTTCCATAATTCTGACAGTTTCTGCTAATTTTTTCTCATCTTCTTGGTGTATAACGGTTGGTCTACCTGCATTTGGTCTGGTAAATTCTTTACCTTTTTTTAAGTTTTCATGAAGAGTCGTCATTGGAATTTTGTACTCTTGCGCTGCTCTATATTGCGTAAGTTCTCCATTTTTTACCTTTGCGATTGCTTGAGCTAAATCTTGTGGAGTGTATGATTTAATTTTCTTTCTTATGTAAGTCCGAGGCATAATGGCTCTGAAAAAGAAATGATTACCTAATTACTTAACATATACGTCACGCCTGTATTTCCCGAAGGATCGGGAATATATTAATTTTAAATTACAATGTTATTTAAAACAGAAACTTTAAAATAAGTTAAAACCGCCTTCAAAAAGAACGCAAAGTGTGTGAAACAGTTTAGGAAGACGATGCTGGAAGTTGATGGTTTGATTTGGTTTATAAGGTACCAAATTTCGAAACTGCCTCACACAGATTATTTTGTTTTTTTGTTTTTGAAGACGGTATTAACTTTTTTATTTTTATTTGGAGTGTCTTACACATACCACTTTTTTCTGTTAATTAATACATAGGCGAAGTAAATTAAATGTCATTTATTGAAGCCGATTAACCCACTCGTTGCAGCAATTTTAAAAAACAATTCAACCAAAGTTAAAAAAATATGGAACAACCCCGTTTCCTTTTCCAAATAAAAAAACGAATAATTAAAATCTGTTCGTTAATCGGCGAAGAAATCGTGTAAAATACACACAAAACAGATATACAGTCGAATTACAATTACCTTCTTTTTGAGGTCGGTTAAAAAGTAATAATTAGTAATATAGAATCATTATCTACAATAAAACCAAGTTTTCCAACAAACTCCGAAATAATCATCAAATCATATGATCGTACAGATTGAGAATCACTGTCAATTACTATGGAAAAACTAAGTGGGGTTATTGCGGAATGATTATACCTCGGAATCACCCCAGAGGGGTATATACGAAAAAATATTGATAACACAGCTAGGACGTTGTTTTCCTCTCACGAATTCGCTAAAAACTACAAAGTATCGTAAAAACAAGCACTTATTCAAATAACTTACCAGAATTCCGAGATAAATATGTTGGGGTTATTGCGAATCAACAAAAATGGCGCGAAAAACACTCTTTTGACAAAACTTGATGCTACGCACGTAATGTTGACACTAGCTTCTCACGACGACTAATGCGGCTAGGATAATCAAGATGGCCTCTAAACCAATGTTGCCAATAGGAAAATATCGCTACGATTATTAGAATCTTTGAACTTTCGGAATATACCCTTTTTCGGAATTACCCCAGTGCACCCTAGTTATAAAGTTCTTAGACATACAAATGAGGAGATCCGCAGTAGAAATCCTGAGTTACCGACATAGACCAACGTATCAATAATTTGAAGTAGCAACGGGCCAGCTATATAGCTCTAAGAATCGACAAACGACGGGAAAGAAAGGTACTAGAGTGGCAGCCTCGTACCGGTAATCGAAGTGTTCGGTGATTCATTGGAGTGACGAGCTGATAAGAAAGCAAGAAGTCTACGGATACAGGCGACACTCCTTCCTTATTTGATTGATATTTTGTGCGACAAAAAACGCAGAATGGACTTAATCGTAATATTTATTTTATGGAACTTGTTGTCACTCACAAATAATTCTTCATTCCAGGCTAGTAAGTTCACTCTCCGCGAGGTGTTCAAGACGTTCCCGGCGAAGAAGTCGAACGAGTTCGTGCAGATGCACCTAGTGGACGAGGGCCGGCTGTTCCTGGACGAGTTCCTGTGCGCGCTGCTGCGGCTGCTGGCCGACGAGATGCCGGCCTCCGTGCCCGCGTGCCTGCAGGCCGCAGTCAACTACTTGCACTGCGCACGCGAGGACATGAAGCCGCATCCGCCTTTGTTGCTTGGTGAGTTGCGGCTAATTTTTAACCTTTAATCAGACCAAAAAAGAAAGAAACACGTAGAGCTGCTGCACTACATTTTGAATGACGTAAAAGCCGAGCCAAAATTACGCTCTTGTAAGAATGCGCGTTTAAGTACATGCATCTAAAATCATTTCCAACCAACATCATGTTTTTTAAGTAGGTACATATGTGTGCGTTAGTGTTGCCCAAAATCGGTCTTGGTCTTGTTCTTGCATTTTTGCAAGACCAAGACCAAGAACAAGACCGCCTATTTTTAGCAAGACCAAGACCAAGATCGACCGTGCAAGATTTGCGCAAGAACAAGTCTAAGCTTGCGAGACTCTTGCGTCTTGCAGTTAGAGCTGAGTATCGTTTCAAGGAGTATAGGAGTTCGGGTATACGCTTAGAGACTCTATGAGACGCAAAAAAATATAATAAAAAAAATGGAAAATTGGACTTATGCGCATTACGAACAATACCATAACATACATAGCGAATGAAAATATTCAGTAAAAGAAAAAAGAGTGCATCCCTAGTTTTGACCAACGGCACTTTGATAGTGCGCGGCGTCTTGTTGTCGGCATCATCAAAGGTCGGATACTAAACTGTCAAAGAAATTGTGCAGCTATTCGAAAGTACAAGGTCAAGATAAACGTGCCGGCGGCTACTATTGATATGGCATACAATCGTCGCCGCCGCGCCGTACGCGCTACATTTGACACTGTTTGATTGCCGCCACAGAGTACATGTTCCAAAGAATAAAATAAGTTTCCGGTTGCTCAGAATGGACACGAATACATTATGCTGATCTGGCAAGGAATATTGTAATTAGATGTGAGGATGATGTAAGGGATGTAAGGATAGATAGATATCATAATAATTTATTCTAGTAAGTAATTATTATAATATTAACTATATGGGTTTATAATAATTACTTCTTATTATTATTATTACCTAATAGATAAACATGTTCCATAAATTCACTGCAAATCTCAACTTTTGGAAGTGTGTGTTTTTAAAACACAAAGTGCTCGAATATTTGATAAATATTGTAGACACTTTTAAAACACTTGAAATGTGTAAAAATGGATTTGGATCTTGTCTTCAAGGCTTAGTTATTAACGGGTTGAAGGAGTACCTAAGTAAACCCAGAGCCGCCAGCTCGGAAGTAATAGGCTAATAGGTCATTGCGAGACTTACGAGACTTGCTGCAAGACTAAGACCAAGACCAAGACTGGGAGCGCAATACCAACACCAAGACCAAGGCCAGGAGTATTGGCGCAAGACCAAGACCAAGACTTGCTAAGTCTCGGCTTGTTCTTGCATTTGGGCAACACTAGTGTGCGTCCAGAAGTGAACTTTTTCGCGCTCTGTGCAAGAAAGAAGAAATGTGTGTATGAGTGCGTATTAGGGTTTGGGAATTCTCGACAATTTCAAAGTCCCAGGACACGAGACAGCATATAATCGAATTCCCGGGACTTCAAGACTTTTGGAAAAAAAATGTTTTTTTTTTAAAGAGGAGTAAGCATTTATTGACGAATTTTAATTGAGTTCATTTCTGGTGAATATTATTAAAAAGGCAATTTTTTGTAAAAATGAACATTTATTAAACAGAAAATTAAATTTTAAAAACTTTAACGTTAATTTCAGTCTTAATAATTGCTTCATTTATTTCTTTCAATCACACACAGGTTCACTTTTAAGCAGTTAAATCTTATAGTTACAAAACGAACTTAGTTAAAAATCATACTAACTCTTAATAACTTTACTATTATCTAGTGATTCTAGTTCTAACCATTGGTCATAATCACAACATTGTTAATTCTCATAATCACAGATTTGTTTCATAATTAAATAATCTAAATATAAATAATAAACAGACTTATAAATCAGTATTTTAGATTTCTTTGATCTTTGCTGATTTAATAAAATAGGCTTTTAAAAAATTCTGAGCGTCAATAGCTTTGTCTGACAATCTGTTTCCGATTTTTGTAATAATGCCACTGGACAAGGAGAACACTCGTTTTTAACAGATGTCGGTTTATTTGTGTTTAAGGCTTTATACAGTAGTTCCAAATTTTCCGTACCTTTACCGGTTGCTTCAAACAACTGAAACTCTTTTTTTAATGTTGCTCTTTTTTTTTACAAAATCTCGAGTACATTTTCTTGGATATTTTTATTGCTTGTTCCATTTGAATTACAAAAGATTCGTCAGGCTCGTTGTGTACTAGAGAGCTACTAGTATTAGGTTTAGCGCCCATTATCAACATCTGGTGTCAGGATACTAGGGATATTTTCGAAAAGCCTACAATACAGTTCTTCCGCAAAGCCAGTTTTACTAATATTCGAAGTAAAAACGTCGGTGTTTTGAGGCAAACGCATTTATTGTGTTGTGTACTCGTCAGTTACGTAGTAGACCAAGTAATTATTAATTAAACTAACAGATGGCACTAGGCTCCTTCAAGTATTTAAAATAAAAATGATTACATAACAATTTTGACAATCTTGTCTCATCTCGAGTCTCGACCCGAAAGTCCCGGGACTCGAGACAACTAAAATTACAATAACTCACGAGACTTCGACACACGAGACGTCCCGGGACCCAAACCCTAGTGCGTATCAAGTAATCTTGTACCTGATCGGTCATTTTAAAGATCGCTGATCTCTGCCCTGTTATGATTAGTTCTTAGCTCTATTCGGTCATCAGTACCACTATCCAGTTTAAATTGTAAAAATAGACGTTATGTCATTGACATACCTAATTTGTATCTTTCTTTAAGGTGAAAGCTTCAGGGTGGGCCACGAAATTCAAATTTTCTTACGTGTTTTGCAATTTGCAGGTCAGTGTCAGGTAGTATGTTTAACAAAATATGATTCGCGAGCGTAACGAGTATGTATTTATAGAGTTATTATCATTATAATCATCAGGGTGGGGTCCGAGCCCTTTTAGGCAAAAAAGCGCCCATATGTGCGTGGTGCAGATGATGCGTTATGTATTCACTGTACGAGCAAGTACATGGTATTTTTATAGTTTAGGAAATATGCTGATATTGAGCCTGCGCGCGCGTCACGTTCAGTGCAATTACATTTATATATATAACATTTTATTCATAAATATTGTTAGTGCAATAAACACTACGGGATCGGACACAGTTTTAATTACCACATCCCGTAACGTAGATACAACCTACATCGACATCCTACACATCAATTATATGTAGAAGATTATAAATCAAAAACCTCCCCCTACATTCACCAAAAAGGCCTATTTTAAGTGAACTTAAATTCTTCTTGATGTGATATGTGAATTCAAACTTCGGTATTTTCAGGACTTCTCTACGCAGAACTCTACCGCCTCAAAGAGAAGACTTTCGAAGACACAGATTTAGACCCGGATATAACGAAGAGTGCGCGCACCCGCTTATTGCTGCTAATAAAAGATTCAAACCCGCTAGTTAGACAGAATTCTGCTATGGCGCTTGCGAATATATGTTTGGTTTGCGCCTATGATGGATGACCAGGGGGCTACGTGTCCAATACAACGGTATTGAGAATGGTCGAACTGAAGGAGGGTAGATATTTACTAAGGATTAACGAACGCGATCTGAAAACTTTACAACGTTTGCGGCGACATTAAAATAGCGTTTAATTATGGAATTAGTAGGCCTTCATTTTTGCATTGATCAGCGTTTTGTGTCATAAATCATAATATATTAAATGTAAAAAAGAAACACCGAGGCCTCTATTTTTAAGTGACAATATTATTATTATTAATAATAATAAATATTTGACTTAAGCCGTAAAAAGTTTGAAATATTTTGCAAATTTTTTATAATAATATTGTCTAGGTGGTAGGACTAGGACTACTTTTCTGTCTAGGCAAAGCATTTGTACGTATCTAGCTGGTAGGACTTTTATCTGTTTAGGGCCCGTATTAATAAACGTTATTCAACGACGAACTCAAGTGCGTAATCATTTGATACGCTCTCATTACGATATCAGCATCTCAAGATCGTTGCTAATTAATAAACACATAAAAACGGTATCTCAAAACGCTGTACTTAGGAATATTGTTCTGTGACTTGCTCTCAAGTACACACACTTGAGAGTCGAGTTTCGTTTATTAATCAGTGTGGCACTCAGCTGATATCGTAAACCTAAACCGCATCTTGAGATATGTTTATTAATGAGATCATAACCTTAAGATTGTACTCAAGTGCGTGTACTTGAGCTGAGTAACGTTTATTAATACGGGCCTAGGCTTCCGTCTGGGTAGGTCCCCTCTAACCTTTTGCTGCTGCCAAGTACAAGTGCGTACATTGATGTGTTGCGCTATGAAGAGGGAGCCAATACAACTGGTTGTGAGGCTGGCCATCTTGGGCCTCAGAGGTGACAACGCTTCTGTAGGCTTCTTTATTTGAAGTTGGTTCCAGGTGTCCATGGGCTGCAGTGGTCACTTACCGTCAGATGGAGTTTTGGTCCGCTTGTCACTTCAATTTTATGATATATATGAAAAGAACAAAAAAAAAACTAGAAATAGGCGACGTATACCTGTTCATGTCGACTATACCGTCGTAACACTTTTATTTACATTTTTATATCTAATCCTTTTCCCTATACCAATACTAATTCGAATATTTTTTCTTTAGTTTAAGCTATTACTATAATAAATAGTAATTGACACATTCATTTTACAATTTTTATTTACCATAGAATTAGATTCATAACACAGTTCTGCCTTAATACAATTAAAGTTAGATCTCAAGAAAGTTATTAATGTTAGTTGGCTAGATGTATACGTGTTAACATTATATATAACAAAATACTGCGTTCACTTACTAAAATTCATAGACACTATAGATCATATTACGGTAGTCGTGTTTTTCAACATCAAAGTTTAAAAAAAGCGATATATATGTACTCTTTAAGAAATGTATTCTTGGCCTTTAAAAGCTTTGAAAATAAAAAATAAATATTTACGGATTTAATTAATAGTGGACAGACTGAAAAAAGAGGTTAATTCAAATTTTAAATAAGAAATATTTACATTTCAGTGTTGTATAAATTTAAGAATATAACTATAATCTTTATAATTGTATATTCACTTACTTATTTATATGTAGTGGGTAGTGGATACTGTTAACTACAATAAACTATTTTAAGACTATAGATTAAAATGCAATGAACTTTAAATAAAAAAGAAAATATAACGTTTAAGTACCTAATCACTTTTTAAATTTTGTTGTTAATTGTTATTTTTTGTGATATTTAGTTTAAGATTTAATATATTATGTTTACTTTACCAGTCTCTGTAAATTTACTGGTGGCTATAGGTGTCAAATATGCGGCGAATGAAGGCATACAATCAACAATTGTGATCACCAATCGGTCAGCCAAGTGTGGCGGTTATATGTTTGACCCTATTGTCCTGTTTGTCCATTGTAATGAGAAAGGCCTATGTTCACTAATGGACTGTTATAGGCTGGTATATAAGGAAAGATACTAATGTAAACGTCATGTTAGTTTAATCCATTTATAAGAGGTTTATTAAAAATTTTGACATGTTTACGTTACGTTATTTTATACAAAATAGTTATTTGAAGTATAATTCTTATTATTTATTTATACCCCGAAAAATAATGAGTTTCAATGGATATTTCATTCTTTCTATAAAATTTGCCCACCATTATTTAAAATCTAGAATATCCCGTTTTCACCATACTAACTGTGAAATGGATATTGAAATAATTCTACAGATATTCGTGGATTGGTACTATTTATCTCTTTTTTAATACTTTCTTCACAGTGCCAAATTACGTTATCATTAGCATTTGCAACAAGTCAGTGACATGTTTGGTTTCTTAATGACATTCGATCGGCCGTATCCTCTCTGTTTCATGCACCATATTGATTATCACAGTAATTGTCTTACTTATGGAACAGTGTTACTGCAACACCACCCTCTCTGTCTCATATAAAACATTTTATTATCACAGATATTGTATTACGGCTCTATATCTTTTGCTTTCGCTAAAAAACAATTATAAAACAATTATGTCTTATTTTTTATTGAGACCATAAAAAGCCCACTGCTGTAAGCCCTGTGCTGTATAATGTCGCCACCTATGCCAAGAAATCTTTCTATGGTTTCCCATAGTCGCCCATTACGACAACACCCAAGAAACGACGGTTATTTTTCAAGGAGTAGCCAAATTTTAAATTTAAGTTTAAATATATAAATATTGATATACCGTTATTGCAGTATGTGAAAATACGAGTAAATACTTACGGCTTCTACTTGTATTTGAAATTATCCCAAATTAAATGTGATTTATGGGCGCAGTAAAATCAGTCAAAATAAATAAACCTAGCAAGCTAACAGCATAGCAAAGTGGCGAAGCAATCAGCTTTGTAGCGGTTTCTAACGGTTGCCGTTGAGCAATCAGTTTCAAAATAGGAGGTTCAGATGCCTGGGTGATCAGTAATCGATTGCTGAAAACAGAATTTGAAAATTCGAAACCGTTCTCGAGATAATCGTGGGACAGACGGACGGACAGACGGACAGACGGACAGACATCGTGAAATCAATAAGTGACTTCGCAAGCTTCGCCACTTAATAATGCATTACCACACATTTTGAATTTAAAAGATAAAAAGGACAAAATGTTCGAGTTTTTTTTAACTTTTCTTCACCATTTGTCCTTGTATATACTTTATATTTTCAAACTTTTATCTTTATATTCTTAGTTTTTACCTTAGCGTGAATGATCTCTTGCACTAAGTTGTAGCTTATCACATTTTTCCTCCCCTTTGTGCTGATATTCCTATACGATTGTGTTTTAACTATGACTAAATGAATTTTTGTTTGCATGCAAGTTGAAATATGTTCGATATTGTTTTCGATGGAAATTTATATTAAATATTAATAAAATTGATACATATTATTAATATCTCTGGACCCTTTATTTATAAAAACATGGCAACAAAAATATTGATTATTAGAGTTATTTTATTTTCAATTAAATTGTTTAAATTATTTATATTTCAATAAAGCTTATATTAGTTAGTTGAATTTTTAATCCACTAATTGTTAATATTTTTAGTTATTTAGACACTTCCAGAATGTTGGAAAAACATGTATTTGTTTTAGTCAAACATCGAAGCTCCGGCGCTCCTACCTTCAAAGTCAAAGTGCAAGGACTTTGACAAATACTATAAGTCAAACCTCAGGTCTGACATAAAGTCTTTGTCAAAGTCCAAATAAATGACGTTTTTCTGCCTTAGACTAACGAGTTTTTGTCTAACCTTAAATGAAACATCATCATTCTCTAAACCATTTCCCATTATCTGGGGTCGGCGCAGTGAATCTTTTTGTTCCATTCCTCTCTATCAGCCGTCATTTCCATACTTACTCCTTTCATTCTCATATCACTCTTCACACAATCGATCCATCTTTTATTCGGCCTTCCTCTGCCCGTGTGTCCCTCTACATTCATATTCAACACTCGTCTTGTGACATGACTTTCATTCCTCCGCATCACATGCCCAAACCATGCCAATCTGCTTCCTCTCACCTTTTCTACCACTGGCGCTACTTTCAGGCTTCCTCTTATATACTCATTCCTTATCTTATCCATCCTTGTCACACCACACATCCATCGTAACATTCTCATTTCATTCGCATGCAGTCTATTTTCATCCTTCTTCTTGACGGCCCAGCATTCACTTCCATACATGACGACAGGTCGGATGATCGATTTGTAAATTTTCCCCTTCAGCCTTATTGGCATTCGGGGATCGCACGTTGTGGCTGTGACCTGTCGCCATTTCATCCACCCTGCGTTAATCCTATGCTGCACAGCTCTATCTATTCCGCCGTCGCCTTGAATGAGGGAACCGAGGTACTTGACATCTGAGCAGATAGGCAGTATAGCGCCATCCAACGACATGGGTACAGGACTGGAAAGACCGCCGAAATTACAGCACAGATATTCGGTTTTGGATCTGCTGATCTTCAAGCCAACACTTTCCAGCCTCCGTTGCCACCCCGTCAGTCTGCTCTGTACCTCGATGCCTTCTTCCCCGACAAGCACGATGTCATCGGCAAAGAGCATGCACCAGGGTGCCTCATCCTGCAGGTCCGACGTCAAAGCGTCCATAATCAGTAGGAAGAGGTAAGGGCTCAATGCCGACCCTTGGTGCAGCCCTACCGCCACATCGATACTGCCCGTAGTTCCCGCGGCAGATCGTACACATGTACGGGATGCTCTGTACATAGCACGGACTAACCTCACATACTTCCCAGGCATACCTTTCATCTTTAACGCCCACCACAAAACCCCACGGGGAACCCGATCGTACGCCTTTTCAAGGTCGACAAAAACCATGTGCAGATCTTTATGCACGCGCTTGTACTTTTCGCACAATTGGCGTAATGCGAAAATGGCATCTGTCGTACCTCGACCGGGCATGAATCCGAACTGGTTTTGTGTTATCTCACACTCTTCTCTCATTCTTCTCTCTATTATTCTTTCCCAGACTTTCATCGTATGTGACATGAGTTTTATTCCCCGGTAACTGCTGCAGTTTTGAACGTCTCCTTTGTTTTTAAAAATGGGGACCAGTATACTACTGCACCATTCCTCAGGTATTTGTTCTTCCTGCAACAATTTACCGAAAAATAAACTCAACCACTTCCATCCATCCGCCCTCAGCAACTTCCACACTTCTACTGGTATTCCATCTGGGCCGACCGCCTTCCCATTCTTCATATTCCTAACAGCCATTTTTACTTCTTCCACACTAATTTCTCTCACTAAGCCCATATTCACTGGTGGGTTTTCAAGCATACCATTCCATTCATTCTCCTCATTCATCAATTTCTCAAAATACTCCTTCCATCGCTTCTTTATACTTTCATCGTCAGTCAAAATCCTTCCAAGATCATCTTTTATACATTTTACATGTGAAACATCTCTTCCATTCCTTTCTCTCGCTCTTGCAATTTGAAAAAGTCGTTTTTGACCTTCGGGGCTTTCAAGGGACCGATATAATTTATCTTGCGCCTCTGCCCTACAAATAGCAACTTCCTTCTTCGCTCTCTTCTTACATTCTTTATACGCCCCTCTCTTACTTTCTTTTATGGATTCATTCTGGTCTTCTACGCTCTGCCATTCTTTAAAGGCATTTTTCTTTTCTCTCAAAACTTCTCTAATACTTTCACTCCACCACCACCCATCCTTATCTATCATACGCTTCCCTTTTGTTTCTCCTAACACCTTCCTTGCCACACTTCGGATACAATCAGCCATTTCCTTCCAGCACTCATTCACACTCATTCCTTCCATACCACCCATCTCTATCATCTTGTTTACAACTAGCTCTCTAAATTCACTTGCATACCCCTCCTTATGCAACAAATGCCACTTTATTTTGGGTGGGGGACGATCCTTATGTTTGTTGAGGCGAACAGTTAAGCAGATGTCAGCCAGCAGAATTCGGTGCTGGGATACTAAGTCTAACCTTAAATGAAACAATGTAAAGTAAAATGTAATAATTTTGTTTTCTGAACTGACTGCTCGCCACTGCGACAATTCGTTGTGTATGAATCCCATCTTTAACCATAAATGAATACGAATCGACGTTTGATTGAATTGGCATTAGTCGCTTCTAGGATCGACTAGGCAAAGTGGCAAAGCCGAATCATTTTACTTTCGAACTTTGACTATTAGATAGGTTTTTCTAGGTTTGACTAAAAATACTTTAAATGCCGAAATTGGAATTTATTTCGGGGTTTGCAGAAAGACCTTGGTCAAACCTAGGATAAACCAGTTATTCCGGGAAGAGACTGCATATCGACCTTTGACTATGACATATAAACCAGGTGAGTGGTCCCATTACGTCCCGTGGGTGTGTCTTAAAAGGCCGGCAACACACCTGCAATTCCCCTGGTGTTGCAGTTGTTCATGGGCGGCGGTGTCACTTACCATCATTTTCAGTTTGCTCGCATGCTCGTTTGCCCCCTCCTATAAAAAAGTCTTCCTTTTTCTGCCATTTTCCATATGCCAGAAAATTCTTGAACAATTTCGTTTATGTCATACTTAAAATACCCAGACCAGCGTCAAAGACAATTATTACTACAGTCTTTGATACGCCTGTCAAGCGTGACGATTAGGCAAAACTTTCTTACAACGGGAGAGGCCCACATCTAGTTGTGGACTTTTAGAGGCCGATAAGAAAAAAAAGAAACGCATATTTGATGAAGTCGTAAAGTAGATTCTCCATTATGAAAGAGTTTTGATGCCTCGATACCGCAGTTGCTTAGCATTTGGATGTGATGGTGCGGGACGCGGGTCCGTATCCTGCACGGGAATAGTGTTTGTCTAGGTGACAAAGGCTCTTTTTCTGCCTATAAGTCCGACTGCGTTGGTACCACCCTTTTACCTACCAAATAGTGCGTGCACTGTTGTGTTCTGGTTCGAAGGGTGTAGATTGTCGGAATAATTACAAGGTCTGAGCATTCTTTTTGTTTCATCTCAATCCTCTGAGGCGACAGCGCAAATGTAACGTATCATATTAGTCTGTGTATGTAACCTTCTTTGTTTGAAGTTGGCTCCAGTAGTCACATATCATCAGGTGGACTGAAAGCTAGCTTGTAACATCAGTTTTTTTTTTTAAATGCGTCCAGTTAATACTTCTTAGCTTGTGATTATACTGGCTCAATAACAATACCACAGATCAAATACAAAAAGGTGTTGTAATTAGATTTCACTATGTAATAACGCGTGACAATTTGCGGGGTGAAGGGATGTTAAGCCCCGCCCACTTTACTATCTACATCTACCGATAAATAGTAAAACTACTCAAATCGTTCCATATCGATGTTAGAATGTAGTTTAGCTACTTTGACGATAGAGGGCGGGCTGTTCACAAAATGATTATAAAAATAATATTTTGGCGATTAAAAATTCTTTATGACTGAATGCAAAACAAATTTCAACACCTTTGTATGATTATTTTACCAATACTGAGTTCTACGTAACTTTATATTTTTAGATCCCATGACACAAAGTGTCACCATCTGGTATCGAATATATTTAATTACATTTGAAAGCCGACGCAGAGATTTTTCTAGAACCTTTTTAATAAATTAAGTATAAAATTACTTACAAATGAAATGTGATGTCGTCCATAGCATCAGAGCGTCTATTTGAGTATTTTTTACATAATGAAACACAACACTTTATCCTTACACCGATTTTGCGATTTTCGACACATAAGCGCACAGGACGAACGCTGCCAGTATACCTACTAAGTAAATCCACGCCCACTGTGATGACGTCAGGACCTAGTTAGAATCACAGTGCACAGTTGCTTGTGCCATTTCCTCTTTGTATTTACTTCGTGAACAATACCCATTAGATTAGTACACAGCTGAGCACGTACTGCTGATGGGCGGTAGAAATAGATAAGAGCAGTACCTACCCAGTTGGTAGGTAGGTAGCTACCTAGACAGACAAAGAGTACTGCTTGCCTAGTGTGATAAATATATATGTATAAAATGCCTCCTTAAAAATAAATTCCTCAGCATTGGCATTGGCAACAGATAAAAAAAACAGTGTGAAATGTGAATATATCAAGAATATTAGTTTCTTTCTAGAAAATCTGAACTGAACTTTATTTCTGCTTATTAGTTCGTGTAGTGTAATGAATAGCTAATTCGTTTTCCGGTTATAGTTGTCGTTCACCTGAAAGCTGCATACACAGAGTATATAATCACTACGTTTTAGCTGCATACTAGGCATGAGTTCGATATAATAAAACGGTATGATATGATGCACAAAGAACGGTTTTTACAATAACGCTCCATAGAAGTGAATCCAAACGCAACACAACTAACGTAACTTCTCATAACGTAAAACCATACCATTCGCTTCGTTCCGTTCCGCTATGGAGCAACGTAACTATCAACTTTCGGATATTCGTCGCCTCTCATGACCCTGCTAGTCGTGGAAACGAGACAAAGTGAATATCGAGTGCGTTTATCGTTAGCTGTATGATTGCCAACACCAAATCTTCAAGTCGTTGTATTTAATTAAACTCATTTTTTTTTCAGTTTATCATTTTGCTTAAATAAAAGCGCGTGCGGATTTCCTAAAAATTTGTCCTGTTTTGAACGTTCGAACTTAAGTCGATTTCTGTGATGCCAACTATAACTGCAAAAACGGTAATTAAATTGTGCTTCATATCGATATTTAATTACGGTTTTTACGGTTAATAAAGGTTCAAATCGGTTAGTAAATAAAAACTTCAAAAGCGTTATCATAAAAAAACGATAACGTCCATGCTTACTGCATACACCATTTCTGCGGGTCGCGTCGGCCAAAATCGCGGTTCTTAGTTGACACGCTGTCTAAGCAGTGATACTGATGTTCACTATATTACGATGCGCGGTAGTTCCAAATTTGCATGTGGCAGAAATGTATTTCGGAATGGTGACGACGTTTTAAAAAAATGCATTTGTGCTATCACATAAATTTTTAATTAAAAATAATAAAAAATTAAATTTGCCGCTGTTACAACAACACAATTTAAAATTAAATTTTATCTATTTCTATTGAGCCAAAATACTCTTGTAGCGTCGCAATAGGCGCGCGTCTGTTGCCGGTCCCACGATGTGGATTGCATGCGCCATTCCGGTGACACGTACGGCGGCGTCAGTTTCGGAAGCGGTATCTGTGAAGTTAAAATGTATATGTGTTATAGACCAAGTGATGAATAGGGCGTTATTCATAATCAGGAGATGGGCAGCAACGTTTTCCTAATAACTACTAAAATTTAACAAAATGCCAGTTGCCAACCAGCTTGCCAAGCGTGGCAACTATGGCAAATCCCCCCCCCCCCTATGAGGTAATCTATAGGGGAGGCCTAGTTCAGGATTGGACTTTAATAGGCTGTAACGGAAACGGTATTCATAATGTCCAGACAGTTCGAAAAATGTCCTGTATGAGTAGGCAATAAATGATAAAAATTATTGAAATAAATTGACCGGGCTTTATAAATAAAGTCAGTTACTTATTGGGCAGATTAATGAAAAGAGAGTTACGTTAGGTGCCCGCTAGACAATGTGATAACTGATAAATAATGAAGTATTAGTCCGATTTGACTTGTCATTATTCATATTGCCCGGGCATTATAAATAATGCACCGATTAATCACGTGGTCCAAAAAAATAAGATTTAAATTTTAAATCATGTCGTCTTGACACCGAAGCCAAGATTTAGGTACACGTTGTTCAGTCTTTAATAGATTAGATCAGTGCTGGACATACGAGATCCCTAGTTGAGAAGATTTACCATAACAACACGCAACGAAGAGCGAAGACACCCTGTTACTAGTTTAAACAGATTATATAGTTTTGTTGCGTTTAAAATGGTTAGTCTGATGATTTCCGTAAGACTTTACTAGCGTCACTTTTTTAAGACGTTTTCAAAAATAAGACGCCATAAAATCTGACCTCTAAAATTACCGTTCACCCTCAGATTCTGAACTTTTACCCCGAAACATTTATATGAAACTCGGCGGCTCGGTGGCACAGTAAGCAGTAGTCGGCCTCGCGTTCGAATCTTGCATACAAAATCACAAAATCTCCGGTGGAGGTTCGGTTGCCACCTACGACGAACCGACCTGGCAACATACAACGCACGCACCCTGAGGACTGACGAGAAGATCGTGGAGCTGGAAGAAGAGATAGACAAGTAGCGCTGGCATATATATAGGATTATCCGAAGTCCGAAGAGAGGGGGAGGACACGGTAATCCTCGAATCCGGCAACTTGCTCTATCACCGGGAGGGCGAACATCTGTCCCAAGGGGGTGTCGGATTTATCGTCCACAAGTCTCTCGTTAACAACGTTGTAAATATCGGGAGTGTGTCGACGAGGGTTGCGTACCTTATACTCAGAATCACCAAACGGTATTCGCTGAAGGTCATACAGGTTTACGCACCAACCTCTGCATACCCCGATGAGGAGGTGGAGGAAATGTATGAGGACATCTCTAGAGCCATGCATTCCTCCAAAACCCAATATACGGTGTTAATGGGAGACTTCAATGCAAAACTAGGCACAAGAGAGTACGGTGAGCTGAAAGTAGGGAAATTTGGAATAGGGCAACGGAACCCAAGGGGCCAGCAGCTGGCCGACTTCATGGAGAAAGAGGGACTCTTTATGATGAACTCTTTCTTCAAGAAGCGGCCCCACAGGAAGTGGACCTGGTCAAGCCCCGACGGTTCGACAAAAAATGAGATTGACTTCATTATGACGACCAGACGACAACTGTTCAGTGATGTCTCAGTGATCGCGAGGGTGAAAACCGGCAGCGATCACCGAATGGTTAGAGGCACACTGAACCTAAATGTTAAGTTGGAGAGGTCTCGTCTGATGAAGTCAACGCTCCGTCCCCCTCGTGCTCTAATCCAAAGTCCTGAAACCTTTCAGCTCGAGTTACAAAACCGTTTTCAGTGCCTAGAAGACTGCAATGAAGTGGACGATATGAATGACAAGCTCGTGGAAACTGTCCATGCGGTCGGAGCTAAGTTCTGCAAGACCCGCCGCAGAAGAACACAAAAACTCTCCGATCACACTCTTAATCTCATGGCTGTTAGACGAGAGATGAGGCTACATTCTTCAACAGATTTGACAGCATACAGGCAACTGAACAGACAGATCTCCAAATGCATGCGGCGGGACTTACGCAACTTCAATACAGCTCGTATTGAAGAAGCAATCGAGCGGAACCAAGGCTCCAAAGTCTTTGCCAGAGACCTGTCTGCCAGAAAGAGCCAACTGTCAAAGATGAAGACCGAATGTGGCAGCATCGTTTCCGGGGCACCTGAGATTTTGTGTGAGATGGAGAGGTTCTATGGGCAGCTGTACACGTCATCGTTGGAGCCACACGCAAGTGTAAGTAACGATCCAAGAGCGAGTCTTATCCGACACTATTTCGAAGATATCCCGGACGTCAGTCTGAGCGAGATTAGAATGGCTCTCCAGCACCTTAAAAACGGCAAGGCCCCAGGCGAGGATGGAATTACAGCGGAGCTTCTGAAAGCGGGTGGAAGACCGGTACTTGAAGTCCTTCAGAAGCTCTTTAATTCCGTCCTCCATGGTGGCATTACACCGGAGGCGGGGAGCAGAAGTGCGGTGGTCTTGTTCTTCAAGAAAGGTGACAACGCTCTCTTGAAGAACTACAGACCGATTTCCCTTCTGAGCCGCGTCTACATGCTGTTTTCGAGAGTCATTACGAATCGTCTTGCGCGCAGACTTGACGACTTCCAGCCTTCCGAACAAGCCGGTTTCCGAAAGGGCTTTAGCACCATAGACCACATACATACCCTACGGCAAATTGTACAGAAGTCCGAAGAGTACAATTTGCCACTATGTCTGGCGTATGTGGACTATGAGAAAGCCTTTGATTCCGTCGAAATTTGGGCGGTGCTGCAGTCCCTTCAGCGGTGCCAAGTTGACTGTCGGTATATCGAAGTGCTGAAGTGTTTGTACAGTAGGACTACGATGGCTATCCGAGTACAGAACCAGAGTACGAAACCCATCCAATTGCAGAGAGGTGTAAGACAGGGTGATGTTATATCCCCGAAACTCTTCACCGCTGCATTGGAAGACGTTTTCAAGCTTCTGGACTGGAAAGAATGCGGTATTAACATCAATGGCGAGTACATCACTCACCTTCGATTTGCCGACGATATAGTCCTTATGGCAGAATCGCTGGAGGACCTAAGCACTATGCTCAATGACCTCAATAGTGTCTCCCAACGTATAGGTCTTAAGATGAACATGGACAAAACGAAGATCATGTTTAATGTCCATGTCACACCTATGCCGGTATTTGTTGGGAGCACTAAGCTCGAAGTTGTTGACGAGTATGTTTACCTGGGACAAATAGTCCGACTAGGTAAGTCCAACTTCGACCGAGAGGTCAATCGACGGATTCAACTCGGCTGGGCAGCGTTCGGGAAGCTACGACACATCTTCTCGTCAGACATACCTCAAAACCTTAAAACGAAATTGTACAACCAGTGCGTGTTGCCAGTGATGACTTACGGAACTGAGACGTGGTCCTTCACTGCTGGCCGTATGAGGAAGCTCAAGGTCGCTCAGCGAGCTATGGAGAGGGCTATGCTCGGAGTTTCTCTGCGTGATAAACTTAGGAATAAGGATATCCGCAGTAGAACCAGAGTAACCGACATAGCCCAACGGATTAGTAAGCTGAAGTGGCAGTGGGCCGGCCATATAGCTCGAAGAACCGACAACCGATGGGGAAGAAAGGTTCTCGAGTGGCAGCCTCGTACCGGTAGGCGAAGTGTAGGGCGTCCCCCCACGAGATGGAGTGACGACCTGGTAAGACATGCAGGAAGTCGATGGATGCAGGTGGCTCAGGACCGTGCTTTGTGGCATTCTTTGGGGGAGGCCTATGTTCAGCAGTGGACTTGTGAAGGGCTGTAATGATGATGATGACTAAAGCTTTCAAAATATAATCATCAAATTCGGTTCACATAGAAAAAAAGTTCTTAGCTAACACATAAAAAAATATAGTCCAATTGAGAACCTCCTCATTTTCTTGAAGTCGGTTGAAAATTCAAATGTGGGGTTTCGTTTACTTTAAAAAAAATAAAACAAAACTTAATTGAAATAAACGTCAACGCAATTTAAATAATGAAATAAATAGTCACCGGGTTCGCTGGGGCATATTTCCCCCGTAACGGCGATCTAACGGTTGATAATGCGCACTTCATGCCGAATTCTTTCATGACATTCGTGGTGTACATGTCTTCCACAAGCAGCTTACGCTTCCTAAAATAGTTTAGAGAAAAAAATATTGCCGCGTGCTTTTATAAATTAAATTTTACGTGCATAATTTATTTTTGTACATATTATGTTTATAGCTATTTCTGATACACTAATTCGTCTCTGAGCCTATTCCTAGGCCCTTAATACATATAAGGCGCTTAAATCGGAAGTAAGTTTGGGTGCAATGTCAGAGAGACTGGGACAATCACAAAACAAGCTCATAACTAACAATTTGTGGTTGAGATCCTGTGACTTGCTAGCCAAGTATTTACTAGTGATCTCTTAGAAACCTTGGCTGGGTGGTCATTGATCAATTCAGTTCGCTACAAATAAGACAATCGTCCTTTTCACTATCTAACTGCAAACAGTTCAATCCAACCTTCTGATAGTGAAGACGTTCTCACAGAAAGGGAACGCCCTCACTACGGGTATCTATGGCCCTGGATGCTGTCACCACTTACCATCAGGCAGACTATTTATTAGGTAAAATTCAATACGTGGCTTAAAAGAATTAAAAAGTAGTGTTAAGTTGTAAACATTTTTAAACCTTTTTGTATATTTTATTTCACGCCACTTTTTACAATTTTTAGTAAAGAAAAATGGACGCCTATAAACATACCAATTCTGTTCTCATTTTTGAGAGCATAATGGAGCATGAAAAAGCATAACACGCAATCTCAGCCTGGATTGATGGAACACATCCTAATTCATCATTCATCATCAATATGTAGGATCCTAATCACTTTGTATTAGGTCCTTACATGTGAAATTGGCGTTTTGTACGGTACTGTACTAAAAAAAACCATGGGGATGAGAATCAATAAACTCTTTGAAGGCGGTTTGGACTGCCGCATCGGAGTTGAATTTTTTTCTTGTAAGAAGTTGTCCAAATCCCGGAAAAAATGGTAATCTGTTGGAGCACGTTCCGGGGAGTATGGTGGATGTCGCAGAAATTCTAATTGTAGCTCATCTAACTTAATGGTTGTTTGTTGTGCAGTGTGTGGTCTTTCGTTGTCGTGAAGCAGCAGTTCCCTAGAGCGATTGACCAATCTCGGTTGTTTAGTAGCTAGTTCTTCCTTCATGGTTTGTAGTTGTTGACAATAGATATCTGCCGTAATCGTTTGGCCAGATTTTAGAAAGCTGTAGTGAACGACACCGGCGCTAGTCCACCAAACACTCACAAGTAACTTTTTCTGAGTCAATTTTCGTTTAGGGCAGGATTTGGCTGGGTCTTCAGAGTTCAGCCATTGTGACGAGCGCTTCCGATTATCGTACAGTATCCACTTTTCATCACAAGTAATGATTCGATTTAAAATCTCTTCATTATTGTGTCGGTTGAGCAAAGTAATACCGCAGTCGACGCGTGTTTGCAAGTTCGTTTCACTCAATTCATAAGGTACTCATCGTTCACGTTTTTTTAACTTTCCCGATGTGCTTCAAGTTGATGAATACAGTTTTATCACCTACCCCGATTGTGATGGATATTTCCAGAACGAAATACCGTTAAACGTACCGTGCATTCTTGTGACTTGTGCTCTTGCGACACCAGCGCCGTACACATCATTAATCCTTGGAGCTGTTTCTGCAGCACTGGTGCCACGGTAGAACTCGTAATCGTAAATATACCGATATTTCATGATTTCCATTGTGCGTTAATAAGCGACGCCAAAGAAAAAATAATGAGGAAAAAACAAATGAATGACTGTTTTCAAAACTGATGAATTTATAAATTTGAATTTGGAATTGTTAACCAAAGAGGAGATATTTCAGATCGAAGTGGTCAGTACGACAAAACGCTAATTTCATATGTAAAGACCTAATATTAACCGTCAAGCATGGGAATGAATCAAAATTACGCTATAGCTTACTCTAGATCTTCAACGTCGTCAATGCTAACTGCTGGAGTCATGACAAGACGCGGTCTTGTCATCCTAATTTTGTCTATCTCTAAATCAGGAGGCTTCTCCTAAAAACGTACAGATTTAAAGAAGATAAATAATTATATGTGATTTTTTTTTAAATTCTAGAAATATTATTTAGCGCTTATGCTATGCTAGCATATCTTAAGAGATAGTTTCCTGCAGAATACAAAGAAGAAAAACAGTGAGTTAGGTACCTAGTGGGCGCCGTTTGCATTAAAATCGATAAAAGAAAATACTGCTATGCTGGTAATTATCGATAATTAAAATATTATTATAGTATTACGTATAGCGATTAAGTAATTTGGTTTAGCAAATCGTAAGTCAGAGCTACCATAGCGAGTTTCTTTTATCGTTTTTTTGGAACGTAATATATTATCATCTACAAATAGACTCTTAAACGAACTTTTTTATGTCGTCTTTTTCGAATGTTGCCGCTCTCGGACTTGTCCTCGATACATGCATGAATCCAACGTTCACATTGATAAGGCATTGTATAAAAAAACCTGCTCATACTTACTAGCTCTTTTCGTTTTAGTTTTACTGTAGGAATTATTTAGTGTTTAGAGAATAGATCTGTTGTTCTCATCTGTGGAAAATTTCTTATTAAAAAAATGTACTTTATAACTAGTCTCAAGCCGAAGCCAATATCGGTTTCATGAAAAAAAAAATCTCTTCATAGAATAAATATGCGAAAAAAGAATTAAAAGGTAATTTTTTGGCAAAGACTGAAACGGCTGCTTAGTAGAGTAGGAGATGATGACAGAAAATATTCTCCCATTTTCTCCTGTATGCCTTTTTAAGAATAGATAACTAACCCTAAAATATGAAAGATAGAGGAGGGGTTACGAGCGCTTGCGCGCTTGCACGTCATAAAGAAAATGGCTTCTCTTTGTGTAAAGAATTTTAGTATTTTTCCGTGACATTACATTGCATGCCTTTGTAATATAACGTAGTTGGAACAAATTTAAGCTATAATAATTGATGGCATGCAATTCGCAACGGCCGACGGGGCTCAAAGGGTTTACGTAGAAATGAAAAAAAATAGAACATTTCCGTGTTTACAAATTTCATGCCGTTGTAAAAAATTAGTTTTTTTATCTCATAAATACTCTACGAAAATTGGCATGCACCCCTCGTAACCTTTCAATGTTAATTGTTCGTCACTGGGTGTTTTTTTTAGATTCTTCTTCTTTTCATTGAAGCGTTGAAGCACACATTGTATTATGACAAGTTTTTATAGAACTAAGATGACAAACAAGTACCTACTTACATCGCGGCCCTGACGATAAGTAAATACTGTGGCGAATATACATTTATCCTTTGTCGCCCTTGAGGACAGATGGATTGCTTCGTTTCCAGTAAAATGGGTCTCCGATTAAACACAGCTGCATATTCTCAACGTGGTCCTTCCCCGGTCGATCTGACTCATTAGTGCTATAACCATAATATGCATGGCTCTACCATTACAGATGGTACAATGGGTTTTCTTCCACCGTCATTTTAAAGGCGTTAAATACTTACATAAGGCTCTTGTACATGATGAGGATTTGTACGAACGATCTGTTTTTGTTCGATCCATAAATCAAAAGGCATTGGAACGTTTTTCCAATCCGTCATTGTATGAACATATTTAACAGGGGATTTTCTTTTCTTTCTTGAGAAATTTTTGTCTTTATAGTTTGATTTCACAGTGGGCCTGATGTGGTGCTTTCTAAAATCTGTGTTTGTGGTAGTTGCGTAGTCAAATATCATCGATTCAATATGTTGCTTTCGTGCATCCATTATGTATGATGGGAAATTTTTTTTATAAATATGTTAAAAATAAAATAATGTGGTCTAAAATAAACGCGTCAAAAATTATGTAGTTTATATTTAGATATAGGTTAAAGAGATTACATCATAGATTACCGCCATGTGCCATTTTTTAACATAATTTTGACATAATATTATTGTTTTACTCTATATAATTTTTAAAACGTACATTATATACTCATACTCTTTGATTTTGGTGTCAAACTTTTGTATTTAGTGACACTGTACAATTAGTATATAATCTTTATATATAAAAATTGCGTGTCACGTTGTTTGTCCGCGATGGACTCCCTAAACTACTGAACTGATTTCAATGTTCAGTTTGGTCCAACTTGAGAGATAGGATAGTTTTTATCCTGATAAGTGACACTCAAAATTTTTTTATTAAGAATTTAAGGATTTATTATATGAAGGGTCGTCGAAAAGGGCAGAACATCGTCTGCCTGGTCAGCAAGTATATTATATAATTTATGATCTCAACTTTGTACAATGCTTTACTGGTGTGTACTGCGTGTTGATATGTATGGATTTCAGACGTGGTACTTCACTGCTGGCCGTAGGAGGTAGCGTCAGGTCGCTTAGCCAACTATACAGAGGGTTATGCTTGGAGTTTCCCAGGGTGATAGGCTTCGTAATAAGGATATCCGCAGCAGAACCAAAGTAACTGACATGGACCAACTGATAAATAAGTTGAAGTGGAAATGGACTGACCATAAAGCTCGAACAAGGGAAGCTGAGAAAACAAATAAAAACATAAGTTTCCCTGTAAATTAGTCCACATACAGGTTTGAAACCTTGACCCTTTGATACGTACTAGATATTTTTTCGTTATAGGTTCCTTTTATTACGTGCCTACGTAATAATAAAGGATTTTGGAAAATTCAATACATAACTAAGAGTCGTGTGTTGAGTAAAATAGGATAGGTACATACAAGAAAGCACGGGAAGTATGATGGGAAATATAGAATTCCAAGTAATATACTTTGAATAGATTTTGGAAGGAAAAAACGGAATGAGCACGACGAATATGTGGAGGCAAGGATTTCCACAAGCGTATAGATGTAACAGAAAAAATGATTTATTGAAGATGGAGGATAAATGTACTGGAGTACGAAGAGAAAGATTTCAGTTAAAGCGGTTTTCACCATTTAACAGGCCTTAGTCTAACATCATTTTACTCTGAGAATGGTTCATGTGATGGCTTGAGCTCTCCGTATTTTGCGATCGTTACTGACGTTATTAACTGAACGCGGCTAACACCGCAGGGCGAAAAGTTAGTCTGTAATAAAATTTAAATTCTTCATTTTTATTTTTGAAACTCATTATGATATTTAACTATATTTCAAAGAATATTTAACACAAAAATAAAGACACATTATAATATTTATTATAGCAATGAATAAATTACAATTGCAATAAATTACTAGTAAAATATTGAATTGTACAACAACATAATATAAAGTAATATTGTAGGTTAAAAAACTTACAAACATATAATAACTAACATTAAACCTAATTTAAGAACTGTAATAAATGTATGTTAATATAGATGAGTTAATTTCTCAATGTAGATTTTTATCGCTGCCATTGTCTCATAAATACTTTCGTTAATTACGACGCAGCCAAAACTCTTTGGTGGGTTCGCAGTGGGCTCTCAACTGCTGTTGAGGACAGCTAGAGACCCGCCGCCCCGTCGCCCCTTCGTACCCCGCTACCCCCCGCGCACCCCGCACACCGGCGCCGACCAGCGATGTCGGCGTCCAATCAGCGCGCGTGTGGCTCCATTTGTCGTCGCACGGCACTACTCACAGACTGAGGCACCTTCTAGCGAGATATAAGAAGGGCGTCTCGGTCTGTGAGCTGTTCATTTCACTTCGGAGCGGCACTAAGGAAGAAACCTGAAGAAGACTCAAGACTCCTAAATCAAGACCTCCCTCTGTACATAGTGTTAGACATAGTTATAGTTAGTCAGTGCCGAATTGTTGTAAATAGTTAATACAGTATATTAAAAAGTACCATCTTTTCTTCAAGCAGTCCCCTAGTATAGCTAACCTCAGATCAGTCGTTAAGTAATCAGTCACAAATAAATATACAGTCCACTGTTCATCCATTATATTCTTGGTCCATCGCCGCCGGATTCAAGCCAGAAGAAAGAAGCAAGAAGTAAGAAGAAACAAGAAAGAACATAATTATAGAAGAAAGAACATAATTATAGAAGAGAGAAGATCATTATAGAAGATCTTCAAGGAAGAAAGAAGTTCGTCGACGAAGAGAGAAGATCGTCGGTACTAATTTCTTCCCTGTTTCTTGTCACGATTACGTCACATACGTCTATTGTCTGTTTCCAGACAATTTCTTGTTTCTTAACCGCGTTTACGCGGCCAGTGGTCACTCCCTAACGGTGCCAAACTGTGACCATCTGGTAACGCCCTTGTGGCGGGAACGACATCCATACGTGTGTCTTTTTAAAGACTGTACGTACGTCTTTTTGAAGACGACCGGAGGTCGCAACGTGGGACCATGAGGAAGATACGAAGCCAGAAGACACGGAACGATGATGACACGCCGGTAGGAATGCGCATATTCGAAGAAGCACCCGCGTCCCCGTCCGATTATCTCGCAATGGCACAAGCGCCCTCCGCCGCGCCCGCGCTCCAGGCCCCGCCCGCGCCCGCATCTACGCCCGCGCCCGCGCCCCCGCCGCCGCGCCCCGCTATGTCCGTGTCCACGACCGATCGTTTGGGAGAGGTTAGCACTTCCGCGCCGCGTACAGAGACGCTCGCCGCGATTATTGAAGATCTTCCGTCTACAGAGATTAGTTCGTTAGTACGTACCGTCGCGCCTATAACAGACGTACATAGGCCCGCACCCCGCGCCCCGTCGGTTCGCTCCGTTCGTTCAGCCCGGTCGACGGCTAGTGCGATAGCTAAATTAAAGCAAATAGAGTATAACGCCGCGGAGGAACTAGCTGCAATTAGGAGGAAGCAATTGCAGTTGGAAGAAGATCTTATTAGGAAGAAGTACGCTAGGGACGTCGCGCAACTGCAAGAAGAAACAGATAGGGAAAGTGTCAACGAAGACGAGTTAGTTGAAAATAGGGTACGCGTTGATAGGTGGTTAGAAAACGTAGAGACTGTGCGGGGGGAGTCGCCCTCCCGCCCCTCTCAGCCCGCGCCCCGCA
Organism: Parnassius glacialis; assembly: GCA_033319125.1. Classification (NCBI taxonomy): domain Eukaryota; kingdom Metazoa; phylum Arthropoda; class Insecta; order Lepidoptera; family Papilionidae; genus Parnassius; species Parnassius glacialis. Next base: position 48,399,857 of record JAVANC010000017.1, read on the forward strand.
TCGAGTTAGAGCAGACCCTACCGAACAGGGTAATCGGTTACGACCACAGTGAAGATGCCCAGGGGAGGACGGAAGCGAATAACGTTCAACCGCGCCGCATAGATTCGGTACAGAGGGAAGATGGAGTCGCCGTAGGAATGAACCAGGTGGATCGTCGTGTACGGGTTACGTCGCCGTCGCGCGTCCAACGCCGCACTCTATCGCCTACACATAGATCGCCACATCGCCACGCGGATCGTAGATCACCGTCGCCGCATAGGGATGTAGGTGTACGTAGATCGCCATCGCCACATCGCCGCACGGATCGTAGATTATCGTCGCCGTATAGGGATGTAGGTGCGCATAGGACGCCAGCGCCACAGCGTAGGCTAGAGAGAGATAGGGATAGAGATAGGTCGCTTACTCCGCGAGGGAAAGATAGGGGTATAGAGCGACTAGCGGAAGCTCTGGAGAATATGGTCAGAGTTAGGCCCGCTGCCGCGAAGCAGACGCAGGACTTGCCTATTTTTAACGGTTCGGCCGCGGAATGGTTAGCGTTCAAGGCCGCGATGAAAGAATCCACGCGTCTATATGGATTCACAGATACGGAAAATATGGCAAGGTTAAGAAACTGTCTACGCGGTGAAGCTAGGGAGGTAGTATCGGCACTGCTGTTTACCGCGAAGGATCCAGCAGATATTATGCGAACATTAGAGCAGTGTTTCGGCCGCCCGGAAGTAATTATCGATCGAGCGTTAGAAGAATTGAAACGCCTTCCGCGCCCGGGTCAAACCGCACAGGAATTAAATGCGTTCGCAATAAAGTTACAAAATATCGTGTGCATTTTGCAAAATGTTGACGGCAAGGGATATCTGCAAAATCCAATGCTTACTAGGGAAGTAACGAGTAAGTTAAGCCCTCACTTACGGTCGCGTTGGTGTGATTATGCGGAGCACTACGGAAGTGCAGACGAACCGGACATCGTTACACTGTCCAGGTTCATGATGAGAGAGGCTGATCGTGCGTTGAGTCATGCCTATACGTCCGTAGAGCCGACTAAGGAATCGCCCGTAAGACGAGAGGCCCCGTCGTCGAAAAGGATAGTGACACGCCGCGTAGAGAATAGGGCTCGCGACGTAAAAACGTTCACCGCACAGGAGGACACCAGTAGTGCCTCTTGTATGTGCTGCGGAGGTGAACACGTGATCGCTAAGTGTAGAAAGTTAGCGCAAATGGGTGTGGACGACCGGTGGAATTGGGTAAAGGAAGGTGGGGTATGTTTTCTGTGTTTAAGTAGTAAACACCGACGGTTCAAATGTAGAGCGAAGAAATGCGGCGTCGACGGCTGCAACGCCCCCCACCATGCCCTCCTTCACACCCGCAAGACCCGCGCACCCGAGACATCGGTAAAACCGGATGAGACCGTGCTCGTCGCGTCTAACGTCACTAGTAATGCGTCCGTATTATTGAAAGTGTGTCCCATTACGTTACGTGGACCACGCGGTAGGGAAATAGATACGTATGCGTTGCTTGACGAAGGCTCAACCATTTCGTTGATCGACGACGACTTAGCGCGCGAGTTAGGAGCGGAAGGACCGGTAAAGCCGTTGAATATTAGAGGAGTAAGCAATAGTCAGCGCGAGGCCGATAGCAGGCTAGTTAACGTAGGCATACGTGGAAAATCGCGCAGCGAGATGTACAGAATAAATGCGCGTACGGTAACGAATTTACAGATAGGTTCGCAGTCGGTAAATAAAGAGTGTTTACGGTTGAAACACTTACGCAACCTACCGAGCTCGGTTTGCTACGAGGACGCCAAACCGAGATTATTATTAGGCGCCGACAACTGGCATTTAATAATCACCCGTAATTTAAGGATAGGACGTCGAAGGCAGCCTATAGCTGCACGAACGTTATTAGGATGGGTGATACAGGGAACCGTGCCGCGATTCACGTGTAGGGAGGACGGTGAAACCGTATTACACGTCGTAAGCAGTAGCGGACGGTTAGATAGGGACATTCGAACGTTCGCCAGTCAGGACGAGGAGTTAACGGAACTCCTTAAACGGCAGTACGAGATCGATTCCATCGGTATCTCGCTAAAGAGTAGGCCGCGACGGGAAGAGGAGCGCGCTGTCGAGATATTCCGGCGCACCGTCAAGAAGGTCGGCGAGCAATACCAGGTGGGACTGCCATGGAAGGACGACGACGTGCGGATGCCTCCCAGCTACGAGATGGCTGCTCGAAGACTGCGGACGATCGAGAAGAAGATGGACAAATCGCCGGAGTTTCGAGACGCCTATACTGCACAAATGGACAACCTCCTGGCGAAAGGATACGCAAGGGAAGCTGAAGGGACAGAGAGAGAGGACCCCAAGAGCTGGTACCTGCCCCACTTCGCAGTACAGAATCCGAACAAGCCTGGGAAGACAAGAGTGGTTTTCGACGCGGCAGCGCGTGCGTCCGGTAAATGTTTGAACGATTATTTACTTGACGGCCCCGACTTGTTACGGAACCTACCGGGCATACTATTTAGATTTAGGGAGAACGAAATAGCCGTGTCCGCGGATATTAGGGAAATGTTTTTACGCGTAAAGATAGACCGTCGCGACCAACCCGCGCAATTGTTTCTGTGGCGAGGCAACGAGCGATCCAGCCCACCGCGGGAATACGTTATGACTTCAATGATTTTCGGTGCGAGGAGCTCGCCGTTTCTCGCACATAGTGTTAGGGATCATAACGCGCGCGCACACGCAGAGACACATCCGTTGGCACTTAACGCTATCGTACGTAGTCACTACATGGATGACTACCTAGACAGTTATGCTACGGTAGAGGAAGCGGTAAACACTGCGAGGCAGGTTATGGAAGTACACCAGCAGGCCGGCTTCACCTTAGCAGGCTGGAATTCGAACCACGCAGCCCTACTAGAAGACAAGCCGGAGGAATTACTAGCGAGCAAGCCTAAGGAGGTAGGCTTGAGACAAGACAGCCCAGGCAGAACCCTAGGGCTATTATGGATGGCCGATGAAGATGCCTTAACGTTCAACACATCCATGAACAGGGTACCGAACGAAGTGAAGACGCTGCAGAGGCCACCGACCAAAAGAGAGGCGTTAAGTGCAGTCATGTCGGTCTTCGACCCGCTGGGACTGCTGAGCTACCTCACCATCACCGCTAAGATCCTGCTGCAAGACCTGTGGCGGATGAAGAAGGTCGGATGGGACGACGAACTACCCGAGGAGGCAGCTGAGGAATTCCAGAGGTGGCTGCGAGTCGTCGAGGAAGTATCACGACTGCGGCTGCCTAGGTGCTATGCTCCTACGGGGGGAGTGGTAGAGCGTCAGCTTCACGTATTTAACGACGCAAGCGAACGTGCGTACGCATCCGTGGCGTATTGGCGATTACGATACCGCGACGGAACGGTTAAGGTACGATTAGTGGCGGCCAAGGCGAAAGTCGCCCCGATAAAGGCGCAAAGCATTCCGCGGCTAGAGTTACAGGCGAATCTAATAGGCGCGCGACTCGCGGAATTCGTGCAAGGCGAGCACAGAGTGGTAGCCGATAGGGTAGTTTATTGGACAGACTCCACTACGGCGCTCCATTGGATTCAGAACGATACGGCGCGTTACACCCCATACGTAGCACATAGATTAGGGGAGATATCGGAGAAGACGTCACCCGAGCAATGGAGGTGGATACCGACCGCAGACAACATCGCGGATCAGGCAACGCGCATTAATTATACGTACAAGGAAGAGAGCGACAAATGGTTTACGGGACCACCATTCCTGTACGAAGATGAAGATCGATGGCCTCGACGTCGGGAAGAGAAGGCAGGGGATGAAGATGACGAGCTGGAGGAAGTCGTGGCGCACCAGAGCGACACCAGGGACGCTCCACACCTGCCAGACATCAAGAGGTTCTCTTCTTATGAGAGATTGGTCAGGGCCACCGCTCGCATATTACAGTTCGTCGATGCCATGAGAGGAAAGGCGCACGGACTAACATTGGACCACATCCAGAAAGCAGAACGGATGTGGATAGAGCGAAGTCAACAAGACAGTTTTGCTGAAGACATCAGTCGACTGCAGAAAGGAAAGAACTTGGCAACCGGCAGCGCGTTGAGGAAGCTCGACCCCATATTCGAAGATGGCATACTGCGAGCTAGAGGACGGATTGACGCAGCCGATGTGGACAGCCAAATGAAGAGGCCCACCATCCTGAACGGACGCCACCAGTTTGTAAAGCTGCTTGTGGAGAAGGCGCATAAGGAAGCAAGCCACGCCAACAGGGAACGGGTAGTGAACGACCTACGCACGAGATATCACATACTTCGACTACGACCAACCGTAAGAGAAGTGGAGCGGAGATGTCTGCAGTGCAGGGTACGCAAGGCGACACCACGGCCGGCGGTTATCGGAGATCTACCACCTGAACGGTTAGGGGCATTCGCGCGACCATTCACCTACACCGGAATCGACTATTTCGGGCCTATAACGGTAACAATAGGACGTAGGCATGAAAAACGGTGGATAGCGTTATTCACTTGTTTGACGACGCGCGCGGTACATCTAGAGATAGTTTATTCCCTAACGACGGACTCGGCGATATCGGCATTGCGGCGCATGGCGGCTAGGCGTGGGTGGCCACGGGTCATCTACTCTGACAACGGAACGAATTTCCATGGGGCGGACACCGAGCTGCGACGGGCAATGGAGGAGTGGGCACCCCTGCTGAAGGACTACGCGTTGACTCGGCGGACAGACTGGAAGTTCATCGCGCCGGGCGCGCCGAACCAGGGAGGCGCATGGGAGCGTCTCGTGCGCTCAGTGAAGACCGCGCTCGAAGCCACTCTACACCAGAAGAGCCCGCGGGAGGAGACGTTGGTGACGCTCCTCACCGAAGCCGAGAATACAGTGAACTCACGACCGTTGACACACGTACCGGTCGACATCGACGAGGAAGAAGCGCTGACACCCAACCACTTCCTGCTGCTGGGACCATCGAGCCTTCCAGTAACCGCGCCGTGCACGCCTAATGATCGTCGGGCGTGGAGAGCGGCGCAAGGACTTGCCGACGAGTACTGGAAGCGCTGGATGAAGGAGTACCTGCCGACGCTGGTTGCGCGCGGGGACTCACGGGATGTGCAGCAGCGACAACTACAAGAGGGGGACCTCGTCGTGGTGGCAGAAGGAAGCCTGCCAAGGAACGTGTGGCCGCGTGGAATTATAACGCGGACATTTCCCGGACCAGACGGCGTGGTGCGCAACGTGGAGGTGCGGACCAGGGGCGGATTGCTGCGGCGGCCGGTCAGGAAGATCGCCGTCCTCCCGAAAGAAGATGAGGCTCGCGAGCTACGCCGGGGGGAGGATGTTGAGGACAGCTAGAGACCCGCCGCCCCGTCGCCCCTTCGTACCCCGCTACCCCCCGCGCACCCCGCACACCGGCGCCGACCAGCGATGTCGGCGTCCAATCAGCGCGCGTGTGGCTCCATTTGTCGTCGCACGGCACTACTCACAGACTGAGGCACCTTCTAGCGAGATATAAGAAGGGCGTCTCGGTCTGTGAGCTGTTCATTTCACTTCGGAGCGGCACTAAGGAAGAAACCTGAAGAAGACTCAAGACTCCTAAATCAAGACCTCCCTCTGTACATAGTGTTAGACATAGTTATAGTTAGTCAGTGCCGAATTGTTGTAAATAGTTAATACAGTATATTAAAAAGTACCATCTTTTCTTCAAGCAGTCCCCTAGTATAGCTAACCTCAGATCAGTCGTTAAGTAATCAGTCACAAATAAATATACAGTCCACTGTTCATCCATTATAACTGCTTTCTGTCCCATTTTGCTGACTCCCAGCGCCATTGCAGAGAGACAAACGGAGGTGCCCATTTAGCAAGCGCTAACTGAAAGTTTAAAGAAAAATGCACTTATGATAAGTCAGTAATACGGCTAAGAAAAATGTGGTTTGGAATGAAAATCGGGGCCCCCAGTCCCCGGCGGCCCCGCTATTCCTGGCTACGGTGGCGACCATGGTAACGGCGGGGCAGGGGGTGCTAAGAATCTCCGGTGGAAGTTCGGTTGCCACCTACGATGACTCGACCTGGCAACTTATAACGCACGCATCCTGAGCACTGACGAGAAGATCCTGGAGCTGGAAGAAGAGATAGACAAGTTACGCTGGAATGTCATAGGATTATCCGAAGTCCGAAGAGAGGGGGAGGACTCCTCGAATCCGGCAATTTGTTCTATCACCAGGATTTAGCACTATAGACCACATACATACCCTTTGGCAAATTGTACAGAAGTCCGAGGAGTACAATTTGCCACTATGTCTGTCGTATGTGGACTATGAATGAAAGCCTTTGATTCCGTCGAAATATGGGCGGTGCTGCAGTCCCTTCAGCGATGCCAAGTTGACTGTCGGTATATCGAAATGCTGAAGTGCTTGTACAGTAGAACTACGATGGCTATCCGAGTACAGAACCAGAGTACGAAACCTATCCAATTGCAGAGAGGTGTAAGACAGGGTGACGTTATATCCTCGAAACTCTTCACCGCTGCATTGGAGGACGTTTTCAAGCTTCTGGACTGGAAGGGATACGGTATTAACATCAATGGCGAGTACATAACTCACCTTCGATTTGCCGACGATATAGTCCTTATGGCAGAATCGCTGGAGGACCTAAGCACTATGCTCAATGACCTCAATAGTATTTCCCAACGGATAGGTCTTAAGATAAACATGGATAAAACAAAGATCATGTTTAATGTCCATTTCACACCTATGCCGGTAGTTGTTGGGAGCACTAAGCTCGAAGTTGTTGACGAGTATGTTTACGTGGGACAAATAGTCCGACTAGGTAAGTCCAACTTCGACCGAGAGGTCAATCGGCGGATTCAACTCGGTTGGGCAGCATTCGGGAAATCGCAGCACATCTTCTCGTCAGGTATACCTCAAAACTTGAAAACGAGACTGGACAATCAGTGCGTATTGCCAATGATAACCTATGGTACTGAGACGTAGTCCTTCACTGCTGGCCGGATGAGGAAGTTCAAGGTCGCTCAGCGAGCTATGCAGAGGGCTGTGCTCGGAGTTTCTCTGCGTGATAAACTTAGAAATGAGGATATCCGCAGTAGAACCAGAGTGACCGACATAGCCCAACGGATTAGTAAGCCGAAGTGGCAATGGGCCGGCCATATAGCTCGATGAACCGATAACCGATGGGGAAAAAAGGTTCTCGAGTGGCGGCCTCGTACCGGCGGACGAAGTGTAGGGCGGCCCCCCACTAGATAGAGTGACGACCTGGTAAGACATGCAGGAAGTCGATGGAGGCAGGTGGCTCAGGACCGTGCTTTGTGGCATTCCTTGGGGAGGCCTATGTTCAGCAGTGGACTGTTGAAGGGCTGTAATGATGATGATGATGATGGTTCTTAGATAGGTGTTATGGTGTTAACTTGCCGAGGGGCGCTGCAATAAACATATTTGTGCAAAATTAATGTTCCCATTTATCTCCAAAAAGGTTTGACTGATTTAGGTACGGTATTTTGTAAAGGGTTTGTAAATCATTGGCGCTGGTTTTCAGATAGCTGTTATGATATTCACTTGCCAGGGATTTCTGCAATAAACATTTTTACTCATTATGGCGATTTTTTTTCCGAGACGACTTGACTGATTTAGATGCAGTCTTTTTAACTAGCGATCCGCCTCGGCTTCGCACGAGTGATTTCTGGATCTAGAAAACAGCGCCACCTACCCTAAATCGTGTATTGTTTAGAATTAGATCATCCAGGGTCAAAATTTCATCAAAATCGGTCCAGCCATTTTCGAGTTTTTGCGAGACTAACGGACAGGAATTGATTTTTATACAATATGTTACAAAAACCCTGTGGTTCCCATTAAGTATGTTATCAGGATCATTATTCAAACGTATAGAAATAACTCTTTTTTAAAAACTCGAAAAATATTTATTTTTATTTTATTAAAAAAGTAATTGTATGCAAATTGTATGTGGTTTTATTACCTCTGCATTGTCTGGGGAGTAAGAGGATTGTCAAAGACCCCGCTTTACTTAGCTTTAGCATCGGCTAGTGTCAGTAGTGTAAGAGGTAATAAAACCACATAAAATTATATTTTTTTAATAAAATTAAAAAAAATACACGGTCTAGTTTTTAAAAAACATTTATTTCTATAGGTTTGAATATTGATCCTGATAACGTAAATAACGGGAACAGTCGAGCTGAACTACTCGTGCCATAATAATAATATAGCTGTGTCTGTCATGGCTCCACAACGTATAATATGGGGCTAACGGACCCATGTTCAAGAAAATATTATACGTTTCATGTTGCTGAGAAGAATGAAGAAATTTAAATCGAGTTAGGCAGCGCTGAGTGAAAAGGCGCTTGAAAACTTTAATATTTTACAACAGGTAAGGTTTTTTATTATTTTTAGATACTGGTCACATGGTGATGGGATTGACGACGACGGGCATAGGGTTTTTGTTACATGTTGTATATAGAAGATTGTTATTCTACCGAGTGCTACACTTACGGGGTTAGTAGGCGCGAGGCGTAAAGGCAGTGATGCTTTTACATTATGGCAGCTGGTCTTTGATTCTTTGTACGCTCGACGAGTAGTGCTAGTACATACGTCGTCCAACAAAATCTGTCGCACATGCTGGTCTGCGATGTCGTCGATACTGACGGCTGGAGTCATAACTACACGGGGACGCGTCCGTCGAACCTGCTCCTCCTCCTCATTAGACCTGTTGTCCTGGACCTTAAGGTTAACAATTAACAACATTGAAATAATTAGGTTTTTATAATGAAATACCATGTAGTAATAATGAAATACTATTTCTCCCACCAAGCAGCATTGTACGCCCTACACGCCCTGCTGTGTTCCAGTTTGAAGATGTCCACATACAGGCAGTGAGGTATTTCATTTTGGTCTCCATGTCGTGACTACGCATCTGTGGCCTTCTTTGTTTGAGGTTGGGTGTCCAAGGTATGCAGTCACTAGTTACCATCAAATAAACTGTCGGTCACTCTAATATTTAAAAATAGGAAACGCAAAGAACTATACGAGGGGTGATCCAAAAGTAATGATAATCGGTTACTTCAGGTCCGCATAAAAATTAAAAAAAAATTTTTTGCTTGCTTATATACTCACTACGTCAGCCTAAAAAATCATATAAATAGATCACGATTTCCGTGAGATACATTCATTTGAATACGAACTGTCAAAGAGATAACATCAACATGGAGAAAAACGAAATTAGAGCTGTCATCAAGTACCTCTGTTTGAAAAAAATGTCTTCAAAAGACATACACAGTGACTTAGTGGAAACATTGGGGGACTCTGCTCCTCCATATTCTACAGTTGCACGCTTGGCCAAGGAGTTTAAACTGGGCAGAACATCCACTGAAGATGAACATCGCGAAGGACGCCCATCCACGTCCCTCACTGAAGACAACGTGAAAAAAGTCGAAGATGTTGTGTTGGCAGATCGAAGAGTGACCATCAGGCATGTAGCTGAGGTCACAGGGATCTCATATGGCAGCGTTCAAAGAATCCTTGCGAACGAGTTGCATATGAAAAAGGTCTCTGCGCGTTGGGTACCCAGAATGTTAACCGACGAGCAAAAGAAAAGTCGAGTTGACATTTCGAGGGTCAATCTCGAAAAGTTCCAAGCAGATCAAGAAAAATTTTTGTTCCGTTCTGTGACTATGGACGAGACCTGGATCCACCATTTTGATCCTGAAACGAAACAACAATCGATGAATTGGAAGCAAGCCTCCTCACCGACGCCAAAGAAATTCAAAGTTTCAAGTTCGGCGGGAAAGATTATGGCATCTGTTTTTTGGGACGCTCAAGGCGTAATTAAGGTGGAATATTTGGAAAAGGGAGCCACTATTACGGGCAGAACAAATAAGAAGATTACGGGAGGCCATTAAGGAAAAAAGACGCGGCAAACTACGAGCTGAAGTGCTGTTTCACCAAGACAACGCACCGGCTCACGAAGCCGCAGTTGCGATGGCTGCCATTCAAGAAACGGGATTCGAACTGCTCGAACAGCCTCTATATTCGCCAGATCTAGCTCCTAGTGATTTCTACCTCTTTCCTCGGCTCAAGGAACGCCTCCGAGGCAAGAAGTTCGAAGACGATATCGAAGTAATGGCCGCTGTTGAAGCGTTTTGGGAGGGTCAAGACAAAGAATTTTTGTCAAAGGGAATCCTGGGTTTAGAAAAAAGATGGACTAAATGTATTGATTTGTTAGTTACCGTGTTTTATTTTCATTATCATTACTTTTGGATCACCCCTCGTATATTGGGCATAAAAGGCGCAGGTGCTAAGTGTTAAGGTGTCCACGTAAAATAATTAGTATATGCGACAATGCTAGAACTGTTAGGTATAAGATTTAGAATGACCTTCGAACTCGAATATAATGTGCATTTGATTGTCCTTTGGTGATTGCTATTTTACTTTTTTTGTGGCTATAAAAGCCAATATTTGGCATTGGTTTTCTGTTGTGTCGGACTGACTATACAGTACTTTCTAGAATAACATAACACCTTTCTTTAGATTATTTCGCATAATATTATGCTTTATAAAATAATTATACTCAGTTTCTTTTACGGTTGTGCCTATGTCGGCAATTGTTTGGTTCACTGTAATCGAAGTTATTGACGAATATGTTTACCTGGGGCAAATTGACCGACTAGATAAAGTCAACTTCGACTAAGAGTCAATCGACTAACCCAACTCTGTTTGACAGCGTTCGGGAGCTATTCACGTATTCCTCAAAACTTGAAAACCAGATTGTACAACCACTTTTGTTGGCGGTGATAGCATGTGGATATGAGGCGTGGTCCTTCACCGCTGGCCGTATTAGGAAGCGCAAAATCTCACTCAGCGTTCTTAGGTGTATAAACTAAAATCTGCGTGGATGATAGTTTCTAATTTTTTTTCGGAAACGCTTTTTTTAACATGATAAGGGGTAAACGAGCATGCGACTCACCTGACGGTAAGTGACTACTTGCCGCTTAACAACAACTGCAACACCAGGGGAATTGTGGATGCGTTGCCGGTCTTTTATCTTCAAGGTCCCTAAGTCGCATCGGTCTGTTTGAGTTGAAATGAAAACGTACCTAATCTATATAAAAATGAGATTAAATTCACTTACTATGGGAATTCAAAAATTTTTGATATTTATAACTAAGTAAATAACTTTACGAGCAATAGTTATGCTATTCATCTATAACTTACAGGTTCCTCTAAGGTTATATTTGGACATGTTCGAATTATATCCTTTCGGAAGTGTGCAAGACTAAAAGACACTGCACCTCCCTTCCAATCTGTCAACGTGTGCACATTTTTCAGTGGTGATGTCCTAGATTTAAGCCTTACGTAGTTTGGCTTTTCTTTATTAACAATAGCTGTTTCTCTAATCTTAACATTACGAAAATCAATTCGGTTAGTTGTCCCTCCATCAAATAACATGGTTTCAATATCTTCTATTCTTTTTTGCATTATTATATACGTCAGAACAACAGTTTTATTTCAATGATAATTCTAAGGCCTTTCAGAAAATATTAAATTACTTATGTATGAAATATATTAAAGAGATTTTGATTACAAAGAGATAAGTATAATAATGATTATTTTTCAATACGTATTAACCGTGATACCGTGTTTAGTTTAGTGAAGTTTAGTGTTATTCTTGCGGTAGAAAATAACCTAAAATAACAAAGAGCACAGAACACAATTACTCTTTATCAAGAGACAAAGAGTATATAATCACTACGTTTAGAAAATAGTACATGGATTAATATAGATTAATAATATCTAGTAGTAGGTAGTATATTCCTTGCACAGAACACAATTATTTTTGCATATAATCACTACTTTTTGATTATATGTATTATTTTTAAAGCGGTAGTTTAAAACTGTATGACGTTCGGAAGAATCGGTTTAAATAAAATAACTATTTTAGAATAAAATTAAAATATTTTAGCATGTCGATGTAGAGTTATCGTTGACCGTGTTGTGGTGGTGTGAGAATAACCACTACCCCATATCGAACCATGGGTATCGTAAAAGGCGACAGAGGGTAACAAATGAAGAGATTGGCAGCAGCGTCTTCCAAAAAACAACTAAAAATAAAACCCGATGCATCAAGCATGGCAACTATGGCAAATATGGGCTGATGTAGAGATGATCTATGTTCAGCAGCGGTTTTCATACTGCGTAGTATTGTGTCATCTAACACCCCTATCTAGTCTGGTGGACTTCCTGGCTTACCTGACTATCACGATGAATGATTGTTACTAGCATCTCTCGCAAACAAAAATGTGCGATTTGTGACAGGCGTTTATAGCTATTTTTATTTTTATTATTTTTATTTTATTTTTTCTGTTTTAAAAGTAAAACAAAAAACGATCATTAGATTTCAATAATTTATTAAGATTTTAATAATTAACACAAAACACAACGTTTGATAGTATATGTACAAATAAGGAAAAAGTTTATATAAAAATAAATATTTCATTCTATCACGTTTTGGTAAAACTTGTGGAGACTTGTATGATTTACTTATCAATGAATACATCTTTAAATAATAATAATACTAAAGCAAACATTAATTATTTTTAAAGTGTACAGTTGCAAAAAAAAACAATAGGTATTATATTATTTATACTTGCATAGTTATTGGTCAGACCATTAATTATTTATTATGTATACATATTATGTTACGTTGTCCTAATAAAAAATTACTTTCAGGTTAACAAGGCTAGTTTGTGATTTAAATCGAACCGTATTTGAAATGGGAGGTCAATATTTAGTTACTTTTTTTCTTCAGAAAATTTCTTTAAGAAACAATGAGTGGTACAATTTAAAAGGTAGACAATATTTTTAACGATTTTAAATTTTTCTCGTAAATAAAGAGATCATATTTAGTTCTTAGACTAATATAAAATATTAAGTCATTTATAAATATTTCGGCACCTACTCATTTAAATTTACACGTTTTTTAGTAAAATTTCACTAATACACTTCGTTCTTAGATGATATCAGAACAATGTTTGCAAACATATTCCTCTGTTTTCCCCCTCTGAATAATGACATTAGAACAAATATTTTTGTACGATAAACTCTATATCTACCACTACCATGCTACGTTTTATTCTTTACATATATTAATTATTTTAAACAATAGAAAACCTTTTAAAATTACTAATATTGCACAGTTATACCGGCGTTATTTGTTTTTTTTATAAACAAATTTAATGAAAATAAAAAATAATAGAAAAGTATACAGACATAGGCTTTATATTTAGTTTTAAAAAATCGGGGGCAACAGGGAAATACGAGTGAGTTTATAGATATGCGAACGATCCGAACTGCAGTTGTCTGTCTAGGACCAGCTCGGTTATTCGGGCACATTGCGAAAGCAATATAGATCATTTTAACCTATTCTTCAAAAATCTTGCAGTCTCTGGACTTGGGAAGATATCTGTATCTTCCCAAGTGATTATTCTATTTATATTGGAAACCCGAAGCAGGTACGCTGTTCGACACTAGTATACATTTTCACATCTCCTTTTTGGTAACGTACTCGTAAAGCTCCAGTGAAGAGCGTGCAGCGGGGCAGGGCGTTCAGCGTGCTTGACAAACACACGTTTTCGCATTACAGTGTCCGGAAATATATGCTAAACTAAACACGTCTGTCTCGTCGCACGTTCTTCAACTAACGCTTTAATTTAATAAGTAATAAAAAGTGTTTTAATTTATAAATCTTTACTTAACATCGAAAAATCTACAATTAGCTATTAATCACATGTCGTCTTATTACAAAAAGTACCTAGTTTATAATTAATCAGGTTTAAACTAGAGTCTGTTCCAATGACGAAGAAGTATGCGATAACTGAATTAGGCAGTAAATGTGTAATAAAGTAAAGACCGCGCCGCAGCAAAGGGACTTCTTAAATCATAGTTTAAACCCAAGACTATTAATAAACCAGGTTTTGTAATAAGGCTGTGTGTCACTTAACTAAATATGCAGAGATCAAAACATTCTTTGACATTGTCAATTCTAAGATGACTAAAGCTCTGTACATTTCAATACGTTAGACTGGGCGCATACATATAATTTTTAATGGAACAACTGTTTAGTTGGATGTGAAAAGTCTATGGGAATGTATGAAGGTCCGCATATTAGGTATTTACTCGACAAAAAAAAATCGAAAACCCACATCGATTGCTTTTCGATTTATCAGTCGAACTACTATCGACCGACGACTCAATGTAGGTATAATTACCGTGTATTAGGAGGCGCATATAATCAACTAAACAGTCGATCAGAAACTATTTTATTGTGCAACGTTGATACGACATACTTTCATTTTCTATTTTGTTTACAAAGCACAAGTGAGTAGTTTCTTATTAATAATGGAAGTTGTAACTATTAAGTATAATAGAGTGCTGCAATATGATCCCTTTAACCAACAGTAGCCTAATGGCAGGGTTGTAGAATGTAGACCACGAACTCAAAGGTCGAGTTTGTATCCGTCTTTCGACTACTTTCGTAAGCCACTCCTAATAAAAGCATTTTAAATTTCCCAGGAGTGGTTAAAGGGACAATTATAACATAGTATTGCTAGTATTAAAAAAAACTGAGAAAACTAGTAAATCGATAACGAGTGGATCGACTACTGTAATGTATATAGACGCGGTTCAAATAATAGACCAAGTGTTTGCTCAACCGTTGTTTCATTACGTCAACGGCCAATCAAAACTGACATACTACCCCCAATTAAACAAATAAATCTTCAAAAAAATGTCACAAGCACACAACTAGACTATACAGTTTGATCGATTTAAGAGAATATGCGGGCAGAGAGTATTTTGAAAATTAGCTATTTGAAGAAACTCGCTGTCGCTCTACGAGCGCTCGGCGTCCGATAGGGACAACTGCATATCCGACTGAATAACCTAAGTAAAAAGGCATAATTCGCGGTTAGGCTCTCTACCATTTCCTCCTCCAATATTGGACCAATTTAAAAGATATTTCATAAACTGAATAAAAAGCATATAAACTGTGTCCCTATGTTTTTCTTTTTTCAGTATTAGTTATCAAATTTGAACACTAGGCCTCTGTTGACAACGGTCTAAATAGGCAATTTTGAGCATTTTGTAAGGATTCTATTGCTTATAAAGGTAATGCATCATCAAAAAGGGAAACATAAGGACATAGAAATGGTTGGTATTTATTTTACTGTAAAAACTCATTGCTATAAGGTCATAAACCAGAAAGAAAACAGGCGAGAGCGTTTGTATGGAGAAAAGACCACCTGCACTTCCTCTTCGTCTGCCAGCATATATAGAACTCTTAAGAGGAAGGATATCACATTATTAATATAAAAAAATCTGTTTATATAAATGTCACATGCTTAAGAGAAGAGAAGTGACATTAATACGGCGAAACAAAAACACATTCAAAAGCATTACTTATGTAGTACTCGCGATACAGTATGAGGGCTGCAGCACGAGTGCCGCATCCACCGGGGAGAACTATTTCGCCCTGAGTAGATACTAGTGTGAAATGGAACCGTAATGATATGTTTCGTAAGCTGAGTGACAAGAACCAGGCACCCTTTTTTACTGGAAACAATGCCTTTCAATGTAGTTCTTAGGAGAGACAACACATAACGCATACTTATTCGAGGGTGAACGTAGGGGTCAATGGACCACAGCATCTTACCATCAAGTGGACTGGGTGCTTGGTTCATCATTATCATTATCGTCATTAGAAACCTTCACAAGTCCACACTTGAACAGAGGCCTCCCCTAAAGAAGGACATTTGTGGTAACAATGGTATGGTATCGTGCTTTAGCACGGTCCTGAGCCATGTGCATCCATCGACTTCTTGCATCTCTTATCAGGTTGTCATTTTAGTGTTTGTTTATCTATATGTTTAAAAAATATATATACACACACACACACACATATATATATATATATATATATATATATATATATATATATATATATATATATATATGTTTTTTTATGTTGAGGAGGCCTGTGCCCAGCAGTGAGATGTATATGTGCTGTAACTTTAATACAATTATTTTTATCTATATAAAATCATTTTCCGTGCGCTCGATAGAGGAATTTATAAATCCTTTTCTAACATGGCGATATGATACAATTTGACTTATAGTACTAACGTTAAGTTGACAAGTTATTCAAAATCCTCTCAAAAATTATTTACGCTATTTTGTTATGGAAGCCATCCTATAAAAAATATACCGGCCAAGTGCGAGTCGGACTCGCGCAGCGAGGGTTCCCAACAAATCCGTAGGTATATAAGTTTAAAATTATTATAAATATTTTTATTATATGATGTAACTAAAAATTTATGCTTTTCGCTATTTTTCCTTTATCTGTGCTATAATACGTTGCTTCGTACCAAATTTTAAGATTCTGAGTTCACGGGAAGTACCCTGTAGGTTTTGATTACCTTGCGAATGTCGAAAATTTGCGGCATAAACGGCTGTATTTTTTGATTGCATTGGCTTAGAAGTTTGATTTTTTCACAGCTCCAAGGGACTTGAGTATTTGATATGAATTTCAGCTTGATACCTCCACGCGTTCCTGAGAAAAAGGGTCTTGACAGAAAGACAGAAAGACGGACAAAAAAGTGATCCTATAAGGGTTCCGTTTTTTCCTTTTGAGGTACGGAACCCTAAAAAGATCACCCCTATAAAAATCTAGTCCCTCCTCCCACGCAGTCTAGCAGAGCCACTACCCTGTTGAAACTCCCTTGAGCCCTAATCGTAAAAAATAATGTTGATCTACGGTTCTGTAGAAAACACGCCGTAAGAAACGTTAAAACAACGAGGTAGATTATACAGAAGACTGTGAAGCTATTATCTCTCAGTGTTCTGAGAAGGAAGAAGTATTTCAGATATCGCTAGTGAAAATGAACTATATTTGCTACTTTCGTTCGCAGACTTACATTTCACTGCAAATAATATCATGTTTAATTCGACAGTATTCTTTTTAAATTTAACGACAGCTGGAAAATAGTCAAGATTTAGCTGTATAGTTCTTATTACACTTAGGTTAGTTTTGCTAGTAGTGTATATATACACATGCACATTGTTTTAGTGTGCGTAAGTATAAAGGTCAAAAATTATTAACGTTACCGTCAGAACGGAAAGTAAACGGAGAAAAGTTGTTCGCAGTGATATAAGAAAATATAATGTGTCCTACGTTAAGCAGCAGAGTAAATACAGGCCTTCGTGAGATAAAACATCTACTTAATCATTTAAACTTTAGTTCGGAAACTGTCTACATATAAAGGCCTCTGCCAATGAAAGTTCGTCGTACGCAGGTTGTTTGTCAAAAATATCCATCAAAATATCCAAATATGACAAATCCAATCGGACTGAAGAATGAGATAGCGTGCCATCAGTTCTTCCAAAGAGGCCTTTCCTAGGTCTTAGAGATGACGGGATATCAATACCAGGTAGGGATTCGCTTCCTCAAACCTAATATAACTGACATCTCGAAGCTGTCTTCAAATGAGTTTAATCTAGACACAGATTTATATACAACAGTAAATACAAAAAGGTAAACCACCGAAGATAAAAGTTTTTCCAAGGCACAACTGTTACCTACATTACTTTTACTGCTGGCTGTTATACAGAAAAAAAATTAGATGACAATAAAAATTTCAATTATTGATAAAATTTTAATGATACTACTTTACCAAAGGAGCAGAGGGGATCCAACAGCGAGCGATCAACTAGCGCTTCTGCGCTAGAACTCGAAAGGAGGTACTGTCTGGATGCCATCATCACACTAGCCAAATTTGTTGGTTACCTATTAACTTTATTCAATCGTTATACTTAACATTTTGGCAGGAAAAGAACGCGACCTCTTGTCATAGATAATTATTTAAAATAACAAAATTATTTAATTAATTATTGCTTACAAGCTTTGTACTAGACGACGCAGACGCTGTATAATTTTCAGATTACGATAATTAAAATCATATAGATCTATACTTTTTTCACTAATCCATTTAAACAGTTGACAGTCTCTTAAGCAAAAGGCTGGAAGAAAATACTATTACAGTAAGCTTGATGATGGCCGCCGGTTCAATTAATAAAAGGACCTTGTAAAACACAATATTTGCTATTTATATTTCGTTACGGCAAATTATTAATAGGAAACCTTATATTACTTGAAATAACTATTATCTCTTTTAATATTAAATATTTCATTATTCCTGTGAATAGATTTTAGTAGGGCTAAATTGTAATTTTTCGTAATGATAGAGGTCGTAACATTAGTAGTGGAAATTATACTTTTTCAAATCTATAGCTTAGGTATATAAAATGCAGAAAAAATGCGCGTTAAATTTAAATATCTACTGAAGATCTTGACACAGCTTCGATATTTGGCCACATTGACGGTAAAATCTAACGAACTACAATGTACTACAATATATTATGTATGTATATTTTCAATATTCAAAACAAAAACAAGTCTATAAATACTTCAAGTACAAATTTAAGTAACGGCTTCAAAACTACGCTTCATACAAATGGACTCAAACACAAGTAACCATTATTTAGTACACTGCCATGCAAATTGCCAAGCTATATAATGCGATTAAAATAAGAATGGCACCTGCCGACGACTAACGTCACTCAGTCGATTAGGGTTGGATAATAAACCAACTTTTTTTTGACAAAATTATGCCACAAAAACATAAGAAATAAATATCTTTATTTTATTATTTAACCAAGTGTTAAAAAACACTACATTCGATATAAGGTACAAAGTACATACATTTATCTTTTAAATAATTGATTTGTTTTATAGTACAAAGACGCCACTCAATTCTGCTCTGTACACTCGTGTGCAAATAATAAACATCGTTGGCCAGTTTTTCAAATGAATTACTATAAAATTTTTATTTTGGCATATTTTCCATTTTGCATACCATACTCAATTATACTCGAGTGAGGTAAGTTGACAGTTATGACGACTCAAATGGGCTATACCTTTGTTAATTATAATTGCGTAGTAAAGTGAATCGATGTTAATTATACGTTCTTTATACGTTCTATGATTCTATTCATACTTTATTGCAATATATATCTTTCATTTTTAGTACATACTACATTTATGCTAAAGGAAGTAAAACCGGCTATTCATAAAACAAATCCTTAATATCTTATCCATAAATTGTATAGAAATCGTTAGTCGTTTTAGAGAAATATAATTCAATACACTTAAACCAGCATTGTTAATAATCATGAAAATAATTAATCGTCTGTGTTAAATTTCTGTTCTACGCAAATCACACGAGATCGGTACCGTGCCGGCACTACTAAAATTGTAAGTTCGACCCTTTCACGCACACAATGATAATTATTATTATATCAAGAGTTAATACATATTTACAGAACATGGTCTTTACTCGTCGACGCCCTCAAAAATCGGAAGAGACCTCTGCCTAGCGGTATGTATGGGGATTTGTATCGAAAATAGCAGTGAATCGTTTATACAAGTTCATTTTTAATAATCTTAATTTATTTATTATAATTCTTGATTTGAGCCCCTTTAAATGTATTTACTACTGTATAAACAAAAAATATTCCTACTATAACCATGGGGACGCAAGTTACCAGTTGATTTAAAATAATTTAATACTTATAAATTTATAATTTATAATATTTAGAAATGTTTATCTTAAATATATATACACTTTACACACAATTATTTAAAAAATAAAAAATACGGTAATTACCAATATATTAATATTAACGACACGATACACCATATACTATGTTAATAATTTAAAACAGGAAATAATATTCACTATATATTCTTAAACTATTTAAAAATGATCACAAAATTATTTGAAGGCGTTAACCATGTCCGCCTTTACCTTGACTCAAATAAAATATGTGCATCAAAACAATAAAAACTGAAAACACAAAAGTAATGGAGGAATAGAAAAATATTTTCCTTATACCAAGAAAAAACTTTTTAGTCGTCGTCAATCTGGGACCTTGATTTCGGCCCAGATCGGACAGTATGGCGAAGCGGGACCGCCCCAGGACCAGCCGCGCGGTATGGCCAAGTGGCTCAAGCCAGATTTGATAGCACCGGTGTGGCCGTTGAAACAGCTTTCAGCGATAGTTCCCGCGCTCAGGATGGAGCTTTGCCCCGTGCAATTCGAGTCCACTGTCGTCGTGATCGATACGTCGAATATCGATTCGTAGTTCTTTAACGCTGAAAGAAAAAAATAACTGTCTTAAATAAATTCATATACCTAACCAAAAAATCAATTAATTTAGGAAATTACCGTTCCAGCCTGTCTAACGTCCACTGCTGAACATAGGCCTTCGCCATAGATTGCTTCATAGTGGGAATATTTAGCTATAATTGCCACGCTTGGCTGGCGGGTTGGCAAACGCAGTATTTTATTTTTTAAGTTGTTTATAGGAAGACGCTGCTGCCCATCTCCTGGTTAATTTCCCTCTGTCGCCTGTTACGACACCCGCGGGACGATATGGGGTAGTGGATATTCTTACACCGCCACTACATGGTTAATTTTTTAAATATTTTCATTCAATTGAAAATTTTTAGTATCTTTACAACACATTTTTGGTTCTTGTTTAATAAATGCCATCAAAAACACAACTTGTAAAAAAAGCCAAGTCTCGCAAATCAGTTCTTCTACCGTAAAAAGTTGTGAGATCCATGTAATACCAAGTCGGTTAATTTATTCAGTCCCTACTTAAGGGTCCTTCTGTCTCAAGTTATTACGTAATTAGCTAACCTAACAAGATTTTATAGTGAACATATCAATATTAAAAATCTTTTATGTTTTAAATAAATAGATTGACTTGGCCATAACACGTACGAATGTAAGTAATTCAAATGATCGTAATAATGTTGAACTCCTACAGTAACTGACCTAACTGATCGTTTTATATATACCAAGAATTATCTCTTACTTTAGTTTTGGTGGTTTGACTGTAATTTTTATACTTTAGCATTGTAGCTCAGGGCCTAAACGCTCGTTGTAAATTTCACAGTACGCGAGCAACCCGGATTCGATCTCCGCCGGCGCCAATGAAATTATTAACTACAATTTTAAGTGCTGATGTGGTTGGCGGTAAAGGAAAACATCGAGAGGAGACCTACATGTTTCAGAAATAAAAAAAAATCAATGATATGTTAAGTTCGCCAATATGCACTGGGAGAGCGCGGCGGACACTTCCTTGCCCTAAAACCCTCTAAGAAATGAGAGGAGGCCTGTGCCTAGCAGTTGCATATAGGCTGTAACTTTAGCTTTTTTTTCTAATTAAGTGTATTTGGTTGACTGCCTAGTTGGTTGCCTCTCTGGTAATGTGGTGCTGGTGAGGTTCGAATCCCAGATCGGGCGAAAATGAATTACTGGGATTTTTTGTGAAGAAATTCTCAGTAGCAATCAGGAAGCTGCAGGTATTTTAACCCCGTGCCTAGGAAAGCCGTCGATACTGCGCCTGAACTCTCCCCGGTTGCATCGTATTTCCGTCCCATGGGACTATTATTGTAAGGGAATCTACATTGAGACTGTCCACCGTGACCCACATTCGGTCTGGAGGACATTTCAGTAGGTTAAGGTGCGGCTGGGGTGCACATGGGCACACAAAAGCCGCGGTCGTTTATATTATTTATAAATTATTCGGACAATTCGAATCCTCCAAAATTTAACCAAAGGTTAAGTATGGCTGATTACATACATTGCACTTAGCAAACATGGGTCTCACCCGGAACAATTATTTGAAGGCCATGGTATTGGAACCCGCACCCCGACCGCTACTGCGGCAGCCGATAAACTTTCCATCGTTCTAATTTTATGTCATATAATAATGAAAAAGTATACCATCATGATCTTTTTTTTATAGAATAAGGGTGACAAACGAACACAAAGTCTACCTGATGGTAAGTGGGTGCTCTGAACACATATACATCTTCATTTATCCACGACCAAGAATCAAAATGTAGACGAAGATGGAATGCCTCGTTTGCAGTAAGAAGGGTCTCCGGTTCTCTACACTCATCATACGAAGCACAGCATCATTAAGCTGCTATTTTACGCTGGTATTCTGTGAGAGCGTGGTCCTACCCAGGCGGAGCCGACCCATTTGTGCTAAAACTACATTATACCTGCAGCGTGACTCTACCGCGTTCGAAACGTATTTATACTCCTATACACATATAAATACACTTGAAATGTCTGTCTGTAATATCGTAAAGTGCACTGCTCTTAAGCTCTTTCATGTTATTAAGACTGTCTGTCTGTCTGAATCGATTGTGATGAAACTTCCCAAGGAGATAGAAATTTCACAAGTGATCTAGGCTATATTGTATCCAAAAAACATGTAGGGTTGTTTGTGAAATCTATGATACAATTGGTGATTATCTCATAAACTATATAAGATATAAAAAATATATTTAAAAGATTATAAATCCTAGAGTTTATGATGTTAAATAAGTATGGTTTATGTAAAAAAGTTTTTAACGCTACTTTTTTGGTTTGTAGTGTCACACAAAAATGTTCATTACACTTTGCCTATAATCTCTTTAAGGTTTCGATGCAAAATTGTTTTTTTAGCATTTTTACTTCACAACAATTCTTTAAAATTATTTGTCGACAAAATTATAAGGATAAGGTGGGGAAAAGACATTCTTCAATTTATATTTGAAATAAATTATGACCAATACCAATATCGCACATAAGTTTCAAGACAATAGCAAAAAAACTCAGATTAAAATGATTTTTCGATAACTTAACGACCACTATTACAGATCTACAGGTTTTTTGTTTGAATTCTACGTAGACGAAATTGCGGGTAAAAGATAGATTTATAATTGTTATCAAATTTGCAAATAATCGCATGCACGGCACTTTCTTCCGTTGCCCGGTGAGATACTGAGATAAGCCTAGCTGTGTCGTCACAAGCGCTCAACTAGACTGTGATAACAGGTATCATGGTTAGAGACCTCGATAATGTAATATTGTAAAAGTGTGATAATATGTTAATTAATACTTTGACAAGGACTACTGCCTACCCAGATAATCTTTTGATATTGATACCAATTTTAATACTTTGTCAGGGATTGAATGTAAATGGACTTAATAACCGCAAGGTGGTTCTTAACAAACATCCCTCGCTAAGCATCCTCGAACATCTCTGGTGGAAACGCGGCCTCATTAGTGTTGTATTGTATACATTGTATAAATGTACGCGGCTTTAGGGTGGCTCAAGGGCCACCCCAGCCGCACCTTAACCGACTGTCGCTGATGTAACAAGATATGTGCGATGTTGTATCAGACACATCGGCTGAATATCATTCAGGACGCTAGTTGAACGGCGCTGTTTAGTAAAAAGGCAGTAGTAGTAGCATTTTAACTGAAAGCCTAAGCTAGTTGGCTAAGGCCATTTCCTTATGAATATTAAAGCGTCCAACTGTTCCCATGATTTAGATCTTACTATCTCTCAGAACGCTCAAAAATGCCAGGATATGTGTCACAAGATACGCAACAGCGTAATCATGCCAAAAGTTACGTTTCTCATTTATTATTAGCTAGAGTTGGCAGTGTACCATGAATTTAATTGTTTAAATCACTTTTACAGGTCAAAACTAATTAGAATTATTTAATGACATATATCCCGTCCTATCCATCCATCTATTACAGCCTATAATAAATAAATAAGAATGTTTATTTCAATTACATAAAGCTTTAAGATACAGGGTTTGGAGATCACTTTTTAAGCAAAGAGATGCTTGTGTTAGGTGACTCCGCTCTTTTTTTTTTTTATAGAATAGGGGGCAAACGAGCATGCGGTTCACCTGATGGTAAGTGACTACCGCCGCCCATGAACAACCGCAACACCAGGGGAATTGCAGATGCGTTGCCGACCTTTTAGAAAGGTGTAAGCTCTTTTCTTAAAGGTTCCTAAGTCGTATCGGTCCGGAAAATTCGCTGGTGGTAATTGATTCCACAAGGAAGTCGTGCGAGGGAGAAAACTTCTTCTAAATCGCACAGTCGTGGACCGCCAATCATCCAGATGGTATGGATGGTAACGCGAGTTTTGTCGCGATGTGCGATGGTGAAATTGAGCGGCTGGAATTAGTCCGAACAATTCCTCAGAGCACTCCCCGTGATAAATGCGATAAAATACGCAAAGAGATGCAACATCTCTACGCAGTGCTAGTGTATCGAGCCAATCAGAAATAACTCGGTCGTCGACGATTCGAACCGCTCTGCGCTGGATGCGGTCAAGTGGAAGGAGCTGGCACTGGGGTGCCCCGGCCCAGAGATGAGAACAGTATTCCATGTGGGGCCGAACTTGCGCTTTGTAAAGTTGCAAGCGATGTGCCGGCATGAAATACTGTCTCGCTCTGCTGAGCACGCCAAGCTTTTTAGAGGCCAATTTGGCCTTCCCTTCCAAGTGACCACGAAACTGCACACTATTCGATATGTCGACGCCAAGGATTCCGATACTGGCTGAGGCAGTAAGGGGAGTGCCTTGAAACTGAGGAGATACGACAAAGGGGTTCTTTTTAGCGGTAAACGCGCAAACTTGTGTCTTCTGGGGATTGAACTGGACTAGATTTAGTCGCCCCCAATCCGAGACTTTGTTAAGCAAAGACTCGACTTCAGACACAAGTTTGTCCCGGTACTCGGCGACGTTTTCCCGAGAAATATTGGCACGGCCGGTATATAAGGCATCACCAGTGCTGTCGTCCGCATAGCAATGAATGCTGCCAGTTAGCAACATATCATTGATATGCAGGAGAAACAGCGTTGGTGATAGCACGCAGCCTTGTGGAACACCAGCGTTGATAGGCTTGAAATCAGAGCATTCACCGTCTACTACGACCTTGATGCTCCGATCAGCAAGGAAACTGGTGATCCATTTGCACAATTTCTCGGGAAGCCCATAGGAAGGAAGCTTCGAAAGAAGCGCTTTGTGCCAGACCCGATCAAAGGCCTTCGCTACGTCCAAACTAACGGCTAATGCCTCCCCTTTGGACTCTACTGCCTCCGCCCATCTATGAGTTAAGTAGACTAGAAGATCACCAGCTGATCGACCCCGACGAAAACCGTACTGGCGGTCACTAATCAGCTGGTGATCCTCAAGGTACCTCATGAGCTGGCAGTTTATAATGGCTTCCATTATTTTGGAGAACAAGGAGGTGATGGCGATAGGCCTGTAGTTGGACGGGTCTGAGCGGTCGCCTTTTTTAGGGATCGGGTGCACCAAAGCTGTCTTCCATGAGTGCGGGACTACGCCTTGGGAGTAGGAGTACCGGAAAAGACGCGTTAAAACCGGTGCCAACTCCGGAGCACACGTCTTCAGCACAATGGGAGGGACTCCATCGGGCCCACTCGACTTGTTGACGTCCAGGGAGAAGAGTGCTTTGCGGACCGAGCGCTGAGTAAATCGCACATCCGGCATGGAGCACTCACATCGCGGGATGGTCGGCGGTGTGTTCCCCCCGTCATCTAGAGTCGAGTTGGACGCAAAAAGAGAGTTCAACAGATCGGCTTTCTCCTTTGCGGCATGGGCCAGTGAATCGTCCTCTCTGTGCAGAGATGGAAGAGATGGCTGACAGAAGTTCCCTTGGACAGCCTTGGCGAGAGACCAGAATGCACGGGTTCCCGAAGGAAGGCGAACTAGCTTCTCGCCAATTCTGCCGATGTGCTCAGACCTTGCCTTGGCAATGACGCTTTTGAAGGACCTGGAGGCGGAATTATACTTCTTTTTTAATGCGCTGGTGTTTACATCCCGAGACGTTGATGCATCAGCCCAGGCCTGGTAGCACTCCTGCTTATAGCGTGATGCTATTTTACAGGAGCGACCAAACCATGGCTGGGATCTGCCTCCGATGGGCACCACAGAGGATGGAATAAAAAGTTCCATACCCTGAAGTACCACATCAGCAACAGAATCAGCAACAACGCTGGGATCTTCCGGCGAGAAGCAAACCCGCCCCCAAGGGTAGGATGCAAAAAAAGACCGCATCCCGTCCCAATCAGCTGACCTATAGTGCCAAACACGGCGGCAAGCTGTAGATCGCAACTGCGATTGGAGCGTGAGTGGCACCGTACTCCGGATCAGACAATGGTCCGAAGAGCCCAGAGGGGCATCGACGGAAACCTGATATCCGTCCGGATGAGAGGTCAGCAGAAGGTCCAACAGGGAAGGTACATGGTCTTCCACATCTGGGATCCGCGTAGGCGAAGTAACCAGTTGTGTTAGACCATATGCCAAAGCAAAGTCATAGACAGATCTACCCGCATGATCGGTTAAACGAGAACCAAGCCATTCAGCGTGGTGGGCGTTGAAATCACCGAGTACCACGATCTCTGCGGATGGGACCTGTTGTAGCACGGAGTCTGCAGCCATTTGGACGTGGTCTATGAGTCGGTCTGTGTCGGCATAACCGCTATGGGACCTATAGAGGCACCCGTAGACGCGGGGATGGTCGTCGCTGTCTACGCGCAGCCATAGGATGGACAGGTCCGTACCTTCAAGGCTGCCGAGGCGTCGAAAACAGATGTCCTCTCTGACATACACGCAAACTCCAGCCCGGGGCACAAACGAGTGTTCTAATTTGTACCCCGGGTAAGAGAGATACGAAGTATCAGCCGGAGAGGACACCTGTGTCTCAAGGACACCTGTCTGTGCAAGGCCGGCTTAGCTATCTCCAGATGGTAGTGGACGGCGTTAAGGTTTGAATGAAGTCCCCTGATATTGCAGAAATCCACGGTAAGCGTGGCAGGGGTTGCCTTTGTCTTCTTGCTCCGCTTGCCCCGAGCAGGTTTCGTCTTGAGCGGAATTTCGCCCCCCCCCAGAATACGCGGGGCAGCCTGAGCACCCACGCCCAGGAGTGGAGTAGTTTGGTCGTGGATGCTCAGCGAGGGATTCTCCAGGGGTGCTGGTACCCTCCTGGGGTAGTCTTTTATTTAATTCCACTACCATGTTGATGGGGGGGGGGGGAATTGGGCCTCCGGCCACCTGCACTCACCAAGCGCAACGCAGAGGAAAACCTCTACTTCACGCTGGTATTCTGTGAGGTCGTGGTACCACCCCGGTTCGAGCTGGCCCATCCGTGCGACAGCAAAAGCCACCGCTTAGCTCTATACTTTCACTTAACATTATACAGTGTATGTAATTGGAAAGAAAATAAAAGAAAAGAAAGTACAGTGGGGATTTGAGTGTACGCGCGCGCGTTTAGGTATAGGTATAGGGGGGATTTATATATATTATATTATTACTAGCTGGCCAGGCAGACGTTGTTCTGCCCTTTCCGACGGCTCTTCCTATAAAAATCCTTAAATTCGCAATAAAAAATTTTCAGGGTCATTTAGCGGGATAAAAACTATCCTATCTCTCAAGTTGGACCAAACTGCACACAGTGTTCAAAATTTCGTTGAAATCAGTTCAGTAGTTTAGGAGTGCATCGCGGACAAACAACGTGACACGTACTTTTTATATATAAAGATTATAGTTTCCATGCTTGGCCAGCAGGTTAGCAAAAAATATTTATAAGCTATACACTATCAAAGCGAAAGCCCATTGCAGCCCCAGGCGGATTTGCAACCGCTGTTTTTATTATTCTGAGTTATTATCAGAAAGACGCTGCTGCCCATCTCCTAAATCGTTTCCCTCTGTCGACTCTTAGAAATCCCACGAGACTATATGGGGTAGTGGATATTCTTACACCGCCACTACACGGTTGAGTGTATATATGACATATGTAAAAAAACATCTTTAAAGCACTTTCTTCATAGGCTTACATGATCACAGGAATTTTCTAGATGTAATATTACTTAGTCCGTAGGGGTGACAATAACGCATCTGTAGATCTCTTTTTAGAAGTTGGCCGCAGATATCAATAGGATAAGTGGTTTACTACAAGTGTTTACCTTTTCTAAATACCCTCGTTACCCTCATAGCAGGTTTTTTCCTGTATCATGCAGGCGGTTTACATACGTAAATTGCACCTTGTACACTACACACATTTAGACCAGAAACAATTATTTGTAAATCATACAAACACTTGTACCGTGCGGGATTTGAACACGCAGCCTTGAAGCGCCACAACCAACCACTGTACTACGGTGCCGTCAGGTGGAATGTTACCTCAACAATGGCTCTATTAAATGTATAAAGAACGAAAAAAATGTGTTCGTATAAGCAATTAATGATATAGATATCGCATACAAAAGCAAACAATAGGATCAATACAAAGCCCAAAATAGTGTAGTGATTTAGTTATAGTCGTAGCTGAATGAAATAGCCTCACGTTAATGAGTAGGAATTAATAATGTGTAATATGCCGTATGGTTGCGACATAAGAGAATACACACCCCATTTCGCCCCTAGTCGAAGAGCTGGTGTTGAATTTTAGGGAAGGTCTTTTTAGCAAGTTGAAATTGTAAATAAATATAATTTCGTTAATTGGCGAATCCAGTCTCGCGAGTCAGACAGAGCGTTTACGGTTATTTCGTTACTGCGCAGCATATAACATTAGCAAAAAATATGTATATATCCAATAAAATGTTTTTTTGGCAACTTGATTTCTTTTTTATCTTTTAATTTAGTAGAACGTGGGGCGGTAATTATTAAAACATACTTTTTGCCAAGCCCAAGTCTTACGAGGTTAAAGTTAATAGCTATTATGCAAATTATTACATCACTGATCTAAAACATATCAAACTATATACACAGATATTTACATGGTCATATATGCGCATACATACATGCTAAATCAAAAACCAAGAATTTATTTTAAAATCTTTAAAAAAGGTATAAAACACTAGATAATTTTTCACGTGCCTTCACACAAAATACTAAGTTGTGAACGCAGACCCGGAACTATACTGGAAACACGTGGTTTCTCAATAACCAATCACAGCGCGAGGATCTTTGGCCCCCATCAACTGCCGGCATGCCTTAATAAGCTATCTTTCTCGTACTTATGGCAGCGCATTAGACTTTTTTGTCTATTTCTACTTGTTTGGGAAATGTTTAAAACTGCTAAATGTGTGTGCGATTTGCAGATATTATTAAAATTACTCAATAAATACGTGATTAAAATTTAAGATTGCCTAAAGTATATTTTTTGGGAATTTCAATTAAATATTTTTGGAAGTCTGGTAATACTTTATAACCGATAAAATGTCTGGGATTTTTTTTAATGATATAAAAACTAAATTAAAACAAAAAGAAATCAAGTTGCCAAAAAATATTTTTTTTTGCAAAGGTTCATGCTGTGCAGTAACGAAATAACCGCAAACGCTCTGCCAGACTCACGGGACTGGATTCGCCAATTGCCAAAATTAAATTTTTTCACAATTTCAACTTGTCAAAAAGATCTTTCCAAAATTCGTAGCCAGCTCTTGGACTACCCGTGGACATCGTAAAAGGTGACTATAGGAAAAGCTATAGAATGTGTGCTCATTTGAAGCAATTATTATATAAAAAAAAAACAGACAGGCGCCAAACATGCAAGACATTCGATATTTGCCTACTAGGGCTCTCCCATATACATCAGATAGGATGATGGAGTTGCTGGTAGATTTCAAACTCAACCCACTGATCTCGAAGCTTAATGATTTACCTACTAGGCTATTAAGGAACAAGACTAGGTGTTAGGATTCCTTTCTGCCTAGGATTCAGTCTGTGTAGGTGCGAACCTCTTACCTATTTCTGCCACAAAATAATAGTGACTGTGCTCCAATAGAGAGCCAGTTTAATTACAGTCTGTGAGGCATTGAAATTAAATGGAAGCTTTATCTTTCGAAGTGAGAAATTGAGATCTGTTGTATCAAAGATAAACATGTTTTATAATCTACATAGTACCGTTTAAAATAAGGTTCCCATTCAATCTTAGTCCTCATGGAACATTTAGATACTCGCCGAGCACAGACGAGATTGATGACGTGGAGGAATGCGCGCCTTGTGTTCCTTTTTTTTATAGGATAGGGTGAGAGAAGAGCACACAGTACACCTGATGGTAAGTGCTTGCTGTAGTCTATAGATATCTATATCTGTCCTCGACGACGAATCAAAATCCAGATGCGTTTTAACCTTAGAGGACTAAGATGGAATGCCTCGTTGCCAGTAAAAAGGGTCTCCGGTTCTCTACACTCACCATACAAAACACAGAAGCGTTAAGCTGCTATTTTACGCTGGTATTCTGTTGGAGCATGGTCCTTCCTTAGTCGAGCCGACCCATTTATGCTACAACTATACCAGTAATATAGCAGCAGTATAGCTCTACCACGTCCTGGTGCGCTGGTGATAAAGTTAGGAAATTTCCCTCCGAGGAGCTGCCATGGGGCGACTGGCGCTGGTGGGGCCACGGATGTATGCGAAAGCGTTCTTACGACCCTACCAATATGCGGCGAAGGTGGAACATCATGGGGTTTTAGTATATACATAACCAGTCCTTGCCTTAGCAAGGCGTGTAAAAAAAAGGTGACAACTGACAACACAATTACTGTGTAGCCTGTGTACTTTGTTTGAAGTCATTTTACCATCAAGAGTTCCGCGTTGTCATTTGGTGCCTCTTGTATAAAAAAGTTGGCTGCAGGTGTTCATGGGTTGCACTCACCATCAGGTGGACTGTTTCTACTGTGACTGTTACTAATGCCGTTTGCCACTTCAGTTTTATAAACAAAAATATAAAAACATTGAATTAACTAATTAGGTTACAGCTGCAATACGCTGCAATTGCTCGTTATCATTGTCAGGTTACGTCACCCGCCGCGTTTCTTTTTAACTTAAATTATTATTAGCCAAGAGATCATTAGAATACAAAGCCACTCATTAAATATTTTATCAGTCAAATGTATAGTGCAAATTTAAAGCGTAAGCGGTTAAATACATTATGTTGTATAGAATTCGAATGATTTTCAAGTCCCGAAACATATTTAAAAGACAATAATTTGTCTTAATCGTGATTTTATTGTTTTAAATGTAGGCACGCTGCAACTGTTTTATAACTGCAGAACGAATGGTCGACTCGACCGTAGAAGGACTACAACCACGTTATACCAGTACCACGTAAAACATCAGTATAATGCTGCTTTGCTTCGTATGATTAGTAAAGAAAATTGAAGACCCTTTGTGCGCCGCGCCGATTTCAAAAAATAAATGCTTCGCAATTCGACCGTATGTTTTTTTGAAGTGAAAACTTATTTGGAATCGTTATGATTTGAAACTCGAAGCGACACTAGAAAGAGAGACAAACATATTATACATCTATAGGATTAACCTGCGTGAGAATGAAATATAATTCAGTATACAGTGTTTCCTATTATCGCGGTATCCGGGGTGGTACCACGATCAACAGTGGTAGAGCCAGGCGGCAACTTTTGCTGTCGCATGGATGGGCCGGCTCGAACCGGGGTGGTACGACGACCTCACAGAAAACCAGCGTGAAGTAGAGGTTTACCTCTGCGTTTCGCTTGGTGAGTGCAGGTAGCCGGAAGCCCTTTTTACTGGAAATGAGGCATTCCATCCTAGTCCTCACGGGTGAAAACGCACCTGAATTTTGATCTGTAACAGAGGATAGATGTAGATGTCTATGAGCCGCAGCAACCACTTACCATCAGGTGGACTGTGTGCTCGTTTTTCATCCTTATTCTATAAAAAAAAAATCCTCTTTGTGCGATGCTTTAAAGATGTTAATGTAACTCTAAATAATACTATAAAAATGAACAAAATTAAATAAATAAAATAAACTATATTGAATAAAATCATCACATCCAGTTCATTTATACAATCTACGATTTCTTAACTTTTATATTTATAACTAGCTGTTCCCCGCGACTTCGCCTGGGCGTAATTTATTACGATTGGATTTCATGGATTTTAAATTTTAATTTTTGCGCTGGATCCTAATTCTTTTTCTAAAATAAAAGTATACCTAAGTTACTTCTTATAACATCAGCTATCTGCCAGTGAAAGTTCGGTCGAAATCGGTCCAGCCGTTTCGGAGATTAGCCAAATTAGAACAAACAGACAGACAGACATGCCTAAGCAGAACCACGGTCAAAAGAGTGATCAATGAAGCCCTGGGACTACGAGCTTATCGTAAGAAGATCGGACATTTATTGAACGAGCGTTTGAAAAAAATTTGGCTGGATAGATCTCGCGCTTTTTTACGGCGGTACGCGGAAAAAAGATGCCGCGAAATTTTGTTTTCGGATGAAAAAATTTTAACATCGAAGAAAGTTATAATAAACAAAACAATAAGGTGTATGCACACATCAGTGAAGAAGCCAGCACGCGTATTCCGAGGGTTCAACGAGGACATTATCCTTCGTCACTAGTGGTTTGGCTTGGAGTCTAATATTCAGGCTTAACTGAGGTATTTTTCTGTGAAAAAGGTGTAAAAACCAGCGCTGAGGTGTACCAAAATACCGTCCTAACAAACATAGTGGAACCTCTTTCTCAAACAATGTTCAAAAACAGACATTGGATATTCCAACAGGACTCTGCACCAGCTCCATAGGGCACGAAGCAAGCAAAACTGGTTGACCGCCCGTGGAATTGACTATATCGGACATGAAGACTGGTCCT
Source organism: Parnassius glacialis (assembly GCA_033319125.1). NCBI lineage: Eukaryota > Metazoa > Arthropoda > Insecta > Lepidoptera > Papilionidae > Parnassius > Parnassius glacialis. The sequence continues at coordinate 48,432,528 of JAVANC010000017.1, forward strand.
CTTCTAGTCCAGATTTAAACCCACTGGATTACAATATATGGCAACATTTGAAGGAGAAAGTCTGCGCTAAACCTCATCAGAATTTGGAATCTCTCCGAGCATTTTTGGCTAAAGCAGCGGCAGAAACAGATATGAATGTGGTGCGTGCTGCGATTGATGATTGGCCGCGTCGGTATTAAGGGCATGTATTCAAAATAGGGGAGAGAATTTTGAATAATATAAATAAAATTGTATTCTAAATTAAAGCACCTTTCACACATTTCATATATAATTTCTATATAAATATGAAAAAGTGTGTCATTAATTTTATAAAAAGTTTTTGACAGAACTTATGACCTGACTAAGTAGAATGAAGTAGATGGCGCAATTACAAAGCAATTTTACTCGCAATTTTCTGAATGTTTAACTTGTACTGTCTGTGAATTGCACACATGTTTTTTTGTATGTATGTACGTTAAACGATAGTGTTGCCGATTGTGAACCGATTTTAACATTTCTTTTTTTATTAAATAGGATATATACTTTAGGCGTGATTTCATATCAGTTAAGACAAAAAATTTAACCCCTAAGGATGGAAAATAGGGAATGTGGATCCTGAATGTGGTCCTGGAATCTAAGTATCTAGAGCTTTTGATGTTTCTTAGTCTACTGAAAAGGTCAAAAATTTAACTTTTAATAAAAGTTTTTGTATGTAAATAATTTTATTATTTTTAGTTCCTTGAAATCGCCTTTTACTTTTACTAAAAGTTTAATTTTAGTGCCATCGAGACATTGTATTTATAAAATATGGGGTGAAAACGCAACTGAATTTTAATCCTTGATTGGGGATAGATGTAGGTATATCTCAATTTCGCTATATAACAGTGTAATCGGATGTAGAGATGCAGTAAAAACTCAATTCTAGAACCCTAAAAGGTCGTAATTTGACTCGTATAATTCTTATGACTTAAATCGTTGATAATGAGTAATGACTAAGATCGCAGTATAAACATGTGTTAAAACAAAGGACGTTGAGCATCACATAATAAATAATGATAATATGTTAGTTCAATGTTTCTATTTGCAAATGGTGATATATGCACTATATGTGCACTTTATTGATGTTACGCGACTTGCACAATGGTACAAAATATAGTATCACAATAATAATTATTATCAATTAAACTCCGGAATAATTTCTTGTTAATTTTTCAGTGGAGTTCTTGAGAAAATACAAACCTGGCTACATTTTTTTATTATATTAAAGTGACAAGCAATGTACATCCGCGGTCCGTTTCAAAGACGAAAAGAAAGTACGAGAAAAAATCATAATAAGTAGTCCACGTATTAATAAATGCTCTTTTACATTAGCGTGTACTTTCTTTTTTCGCTAAAATAATAATTAATATTCAATTTTATTTGATGCTAAGGCCGAGAGTTCATATCGAAATTTATATTTTATCCAGTCTAGTACTGGCATTGCAAATTGGCGTAATCGCCATGGTTACTTAGTATTCGTTATTAAGTATTCATATTTCGTTTGGATTTGTACCCGTTCATAAAAAAATAATAGAATATTTTTGTTCAATATAATATGAAGAATATTATTATCACTATGTATTGTTTTTTTTTCTCAAGACTTTCTAAGATCTTGGTTTATAAGAAATGCTCACGGACCCAAGCCAAGTGCGCATCCCTTTGGGAATCAAAATTTGAGGTGTCTTCTTGTAAAAAATTTCGGACAATACGGCAAGTGTTGAGGATGGTTGCTTATAACTATTTTCAGGAAGATTTAATAGTTTAAGGGAGTGGGACAAACATTTCGGGGTCACACCAGTACTGGAAAACACCAGCGGCACAATGTATACTTTGTTAATTTTCCAGATTCTAGTTACTTCTACTTTTATTTCTGTGTATTTATGAATTTTTGCAGTAATGGTTTTTTATAGATTATGAGTATTTGGGATTTCTATATCAATTAGGTATACTATTTTATTTAATTTAAAAGGTTAAAGGTTAAAGTTATATCCGGTCTATTGTAATGAATTGTTTTATCAGTAAGAAAAGCTCTATCAAAGTACATTCTGTGACTGTCGCTCTCCAGAACAGGTTTAGGGGTATATTGATAGTACGGCAATAGTAGTTGGTTCGGGATTAAATTGTATTTATTTTCAGGCTTTTGATGAACGTAATTATCAACCTGGTTGTGTCGGTGGGTGTAATCAGTTTGTGCTAGGCTGGGACAAGCACTGGTGATATGTTGTAGTTTCGAGTTGGCGGTGATATTTTTTTTTTATAGAATAAGGGGCAAACGAGCATGCGACTCATCTGATGGTAAATGACTATCGCCGCCCATGAACAACAGCAATACCAGGGGAATTGCAGATGCGTTGCCGGCTTTTTAGAAAGATGTAAGCTCTTTTCTTGAAGGTTCCTAAGTCGTATCGGTCCGGAAAATTCGCTGGTGGTAATTGATTCCAAAAGAAAGTTGTGCGAGGGAGAAAACTTCTTCTAAATCGCACAGTGGTGGACCGCCAATCATCCAGATGGTATGGATGGTAACGCGAGTTCTGTCGCGATGTGCGATGGTAAAATTGAGCGGCTGGAATTAGTCCGAACAATTCCTCAGAGCACTCCCCGTGATAGATGCGATAAAATACGCAAAGAGATACAACATCTCTACGCAGTGCCAATGTATCGAGCCGATCAGAAAGAACTCAGTCGTCGATGATTCGAACCGTTTTGCGCTGGATGCGGTCAAGTGGAAGGAGCTGGCACTGGGGTGCCCCGGCCCAGAGATGAGAACAGTATTCCATGTGGGGCCGAACTTGCGCTTTGTAAAGTTGCAAGTGATGTGCCGGCATGAAATACTGTCTCGCTCTGCTGAGCACGCCAAGCGTTTTAGATGCCAATTTGGCCTTCCCTTCCAAGTGACCACAAAACTGCACACTATTCGATATGTCGACGCCAAAGATTCCGATACTAGCTGAGGCAGCAAGGGAGTGCCTTGAAACTGAGGAGATACGACAAAGGGGTGCTTTTTAGCGGTAAACGCGCAAACTTGTGTCTTCTGGGGATTGAACTGGACCAGATTTAGTCGCCCCCAATCCGAGACTTTGTTAAGAAAAGACTCGACTCTGAAGTCGAACAAAAAAAGTTGTGCCTGAACACAAGTTTGTCCCGGTACTCGGCGACGTTTTCCCGAGAAATATTGGCACGGCCGGTATATAAGGCATCACCAGTGCTGTCGTCCGCATAGCAATGAATGCTACAAGTTAGCAACATATCATTGATATGTAGAAGAAACAGCGTTGGTGATAGCACGCAGCCTTGTGGAACACCAGCGTTTATAGGCTTGAAATCAGAGCATGCACCGTCTACTACGACCTTCATGCTCCGATCAGCAAGGAAACTGGTGATCCATTTGCATAATTTCTCGGGAAGCCCATAGGAAAGCTTCGAAAGAAGCGCTTTGTGCCAGACTCGATCAAAGGCCTTGGCTATGTCCAAATTAACGGCCAATGCCTCCCCCTTGGACTCTAGTGTCTCCGCCCATTCAGATAGTCGATGATCTTCTAGTCTATCCAGTCAGATAGACTAGAAGATCATCGACCCCGACGAAAACCGTACTGGCGGTCACTAATCAGCTGGTGATCCTAAAGGCACGTCATGAGCTGGCAGTTTATAATGGATTCCATTATTTTGGAGAACAAGGAGGTGATGGCGATAGGCCTGTAGTTGGACGGGTCTGAGCGGTCGCCTTTTTTAGGGATCGGGTGGACTAAAGCTGTCTTCCATGAATTCGGGACTACGCCTTGGGAGTAGGAGTCCTGGAAAAGACGCGTTAAAACCGGTGCCAACTCCGGAGCATACGTCTTCAGCACAATGGGAGGGACTCCATCGGGCCCACTAGACTTGCTGACGTCCAGGGAGAAGAGTGCTTTGCGAACCGAGCGCTATGTAAACCGGACATCCGGCATGGAGCACTCACATCGCGGAATGGTCGGCTGTGTGTTCTCTACCTCGACTCTAGATGACGGGGGGCGTCATCTAGAGTCGAGTTGGACGTAAAGAGAGAGCGAGAACAGATCGGCTTTCTCCTTTGCGGCATTGGCCAGTGAGTCGTCCTCTCTGTGCAGAGATGGAAGAGATGGCTGACAGAAGTTGGACAGCTTTGGCTATATTTTCTACAGCTATCGTTCTGTGACATTTTCTACGGCTTTCGTTCTGTTATTATTATTTTTTTTTATTTACCAATGGTTAGGAAAATATTGTGTAAAACCAGCAAGAAACTAAGCGAGATATTGCTTTTAAAAAGTTTTAGGTTTACAAAAATATTCAATAATTCCCCATAAATTTTAATAATGCCCTTCAGACTGAATTTCGGTCACGGCGGCCAGTATCAAAGGAGACTAGCAGACGCCTTGTGTGCACAATCACAGATGCATTCACTATTCCTCCATCCTTGCTTTACTCTCTTAGTCCGATAGGACAGCTATACTACTTAACGGAGAGTGATCAGGCGCAATATCTACGGCTTAATGTGCTTTTCGAAGTATGGCGATGAAACACCGCTAACTTTCTTTTTCCGGCCTGCTGCTAAGAATTTTTTAAGAGAAAAACCTAATTCTGAGTTTGACCCCTCTGGATTCGAACCTGGGACCGCCCTTCCGACGGTAGCGACCACCTCATTCTCAGGTCCTTTTCCTTCCTATTCCTTGATATGATGACAGATATTTTACACAAATTATGTTTTAACTAGTTAATTGAATAGCACTGTACGTATTCTAAAATTTTTTTGCAGAAGAGACGCTCTGTGAGACGAGTAACTGATGTTGGAACCTTGAGTTTGTTTCTAGTGTTAATAGTATGAAATTCCCTATTCTTTTTAAAGCTTACGTTTTATATTTTCTTTCATTTTCATAAATATACAAATTAATTAAGTAGTCATAAAAATTAATAACATTAATTATAGGTTGTGATGCATTCCATCTTATTCCTCAAAGGTGCCGCCTTCCTTTTTTGCAACGCCTTCTCTGTTTGAAGTTCGCTGTAGGTAACCGTGGACCACAGTAGCCACTTACCATCAGGTAAACTGTAAGTTCGTTTGTCATTTATTTTTTAATATATGAAAAAAAAACTCACAATGCACATTATCCCAGCGCTGGAACTCGCCGGCGACGAGCAGCGGCAGCTTGCAACAGACCGCGAGCGCCGCCATCTCGTCCAGCCGCGCGCGGTGCTGCTCGCTCCAGCGCCCTCGGCACTGCACGTTCACAATTATCACCGGCCGGCCGCAAATGAGGAACACTGTTGCCAAAAAAAAATGATTGCAATTAATCAACCCACAGTTTTGTCAGAAACCGAAAGCGGATCGAAGCGTACTGTTTTATGTATTAAATGTAACTATAAGTGAAAAACTCAATACGTTTTTCAGGTGATAACATCATGCTGCAGCTATATTATGTTTGTAACACGAATGGCTCGGCTCGACTTCGGAAGGACGACGCTCTCACAGAATACCAGAGTTAAGCAGGAGCATAATACTGCTGTGTTAAACTACTACATGTGCTATGGCGAGTGTGGAGACGGATATTATTTTTACAGGAAACGAGGCATTCCACTTAGTCCTCACTGGTGACAACGCATCTGCATTTTGATTCGTAATCGAGGATAGATGTAGATGTCTATGAGCTACGGCATCCACTTACCATCGGGTGAACTGTGACCTCGATTGTCACTCTTATTATTCTGTGAGAACGTGGTCCTACCCCGGTCGTTCGGTCTAATTCGTGCTACAATTATAATATAGCTGCAGCGTGGCTCTACCTCGTGCCAAAATTGCAACCTATCAGCAAATATAAATTCATAGATGATAAACAAAAGTTAGACATTCCTTTGGAAAAACATATGTTCAGCAGTGGACTTGTTAAAGGCTGTAATCGTGATAAAACGAATGTTTATATTTTGCTGTTAAAAGTCACAACTGTAATCGTAAACGTAACTACATATTTTTCCTTGCGTCATATGGTCTTTCATTTTACTTCATCATTACAGCCTTTCATAAGTCCACTGCTGAACATAGGCCTCCCCCAAGGAATGCCACAAATCACGGTCCTGAGCCACCTGCATCCATCGACTTCCTGCATATCTTACCAGGTCGTCACTCCATTTCGTGGGGGGTCGCCCTTCACTTCGCCTACCGGTACGAGGCTGCCACTCGAGAATCTTTCTTCCCCATCGGTTGTCGGTTCTTCGAGCTATATGGCCGGCCCACTGCCACTTCAGCTTACTAATCCGTTGGGCTATGTCGGTTACTCTAGTTCTACTGCGGATATCCTCATTCCTAAGTTTTATTTTATTTATTATTAAAAATCTTTATGTTCTAATACACGCTTTTATATATTTATGTTCTTTCAATGTATATGTTATGAAAGTACATATTTATTGATTACATGTGAATAATTAGTCATATATATTTTTCAGTAACTAGGGTACTATATACCCTTACCCTTTCTCACCGGTCATTATATCCTCAGCCAAGTGCCAGGTAGAAATCACTGCTAACTTAATAATCTAACGTAACTTTGTATAGTTTATGTTTTTTATTTCCTTGTTTATTAGTGTAAATAAAGTATATTTCATTCATTCGTCTATTTATAGTTGTATAGATATTCTTTTGAAAACACAGACGCAACATAGAAGTTAAATAGTTTAATAAATTTAGCAACAACTCAGACGAACGGCAAATATTTACAATGAGTGTAAGAATGACGCTCAGAAATGAGTGGGTTTTCACCACTTAAATCTGCATGATGTGACAGTGCTGTTTGCTGATGGTTAAAACTGTTAAGATGGAATTCATTATCTTGAAAAGAGTTATAGTTAGTACTTATAATTCTATTTACATTATAGTTATAAAGTATAGCGGTAGGCCAGGTGTGGGGCTTCCCGCTCGTAGATGGAGTGAGGACCTGGTAAGACATGCAGGAAGTCGATGGATGCAGGTGCTTTGTGGAGGCCTATGTTCAGGAGTGGATTTGTGAAGGACTGTAATGATGGTGAATAATCACTATAGTTATAACTTATCTATATTTATTTATTTTATTTTTATTTAAAACTTTATTGTACTTATCATAAAGTTATAAAGTACTATATATATAAATAAAATAGAGGTGTCTGTCTGTTATATCTATAAAACTGCCATAAATTGAGCTGTGGAGCTTATTTGCATGTCATTAAGACATGAATCACCATTTTTAGCCACCAAGACCCACCTAAAGGTGACTCCAACAGGGTCAACGAGCTAATTATGTCCTCACTAAAGCATTTGCAGACCTTTTTCCATCTCAAAGAAATACTATAAAGCAAATATGTTTTAAAAACATCTTTGCTATAAAGGTATACTTCTACTATATAAATACTTAATTTAAGTTTTGTAAGTAATTGTACAATCTGCGTTTTTTATTGTATAATTTTACTTTTTCAAAAAGTCCCGTTGGCTTTCTTGCTAATTGCTATCGAAACAGTTTTTTCAAATCAGTGGTAAAAATAAAACAATACTTTTAATAGGGATGATTTGTTATCAATATTGAAGAAAAAATATTCTATTCTATATAAAACCCATGACATACATTCGAAGACATAACTGGAAATTGCAACCATTATTTAACAAGAACTTAACACGGTTTGTTTTAAAGTTACAGCCTATATACTGCTGGACACATGCTTCCTCTCATTTCTGAGAGGGTTTTAGGACAAGGAAATATACGGCCACTATGCGTTTAGGTGAACTTCACATGTCTTCGAAATATTTTTTTTCTTATTTCGCAGATATGCAGGTTTCCTCACGATGTTTTCGTTCACCGCCGAGCACGTGGTAAATTAGCACTTAAACTGGCAATTAACAATTTCATTGGTACAGGCGGGGATCGAGCCTAATTTTGCTCGCGTACTGTGAAATTTACAGCGAGCGCCTAGCCCCTGGATTACCACGGCTCTCGGTTTGTTTTAAGGCATTTCATCTTGGCTCTCAGAGGTGACAACGAATCTGTAACATTTGTGTCGTAAGTTTCGTGGTAAAACAACACAATTTTTATACGGACTATTCGTATACCATCAAATTTAAGCAAGCATTTGGTGCTAGTAATTATCACGACATTATTCAGTCATCGTTACTGTCATATAAAGTACGAGAGTCAGGGGAAAGACCGCGCTCCTTCAATGCGTGACCGACATCACGAGTCCTATAAATATTTTGTACTTAATTTTCCTAGATTTGTCGGCTTCCTCTACCTCAAAGCATTTGACAAATAAACACTTAAACTACTTATAGATTAGCTATCGCTGTGTCTTTTTACCGGGCTCCGCGACGCAAAGGAGGGTAATGTGTTTATTAGCCTATATATGTATGAGTATGTATGTCTGTTCCTTTGTGGCGCTCTAGAGACCTCACGGGCCGATTTTGATGAATCTTACGTCAATCTATTTGTCTTAATCTTGTGTCACTGAAGTCATGACAGTATACAGAATTCAGTATGGCGACAACCAGACGCCATATTGTGAGAAAGAAAAAAATTAAAGTCGACGTACTGTGTCAAGTGGGGTATCATCGAATAGGTCTTTGAAAATCATCTTTAGGTTTCTCAAATCATTTTTCATTTTGAATGACCACTTAGAATCTTTAACGATTTAAAGTTGGTTAGCAACTATTCTCACTTACATTTTCAAAACTTGTAATAAAGTTGTGATAAACTTCTTATATAATCGTATAATAGGTCATAAATGACGTGAAAAATAATTATCCACTTTTAAGTAAACTGTTTTAACCTTTAGCTTGTTCTCCTTATGAAGCTTCTTTTTAGAGTCGAAACATGTTTCGTATTATCGACGGTGGTGTGGTTTTCCTAGTGTAAAGATATTGAGTTAGGATATGCATTTCAAATTTTATTTTTTATTTCTTAACTTATTAATTTACACATTTTTTACTTAAAATTGGACTGGATTTAACTAAAAAACAAATTTATCGCACTCTGGTTATCCTATATTTTGTTCAAATTGTACGTTAAGTTCATTTTAGTGAGAAAGTGAAGCAAAATAAGGACACCTGCGTCGCTTAAAAATTAACTATAAACTATTAGGGTGACAAGTTTATGAGGCTTGTGCGCAGCAGTGGGACGTTTGTGCGGCGCTTTACTTTTTTACCATAGTTCATGGAAATAGTTTATTAAACTTGCTTAGCAGCTACAGCTTTTGTGCACTATTTTTGCTAGTCCATAGCCATATAAAAGTCGGTGAAACCTCACGTATTTAAATAAATTTTGACATGAAATACAATTTCTTCTTTAACGTAAAAAGACTGCTAATAAAAATATTAACTTAAAAATTAATTATAATAATAACTAGCTGACCAGGCAGACATTGTTCTGCCCTTTCCGAACGACCATTTGCTTTCCCAAAAAAACTCCTGAAATTAGCAATAAAAATATTGACATTCACTCATCGGGATAAAAACTATCCTATCTCTCAAGTTGGACCAAACTGCACACAGTCTGCAAATTTTTTTTGAAATCGGTTCTATTTGTTGAATACTTACAGCAACACGTGGTGGTTATACTACTAAATTGTAGCTTATATTAAACGTTTGTATTTTTAACATAGCGCCATCTATTAAATATTTACTCAATCCAATCAACAGATATCGTCATCTGACAGAATCGTTTGGAGCTAACAGATAATTGTGACTGTCAAATAATAGATAAATAATTTTCAATAAAATAATATTGTATTGCGACTATAAATTGAGATGTAAGCTATCCTATCTTTTAAGTTGGAACAAACTGCACATTGACCAAAAATTTCATTGAAATCAGTTCAGTAGTTTAGGAGTCCATCGCGGACAAACAACGTGACACGTACTTTTTATATATAAAGATAATATACATCGAATCCTAAATAAACAGGACATATGCCATTTCAAAAATGTGAGTTGACAAGCGTCAAGAAAGATTTGACTATTCTCACTCCGCTGAGCATGCGGGCTGATAAGTGCAGAGTCTTAGATTAGTAAAGCCGCTTTCAGTCACCAATCTTTTACAATGATTAAGCGTTTTTAAATTATTTTTGTTACCAACATTCGATAATGTAAATAAGGTTAACATTTGAAGAATAACTTGGCATGTTGGCACCCTCATTAATTTACAAATGACTCTAATAACACAAACAAATAAGCCCGGTATCCATGTTATTAGATCAAGCATTGTAGGTGTATATAAATAATTAACTTCAACTGTTTCGACTCGGCGATTATGAATCAGTTAATTAGTAGATGTTTATTTATATAAATATACGGTGACATCTCACTAAATGGAAATACAACCTGATAAGAGATGTAGGAAGTCAAGGAAGGTAGGGAGAACTAGGTTCAGTAATCGGCTTGGGTTGTAATGATAATGATGATGACGATGATGGTATAAATAATAATATAAGCAGTAGCAGGGGAACACTGCAGCTATATTATGTTTGTGGCGCTAATGGGTTGACTCGACCGGGGAAGAACCTCGCTCTCACAGAATACCAGCGTAAAATAGCAGCCTCATACTTGTCTTTCGTGTAGTGAGTGTATATTGTATAACCGGCGACCCTGTGACCCTTTTTTTACTGGAAACGAAGAATGCCTCGTTTCCAGTAAAAAAAGGGCCGCAGAATCGCAGGGGCGCCGGTTCTCTTCTTCTCTTAGTCCTCAGGGGTGGCAACGCATCTGCATTTTGATTCTTAACCGAGGATAGATATATATGGGCCACAGCACCCTCTTATCATCAGGTGAGCTGTGTGCTTGTTTGTAATTCTAATTCATCACTATAATAATTTAAAATTAAAAATTTTGTACAGCCGACTTCAATATAAGCGACTTCAATATAGGTTATTTAAGAATAACTCAATAAGCATTGGTCTGACCTTGATGACCACACGAGAACTATCAGCTTTCATATAAAAAAAGAATCATCGAAATCGGCCAGTACAAAGTTATGAGGTAACACACATAAAAAAAAACATACAGTCGAATTGAGTACCGTCTCCTTTTTGGAAGTCGGCAGAAAATGAATTTTATATATAAAACGGTATCGATAAAATATTTTTTAATTCCTTTGTAGCAAATCGAACAAATAACTCGTCGGTAAGCGATATCAGTACTGTTATCGCCCGCACAAACTGCTTCCGTTAGCCATAAAAAGCAACAAAACAATAGTCGTCAGATATCGTTTCAGAGATTTGCGGAAAACAGTGATTTTATTTGCGGGTGAAAGAGATAATATTCAATAATAAAAGCTATACAAACAAGCGCACGATCCACACACAAGTGGAAACTGTGGCTTTTGAATACCTGCATTTATCTTGGTTAAGCAATTAAGATTAAGCGATGTAGGAGATACAGGTAGAGACATAACATACTTCAATGGCAATCAATAGGGTACTATTTAGATAAACAAAACTAATACATTACCAAGAAAGGCCATAATTAAGGTAGAGCCAGCTATATTAGTAGTATAGTTGTAGTACGAATGGTTCGGCTCGACCGGGTAAGCACCACGCTCTCACAGAATACCAGCGTATAATAGCAGCTAAACACTGCTGTGTTTCGTATGGTGAGTGTAGAGGACCGGAGACCATTTTTACTGGAAAAGAGGCATTCCATCTTAGTCCACACGGGTGACAACGCATCTGCATTTTGATTCTTTATTGAGGATAGATGTGGATGTCTATGGGTCACAGCAACCACTTCCCATCAGGTGGACTGTGTGCTCGTTTGTCACCCTATCCTATAAAGTAAAATTAAAGGAGAAAACTACAAGCATTTTAATAGTAAGGAGTTGGAATTATGCCTAGTAGCAGAACTCAAATCAAGCGATAATAATGTCCTCCAGACTGAATTTCGGTCACGGCGGCCAGTCTCAACGGAGTCTAGCCATCTGCGCAGGACAGAACTATAGTGATCAACTATATGCACACAGGTGCACTCTCTATTCCCTCACTCTCATAGTCCAATGGGAGTGGGACAATAATGCTACACGACCGGAGAGAGATCAGGCGCAGGACCAACGGCTTTACGTACTGTTCCAGGCACGGGGCTTTAACACCGCCAACTTCCTGATTGCGGACTGTTACTGAGAATTTCTTGACAGTAAAAATTCAATAATTGATTTTTGACCCGATCCGGGATTTGAAATTGGAACCTCATGATTGGAAAACACCTTTTCGGCCACTAAACTAACGAGGCAATCAAGCCATAATGACCTAATGATTAGTGGAACATGAGGTACAGACTGTGAAACATAACGCCGTTGGTTCGAGTCTGTCTTTAGAACACTTTTGTGAACCATTCCACAAGGTTTAAATTTAAAGGTTATTTGAAAGACTAATATATCAAGAAAAAAAAAGTATGTCCAATAACAAATTAAGGAAACTGACAATTGGCAGAGAGATGTTGAAGTGAACATAAACGTTTTTCATATTTGATTTGTGCCATATAAATGACAGTGTCCGCATATTTATTTACTCGTATATTGAATTTGTTATACAGCTGACATTGCGACGGAGAATGGATTCCTAGCACGCTCGATATGGAGACGATGGAGACTAATCCGATTTGTTCTATTTATATGTCAGCTCTTTCATTTAAGTAGGTGTTTCACACACATTCGCTTTGCAATGTTGATTCACACGAGTTTTTCTCCATATGGTGGATGCAGCTAATATTTCAGTATTATTCGGGAATGTTCAAATTATAAATTAAATAGACGTAAAAATATACCTAAAATTGTATTGATTATATGGTACTCCCATCTGCTAAGATCAAATCCAAACATACATAAACATACAAAATACAATAAAACAGATAAAATACTATAAAATACACATTGACCATATTCCAATAATAAAGATTAAAAAACAAATTTCGAATAGATGAAAGCCCTTAGTATGGGAGATCAAATAGCCGAGGGTTTGGAGAAAAGAAAGGAACTGGCGGATGAGGCAGTCACAGAGTGTCAGTCAACTTAAATTCGAATTTGTCAGAAACATGTCGCACAACACGTGAACCAAGTCTATTATTATGCCCCCTATGTGTGTTTCGGCTTTTACCAGTTTCTTATCATATGTTGTAACCTGTGATGCTAACGTCTACAAAAAATCCATAAAATAGACTTTGTCCAGTCCATTAACACGATATCACTCACAATTCGCGTGATGTTCGCCCGGTCTCTGTAGAGCCTGTCACGGTCATTTTCGAGTATATATTAAATGTAATATATATAGTATGCTAGCGATCCGCCCTGGCTTCACACGGTCGATTTATGGATCTCAACAACAGCACCACCTACCGGGTCTAAATGTGAATCTAAACCATCTAGGGACCCACTAAAACACAAAAAATTTCATCAAAATCGGTTGATCCCAGTTGATCCGGTTTAGAGGTTTATAGAGACTAACGAAGAGCAATTGATTTTTATATATAGAGATATACATCATCATCATCATCATTACAGCCCTTCCCAAGTCCACTGCGGAACATAGGCCTCTTCCAAGGAATACCACTAATCACGGCCCTGAGCCACCTGCATCCATCGACTTCCTGCACGTCTTATCAGGTCGTCACTCCATCTAGTGGGGGGGGGGGGGGTCCTGCCTACACTTCGCCCGATACGAGGCTACCACTCGAGAACCTTGCTTCCCCATCGGTTGACGGATCTTCGAGGTATATGGCGGGCCTACTGCCACTTCAGCTTACTAATCGTAATAGAGATATTACTTAGAAGATATAGTGTATGTTATATTAACAAGTAATAAAGCATATTGTCGACGAAGGAAAATCCATGGCGACTTAATGATTGTTATTATATAAGTTGAATAAGAGCAACGTCTAAATAATCACGAAACAGATGGCGGTTAAAACAGAGAAAAATGGCTTGACTGGTTACAGGTTTGATATCGCGATACTTGGCAGAGGGATTAATGATATTAGTATAAGTATATCATTAATCCGCCTGCCAGTGCGGCGATTGAGACAAGTTTAATAAGATTAATTAACTTAAATAAGATTAAGTTAAGTTTTTATGTGGTATAGTCACGCAGCAACTATGTTATAGTTGTAGCACGGATGGGAAACCACTACCGGAGAAAAACCACGTTCTCAAGAAAATGCAGCGTTAAACAGTAGTTAATGCTGCTGTGTTTCGTATGGTGAGTGTAGAGAACCGGAGACCCTTATATGAAACATTTTTAAATCGCTCATGTATTCCTAAATATTTTCATAAACACTTAAATAAAACTTAGTTTAATAAAAATTTTAAACTTGTTAATAGATACCTACAAGAATTGTTAGAGCAGTTACCATCTATTTATGTGTTTCATATAAAAATGAATGTTAGTTTGTCCCGCATGCGTTCTAATACCATCCTTCCTATTTCATCTAATTGCGGATGAATGTTATTTTGTGCGCGCCCGTAAATTTTTATATCAAAAATTCATTGCATCGTGGTGGCAGGGCTCTTTTCCTGCATAGGAATCCGTCTGAGTAGGTACTCTTACCTATTTCTGCCGCCAAACAGTGCGTGCACAGCTGTGTTCCCGTCTGAAGTCTATAGAGAGTTACTATATTGATAATAGCATTCCAGCAGCATAAAGGCATTCCATCTTAGTCCTGAGAGTTTCTTCATTTTAAGTTGATTCCAGGTATTCATGGGTAGCAGTGACCATTTACCATCAGGTGGACTGTAAGTTGATTTAATTTATAGAATAAGAGTGCCAAACGAGCACACAGTGTTTAAACGTGGTAGAGCCATGCTGCAGCTAGTAGTATAGTTGTAGCACGAATGGGTTGGTTCGGCCGGGGGAGGAAAACGTTCTCACAGAATACCAGCTTAAAATAGCAGCTTAACTCTGCTGTTTCGTATGGTGAGTGTAGAGAACCGGAGATCCTTGTTACTGGAAAAGAGCATTCCATCTCAGTCCTCACGGGTGACAACGTATCTGCATTTTGATTCGCAAACGAGGATAGATGTAGATATCTATGGGTCATAGCAACCGCTTACCATCTGTGTGCTCGTTTGTCACCCTATCCTATAATAAAAAAACACAGCCCACCTAGTTATAAGTGGATGCTGTAGCCCATAGACATCTATCACTCCTCGATGAAGAATCAAAATGCAGATGCCTTGTCACTACTGAGGAACAAGATAGAATGTTTCGTTTCCAGTTAAAAGGGTCTCCGTTTCTCTACATTGACCATAAGAAACACATCAGCATTAAGCCGCTATTTTAACTGGTATTCTAAGAGAGCATGTCCTTTCCCAGTCAAGCCGATATATTCGTGCTACAACTATAATATTGCGGCAGCTTGGCTCTACTACGTATAAGACTATAAGTTCGATTGTCACCTCAATTTCAATCCAAGTTGGACATTTGCTTAGACCTATTTATTGCTTGATTTTTAATGGCAGTAGTCGCCTGCCGACAAACCGACAATGACCGCGTTTCATTTCCATCCGAGGCTTGAGATTTTTACTTTTTTAGGTGGCAGCGATATTCGGCAAAAGGTCGACGTTTATATGTTGTTTTAAACGACATTCACCTTATTACATTTTTTTTACTCACTGTGTATTTTCGATAATGAACCGAAATCTACACTTATCTGTTTGTATAAGATATTAAAAAAACTTAGGGAATAGGCGTTCGTCAATCTGCCAGCCATGCAACAGACTTTTGCTAAAAAGGTTCCCATGTCCAGCGCTGAACTTTTAAGGGTAGATGAAAAAGAAGGAAGACTATACTGGGAATATATTATATTATACAATATAAATAAAATTGAAGTGTCTGTCTGTCATATTGAAATAACTAGGTTATTTTCATGCTATTAAGAAATAAATAATCATTTTTAAACATTTTTGTCTGTCTGTCTGCTCGAACAAATTTTTGAAATGGCTAAATTGATTGCGATGAAATAGAGAACTATGTCGGGATCTAGGTTACATTTTAACCAAAAAACTATTTTTTTTTTGAACTAACTAAAAATGTATTAAATAAATGATCTAAAATCTAAATAACGCCACATTACTAAATTCTATCCGGGCAAAGTCGGGGCGGGTCGCTAGTATCATATACGCGAACTCAAGGTAATCTGTTTTATTATGAGTTAAATTTTCGAGTACAAGTAACCTGCCTTCGTGGTAAGTTGTTGAAAGTATCGCGAAAGAAACTAAAGACAAAATCAGAACGACAGTTCCGCGACGAGACACGACAACGGAACCTATTATCATATGAATCCAACCGGAAGCTACTTAGCATGGCAAGCTTCGCGCTACTTAGATTACTAAAGCAAGGGCTACGTGTTAGTGATCCATTCATATTCTTTTGTAATGCTGTCAATGGAATATATTCATTATTACATTGAAGACAGTGTGTATCTATCTTTAGTGATACCAATGAAGAAATTAAACAATTAATAAAATGTAAAAGTCAACTTTATAGACCTAAATTAATGCAATAATTTTCACATACATATTAGCTTCTGGAGTCGGTGCTAAGACATTTTGTACAGCAAAATTAAAGTCTATATCTATATATAGTGCGGGAACTTTTTTAACGTCCCGCTATGAAAATCAATTATTTTCAAAAATTCGAGAAGTTATTGATTTTACCCCAGTTTTCGAAAATAGAGGTTTCATCAAATCTTAACGTTTTGAGATCCTAGGAAGTTATTCTGACCATTCCTACGAGAGGACGTCATTGTGTGTGTGTGTGTGTGTACTTGGTTACCAGTGAAAAGGGTCTCCTTTTCTCATTAGTCGCTTACGAAACACAGCAGCATTATGCTCATATTTCACGGTGGTATTCTGTGCGAGCATGATTTTTTCCCCAGTTGAGATCTTGCTGCCATAATAAGTTATAATGTGACTCTACTACATATGAATAGATTGATTACAAAATGTAAACAATAATCTGCTATCTATACATAAAATATGCATAGAGATAGCAGATTAATATGCATAGATTAGCATTTATTACCTTGACGAAACAACCACCCAAAAACTTTCATTTTTTATATAGGATAGGGTGACAAACGAGCACACAGTCCACCTGTGTGCTCGTTTGTCTGTTGAAAAACAAACACATAGACATCTACATTTATCCTCAATAAAGAATCAAAATGCAGATACGTCGTCACCCGTGAGGACCAAAATGGAATGTCTCTTTTCCAGTAAAATGGGTCTCCGATTCTCTACACTCAACATACGAAACACATCAGTGTCAAGCTGCCATTTTACGCTGGTATTCTGTAGAGCGTGGCCCTTCCCTGGTCGAACTGACCCATTCGTGCTACAACTATACTAGTAATATAGCTGTAGAATGGCTCTACCACGTATAAATGACCCGCATCTGAATCCGTTACAATAGCTTTAAGGTTTTAAACGAATGAACCAACCGACGCGTAAAAGCGACTATGTTTTAAACTATAGTGATTTGTCAATTTCGAAATTACTTAATCAGTCATTTATTGTCTCTTCTATACATACTATACTACCAGTGACTATACATTATACGCTTGGACGACAAGTTGACAACTCCTTAGGTCTTATCAATGTCACCTTCGTTACAGACCAAGAAAAGTCCACTGCTCAACATTCCTTTGGCAAAACACGGATGACTTCATTTAGTGGCGATCTGACCTTTGCTTGCAGTTACGAGGCAGCCACAGGAGAACCCTTCTTCCTCATTGGTTGTGGGTTCTTGGAGATGTCTTATACCCAGAAAAAAATGACATCCACTCAGTTGCTCTTTACGAAACTTAAAATATTGACCATACTAAATGGATTGGTACGTTATCGAAATTAGACCATATACCTATATAAAACTGTAATTAGCTCAATTCCGTTCTTCATTTCATTCGCAATAAAGATAAATAATAGCAACTAAAATACTTTAAAAGCGGCAGCGGATGTAATTTTCATTTCCCAATTTAACTAGAAAGATATCTGAAACACCAAACTCCATTAATATACGTTTGACTTGTAAATATAAAAACATCGCTAGAACTTTATTCGATAATTGCAAACCGTATATTTTTCATAATAATTTTATTTTTCATAAGAATAACATTCACATACATGAGATACACATAATACCGAATTATTTAAGTATTCATTTGCTTCAGTTGCAGTTAACTGGTTAGTGACATGACAGTGTGATGGCTCATTATTATTATTACTTTTATTATTATTATTATTATTAATAATAAATAATAATTAAATTCAATAACGAGTCATTTAAAATATCATATATATAATAATTTGAACAATTAAAATGCGTTAATAAGCATAAATTTTAAATAAGTATATTCATTCCGAATATTAAGTGTTATAGTATAGTAAAGGCTTTATATTGTCTTGAAAAACCTTTTAATTTATTAAAACTGCTTAAAATATTCTAAATAGAATAAATAATAGAAGCACAAGACGATTATATTGCAATAATAAAGTTAAACAACATTTGTAATATAATTGAAAAATGGGTCAAAAATTTTAGTTATTCTGTGAGAGTGTGGTCCTTCCCCGGTATTGCCGAACCATTCGTGCTACAACTATATAATTAATATAGCTGCAGCATGGCTCTACCACGTGAACTGTCATGATAAATTTGTAACGTGTGCTGCTACATTCTCTTCTCTATCACATGGTATTTTATTAGTGATTTATCACTTGCTAGGCGGTAACTGAAACCCGCATTATTTGAGATATAAAAAAAATTTGACATATTAATTTCGCCAATACGCATTGTGACAATTCCGACCTTACGACATTGTCAGAACTTAGCAATAAAAGTTGAAAATAAATTAGGTTTATTTTGCGAAATGACGTCACAAATCGGTATATGCTCCCAAAAAGACGGTTATTAACAAAATACTGGTTTTCCCATTAGCTCTTTGCTTATTAGACAATTATTTTCCTCGCGCTTCAAGTTCTTTATCCAAATGAAATGTTTATATCCTTTTTAGGTGTTTTATTCTTTTTTATGTTTTTTTTTTTACTTTATTTAGTACTTCTAAACTACAGCTTACAAGACAGTCAAAAGTGGCTCTACTTTAACTGTAATAGGGTATACGTAATATATAATTAATTCAGGGCAATGCTTAAAGTCAACACTGTTTAAGGCCGGTCGTGTACTACCATACCTAACTTCCCTGGTCAATTTATATCTTCCGATTTTTGCTTTTACATTTACTGTAGTCGCCTGTTTG
This sequence comes from Parnassius glacialis, assembly GCA_033319125.1. Classification (NCBI taxonomy): domain Eukaryota; kingdom Metazoa; phylum Arthropoda; class Insecta; order Lepidoptera; family Papilionidae; genus Parnassius; species Parnassius glacialis. The sequence continues at coordinate 48,451,798 of JAVANC010000017.1, forward strand.
TCAACTTCGCCGTGGTTGCGACGCAAGAGAATCTATCAACGGATTTTATCCAAATTCAAATTGTTTATTGCATTTCACATTACATATTCAAGATGGTACAGTATTGATAGGTATACACGTCCTGCAAGGGCAAAGCAACACTAGAGGCACAGTTTAAAGAGCTAGGACTAACTACTTTTGAATTATCTAACTGTTAAACACAAGTTATAAAATATCATATCATAAACATTCCATATTATTTTATATAAATTAGAAATACAATATTTTATCGTTAAAAATTCATTTAAATATAATAACATTTATTAATAAAGAATGTTTTACTTGCTTATAAAATTGCACGGGGTTTTTAAGTATTTTTATATAAATCGGTAAATAGTCGTTATCATATGGGTATCGTAAGAAGCAACTACTTAACTTAAAACTAAATACAAGAAGCTACTACGGACTTTTACAGATGATGATGATGACGTGGTGGTGGTGGTGGTGGTGATGATGGTGGTAGTGCTGATGATGATGATGGTAAGTCAACTAACGAAAAGAGTAACTTTATTCCTTTACCGGACTCTCACAACAACCATAAGATAGGATGACGGACAGAATATACTTTGACTTTATAAGTAATTCTTCTGAGACACTGTAATTCAAACGTTTGAACAGTCGAATTTAAGATGATTGGTGGTAACAATAATTTAAACAATTTCATTAATATCTTGACAAATTTTCTAGAAATCGTAAAAAACTTTAAAACTGTTTAAAACCGTTTACTGTAACAAGTTATCAAAAGTCACTGCTGAACGCCTCTGAATGAAGATCGGCACTGAATAGGCCTCATAGGGACGATATTTGCATAGTTGCCACGCTTGGCAAGCGAGTTAGCAACCACAGTTTTTTTTTGTTGTTATTAGGAAGACGCTGCTGCCTATCCTTGATTTGTTTCCCTCTGTCGCCTCTTACGACACCATCGGAACTATGGGGTAGTGGCGTGTGCGTTTCATAGTCTGATGTTTATTTTAAGCCAAATAATAACATACAAAATATTTTTTTAAATAAAAGTAAGGATGTCAAACGAGCACACAGTCCAGCTAATAATATACTGTGGCCCATAGAAATCTCCATCTATTCTCGACTAAGAATCTAAATGCAAAGGCATTGCCACCCTATTGACAAAGGTGCAATGCCTCGTTACTAGTAAAAAGGTTCTCCGGTTCTGGACACATCTCTACAATCACCTTTCGATAAAACACAGCAACATTACGAGTATGCTGCCATTTCACGATGGTATTATGTGAGAGTGTAGTCCTTCCTTGGTCGACACAACCTATTCGTGCTTCAGCCACTCTATCACGTGGTAGTATAGTATTACATAGTAAAAAATTAGAAAATTATAATTTAATAGCACAAAGTGATAAATGTTATTCATAACTTCACGACACGACTTTAATAGTCGGCCGTTAAGGCGCCCAATCTCCCAACATATCCTTCGCCTTGAACACGAACCGGTCAGCGAGTCGAGTAAACTTAGCTCGACACCGTTTTATTTTATTAACGACAAACAAGTGCAACTCGTAACGGCATGCAAAGTTTTGTGCATGAATATAATTAATTAAATATGAAGGTAATACACAAACCGTGCGAATAACTACTATAGTGCGTACGACCTGTCCGTATAGATTAGTGAGAGACTGTAGAACTGCTGTTCTTACCCTCGAGTCGCGACAGATATTCAAATTAATTATGAAGTAGCTGATAAAAACCAATAACTAATAAATAATGTGATCAATTTTCTAATACGGCTGTTAATATATTTTTAAATATAATATAATAATTTGAATTTGGATAAAATAGGCCGACCAAATAACATTTTTTTTTTCAAGTTGCGTAAACTGTTGACAAAAATTCAGAGCAAACTGTGTCCAGGTTCTGATTTATCAAAAAAAAAAAAGCACTCACAAATAAAGCTGAAGTCGTTATGACTGCCATGTAAGAAGCAGGCTTCGAACTACTTCAACACCCACCCTATTCTAGCCTATCTCTAGGTCTAGCCTCCAGTGACTTCTACCCTTTTCCTTGGCTAAAAAAATTGGTCATGGAGGCATTTTAGAAGGAACATAAGCTTTTTACGTGGTAGAGCCAAGCTGCAGCTATATTATGGTCGTAGCACTAATGGGTCGGTTCGACCGGGGTAAAACTACGCACTCACAGAATAACAGCGTAAAATAGCAGCTTAATGCTTTGCTGTTTCTTATGGTGAGTGTAGAGAACCGGAGACCCTTTTTACTGGGGATAAATGTAGACGTCTATGGGCCACAGCGTCCACTTACCATCAGGTGAACTGTAGGCTTGTTTGTCACCCTTGTTCTATAAAAAAAATCCCCGGGGCTTCACCGGCTCCTTGATGTTTCATTGCATTTATGTGTCTTTAACTGCATAAATATATTCAATCAATACTAATTAGCGACAATTTTTTTCCAAAACACATTTTTACAGCGAGAATAGCGTAACCGTTAGGTCTGAATGTACTCAACTTATTAACTAGTGATTTATTCTCAATGGCGTACAAATTGAATCAATTATGCAAATATGACGGCGAGCATCATTCAACCATCCATTGTCGCCGAAAATGTTTCATGCACTTGCTGCATTAAATTACATGAAAGTTTATTTGATTTTCCTCTCGTACCATTATGAAAACTTTCAATAAATAAAAAATTAACATCAATCAACCCTTCTAAAAGGAAATAAAATAAAAAATCTCATAATATAGGAATGACCGCTTTTACTGTCACTTACTTGCCCTTGACTACTTATATCAGAGAATCTTGTAATACATATAATAAATCTATTATGTTTAAAGTCAAATTTTTTTGTGTAAGTGTAACAAATTAGTTCACAGGTCTAAATAATGTTAATCGGCTATTGCAGACCATAGACACCTGCAAATAAGTTGAGCCAAAGAACACCGCCACTCATGCTTCGTCACTCTCGAAGACCGATTACAATCACAAGACCTACGATTACAACCTAGGTGACCTACGGATTATCAACTCTGTGCAAATATACTTTTAAAATTATTAAGAGTTCAATAAATGATTTAAAAAATATCTTTCTTTTTTCAACGTACGTAATTAAAATTTTATGAAATTAAGATATAAAATTAAGTTCTATTAAAGACTATATATAGAGGATACCAGAGGTGTCCTCCATATTATTTCACCGTTTCATGTTATGTTTTATATGTTTTGTAATCCCAGCATAACATAGGTAACTTTTATACAAAAATAATATACCACTTGTATAACTAAAACATTTGAAGCTCTGTAGCACTGAGTCTACTGTAGGCTACTGTCGTATCATTATCATAATAAAAAAATATAAGAAGGTCCTATAAAATCTCTTCCGTTTCCAAATGATCGGTGAATATACATAAAAAACGTATGCGTTGAAAATATAAACTTCTCGTTTTAGGAACTCGGTCAAAAGAACATGTAAATTGATATCAAATTCAAAGCTATATATGCTTATTTCAAATATACAACGTGTTCCAAAATTCAACGATAAGCCAACACCGGAGGATAGACCTGCCTCGGACTAATCGGGGAAAAAAAGAAAAAAAATATATCCCAATTATATTTTAAGTTATATAAAAAAAAAATGAAATTCTTCAGAAATTGAGACCGTTTATGATATTTTTCACTATCATGAACACAATTTTTTAAATATTTTTTTCTTTTTTTTTTATAGGCAACCTGAATAGTACTGCTATCTACCACAATTCTTAAAAACTCCAGAATAACTCTTGTTTTATCACGAAAATTAATGAAACTTATTTTATTCCCTAAATTTTTTGAAGACTTTTACTTTTAACCAAATTTAACTTATCGTGGTGTAAAAAAAAAGTATGAACGCTAGTATGGCAAGTTTTTTTAAAAATTGACGCAACTAACCAACATTCCAAAATGGTATAATACTCTAGGAAAACAAGTTATAAAAAAATATGGGCCTATTATTTCTTAACAGGGGCCAAATGACGGTCGGGTGTAATAAAAGTATTAGTTCTTGAAAAATGTTTAATATTTCAAAACAAATGGTACAAAGAGTTTCACGTGTAATTTATTAAGTTATTAACATTATAGCAAATGTTCGAACTGTTTGCCACCAGCATTAATACATGCACGACATCGCCTTAAAAATGATCGTTTTATTTGTCTTGCATATCTTCTGCTATTAATGTAATCAGCAGCCTGAGTGATATTTCGACGAAGCTCGTCCAATGTCACAATGGGTTTTGAGTAGACCCTGTTTTTAAGACAACTGCAATAGAAGAAATCCAGGGGGTTCAAATCGGGTGAACGGGGTGGCCATAAGATAGGACCAAGTCGCCCGATCCAACGCCCTGGATAGTCTTGATTTAAATATTCTCGCACAGGACGGGCATAATGTGCTGGGCAACCATCATTTTGGAACCACATGTTTTGAAGATCACTTAAGGGCACGTCGTTTAACAATTCTTGCAAGTCATTTTGTAAAAAGTTTAAATAACTATTGCCATCTAAGTTTCCTTGTAACTCAAAGGGCCCAATTACTTTTCCATTTAATATGCCGGTCCATAGGTTAACCTTGAATTGACATTGGGATTTGTCTTGTCTCATCAAGTGTGGATTTTCATTACTCCAACTATGTAGGTTGTGAAGATTTAAAAACCCATCTTTCTTGCACGTTGTTTCATCCGACCATAGAATTTTGTCTAGGAAGTGGGGATCTTCACTGTGCCTTTGCAGCATTACACGGCAAAATGTGACCCGTAGCGGATAGTCCCGCGGTAATAACGTCTGCACACGCCTGTAGTGATATGGGTGAAGCTTGTGACGTTTTAATATTCGATGTGCAGAACTGTTCGGGATTCCTGTAGCTTCTTCTATGGCACGTACCGAAATAGTCGAGTCATTTTCTATCTCATTGAGAACTTCTTCATCACGATCCAATCTAGGTCTTCCAGCGCTTCTCCTATTGGATGGCATACGACCCTCCGAAAACGCTTGATGCACATTAATAAACACTCGATAATCAGGATATTTTTGAGCATTTGGGTATCTTTCTCGATACAGTCTGCTAGCAGCGTTAGCATTACATCGGCATTCTCCATAGATTAAATGCATATTAGCGTATTCCTGTGGTGTGTACGGTTGCGGCATGTTAAACGCCAAACAGTCCAAAATGCGCCAGAACTCTAAATCACAAAACACACAATCGTAGTCCAAGATAATGCCAGGTCAGTTCAGTTTGCAGATCACTTCCAGTCCAAATAATGCCAGGTCAGTTAAGTTTGCAGGTCGATTCCAGTCCAAAAAGCCAAGCCAAAAGTCGATAGTTTGTACGAGGGCCACGTAAGTTGAATTGGGAACGGTGCGCAGTAAACAAAGGAGCAGAGCGTACTGAACCGACTTGCTGAGAATAATAACAGCTTCTCTACCTGCCCTGTTGTTGTCTCTTTTTAACGTAAATATCTCTATCTATCTATCTCTCTCTAACATCTAAGGTATTAATCCCCCATTCGAATTCCTAGAAATTGTAACAGGAACCCATTTTGGGCATGTAGTAAAAGTGATTACTGACAATTACAATTTAAGGAATTTGGCCCCTGTTTAGAAATAATAGGCCCATATTTTTTATAAATTGTTTTCTTAGAGTATTATACCATTTTGGAATGTTGGTTAGTTGCGTAAATTTTTAAAAAAACTTGCCATACTAGTGTTCATACTTTTTTTTTACACCACGATAAGTTAAATGTGGTTAAAAGTAAAAGTCTTCAAAAAATTTAGGGAATAAAATAAGTTTCATTAATTTTCGTGATAAAACAAGAGTTATTCTGGAGTTTTTAAGAATTGTGGTAGATAGCAGTACTATTCAGGTTGCCTATAAAAAAAAGAAAAATATATTTAAAAAATTGTGGTCATGGTAGTGAAAAATATCATAAACGGTCACAATTTCTGAAGAATTTCATTTGTTTTATATAACTTAAAATATAGTTGGGATATATTTTTTTTTCTTTTTTCCCCCGATTAGTCCTGGGCACGTCTATCCTCCGGTGTTGGCTTATCGTTGAATTTTGGGACACGTTGTATATATATTGACTTAATTTAATTAAACAATTTTAAAAAGAATATTCATCTATCTATTTAAATTTTGTAAAATAATCGTGTGCGTAAAATAAATACTCTTTTTCTTGAGGCAGTGACATAATGTCGCCAAGCAATTATTGTTTGCCAATCATACTCAATAAAATCAAGTTAAGAACGGGCGGTTTTATTCTTATTTTAACTGCATTTTATAATTGACAATTTAAAAGATTGTATATAAAGTATTACTAAAAGTATGTTTACGGATTTTATCGTGTTTAATAAATTTTTGATAGGATAAGGGTGATAAGCGAGTACACAGTCCAACTGATGGTAAGTGGTTGCTGCGGCCCATAGACATCTACATCCATCCTCGATTACGAATCAAAATGCAGATACGTTGTCACCCGTGAGGACTAAAATGAAATGCCCTATTTCCAGTAAAAAGGGTATCCGGTTCTCTACACTCACCATACGAAACACAGCATCGCGAAGTTGTTATTTTACACTGGTATTCTGTGAGAGCGTGGTCCTACCCCGGTCGAGCCGACCCATTTGTGCTACATCTATACCAGTAATTTAGCTGCAGCATAGCTCTACCACGAAAAGAAACTTAACTTATTTTTAATGCCCGACGGTTCGGATGCTTTACAGCAAACCATGGTCACGGGGGGAGACTGAGATGTTTGACGTCCCGATGTCATAGTTAGCCGGGCTATATTCAGTTTTTGAACATTAATTTTTGTTTCGATCTATGTAAATGAGCTGACAGTATCTTAAAGTCTTGCAGTGGTATGCTTGGGTTTAGATTTAATTTTGTTAATTATAGGATCCCAAACAGATGGCAGCACCCATCCATCTTCTCTAGTGAAATTGAAATTAGGATATTTTATAATTTCAATAGCCTCGCGTATCCTCCTTGATAATAAGAATATGCTCCGGGAAGTCTGCAGTCTGTGAACATGTCCAAGATCGTCCCCGCAATTACATCAGACGCAAAAGAACACCGATCCCGCCGTATCCGTAACCGATCCGTAAACATAGTTCTATTTAATGTGTAAAGTATATTATTGTAAAAAGTAATTACACAGACATTAGACAAGAAAAAAATATAAAAAATCTTCCTTAAGTTTTAACTTTATTATATTAGGAGGTTTTAAAAAGCGGAAAGTATGAAAGTTTCAAACTTATTCCATGTTTTATTAGCTTAACTTGTTGAGTTTCTATTATTCCACCAACAAATTCACAATGATGATGCTAATAAATGATTTTTAGATATATGAGTAACGTTGGCTGAGAAGCCTTTGTATCTATGCAAAGGCCGTATTATAATGGATTGTTATCGTTAGTTTGAGTTAGTGAATAAATAGCAGAGTAATGCTAACGAATAGTTCAATTTTAGTATTTGTTGTTGTTCTTTGTAATGGTCTTTCGGAAGGGATCTTAAGGATTAAATTGTTTAAAAGCCATAGCATGTAGTAGCACATATAAACGCATGGCACAGTTAATAGTGTCTTGAGGCCTAGTCCAAAACGCCAAGCTAAATTTTAATCTATACATACCGAAAAAGTCCTAAAATTGAGTAACAACGATTGATGCATATTAGAGTGCTGACTGGAAGCTGCAAAAAGCAAATAACTACTAGGGACGTCAGCTATTCAAGGTTGTTTCATGTTTCGTTAACATGATTATCACTCAGAGGAAGCGACACACCCTCATAACTAAGCATCTCCTGCGATTCATTGCAAGTGTAAGACATGGCATAGTAACGATCACCATAGATCATACTTGTTTTGCGAGACATTAATAGCTACTCGCCGTGTATTGGCACTATAAGAGAATTCCCTACCCTTACCCGATATATGTAAGCACATAAATGAGCCGTGGTAGTGAGGCTAAGTTCTTGCTGTATTTCACAGAACACGAGCAACTCAGTTTAGATTCTCGCCCGCGGCAATGAAATTATTAAGGCGAAATAGTATAGTGGCCACGAGCGAGAAGCGGCGAAATGCTCCTGTCTGTCCGGTCCGCGCGCAATTTTATTGCACGATATTTATTTGATATATTTAAAAAAAATTAAATATGCTCTTTTATTGGAAAATAAACACATAACTCCCCCGTGTATTTACTGGTGAACACATAGACAGAATTTAATTTAAATTGCTTTAATTACATTCGAATGAAACTGCTTTTTTCCTTAAATCAAAATCAAAATCTACAATTTTAGGTGCGTCCACCTAAAATTGTAGATTTTGAGGAAACTTAGCAATTTTTAGGGTTCCGTACCTCTAAAGGAAAAAACGGAACCCTTATAGGATCACTTTGTTGTCCGTCTGTCTGTCTGTCAAGACTCTTTTTCTCAGGAACGCGTGAAGGTATCAAGCTGAAATTCATATCAAATAATCAAGTCTATTGTCGCTTGGAGCTGTGAAAAAATCAAACTTCGAAGCCAACGCAATCAAAAGATACAGCCGTTTATGCCTCAAATTTTCGACATTCGCAAGGGAATCAAAACCAAGAGGGTACTTCCCGTGAACTCAGAATCTTAAAATTTGGTACGAAGCAACGTATTAACATATAGCACAGCAACGTATAGCACAGATAAAGGAAAAATTGCGAAAAGCATAAATTTTTAGTTACATCATGTAATAAAAATATTTTTAATAATTTTAAACTTATGTACCTATAGATTTGTTCGGAACCCTCGGTGCGCGAGTCTGACTCGCACTTGGCCGATTTATTTGTATCGAGCCAAAATGTGTCAATCGTGTTTTGGTTATCATAATTCACTAAGGAAGATCTTTATCTTTCATAATGATTTTAAAAAAAAAGGTGTATTCGTACTTTTTAAAGACAAAATATTGTTTTTCTGCGCACCCCATAAAGCGTCAAAAATCTGTTTTTGGCGCCCATTTCACCTTAATTACAATTTTTAAAAATCGGCCGTGAAGGAAACCGTCTTAAAGAAAAATGCATGTCAGAAAAATTAAAAAAAATATTTCGATGACAATTTGCGTTCACTAATTTATTGGGGCAGCGCGTTAGATTCCTTATCTTAAAACCCTCTCAGAAATAAGAGGCCTGTGCTCAGCGGTGGGACGTATACAAGCTGTAACTGTACTTTTCACATGAAATTGTAACTATTTTATTTTATAATTCTGTAGAATAAAAAAAATTATCTAATGATAAAAATCTAATAAATCTCTATCTACTTATCTCTAAAAACCTTTAAAGGATTAAATTAAAGAGACACCTTTACATATTATTGTAATTTTATTATGAAATTTATTTTTACCCATAGCTACTAACGTACATTTAATAACAATAACATCATCAATAGTAAATGAATTTCAAAAAATGCGTCTATATTTTATGGACTTAAAGATCCTCAATTTACATATGAAGGCTTTAGATGTAAGGTTTTAGAACATTATAAAAATGCTCATGTTGGAAGAAAAATTTACATTTTCTAAATGTTAGCATCTATTACCTACTAATCGATATGTAAGACGCACCTTTCGTTTACACACGCAACATTGTGTACACGTAAAGTGATCTACAGACTCTAAAGCTGAACAGGGTTGTCCAAATAATGTTAAAAAAAATATTTTAATTTTATACGACATTATTTTAATTAGAAACTTCCAAAATCGTAATCATAACATTTTAGAAATTTACAATTATATTTTATATGATCATAAATGGTCGGACTAGTGTATCATCATCACCATCATCATTATCATTACAGTTCATCAAAGTCCACTGCTTAACATAGGCCTCCTCACAGATTGCCTAGAAGACGAATATTTGGCAACCGCATTGTTTTATTATCTAGCTGTTCGCCGCTGTCACTTCTTAGGATACCCACCCGACGATTTGGGGCAGTGGATATTCTTACACCGCCACTATACGCACACTGCCATGGGCCAGCGTCGGGTACTAATAATGATGCTGGCCATAAAGACAAAAATCAAAACTACATAGATGAACAAATACAGTCACGGCTTCTAGCTTCTTCTTCTAGCTTCTAGCTTCGGGTAGGCATTAGTGCGATAAACATCAATATTTATTATACCAGTCATTTTGCTGTGTGTTTGCTTTGTTTTCAAACTAAATGTAGCACATAAGTTCTTTAAAGAATGTACTTACAATATGCATAATGTACATAATGAATAGCTTTAGTTGGGTTTCGCCTTAATCGTCACGCTTTACCGGCCGATTGGTGAACGCAGTTTTAGACATCTTGCACTTCGCCATTTTGGATATTTTACGTCTAGCATAGACGAGGTATAACGCCATATATCGGAAGCATTAATATTTTTCTGGCGTTCTCATAGCCGCTTTACGACGAAGGGACAAAATCTCTACAACTAGAATGGCCCAAGTCCAGTGGTAGACTACTGGCCTCTATGGCTGATGAAGAAAAAGAAAATAGCTTATTAGTAAGATCATCATCATTGTAGCCCTTCACAAGTCCACTGCTAATCATAGATCTCCCCCCAAGGAATGCTACAAAGCACGGTTCCAGGCCACCCGCCTCCTGCATCTCATACCAGGTCATCACTCCATCTGGAGTGGAGCCGCTCTATAAGAGGCTGCCACTCGAGAACCTTTCTTCCCCATCGGTTGTCGATTCTTCAAGTATGGATAACTGTCACTTCAGCTTACTGATCCGTTGCGGTTTGTCGGCTACTCTGGTTCTATTGCGGATATTCGTATTTCGAGTCTATCACGCAGAGAAACACCGAGCATAGCCCTCTCCATAGCTCGCAAAACACATGTAAGCATATAAATTAATCTGGAGGTATATAAGTTAATTTAATCTGGAGGTAGCCGTGGTTAACTATGGCATTGGGGATTCGAACACCACAGCTCGCCCCGTGACCATGGGTGCTGTAAAGTGCTCGAAACGTCGGGAATATAAAATAAGTTAATAGATGCGATAAAATCCGCAATAACTAGTTTAATTTAAATATAAATGGACATTTGCACAACCCTAGCTCAATTATGCTTGACGATCGCAGCAAGCGGTTTCCCGTTTACTACTTCAAGCATGAATATTTGTGCAGTTTTCTCAAACGAGCGAAATTCTTTACCGTGTACTTGAAAACATCGTGCTTCTGTTACGTAACTAATGTACTTAACAAATATATATACGCAAGAGATTCTCAAACATTTTGGTTTCACTATTTTATACAAAGGGATAGAGGTTTTTACTTAGAATGATACATTATATGTAAGTATAAAATGATAAATGATATGACATTCATTATATCTATGTACATATAAAAATCAATTGCTGTCCGTTAGTCTTGCAAAAAGTCGAAAACGGCTCGAACGATTATGATGAATTTTTTGTGTGCTTTTGACCGTGATGGTTTGGATTCGAAACCGGTAGGGGGCGTTGTTATCGAGAAACATAAATCATCCGCGCGAAGCCGGGGCGGATCGCTCTATTGGTCGTAAACGAAACTGCTGATTATGAAGTCCCCGGTTTGAATCTCGAGTCGAGCCAAAAATCATCTATTGATTCCTTCTGACAAGAATTTCTCAGTAGCAGCACGGATTCAGGAATTGGTGGTATTTCACCCCTGTGAATTCATAAAAGCGCGTAAGGCTGTTAGTCCCGCGCCTATTATGTCTCCGGTCATGTCGGTTTGTTATCCTTTTGGACTATGTATGTAATTATGGTGATAAACGAGCGCACGGCTCAGCTGATAGTAAATTAATGCTGTAGCCATAGACATTATAGTACAGATACGTTGATAAAGAATCAAAATGCAGATGCTTTGTTACCTCTGAGGACTAAGATGGAATGCCTCGTTTTAAGTAAAACGAGTCTCCGGTTCTCTAAACTCATCACACGAAACACAGTATGTAGCATTAAGCTGCAATTTTACACCGCTATAATGTGAAAATTAATGATATATTATATAACTAGCTGTTCCCCGCGACTTGCCCGAGCGTAATTTATTACGATTGGATTTCATGGATTTTAATTTTTTGCGCGGAACCCTAATTCTTTTTCCAAAATTAAAGTAAGCTAAGTTACTTCTTATAACATCAGCTATCTGCCAGTTAAAGTCAGGTTAAAATCGGTCCAGCCGTTTCAAAGATTAGCCGGAACAAACAGACAGACAGACAGACAAAAATTTTAAAAATCGTGTTTTTATTATAAGTACCGTATATACTTTTATATCCATATAGTAAAAAGCTATTATTTCGGCGTTACAAACAGACACTACAATTTTATTTATTTGTATAGATTATTTTATAGTTTGGTACCTACGTCAGCTTTTAAATTTCATTAAAAGTTGATATAGAATTAAATTATATTTGCTGCTGTTTCGCCTTCAAAATCATAAATCGTTTATTCTACTTAATACCGCACGAAACTTTCCCTAGCCAACTTAATTAAACACTCCGCTACAAAGAACAAAGAAATTAAACATCAATACTTCGGATGGATTTCTTCCACGAACAAACTCCCGACAACCTGTTTAACCGTCCTTGACCCTCGGCAACGGATAATTAATTTTGCACGTTCAAAGCCGACCCCACATTCACGACAGCGTTCAACAAACACACCCAACGATTAGAAGAGTATTTTTAGAAGCCAGACTTCTAAAAAAGACTACTTCTCAAGCAGTACACATTTACATACATATTTAGGTATATATGTTGTGGATCAAGTGATTAATAGGGTATTATTCATAATGTCCAGATATTAGAAAATGACAATATGATAAAAACTTTTGAAATAATTAAACTGCCCAGACTTTATGAATACTGAGCAGAGTGATAAAAAGATAGGTTACTTTATATTTTAGTCGGTGCGAGTCCGATATAACCCGTCCTAGACCGTGCGAGGCGGGTATGCGTAGGCATTTCCTCGTGAAAAAAAAAAGAAATTATGACCAGACAATGTGATAAATAACGAGGTTTAAATCAGTATTAACATAGCCCATACGTAGTTTGACTTGTCCTTATTCATATTGTCTAAACATTACGAATTGTGCCCTGATTAATGACTTGGTCCATAACAAATACATATAATATACGAATACATTTTTCTATTCAAACATTGAACCTTTCAAAAACAGTACAGGACTTAATTCCAAAATCATTCACTGCCAATCAACCTTAGAACAGTGATAACGCTATGAAGTTGTGGCGGCGCTGTCGTCGCGCCACAAACGAAACACATCGAAGCCTAAATCGCGCTAACAAAGTTCCGAAGTTAAAGCAGTATATATAGAATAGTTCCGAACTACCACTCGGAGCGTTGGCCGCTCCCCGGGCAGAACACCTTGCCCGGCGGGAGATCTCCGCTTTTCCTTCCACCGACTACAAAGTAATTCTAGTATGTATGTAAGATGTTTCTCGGAAACGGCTCTAAAGATTTGGTTGTAATATAATTAAATAACGTTTTACTTACCAGGTTTATGTAGATAGGTGTCTAAATGATAGATAGGTATCATCCAACCCTGGGAATTTTTTTTAACGCCGAACAGAGCTCGGTCATCGATGTACGTTTTTAATTAAAAAGGCACGTTTATGCTGTAGAAGTGAATGACACAATCGGCAAGAGTCGCCCTAGACAAAGTTTAGTGATATTTGGCCTACCTTTAGTATACAAGCGTATATTGAAGATGAGTCAAATTAAGGGCACCTTTAACCGACGAACATGTATGCTTAGATAAAAGGATTTTGGAAGTCCTTTCCTACCTGTCTGGCTGACGGGCGTGAGAGTTTATGTTATGTTAAATAAGAATACTTAGCAGTATTGTCAACACTACTAATACTCCTAATAACCATTCAACTAAACTTATAATGTTTTTTCTAGGAATAGTTGACTTTGGAGTTTTGTGGTCCGATTCCTTTTATTAGACTTTCAAGATAAGAGCGTACTCCTTTTTAAAAGGCCGGCAACGCATCTGCAATTCCCTTGGTGTTGCGGTTGTTCATGGGCGGCGGTAGTCACTTACCATCGGGTGAGTCGTATGCTCGTTTGCCCCATTTCATATATAAAAAAAAACTACTGTCGCTTTTAATTACAAAACACACGTTAACAACAACGAACATCAGCTGTTAATGGAATTAGGTTCTAGTCAGATAGCAGCAACAGAATAGAATAGAATAGAATAATTTTTTATTCAATATAGATCACATGTGTAATTCTTATTGAAAGTCATTTTTTACTTTACCACTGCAAAGCAGATACGCACTAAATTCAAATCTTATTGGAAATTGTTATGATTTAATTTTCTATATATGTACAAATTTGGCTGTATATGCTGTGGCTTTAAGTGATCTACATTTCATCGGTGTAAGGCACAAGTCGGTGCTTATTAAGACATAGTGTATAAAAAATTAAAGCTACGAACTTTTTACTAAAAGTTATTCTTTTAGCTTTTGAGTGCACTAATATGCGAATCTCAATGTAGTCTTAAACAGTTACAGCAAGATCTTAATCCCCTATTTGGACAAAATTAGTAGTGTAAATTTTTCTCCAAATTTATATGAATCGTCCATGAATATAACCAATAATAACCGATATAACCAATTTAATAAAGATAAGTAATTATATGTTAAGCCGTAATAAAATTTGGTTAGCCACAATAACAGCACTTAAATCATTTGGTTAGCATTCAAAGATTCTGTTTGCAATAAAAGAAAAACATTCGGCAATTCTTGTTTCGCAAATAATCTTGATAATGTTCAGTAATTTCATCATAAATAGACAACTCCAATAATATGAGTCTGCCTAATAAACAATCAATCCGCAAAATACTTAATTGATCAGCAAGACTCACGATCGGTTAGCGGAAGAAGTCAACAAAGTTGTAAAGAATTTGTTTAAATTTAAACCACAAGGTGGAGTCCTGACAAATGCATTTTTATATTATTTGTTGCTTATCGAACCTGTATATAAATTGTCAGAAGTCTTAATAATGGCTAAATACATAAAATTTGATGATATTGTCAGAAATTGCTGAAGCGGCAATCGCGACGGAAAGCAACGTTTCGAATCTAGTTTTGAGTTAAAATAACAAGGTGCAGTTCTGACAATTGCATTTTTATATTATTTATAGCTCACCGAACCTGTACATATATTGTCAGAAGGCTAAATAATGGCTAAGTACAGAAAAATTGATGATATGGCCAGAAGTTGCTGAAGCGGCTATCGCGATGAAAAGGAACGTTTCGAATCTAGTTTCAAAATTAATTAATAACAAGGTGGTTTTGGCTATTTATTGTTTTTATTATTTACACTGTTATTTCAATAAATATGCAATGACGAAAGGTTAAACGAGGGAGATAAAAAATAATTATAAAAATTGTGTTGCCGAGTAACCGCTGAGAAGACGAACTTTAAAAAAATAATTCGTACTAAAAAAAATTATAGAAAGTAAATAAATAATACGAAAAATGAAATAAAATGGAAAAGTTTTGCCGAGAGTTTACAGATACTCTATGATAAGAAGTTACTGAAGCATAACATCCTTTTTTTATTTGAGATAATTTTATGCGCATTTTTTTATAGAAATTCGCAAAAAGAGATTAAAGTTTTCTTAGTAATTAATTAAAAGCAAGTATATTTGGACTTATTTTGGTTCATAATGTTGTATTTATCTTCAAAAAGTTACACGGTAATTTACACGGTAAACTTTTAGTAAATCCACCGTAATTTTATCTAGAAACACCGTATTTTTACCCTTGCAACACGGAACTCTCGATTTACATAATTATGGAGACACTGGGGCAGAACAACGTCTGCCTGATCAGCTAGTATATATACATATTATAGATTATTATTACTATTAATATAAATAATATTATTACTAGCTGCAATGAGTGAATCACGTTTATAAAAAATAACAAATTATTTTTTATAAACATGAGTCACTCATTGCAGCTTAAATATTTTTTTTATATAGGAGAGGGGGCAAACGAGCATGCGGATCACCTTATGGTAAGTGACTACTGCCGCCCATGAATAACTGCAACACCAGGGGAATTGCAGATGCGTTGCCAATATGCGTTACATAATTAATATGCTGGACTTTAAAATTTACAGCCGACCAATGTCAAAAATTGCCGATTGATTTAATAATGTTTGCTAGCTATGGTTTTCTGACCAATCATCTATTTCTGCTGCTAGATTACATTTCTCTGCTGACAAAAACATGAATACTATGCTAACCCGTTTAATAATACCCTTTAATAAAAAGAAGTGATTAAAGTAGGCTAACAATTTACGAAGATAAAGCGTAGCACACACATAAAAATATATAGATATTGCCATATTTGCCACGCTGGGTCAGGCACTGCATTTTATAATTTTAAGTTGTTATCAGGAAAATGTTGCTGCCCATCTGCTGTTTTAGTTTCCCTCTGTCCTGACTGTGTCTGTCTGACCCACGGACTATAATCGGTAATCGATATTCTTACACCGCCACTACTCAACTTAACTTTACTAAAATATACCACAACATATTCCGTACACATTTGTAGAATTTTTATTTTTATTAAGTTTAATTAAAAAAAGTCTAAATGAAAATTACAATTATAATCCAAGCACTAACCTTGCGGCGAAACGAGACAGTTGTCTCTAGATAGAGCCGCGAGCGCATCGCTTAGTCTCCGAGCGTCCGGCGCCTCCGACAGCAAATGCAACTGGTCCACGCCCACGTCCTCCACCGTCACGCCCTTATATGACGTCTCGTAGATAAAACCCAGCGATGGGCTGCAACAATAATAATCAGTGAAAATAGTATCTACTTTAGACGGCTATTGTGAAACATGTAGTCTAAATTTGAAAAATATTCACGTGAGCACTATATTCCATTTCATCTAATGGGACGAGACCCAGAGGCAAAATGAAAAGGATAATTTAAAATTAAAAATTTTGTACAACCGACTTCAATATAAATTATTAAGAATTACACAAAAACTATTGGTCAGACCTTGATCAAATTAATACGGGACCACATGTGAAGTACAAGCTTTCAAATAAAAAAAGAATTATCGAAATCGGTTCACCCAGTAAGAAGTTATGAGGTAACACACATAAAAAAACATACAGTCGAATAGATTACCGACTCCTTTTTTAAGTCTGTAGACAAGAAATACCTTTTGGCATTCGATAGATAGCGATAGGTAAAATCATCTTTTATAAAATTAGGTTGAAAGTGAACACACGGTCCACGCTGTGGCCCATAGACATCTACATCTATTTTTCACTAAGAATCAAGTTGCGTTAACATCCCTGAGGACTAAGATAGAATGATCTCGTTTCCAATGCAAAGGGTCGCAGGTTCTCTACTCTCACCATTACAAAACACAATATTAAGCTGCTATTTCACGCTGGTATTCTGTGAGAGAATAGTCTTTCGCCGGTCCAACCGACCCATTCGTACTACAAACATTATAAAGCTGCAGCATGGTTAAACTGCGTTGGTAAAATTTCGTTGATGTCTGGTGTAAAAATAAACTAACCGCGTCGAAGGTGCGAGACGTCGATAGTCAATAGGCATGTAGTGTTTATGCACAGCGACGGACTGTTTTTAGATAATTGATGATATTATGTTAAAACTAGCAATCCGCCCGGGCTTCGCACGGTCTATTTCTGGATCTAGACAACAATGCCACCTACCGGGTCCAATTGTGTATGTAAACCATTCTCTAATCAACTTACACACACACATAATTTCAACAAAATCGGTCCAGCCGTTTAGGAGTTCAGTCACATACACACGGACACAAGAAATACATAATATGCATATAATATATATATATATATATATATATATATATACATGTATATATATAAACCTTCATCTTGAATCATTCTGTCTACTAATGAAAACCGCATCAAAATCCGTTGAGTAGTTTAAAAGATCTAAGCGTACAGACGGCGGGAAGCGACTTTGTTTTATACTGTGTAGAGATGCTCTATCCTCCTCTATAATAACCCCTTGCATGCATTACACAATATTAGATATTTACTCGATATTTACTAGGTAGGTAAACAGGATGATCTGTTTCTGCCGCCAAATGTCGCACTACTGTGTTTCGCTCTAAAGGGTACAGAGAGTCAGAATAATTACAGACTCCATTTTCAATTCAATTCCATTTTAGTCCTCAGAAGTATCGACACATTTGTATCCTTCTTGGTTTAAAACTGGCTGCAGGTGTTCATTGGCTACAGTACAGTAGCCACTCAACAACAGGTGGGCTGTAATTTTGCTTGTCATATCAATTTTATAAAAATGTTATCAGTTAATTTCTTAAACGATATTTAATTGGAATTGATATACTAAGGTCATTATCAGATAAAACTCGATCATATGCCTAATTGTAGGCACTTCGTAATTATAGTTATAATAGAGATACGTACGATAAATACCAAATACTATACGAAATTAGGTGTGGGTGCAATTCGTACTGTTCTCACTGTCAAATCCCCATTAGATGACTAAGGAATAAATGACTGAAGCACGTAGAGCACTGGCTTTACGTGCTCAAGTCACGTAAAGACCAAATGGGTCCGGCGCCTGATCTCTCTCTCTCTCTCTGGTGGTGTCAGGATTCCAACGCATCGGGCTATGAGAGTGAGGGAACAGAGGATGCACCAGTGCTTGCGCACAGGTCTTACGCTGATGGTGGTCATTGCTTAAACTGGCCGCCATAACCAATTATCAGTCTGGGGGGCATGATTATTAGATGACTAATTGTAAAAATGAAAAACCGTACTAATATACCAAAATCACAGCATCCACTCACTATCAGTTGTACTTTTGCCTGCCACCCGTAGGTCAAAAAATTAAAATGTGAAATGAAAGTGAAAATATAGGTTACATCTATTCTTAAAACAATTTGCGGTAAAAGCAATCCGGAAAGCCGTAGTAGCTCAGGGGCCGCTGTAAATTTCACAGTACGCCAGCAACCCGGGTTCGATCTCCGCCGGCACCAATCTTTATATATAAAAATTACGTGTCACATTGTTTGTCCGCGATGTACTCCTAAACTATTGAACTGATTTCAATGAAATTTTGTACACTGTGTGCAGTTTGGTCCAACTTGAGAGATAGGATACTTTTTACGCCGATAAGTGACCTACAATATTTTTTTTATTGCGAATTTAAGGATTTTTTCATAGGAAGGGTCGTCGGAAAGGGCAGAACAACGTCTGCCTGGCCAGCTAGTGAAATTATAAATTGCAATTTTAAGTGCTGATTTAGGACGTGTTTGGCGGTGAAGGAAAACATCGTGAGGAAACCTGCATGTCTGAGAAATAAGAAATAAAAAATTCGAAGGCATGTGAACTTCGCCAACACGCATTGGGGCAGCGCGGCGGACTTTTCCTTGCCCTAAAACCCTCTCAGAAATAAGAGGCCTGTGCTGAGCAGTGGAACTGTACATATAAGCTGCATCTTTAACTTTTAACTTAACAATCCGGATTGATTTCAACAAAAGAAACTACATAATATATCAAAGTAATCAAGGAACGTAAGAAAAGAAATGCGTCAGTCAACATTTTCTCAGGTATAGATAACGATAGTTATCGTGTAAAAAAACAGATTGCATAAACAAATACTCGAACGGATGCCGAATAACTAACTATTCTCTAAAATAAATTTACAAAGTCTTAAAATATCCCATCTTTTTTTTTTCAAGTAACATGGTAAAGCGGAAAGTTAATTGAAAGTTAATAAAGTTGCAGCCTAAATGGGTCTCAGCGCTGGTCACGGGTCTTTTCTCATTTCTAATAATAGGGTTATAAAACAGTTATTAAACTAGTCCACCGCGCTACTCCAGTGCTTATATTATTTCTTAGGGATGCTAGTTCTCTTGTTTTCCTTTACATCCAAGCTAATAGTTTCTTTCTTCTTTTTAAAAGACGTTAACCCTACACAATAGGATTTTCTTCTTTATCGTGTAGGCAGTTTACATACATAAATTTCGCAAGGGCAAACATTCAGACTTGGAACTATTATTTATAGGCCATACAAATACCTCTTCCGTGAGGGATTCGAACCCGCGGCTCGCAACACCACAACTATTGATAAGCCACGGCGCCACTTAAGTGATAAATTGCAATTAACAACTAGTGAGGTCGGCAGAAATCGAGCTCGGGTTACTTGCGTATTAAGAAACTAAGTTACTCCAGGTCAGGACAAAAAAAAAACAGTTATTGAGTTTTTCCGTCAAGAATTTCTCAGTAGCTGCCCGGAGTCAGGAAGTTGGCGACGTCTAACTGCCGTGTCTCGGAATGCACGTAAAGCCGTTGGTCTCTCTCCGATCGTGTCGGTTTACCGTCCCATCGGACTATGAGAGTGAGGGTATAGAGAATGCATACCTATGCTTGCGCATACACTTGGACACTTTAGTCCTGTCCTGCGCAGAGGACTAGTCTCCGTTGGGGCTGACTGCCGTGATCAAAATCCAAAATCAGACCGAAGACCAAAATCGGTCTCGGGGTAAAAAAAAAACATTTTCAACAAAACGCATTGATGATGAGCTGTGGGAGAATGCTAGGTAATTCATAGTCATGAAATTACTGTACTATCTATCAATTCTTAATGTCTGCAAAGTGCAACATTTTTCGAACGTCTAGCAGCGGGTAAAACTGAATTACAAAATTCCATCACATTCATCTATCTATACATAGATACATATAAAGCGTGCAAATTAAAATTAGTCATATTAATGCTGACTTTCATTTAACACCGCGACATATAAATAGCAAACAGGTAACACCTACATTAGTGATGCTAATATTTTTGTTACATCACACCTATAAAAAATGGAACATTGTGGGTTGTCCTCGGGCATTTCATGTCATACACTGCAAATTTTTCAGTGTTGTTTTAAAGTTAAATTTATTTTTATTTACATGTTCAACACCATCAAGTAATGTGAATCAAAGTAATGCAATAAGTCCTCGGATGCAATAAGACCTTTTTCGTGAAAAATGCAATCTTCGTAGATGAAATATGTAACGAAGTTTTATTTAGCGTTAAGCTGTACGTAAAATATTTTTTTTATTTTTTTATTTATTTTAAAAAACGTTACCTCCACACTAGGATTTTCTCCTGTATCGTGGAGGCAGTTTACAAACACAAATTGCACAAAGACAAACATCCAGACCCGGAACAATTATTTGTAGGCCATACAAATACTTGTTCCGTGCGGGATTCGAACCCGCGGCCCCCAGCGCAGCAACTCATTGCTAAGCCACTGCGCCACGGAGCCGTCAAACGTATTAGTACGTTACGTTACAGGTGACGAATAATGAACGAAGATAAGCGGATTGATTTAAACATTTCCTTCCTCATCAGCACGGACAGTTGATCGCTGAAAGTAAGTCTTTCTTATTGTAGGCCGAAAGTTTTATTCATAAACGATATGACAAACTAAGTCTAGATTGAATGGGATGTTTATATGGCAACCTGTCGGAAACCTTAAGCTCCTTTCGTCATTTCTCGTAGTCGCTTAAATTTTCTAAAGGGCTAAGTAGGGATATATTATAATAAACAAACACACGGAAGTTAGAATATAACAAAGTTAACACCAGTAAAATATACGGAATAATTGCTTCAATAATCTAGCGTGGTAGTCACGCTACAGATATTTTATGGTTGTAGCTCGAATTGGTCAGCACGATCGGGGAGGGACCACGCTTACACAGAATTCCAGCGTGAAATAGCCAGTTTAATGCTGTTGTGTTTCGCATGGTGAGTGTAGAGAACCGGAGACCCTTTTTACAGGAAACGAGGTAATCTATCTTTGTCGTCAGAGGTGACAACGCAGCTGCATTTTTATTCTTAATCGAGGATAGATGTAGATTGTACTTATATGGGCCACAGCATACACTTACCATTAGGTGCACTGTGTACTTGTTTGTCATCCATTTTCTTTTAAAAAATCATACGAGTATAATATGCATTAGAAATAGACCTTAAGACTTATACACGAAGCTAATATCTCTTCCATCCCAAAATACGTAACAAATAACGTTAGGCCATAGTAGTTCTAAATAGGAATAATTAATATTAAATGATATTGGATTCTCTTAGATAGTCCTTTGAATGTAAAAAAACGAACACACAGTAGTTTGATTATAACAATGTTAACACAAAAAACAATACAAAATTGTGTTGTTTGCATAGTGTCTTTAACATACATATAAGCAATTATACATATTATGCATTGACTAAACTTTAAGACTTAAGAATATGAGCTAATATTTCTTCAATCCCTTATTCTATTATTTACAAAACTTCTATCGTCAAACAAAATCTGATACTTATTTTGAAGGCGCTAAAAATAAATTACAAATGTGCAAAGTTCACTATGACTAAGAACCCGAATTACAATAGAAATGGATATAAAAATAAAATGGGCAGTTATTATAATATGGCTACTGTCTGTACATTCGTTTGCAATTATTTGTCAATGATAATGTTCAAAATAGGGTTATCAAAAAATATATTTAATTGTTTTGGGATTTAACAAACCAAATAAATTAAAATTACACAGTTCAGGTCCTTACCCGATGTCAATAAATATTTATAATAAATTGCCGGAATACATAAAAGCCGAAACAAATATTAATAAATTCATAAGATCTTTAAAAGATATACTCATTAAAAAAAGTTATTATTCAATTAATGAATACATTGAGGAAAAAAATTTTTAAGTGTCTGCTCCTCTCCTGTTCATTGCTATGCCTTTCGAGGTGCATGTGATTGTTAGAACTTGCATGTTTTGTTTAGTCTCTAAGTCACATGTAACGCAATTTGTGAATAAATAAATAAATAAATAAATATTGTAGACAGATGTTTCACAATGTAAAAATGTGGTTTCTTACTATTTTGCATCATCAATTATATACCTACGTAAACATCATACATCACTAAGAGCACTCATTGAGGATGTAATGGTTCAGTGTAATCAGTTCTAATTGCGGTAACGTAATTGCGGTGCTTGCTTTACCACCAATGCCACGATAAATAACTAAGAAGAAAATTATGTAAAATGAGTTTTATATGTCAGACAGCCGAAAATAACTTTTGTTTCAACAAATTTACAACAAATACTTTATCTGTGTAATATCTGCAAATGTACAAACAAAAGATAATGACTTTATAATATTTGTACATAGTCTACACTTTCGGTCAATTCAAATATATAAATGTACTTTCGTTATTACGAGCTAGAAATTTTAACGTGCACGCTACCGAATTCTTTTGTAATTGTATCAGAAAATATTTGTAACAGTTGTTCTAAGCAGCTTTATATCATTGTTCTGTTCTATTCTGAACATTTAATTTTATTGCTGTTTATGTACAAATTTCACGATTATTAAGTAGGGATCGAATAACCATTTGATTTTTTTTTATAGGATAAGGGTGACAAACGAGCACACAGTCAAGCTGATGGTAAGTGGTTGCTGTGGCCCATAGACATCTACATCTATCCTCGTTTGCGAATCAAAATGCAGATGCGTTGCCACCCGTGAGGACTAAGATGGAATGCCTCATTTCCAGTAAAAAGGGCCTCCGGCAACCTGCACTCACCAAGCGAAACGCAGAGGTAAACCTCTGCTTCACGCTGGTATTGTGAGGTCGTGGTACCACCCCGGTTCGAGCCGGCCCATCCGTGCGACAGTCCGTGGCTCTACCACTGTTTGATTTATATTTAATACCTTTCTGAATTCTGATACAGTAGTCGCTCATCAATGCATATTAATTCGCTAAAATAATGGTATTCTTTCCTTTTTTATATTTGTTGCCATGTCGACAACCCTAGCACGAATTTATTTATAGTGTTGTTAATTTTATATCGCAATATTATGTCCTGATTAACCACATAACAACGAGAATAACGAGGAAAATACATCTGTAAGAAATTAAAATATTTCGAGGAAATGTGAATTCATTTAACTAAGAGAAAGTTTTGACTAAGTTTGTAACAACTTCAAGACTAAATTTATTGGATTTTTGCATAAGTCTTGGCAAAAAGTAAACATAACGTTTATAACTATTTATTGAAATACAATTGTACAGTAAATTAAAAAAAGTAGTTCTGAATTTATGACTTTTCTCCATCGATTAGTCAGATCATGAATTTCCTGAGGTCAAAAAGCCTCACTATTTTACTGAAAGAAGGTTCACTAGTATATTGAATACTTAGGGTTTTAATTTCGTAATAATTCAAATAATTCTGTATTGACGGGGGATAGACGATGATGTGAGGGGTGCGGTAATATTTACCAATTAAATTCTAATAACGTTATTAACGTTATAACTAACGTATAGGCTAGGTAATTTGTGCCAGATGCGCTCAGGCACTGTCGTGGAGGCAATAAACGTGGTTATATAGTCGTTCGAGAATTTCGCCAAATGCTTGTGACATATTCTCTTAAAATATGCACTAGATTTAACGCCAGAAAGGAAATCGTAAAGTATGCAACAACGTATATGTTCACGCGTTATATAAAAATTCGCGGCCATTACTACAAAAAACTAAACAGTGCTAGTGCAATTGTGTAACTCTGATAAATTTGCGGTCGGTATCGTTTTCACGTTTGCTTTCGTTGTATCGTGTAAATGTACTTACTATCACTATCAGTATCGGTAAAATTCGATGTCTTATATATCAATATCTTTAGTTTTACAACAAATCTTAATTCAAAAACATAAAACAGTTGTAGAACGATTCCAATCAGAGTGAACACCATCGCACTGCATGACTGCACGATAAGAAACACATCCCGACAACTAACTGAAACCAATTTAATGCAATTTTACGCGGTGGAAGAGTATCCACTACCTCATATCATCTCGAGAACCAGATCGGGAGATGAGCAGCAGCGTATTCCTAACAACAATTCAAGAATAGAAAAAAACGGTTGCCAAACCATCTGCCAAGCGTGAAAACTATGGCAAAAATCCCTCATACCTCGTATAAAGATAATCCATGAAGTGACCTATGTGCAACAGTTCTACTTTAATACGTTGTAATAAATGAATGATGAATAAAAGTACAATTTACACATTACTACACCAAAGCTAATATTATCTTTGGTTCCGCTAGTCTTGATAGTTGTTACTGGCTGTTCTTCGCGATTTCGCCCGCGTGGATTCGCTACGATTGAATTTCATGGGTTTTAATTTTTTTACGCGGAACCCTTATTCTTTTTCTAAAATAAAAGTAGCCTAAATTACGCCTTATAACATCAGCTCTCTGCCAATGAAAGTCCCATCAATTTGGTGAAGCCGTTTCGGAGATTAGCCGGAACAAACAGACACTTCAATTTTATTTATTTGTATAAATATGAACTTCTAGTTCTATAATCATTTTACTTTAGAAATTATTAGGAGTTAAATTATAAAGACACGTGAAGACGGAAAAATGTAATTTTTTACTCAACTGCCCCAGAGAGAGGGTAATGTTTATCGAATGTATGTATATATGTATGAACAGTGGTAGAGCCACGCGGCAGCTTTTGCTGTCGCACGGATGGGCCGGCTCGAACCGGGGTGGTACCACGACCTCACAGAATACCAGCGTGAAGTAGAGGTTTACCTCTGCGTTTCGCTTGGTGAGTGCAGGTGGCCGGAGGCCCTTTTTACTGGAAATGAGGCATTCCATCTTAGTCCTCATGGGTGACAACGCATCTGCATTTTGATTCGCAAACGAGGATAGATGTAGATGTCTATGGGCCGCAGCAACCACTTACCATCAGGTGGACTGTGTGCTCGTTTGTCAGCCTTATCCTATAAAAAAAATTGTCTATTTTTTTGGCACGCTCTGTAGCATAAACGGCTTGATGGAGTTTGACATATACCCATATGTCAAAATCCATCCGTTAGATTCGTCTTACTTGTAAAAGTTATATGGGGTATAAAATTTTTTCCCTTTTCAATAAATATTTTTGCTCAGACGAGTATATATTGCTGTATTAACAATAGGACTTGTTCTTTCGTGGGCACAGACCGAGCTCAATTAACATCTGATTTACTTGTGTGACTTACTGACCATTTTCATTGATTTATAGGCCGGTTTCGAATTAAATTTTTTGTCAAATTAAGCATTTACACAAAACAGAAAATAATATTTTACAATGTTTTTAGATCTAAATGATGTGCTATTCTTGCGACTTCTAAAGGCCCTGTTTTACGGGCAAATCATACGCTTTTGGTAAAGATTACGTCGATTTTACTCGCGGCTCGTCGTTCCCGATACAAACAATTAGTTTTTATAAATTGTTACAGGAACGTGTCAAATTTCATATTTCATGGAGGCTGGCGAGCTGCGAGTTTTGCAATGATCCACTAACGAGCTTGATTGACCCACCAGCGAGAACAAGACCGCGGTTAAGCTCGCCCGTGTCATCACAGTCAGACGAGAAGGAGCCTGTTTGTTATCGTGGTAGTTAAGACCTGCCCTCAAATAAACACAACATTTTGACTCTATAGTTGCAAAATTACGGCTTAGCTGCCTGACCCATGATTGCTAAACGCTTTATAAGAAATGTAATACCTCCCGTACTAATGGCGTATAACTACAGAATAAATAATATGGTAAAACTTAACAAAAAACTTGTTCGTTGTAACTTATCATAAACATATTTGATCAAAGTGTTACATACACATAGCTATTTTTTAATAAGTCATCTCGAGCGTTTTTAATGTTTCCTGTAATAATTGTAAGCATGTTTTTAACATGTTTTTTATAAATTACCTTTGAAGTTCGTTCGTTTTAAGTTTTCAACAGATTATCTTCGTTGGTGTATTTTATACAAACAAAAGATGATTGCTGTAATTTTAAGACCCTTTCCTTGTTATTTGGTAAGAAGCGATGTATACTATGAGAGATAGTGAGCTAGAACGTGTGTTATTGTTAATTCCAGCACCGCCACCACAGGCTATCAAAATTCCTCTGTTGAACATAGGCCTTCCTCATAGATAGCCTCATATGGAGATGTGTCATAATTGCCATGCTTGGCAAGCGGGTTAGTAATCGTAGTTTTTTTTTATTTTCTGGTAGTTATTAGGAAAACGGTACTGCCCATCTCCTAGTTTGATTCCATCTCCTGATATCGATATAAATAAAAGTTTTTAGACCTCCACTACGTGGTATAACGGTACATTATACGGTATATTGCACGGTTTATCGTTAATTAAATATTAGTTTAATAAGAAAAACACGATCTGGGAAATTAGTTCGGCTGTGATATTATCCCTCAAATGAATGAAGGTGTAATGAAATATTAATAAAAATAAACATGATTTTATAAACCATGTAATATTCATTTATATATTTAATGTACACATATTTTATTATAGAAAAAAAAAACTCAGACGATTCTCTTAGCTACAAATAATTCCCAGGTGTGTCCAAAGTTGTCAGGAAGGACAATATTTCGTAACATATACCAAACTGATTTTATTTGTAGAATAAGAGTGCCAAACGAGCACACAGTCCACCTGATGGTAAGTGCATGCTGTTGCCGATAGACATCTGCATCTATCCCAGGTTAACAATCAAAATTCAGACGTCATGTCACTCCTAAGGACAAAGATGAAACGCCTCCTTTCCAGTAAAAAGGGTCTCCGGTTCTCTACTCTAACCAATCTTTATTTCCCGGTCCAGGTCCGGCGTAAGGATGTAAAGGAGTACACTATCTTATATCATCCAGTGTGTCGCAAGAGGCAACAAAGGAAAATAAAAAAGGGGATACGCAACAGCATCTTCCAGAAAACTACAAAATAACAAAACTGCAGTTGCCAACTCGCCTGCCAATTTTGGCAATTATGGCAAGTGTCTTCCCTATGAAGTAATCCATGTGGGAAACGTATGATTAGCAATGGACTTTCGATACGCTGTAAATGAATGAACGGAATGACTAAATAATTCAGACTTGACTCAACTCAGTGAATAAACTTAGGTTTAAAACTACGTCGGGCATTGTACCGTAATATTAACATAATTAAAAAATCGCCAACACCTGGCGTTTGCATCTATAAAAAATCTAACAATATATTTGATATTAATCAAGAACAAGTTATTGAACAATTTCAACATCACGTGTAAATTTGTGTTAATGAAATTATTTATTTCTAAGCAGATTAAGATAAAACAAACCTATTATTCAATTATCTAGAACACTGATATATTATTAAGGTCATCGAACTAAGTCCAACATTACATTTGAGTGGTTTTAAAGAGCATACCCTCGAAGCTTCTTTGGCAGTTTCTTCTTCCGTCAGAGGAACCGAACCGCATTTCGAAACCGTAGTAAGTAGATGTAGTAGATTTAAAAAAAATACAAAACTTTATTTTCTTGTCGAATAAATAAAATATATTTCTCCTCATTTAAATAAATTTCATATTTCGCTTCATTTCTTCTCTGAGTGACAAACTCACTTACACGTTGGGCTCCTAAGGAACAAGCAAGGCTGTGGCGACCGAAAAATGACAGTATATATTCGATAATATTGAAGGAACCCTACAGACTGTAAAAGAGGAGCAGTATGTGCCGTAAAGTGGCGGTCTAAATGAGTCTATCACCGTGTTGAAATGAATCGTATACGTGGTAGAGCCATACTGCGGCTACTTGAATATTATGGTTGGGGCGGCTCGATCGAAGAAGTCAATCTAAGATCATCATTATCACCACCATTAGGGTGTAATAACAATACCATCCAAAAATAAATATGGTAGCGCACCAGCGCATACATAATACCTCGCTTAATAAATGGTCTGGATAATAAATTTAGAAGTGAACCTAATGAAGTTAAAATAAAGTATAAATTAAAATGTTAATTATTAAACCTTAATAAATATTAGTTGTTACCCCCATTTTTGTATATGTAGGGAACGGCACGCAACACAAACCTGCGTGGTTTTTCGCTGTGCCGCATAGCAATGTTGTAACAATTTTTATCTAATAATAAATAAATAAAAACTAATGGCGCTTCTAACTTAATTTTAAAAACGTATAAATTCACGATGTCTTGGTGAGGTACAATTAATCACAGCCGCACGTAGTTCAAGGGCGAAAAAGTTTACTATCGAGCACGTGCAAACGACCGTCTACCGATCGAATTCAGCCGGTGTCACAGTGTAACACACATTTGTACGTTGTTATAATGTAGAGCGAATACATTTACCTCGGTCTTTAGACGGTCGACAAGTACTCGATAAATACTGCTATCTTTTGTACATGCTTATACTGCTATATTATAGCCATGCTGAAGTTATATTATGGTCGTAGCACGAATGACCGACCCATTCGACTCGACCGGTTAGGACAGCGTTCTCACAGAATACCTGCGTAAAATAGCAGCTTAACGCTGATGTGTTTCGTATGGTGAGTGTAGAGGTGCATCTACTCATTTTGATTCTTAATCGAGGATAAATGTAGATGTTTATGGGCCACAGCATTCACTTACCATCAGGTGAGCTCCGTGCTCGCTTGTCACCGTTATTCTATATAAAAAAAGAAACTACTTTGACAATGATTTTTATTGGCTCGAGCCGCTCAAACACAAAAAAGACGTGTGCATGACATGCGCAGCACACGACTTCATATTATGTTACACCAGTTGTGACATATAAAGATGGAAGGCGTCACACTGCCTGCATTCCGTTTGGAATGCTTGCATGCCCAAGAACACACACGGGTGATGTGGTCTGGCGTTAAAACTTCGTGATAGCGATAAAATATGGCATAAAAATTGTTCTATTTCTTTGTCCTTTGACGCTGGACCTTGTCGTCAGTCTGGGTATTTTACGTCTGACTAAAAATTGTAGCCATCCATCAGGAACCATGAGGTAATTCCGACATTTCCTACAGTCACAACTCTTATTACCCCCAATAAGACTTAGTGTACTTCAAGAAAAGACCCTAATCTTTTTTAAAAGGCCGGCAACGCATCTGCGATTCTCCTGGTGTTGCAGTTGTTCATGGGCGGCGTTCGAAACTTACCGTCAGGTGAGCCGCATTCTCTTTTGCCCCCGCTTATATATAAAAAAAACCCCGTGGCTAAATGACGTGTGATATATCTTTATCATACAGCACCGTTATTGGTCATAATAATTTCCATACCGTGTTTTTCTATTTTGCCTTAATTTTTAAACAACCACAGAATTACATACTGCGGTAAACCGAAGATTAATAACCATAAAAAAAATTCTCATATAAGTATTAAATTATGAACGATAATTTGAAAAACTGTAGAATGGAGGTACGAGCAGTGATATTATACAAAAAAAATTGAGTACGAACTAATAATTCCTCAATTTGGTTTTTAATGATACGTGGAAGAAACATAGGTTTACCAATGCGCAGAGAATCAAAATAATATTTCATAATTTAAAATTTTGTACAACCGACTCCAATATAAATTATTAAGAATAACTCAAAAACTATTGGTCAAACCTTGATGAAATTATATGGGACCACAGTGAAGCACCAGCTTTCAAATACGAAAAGAATCATCGAAATTGGTTCACCCAATAAAAAGTTGTGAGGTAGGTAACACACATAAAAAAACATACAGTCGAATTGAGTATAGTCTCCTTTTTGAAGTCGGTAGAAAATTGGTTACCAAATTGTTTATCATATATGAAAAAAGCGTGTTTTAAAGTAGTGGTATAATATTAAGAAACCGTGCGGCGACAATATATTTAGATAAAAGCAGTAATCTTAGAGACTTACTGTTTTAATACCGATGACTTGCATTAATTTAGTTAAAAATGAATTGTCATAGCAGAACTTAAACAACACACGTTTGATCTTGAGCAGTAATGATCCAAGTGAGAATACTACGAGTATAGAGATATATTAGAATATACTGGCGTAGTCTATGAGTACGAGTACATAGTCATAAACTACTATTGTATCGTCATCAAGTCTTATTCAGACGTTCGCAAGTGAGAGAAAACTGAAGTATAAAATTCCATTAGTATATGAATCCGCATCCGGCCACACGTTAATGTGATTCAATAGCTTTTCACTAAGCTTATAAAAGCATACGCGTATTCCAATAAATCGCTGGCAAAATTTAAAAGTGAAGAACTAGAAGATTTAAGGTTTTGAACAAACGAACATTAACATTTTTATTTGTATAGATAGATTACATTAATACGTATAGAAAGTCATTTATGCTTTTATGCTTTCGGAAAAAAACTGTTCTGAAAATAACCATCAAGAAATCCAACGGGGCTTTTTTAAATAAAATATATTGTACAATTAACTGTGGAAACATTTAGAAACAGCTTGGTAGCGATCACCTTATTTCCAGGGGTTATTATAAATCATGTGTTTTTTCTTTACTCGTGCTTAGTAAAACTTTTTACTTATTAATAGATAGGTCCAGCACATCTTTTGGGACTTTGTTGTAAAAGCATATTGTAGTGTTATGCTACTTACATATCATTTTACACTATTTTTCCATTCTGTTTTTGATTTTCTGCATTCATATTTTGTATCATTTTTCACGCTATCAGTTATGCTACTTACATATCATTTTACACTATTTTTCTATTCTGTTTTTGATTTTCTGCATTTATATTTTGCATCACCTTTATTTCCATAGGATCCTGTAACGTTTTTACACAATAACAAATCATTTTCACTTCTTCACGCTATCAGCACCTTT
This sequence comes from Parnassius glacialis, assembly GCA_033319125.1. Taxonomy (NCBI): domain Eukaryota; kingdom Metazoa; phylum Arthropoda; class Insecta; order Lepidoptera; family Papilionidae; genus Parnassius; species Parnassius glacialis. Next base: position 48,483,596 of record JAVANC010000017.1, read on the forward strand.
TAAATCGCTGTCAATGGAGTCTCGCTTCAGTTTTCAAACGTGAAGCATCTACTAAAGGCCTTATCCCGGGGCCGCATTGCCCCGGGATCCTGCACGCCTCCATCTACATTTGAAGTCGTCGGCGTAGTCTACTTCAAGCGCGGGGCCACACTACTCCGGGCGCTACGACTGCTTGCTCCAGGCGCTGAGTGCACCTACTGCCCGCACTACCTTTGGGCGCTACGACTGCTTGCTCCAGGCGCTGAGTGCACCTACTGCCCGCGCTACCTTTGGGCGCTGCGACTGCTTGCTCCAAGCGCTGAGCGCACCTACTCCAGGCGCTACTTGCGCCGGCTCCGGACGCTGCGTGTGCCTAGACCAGGCGCTGCGTGCCATCACCGCCAAGAAACTACAAGCTCAGCGTGTGCCTACTTCTACTCCAAGCGCAGCGTGCGTCACTTCGACCTTTAGGCTCCACTACAATACAATATTATCCTATCTTTACTTTTTTTTATCTAATTGTAATTACACGTCATCCATGATCATCATCATATTTCATTTTTTTTATAAAATTGTAAATACCTTTTTAAAATTTTAAATATATTATTTTATTGTTCTACTTTTGTTGTTTTGTTGTTCTTAGGTTAGGTTCTATTTTTTTTTTAATAATTGTCGCTTCACGACAATATATATTACAACAACACAGTATTACTAACTGTTCGGAGTTGAGTAACTATACATTACTATTTTCTACCGACTTCAAAAAGGAGACGGTACTCAATTCGACTGTATGTTTTTTATGTGTGTTACTCATAACTTTTTAGTGGGTGAACCGATTTGGATGTTTCTTTTTTATTTGAAAGCTGGTGCTTCACGTGTGGTCCCATATAAATTGATCAAGGTCAGACCAATAATTTTTGAGTTATATTTAATAATTTATATTGAAGTCAGTTGTACAAAATTTTTAATTTTAAATTATAATAAAGCAAGTCTTTGTTTTAGTGTACATTAAATTTTCGTAAATATATTGAGAGATTAAAGTTTATATATATATCGCTTTAAATTTTTCTTTAACGGACTATTTCAGATTTAGGTTATAAATTGCTCTTTAGCTCTAGTTTCAATGTCAGTCACATTACCCCACATTGCACGATTCCCTACGTTATATTATGAAATAACTATAACAAACTAATCTCACTGTTTCAACACATGTAAGGCTTCTAATCTATTTTACAGAATATGTTTCTGAACTAAGTTTGCTTGTTAGTTTACATATATGTGGCCTTATATATATATATATATATATATATATATATATATATATATATATATATATATATATATATATATATATATATATATATATAAACTAGCTAAGAAATTAAAAGGGATAATAAGCGTGTTGATAAAAAGCTTTTGCTGGAAATGTACCTACAACCTCAGTTCCAGTTTTTTCTCTCAGTTTGCGCCTAATTGCATTCAAAATTACTTCAAAAAAAGATTTCATGGTATGCTGTAATTTGCGTAATATACATATATAAGAAATAACTTAGGATCTATCAACTTCTTATGGCATTTAACAGAGATGATTTAATATTAGGTAACACATATGGCGTCATAGCACCATCCGTCTCATAACAAAGCGTAGTTTATAATTATTAGTCTCAAGTTTAAACTAGTGCCTGTTTCTGTTCCGTAGAAAATACGTTAACTAAAATGTAAAGTAGGTATGGAATTTGACAGCAATAATAATACACATGACAGAAATAAACTGATTTTACGGATTTTGTCGCGTTTCCTTTTAACTTTTTTAATTCCCAACGTCTCAGGCGCTTTATCATGGTCACGGGGGAACTGAGGTGTTTGACGTTCTGATGTCATAGTTAACGAAGGCTACCTGCAACTTTTAATTATTAATTTTTGGTCAGATCAGCTTCTGTCAAATTTCGCGATGAATGTGGTGTCGCGGCTATGAGACTTCTGATGAGAAAGGCACTTCTGGAACCGTTAAATCCAAGACTGTCAATAAACCATGTTTTGTAGGGCTGCATTAGCTTATGTTATTAGAAATTTAATTAAATGAAATGAACTTATGTCCTCGGCTACTTTTATGATACCTGTTAAAACGATATGCAAGCTACGGATATCAACAAGATCAGTTAACGATAAGGTTTATCAGTCAACTCGGCATGACATTGCTGTAAAACAAACGCAGCTATGTATTTTAATTACGAAATTCCGTTTCAAAGTACAGTACTAAGTATTTTCAGAAAAAAAAATTACAGGCGGGTCGGCAACCGCATTTTTTTAGAATTTTTGTAATCCAGAAGATGCTGCTGTCCATCTCCTGCTTTAGTTTCCCTATATTGCCGACACGCCAAGGACAATATGGGGTATTGGTAGTGGATATTATTACACCGCCACTACACAACGACAAATTATATCAATTTTTTTATAGAATAAGGGTTACAAACGAGCAAACAGTCCACCTGATGGTAAGTGGTCACTGTTGCCCATAGACAACTACATCTATCCTCGATTACGAAACAGATGTATTGTCACCCGTGAGGACTAAGATGGAACTCGTTTCTTGTAAAAATGGTCTCCGGTTCCTTACACTCACCATAAGAATGGGATTAGAAATGGCGACTCATCGAGCCCGTACCATCAACATGCACAGTATCAATAACGAAAACCAGCTAATAACGGTATATTGTTATAACGTTATATTATTCGATTAATTGAAAATTTTCTATTAATGGGAAAATATTTGAAAGTAATTCTATACGCAAATAGGTATATTAATTTTAAAATAACATTAATAACTAGCGACCCGCCCTGGCTTTGCCTGGGTGGGATCTAATTGACGACTTAAGATAATCATTAAAAGCCATTAATTTATCTTATCAATATTTCTATTTTAATAAAATCTCTAAATTATTCGGATAAAATTTAGTCTAGATCACACCTGGAATTACTCTCTATTTGTTCGTGAAGTTTTATTACAATCGGTGCAGCCATTCCGGAGATTATCTCGGACATACAGACAATTTTTAACAGTGGTAGAGCCACGCGGCAGCTTTTGCTGTCGCACGGATGGGCCGGCTCGAACCGGGGTGGTACCACGACCTCACAATACCAGCGTGAAGCAGAGGTTTACCTCTGCGTTTCGCTTGGTGAGTGCAGGTTGCCGGAGGCCCTTTTCACTGGAAATGAGGCATTCCATCTTAGTCCTCACGGGTGACAACGCATCTGCATTTTGATTCGCAAACAAAGATAGATGTAGATGTCTATGGGCCGCAGCAACCACTTACCATCAGGTGGACTGTGTGCTCGTTTGTCACCCTTATCCTATAAAAAAAAAAAAAAACAAAGGAAAATTTTAAAAATGGTAACTGACATGAGTTGTCAATGGCATGTAAATATCTTATACAAAAAAAATTAACAATTAAAATCAACAATAATTATAAAGAAAACTGTCAGAACTCGTCGTAGCTCACAAATTAACAAAACCTGACTGATTTTTCTTTTTGTAATTATTGTTATCATTGATTCCTTTGAAAAGGACAAGTTGGACTGAAGTTATAGAACGTAGGAAGAAGCGTATCGCAACGTATTTTTTTGCAGTATTTACCGGCAGGTGTGGGTAGCTTCAGTGTGCGAGCGAGAAGTGAATAGAGGCGACACCATTTTCAATCCCATTTTAATCTAAACAATTTTTTTTTAAATTTGTTTAGCTAAGAATTCTAATTTCAAATTAATTTTATTTTAAAAACATGGAACTCTTTTTCAAAATTAGCCATTTGTTTATTGATTAGCGTTAAGTTTTCATCGCATTTGATCCTTTTTTGTCATCATGAATACGTTAAAAATTCGAGTAATTATGGAATATGAGTACCATCGTAGCAGCAACGCGGAACAAGCAGCACGTAACACCAATGACGTTTATGGAGCGAATACTACAAACGAACGCACCATCTGTTATTGGTTTACCCGTTTCTGGAAATTTTAACCTGAAAAATGAACCAGGTGATCAAACAACTTTGGTTGACAATGACGAATTAAAGACGATTGTGGAAGCAGATGATACTCAATCTACGACTGAATTAGCAGCAGCTTTCGCTTCCGACTATTTGCGGCAAGGTAAAAAGCTTGACAAATGGGTGCCCCATGAACTCAATGATCGCCAGCGCGAAGTATGCGTTGAGACGTGGCTTGCACTAGTCAACAGGCACACAAACGAAAGTTTTTGAACCACATTGTTACCTGCGACGAAAAATAGATTTTGTTTGACAATCGCAAGCACTTAGCAAGTTGGTTGGATCCTGGTTCAGCACCTAAATAATGCCTTAAACGAAAACTTACCCATAGAAAAGTGATAGTAGATAGTCTAGTGCCAGTGTGATTCATCACAGCTTCTTACCAAACGGGATGAGCAATACTGCAGATGTGTACTGTGAAGAACTGAACAGAATGATCGAGAAGCTCGCACGTCTGCAGCCAGCTTTGGTCAATCGCTCATCCCCGCTGCTCCTCCACGACAACGCGCGACCTTATACTGCACAACCAACGGTCTCCAAGTAAAAAGAGCTGGTGTTGGAAGCTCTCGTTCTTCCGCTGTACTCACCAGACCTTGCGCCTACAGACTTCTACTTTTTCCAGAATTTGGGTAACTTTTTGGCGGGAAAAAAATTCAATACCCGAGAGGCAATACAAAATGCCTCTGAAGAATTTTTTGCCTCCCTTCTAGCTGATTTCTTCAAGAAAGGCATCAATAAGATACCACTGCGTTGGCAAGGATGTATCGATTGCATTGGAATTAATAAAAATAAAAAAAATATAGAAAAAAAACTTACGTTAACTTACTTCATAAAAAACAACAATTTCATAAGTAAAGACCTAATATTTCATTGTATATAAAACAAGTTGTACGGAAATTCGGAATTGACGGACGAGCACCAAAGCGATTCCATAATTGTTTCCTTTGCACGAAATACTAAAAAGAAATATGTGTTGCTATCATTATAAGAATTGCCTTTCAGGGTGCTTTATTTTCTGGTATAAACAATATAAATTTATTGAAACTTCATTCAGCTAACTGATGTTCTATAGCCCTCACCCAAACAATTATTGTCCGAATTTGACCTTTCCACTCTATCTGAGGTCTTCCATTATTGCAAAGTTGAAGGTCAATTGGAGTTGAACAGGCGGCAATTGAACGAGAAGATACCGCCGTTTCACGTCTGTTTTGTTACATTGACAGACGCAAGGCAACAATTATACTAAAATACATACAGTACAGGACAAGCGGTAAAGTTAAAATTTTTGTACAACCGACATCAATCAACAATAGATTATTTGTATCTATTGTTGATTTTTTTTTAAACCGCACGTCCGATTTCGATAAAATTTAAGTGGGACCACCTGGGAAATATACCATTTCAAACAAAAAAAGAATTTTCCAAATCGCTTCGGGCGTTTTCGAGTCATCGGGGAACATATATAAAAAAAAAATTCAGACGAATTGAGAACCTCCTCCTTTTTTGAAGTCGCTTGAAAATATCTAGTTATGCAAAATCATGCATTATAATTTCTTATAGTTACGCATAATTTAACAGAAAAATAAGTCAAAATAAACACGATAAAATCCGTATATAATTTTTATATTCAATATCATCCATCATTCATTCATTGCTTTAGATAAATTATATCTGTACAATCGTAGTCATTGGTACAGCCCATTAGTAGTCCACTGCTGAACACAGGCCTCCCCTGTACATTGCTTCTTAAGAGGCATATTTGCCATAGTTGCCACGTTAGGCAGGCGCGTTTTCAGCCGCAGCTCTAATTATTTTGAGCTGTGTTCAGCAAGATGCTGCTGCCCATCTCCTGACTACATCTCTTATCTAGAGAATGATAGTGAAGTAAAAGAAAGCATCACTCCATTTTAGTACTACGTTTGCCATATATGGCGAATACAGAAAAACCTTTTTACTATGGGAAAGATAAAGGTCCGGTAGAGGAAAGTTATGACGTAACAAAGAAATCTGATGAATGAAATGAAAAATGTTCTTTACAGTTGAAAGCCATTAGTACAAAAATATCTGCCGATCTAAATACATGGCAACTAAGCCTACTAACAATTGAGTGCTTTGTTTCAAAATGCTTTCCATAAATACAATTCATCCCTCGGTTTTGTTTACGGAAGTTATCAGTTGACACGACTCTGAAAGGGTCTATAATACACTATTTATATTGACACCTTTATTAATAAACATGTAATATTTTGTGACAAGGAACCTTACTACACACAAGTTTTTTATGTCAGGCTTGTGTAATATGCATGCCATTTTTTATCAACTTAAATATTGAATGGCATGCAAAATAAAGTCACGGAAATTATAACAGCGTTTTATGCAATTTTCGTCATGCATGCCACTACTTTACAACTTCCTGTTGTGCATGCCAAATTTGCTAACGTCAATAAATTATAAAAATTAAGTATTGTTCAAATGGCATGCAGTTTGAAATCACGGAAAAGTTGTATTGAATTTTCACAACATTTTCCTAATATTTTCCACCCTTGGTCATACGAGGGGTGCATGCCAATTTTCGTAGAGTATTTTTGAGATAAAAACTAATTTTTTACAACGGCATGCAATTTGTAAACACGGAAATGTTCTATTTTTTTCATTTTTACGTAACCCTTTGAGCTCCGTCGGCCATTGCGAATTGCATGCCATCAATTATTATAGCTTAACCCTTGCGCTGTCCCGTGCTCTACATATAGGTCATTGCTATTGTCTTACTATTGTGTTTTAAAACCGGACAGTGAACGTGTTAAATTTGTTCCAACTACGGTATATTACAAAGGCATGCAATATAATGTCACCGAAAAATAATAAAATTCTTTACACAAAGAGAAGCCATTTTCTTTATGACGTGCAAGCGCGCAAAGGCTCGTAACCCGTCTATCTTTCATATTGTAGGGTTAGTTATCAATTCTTAAAAAGGCATGCAGGAGAAAATGGGAAAATATTTTCTGTCACCATCTCTTAGTCTAATTGGACTAGTGTAGAAGATTACGTTAAAATATAAACCTTATTACTTGGTATTAAAACACAGCTCAAGTTAGCTCCAACGCTATTCCTATGCGTAAAGTTATTACGTTTCATTAATAAAGGGGTATAATATAATTTTTATATATAAAAATTACGTGTCACATTGTTTGCCCACGATGTACTCCTAAAGTATTTTGATTTGAGTGAATTCAATGAAATTTTTCAAACTATGTGCAGTTTGGTCTAACTTGAGAGATAGGATAGTTTTTATCCCGATAAGTGACTCTCAATATTTTTTTATTGCGAATTTAAGAATTTTTTATAGGAAGGGTCTTCGGATAGGGCAGAACAACGTCTTCCTGGCCAGCTAGTATAATATATATTACCTACACTGACAAGCCTTTTTACGCGTCATAGTTTGGCGTTAGAAAATTATTCGATAATTTTAAAATAGCCTTTCGATTGTTTTTTGAGAATTCTAGGATACAAATGTAACGATAAGCGTGGTGCAGAATAAAAAAAATCTAGGTTAGGTAGTACTTATTTTCTGTAGAGGAGTAATGAGAGTTGGCAACACTCTCTTGATTATATCTGCCGCCAAACAGGATATATTTTCTCGCTAGTTATTTCTTAATAATCTAAATCTAGGGTCCTGTAGAGGCGAGGGGGCCTTGTGATACCGGCTTGAAGGAAACAATCACCTTTTTTTATATGATAAGGGTGACAAACGAGCACACAAACGAGCTATATGTGGTTGAGCCATGTTGAGTATATTAGTAATATAGTTGTAGCACGAATGGGTCGGCTTGACCGGGGAAGGATCACGCTCTCACAGAATATCAGCGTAAAATGGCAGCTTGACACTGCTGTGTTTCGTATGGTGAGTGTGGAGAATCGGTCTCAAGTTCTCTACACTCACCAAACGAAACACAGCGGCGTTCAGCTGCTATTTTACGCTGGTATTCTGTGAGAGCGTTGTCCTTCCCCGGTCGAGCCAGCCCATTCGTGCTACAACTATACTCAAAATCTCAGGTCGTTCCTTGGATGTTGTAAGAGGCGCATATGGGAAACGCCAGAAAAAGCTTATAACTACTGATAGGACACCCAGTCCGCAGAATCAATATTGCAGGACGTCTGTACTGTGACTATCAATCCGCCTGCCAGACGTGAAAATTAAGGCAAAAGATTAAGGCAAATTTCACGTGGTACAGCCAAGTATACTTAATCGTTGGGAGTATAATACATAGCACACTCACTCACCCGTCAGTTCGTTCAGAGCAGCAATAGTTCCACTTGTGACTGTTACACCGCCATTGGCGCACCCTTCTCAGTGAAGGGCAGTTCAGCTCCTCACAGATGATCTTCAAGGCAGCCGGCTCCAACACATCCTGAATGGCTATTATTGATAGTCTGTTAACAAAAGAAAATTATAGGTTAATGTATACGAGGTTCGAGTAAAGAAAGGCGAAATTCATGATACAAAAAAATTTCATTATTTAACATTAAAACAAAAAGAATAAAATGATTTCCACAGTAGCTTTTGAAAACATTGCTAAGGCATAGTGTATCAAAAAATTAAAGCCTCGATACCTTTTTAAGTGGACTAAGGAACTATTTTTTTATAGGATAAGGGTGACAAACGGGCACAGTCCAACTGATGGTAAGCGGTTGCTGTGGCCCATAGACATCTACCTTTGATTACGAATCAAAATGCAGAAGTTTCCAGTAAAAAGGGTCTCCGGTTCTCTACACTCACCATACGAAACACAGCAGTGTTAAGCTGACATTTTATGCTGGTATTCTGTGAGAGCGTGGTCCTTCTCAGCCCGAGCCGATACATTTGCGCTACAACCATAATATAGCTGCAGCATGGCTCTACCACATATAAAAACTAACTAACTAAGGACTAATTATTCTCGTAATGTGCACAGAAAAGGAGTAGCATAATCTGCCGGCGTGTGTCTTTTCGCCTGATTACAATCTGAGTGTCTAAAAAGCGGCTAGAGTGAATAGGCTTTTGTTATGCTAAGACAGTGCGATTCCATCCAGTACCATCTATGGTCTTTGACTGGCTGTGATGAATAAATGATGGATTATCACAAGATCAAAGTCACATTAATAACTTCATCTTCTATAAACGAGACCCCTAAAGTATAACCTATTTAATAAAAGAAGAATAATGATTCTTCTTTATCGGATTAGCCGTTTTCAAGAAATTGGTGAACGTACTTGAAAAAGCCGGAACATGAAGGAGCCATGATAGCTCAGGGTCTAAGCGCTGGCTGTAAATTTTACAGTACGCGAGCAACCCGCCGGCACCAATGAAATTGTTAATTGCAATTTTAAGTGCTGATTTAAAATTGCAATTAACTCTCGGCGGTGAAGGAAAAATGTCGTGAGAAAACCTGCATGTTTTTTTTTATAGGATAATGGTTACAAACGAGCACACAGTCCACCTGATGGTAAGTGGTTGTTGCGGCCCATAGACATCTACATCTATCCTCTATTACAAATCAAAATGTAGATGCGTTGACACCCTTGAGGACTAAGATGGAATGCCTCATTTCCAGTAAAAAGGGCCTCCGGCCACCTGCACTCACCAAGCGAAACGCAGAGGTAAACCTCTACTTCACGCTGGTTTTCTGTGAGGTCGTGGTACCACCCCGGTTCGAGCCGGCCTATCCGTGCGACAGCTAAAGCTGTCGCGTGGCTCTACCACTGTTAAAATGAATGCATGTCTAAGATATAACAAAAAAATGTATTTCAAAGACATCTGAAGTTATCCAACACGCATTAGGGCAGCGCGGCGGACATTTCCTTGTCCTAAAAGGCCTGTGCCCAGCATTGGGACGTATATAGGCTGTAACTTAACATGAAAAATAAACAGATGCGCCGAATATCAAACTTTCTCGTTCTTGGAACACGGTCAAAATGTCACTATATTCTACAGTGATTAGGATTTTTTAAAACTAATAGGGGTACACTACACTAGGATTTTCTCGAGTATCGTGGAAGCCTCTTACACATATAAATTGCATTTTTTTTATAGGATAGGGTGACAAACGAGCACACAGTCCACCTGATGGTAAGTGGTTGCTGTGGCCCATAGACATCTACATTTATCCTCGTTTACGAATCAAAATGCAGATGCGTTGTCACCCTTGATGACTAAGATGGAATGCCTCTTTTCCAGTAAAAAGGGTCTCCGGTTCTCTACACTCACCATACGAAACACAGCAGCATTAAGCTGCTATTTTACGCTGGTATTCTGTGAGAGCGTGGTCCTTCCCCGGTCGAGCCGACCCATTCGTGCTACAACTATACTATTAATATATCTGCAGCATGGACGAACATCTATGTAACATGGTAGAGTCATGCTGCAGCTATATTATTAGTATAGTTGTAGCACGAATAGGTCAGCTCGATCGGGAAAGAACCACGCTCTCACAAAATACCACTGCTTAACACTGATGTGTTTCGTATGGTGAGTGTAGAAAACCGGAGACCCATTTTACTGGAAACAAGACATTCCATCTTAGTCCTCAAGGGTGACAACGTATCTACATTTTGATTCATAGTCGAGGATAGATGTAGATGTCTATGGGCCACAGAAACCATTTACCATCAGGTCAACTGTGTGCTCGTTTGTTACCCATATCTTATTTAAAAAATTCTCGACCACTTGAAAACATTTATTCCGTGCGGGATTCGAACCCGTGACTCAGTGCGTGGCTTAGCATAGTCAAAAGTTTTGCCACTGCGCTACCGAGCCATCTAATCTGCTTACTAAATCTCGGTATAGTATAACCAAAAATTTCGAAATTTAGTTTTTTTTTTTTTACAAAACAGTGAAAGTGAAACAAAACACTTGAATTTTTCTTTTTTGCGTGTAAAAATCCTCGTAAATACCCGGTTGCTCTAGGAGCATCAGGCAGGTTGTGTGACTCCTACTAACTAGAACAACCAACCCCAACGTCAAACAGGGGTCAAGCGATCTCTGTATGGAACGCAATCGCGAGCTCTCTACCACTATGCTGTGGATTCAGCCCTTCTCGGGAAGTTCCTACAAGCCCCCGTGAATCTGTTACTGATTCAGAACCAAGTCTAATCATTGTCCTCTTTGTTACAGCGTATCAAAAGTTAATCTAAACCTAGGCCTCCCCCACTGATTGCCTCATAAGGGGGAGATTTGCCATAGTCGCCACGCTTGGAAGGCGGGTTGTCAAAAGCATTTTTTTTATTTTTATTTGTCAATAGAAAGACGCTGCTGCCCATCTCCTGGTTTGTTTCCCCCCGTCGACACTTTCGACACCCATGAGACGATATGGAGTATTCTTACACCGCCACAATACGGTCGTCGTCATCCTCTTCGGGAACACTTTATTGCACAGTCAGGACCTCTACGGGGATTACCCGTTGCCCCTACTACTGGTAAAAATGTGACATAACTTGATAGTTCTCTGACCTGTTCTGATTCGTGGAATCTATATTTAAATACCACCTGGACAAAACCTTGCTTTTAAGGTTTTGTTATACTTTAATTTCCAAGTTTATAATCAACCTTATTATACAATAGATAAACAGTCAATTGTATTTCAGGGAACCCTTTTTACTGGTAACAAGGCTTTCTGTCTTAGTTTTATCTCTCATGGTTATATTATTACATTAAATATTTTGATTTTTAATCGAGAATAGATAGGTAGTCTATTCTTATTATAGGTAGGTAAGCTATGGGTCAGAGCATCTACTTACCATCAGGTGGATTGTGTCCACCTTATTCTATAAAAAAAAATGTTGAATCGCTGTCGATTCAACATTTTTTACTTCATTTTTTTAATTTTTTTGTTTATTGTGACGTCGGATACAACATCAATGCAATAGTACAATCTAGTTTTAGACCATCCGTGCCATGTAATGATGGCGTAAGGGAATCTATCAGCCCATTTTGTTCATCTACTTTGAAGTACAAAATTATCTGTACAAATAAAATTAAAAATCTTTGATTTATACGTAGATAAACATATTCTTGTCACTTTGTCAATTTTTATCACTTGTTACATTGTTATACATAACATAAGATAATATGCAAAAATATTATCTTATCATACATTTTCATTTTCTCTAATTAAGTACTTGGAAGAAGAAAAAATAAAAAAGTAAAAAAATCCTTGTGGAAACCTAAAACTCATACTAAGGGGTAAAATGTCTTCCTTCATTCTATAGTGAACTGAATGATAATCAATCAATGGATGGATAATTTTTCTTATTATAACTTCTTATCAATAATATATATGATAAATTATGATATACACCCAGTGTTATTTTTCTGAGTAGCAAAATTTTAAACCTAAGTTCAAATATATAAATAATGATATACCGTTATTGCAGTTTTTAAAAATACAAGTAAATAAGTCCTTCACTTTTATTTGAAATTACCCCAAATTAAATGTAATTTATGGGCAAGAATGTTTTTGCCTACTGATTGACCCTTAAAAATGTGTGCATCTGCAGTAAAATCAGTTAAAATAATGCATTACCACACATTTGGAATTTTAAAGATAAAAAGGACAATGTTTGAGGTTTTTTAATTAATTATTCTTCACCATTTGCCTATATTACTTATTCTGAACCCTCTATGCAATTTTGTCCGGTTATTGAAAAATAACCCTGTGTGTGTGTGTGTATATACATATATTTTCCTTTTATATATTTATATGTGTGTGTGACTTAACTGTGCACCTCGCGCTGTGACGTAACTCTGACAATACTGTTTGCAATATTCATTTTTTTTTCTTTTTTTTTCAACATTCCTAGGTTTGTATCGTAATAATAAATAAAACAAACAAAATAGATATAAAAAAGATTAATTATCGCTAATGAACGCACGCAACGAACCAGTAGAGAGGCCGAATTCCAGAGAATTAAGTCGCGCGTGTTATACTATCATAATTTTTTTATAAAAGTAAAAATGGCAAATAAGCACAATCCACCTGATAGTGGAAGTAGATGATGTGGTCCATATATACTTGTTGTTAATTGAGAATCAAAATCAAATGTTATCAACCCTGATGACTAAAATTAATTGCCTTGTAAAAGTTACAGTAAAAAGGGTCTCCTGCTGGAAGAAATCCTTATAAGAAATACAGTAGCGTAGTAGCCGCCAGTCAAACCTACCTATTTCTGTCTTAGTCATAATACAGCTGGAGCATGGCTCTACCATGTCATTTGGTTAGAATACATAGTGTGTCATCCACCATCTCTAATCTCTAACATAAGAATATAAGCTGAGGTCGAACGGTAATCATATCAATTTTTGCAAAAGCATTCCTAGAAATTGCTTGAATTCTTCAAAATACTATTACAAACAAACAACTATAAAAAAATATCAATATTTTAATTAAATATTTAAGGATAAAAATATGTAACTCACTTGTTTTCCAAAATAGTCCTGCAAATCACCTCTCTTACGCCAGGATTTGTTATCTTCTCTATACTAAGCTGGTGGAGGTTCCATGATGCGAGACGGCAACACCGTAAGCCATCTCTTTCATAAGTAAACAATTCCTCTACTATAGGCCTATGCGAATATGCAGCTAATAAATCTAGAATATCATTCACTGGTGCAGTTGCAAAGCCATTTGGTAAAGTTATCGGTAATTTTGTGGGCATTGACAAACTCTTTCTGCGTGGTGTTCCAAATGTCTCTTTAATATCACTTAAGCTTGAGTCATTCAAGAAATTATCAGCCCATGGAAAGGCATGGCCATTTGTCAAATGCTGAACACTTTCACACTTTCTGGGTTCTAAGCTCAAATAATGCTTTACAGTGCTAAGTCTAATTATATCCATTCCTCGCACTTTAATCAAGTCATCAAGAGACTTGAAAGGTCCTTTTTTGTTGCGATAATCAACTATATTTGCGGCTATTTCTTGATTAAGGCCGGGAACACATTGTAATTGAAAAACACTTGAGGAGTTGACAGAGCATAATTTACTGTCACCTGGCAATCTTACACTGTCTAATGAATGTGTACATGAGCTAGCGCGAGATATTTGCTTTCTAGTACTTGTACATATTTCTGGTCTCAATAGTTCTAGCTTCTCAGCACCAATTCCTAAAATAGATATTATTACAACAATTAAATATTCTAATAATTCAATAAAAGTGGTTTATAATAATTATATTATTAGAGCTGTGGTAGCTCAGATGGTTAGCGCTCACTGTAAGTTTCACAGTACGTGAGAAACTCGGGTTCGATCCCCGCCGGCACCAATGAAATTGTTAATTGCAATTTTAAGTGCTGATTTACCATGTGCTCGGCGGTGAAGGAAAACATCGTGAGGAAACCTGCATGTCTGAGAAATAAACAAAAATATATCTCGAAGACATGTGAAGTTCGCCAACACGCATTGGGGCAGCGCGGCGAACCTTTCCTTGCCCTAAAGCCCTCTCAGAAATGAGAGAAGGCCTGTGCCCAGCTGTGGGACGTGTAAATAGGCTGTAACTTTATAATAATTATTAAAAGTAAAAGTAAAGTTGCAGCTTATATATGTCCCACTGCTGGGTACAAGCCTCCTCTCATTTCTGAGAGGGTTTTAGGGCAAGGAAATGTCCGCCGCGCTGCCCCAATGCGTGTTGGCGAACTTCACATGTCTTCGAGATATATATTTCTTTTTCTTATTAGTCAGACATGCAGATTTCCTCACAAAAATTTCCTTCACTGCCGAGCAAGTGGTAAATTAGCACTTAAAATTGCAATTAACAATTTCATTGGTGCCGGCGGGGATCGAACCCGGGTTGCTCGCGTACTGTGAAACTTACAACGAGCGCTAACTATCTGAGCTACCATGGCTCTATAATAATTATTAGGTTTGCAACAAATATTTCACTATAATTCGATATTTGGCCTAATATTGTATACTTAAGTAAGAAGTTTTGTTGTAGTCGGATAATTGGTAAAATTAAAATATTGATTTATTTTATAATAATGTATTTTTCTTGTAATTGTTAAAGTAGTCATCGGTACATATATCAACCTCTGTATTATAAAAAAGCTACTGTATCAATGAACAAAAAAGTCTTAAATTATCCTAATCATTTAAAAATGGAAGATATTATGGTGCAGAAAGACTAATATACCTAGTATACTCCTTTTCTTCTCATATACCATCCCAGCTTCAGAGAAAAGATACTAATAATCGGCCATTTAGCCAAGAAGACCACAGAATATTCAGTATTTATTGTGTGCCCAAATATGCTATGAGTTACAAATCTAATAATAATCACTACTGTTTACTTTTCTCCTCTATATTCGGAATTAGAGGAGAAAAGTAAAGTTTTTTCTGCGGCCCTTGAAATGATATTTAGAAGACTAAATTGGGACAGATATGGAATCAACATCGATGGAACTTGGTTAACACATTTAAGATTTGCAGACGATATAGTTCTCTTTACAAAAACCCCACATGAACTGAATGTCATGGCAAATGATCTGGCATTAAAAAGTCACACAGTGGGACTGAAAATGAACATGGAGAAAACGAAAGTAATGACCAACGGACCTAAGAATGAAACCATCAGGGTTGGCCAAAGTGTGATAGAATACGTGAATGAATACATCTATCTGGGCCAAATTATCTCACCCACAGACAACATGGAAAAAGAAATCAACAGGAGACTAGCAAACGGATGGAAAAAATATTGGAGCATGAAGGAAATAGTGAAATATAAAGGACTGCACATATCGATTAAATCTAAAGTATTCAACACATGCATTTCCTTGTTTTGATGTACGGATGTCAAACATGGGCCCCCACTAAATTGAACACTAAGAAATTAAACATATGCCAGCATTCGATGGAGCGAAGCATGATGGGAATCAGGAAAAAGGATCGAGTAAGGTTAGAAGACATTAGGAAAAACACAAAGGTTCAGGACATAGCAACAAAAGTCAGAAAACTAAAGTGGAAATGGGCTGGACATATGAGTAGAGAGAAGGAGAAGTGGAGCAGGAAGGTCACAGAATGGTATCCCAGGAATGGCATAAGAAAAAGGGGAAGACCCCACCAAAGATGGGAGGATGACCTGGTCAAATTCGCGGGTGTGACCTGGAGCCGGGTCGGCAAGGATAGAAACGAGTGGAAAAGGTTGGAGGAGGCCTTTGCCGATTGGCAATCAACAGAAGACAACCTAGATTTTATATAACTTAGATATTAAGAAATTGTATTACGCACTGTTGAATAAATGGCTTTATTATTATTATTACTGTTTACTTTTCTAACAAAATATTCTAAATAAGAAGTATGTACATTAAGGGTGGCAAGAAAACGAAATAATAAGATATTGCACACCGAAAGACATACATTTTGTACTAGACCTCACAGACTATAAGAAATTTGCTGAATCAATCATCTTCTTCTAATCTTGCTTGTATATTCAGAATGTCAGAAAGCACACTCTCCAGACATTTTGTACATGCCATGAAAATGATTGTATTATTATTGGAATATATAATTATGGGTGAGGAAAAATACACATGTCCATGGTATATTGGTTGATAAATAGGATTGCCAGAACAAAATTTCAGATATTTTACAGGGTGTGAGGATTGTTGTGTGGTATGCATTGGAAATCTTCAGACAAAAAATTTCTTACAATGTGCGGCCAGCCTAAAATACATGCTATTGATCTCACAGGAAAAAAATCAGTTAAAGTTCTTGAATGGCAACCTTGTACTGGCAAGTTCAATGTTAACTTGAGAGTGACATCTAGATGAAACATTTGGGAATTCAATGGTTGCAGGTGTTTAAGGACTGAGCTTCTATATATTCTACAGGTCTATGTTTGACAGTGAACCTTCTTTTCTTGTCTTGTTGTCTTAAAATAATATCTCACATGTACAAAAGTAATAATATAAATGACTAGAAAAAGGCACCTGAGACTAATGCAAGGTCGTCAACGCGCTTAAATCTGCCGATCATCTGTCGATGACGGACGATTTCTCGCGCTATCTGCCTATTGACACCAGGCAGCGTCATCAACTGCTCCTCGGTTGCCGTATTTACATTCATCAGCTCTGGATATTCCTCCGAGGGTGGCAAGTTGAAGGTGTGACTCAAACTTGATTTATTTAGTTTCGTACGCCTGACAAAGCCGCGAAACGATCTTCGACTAGACTTGCTTCGCACTGAGCTCGGACTCTGCCCCATGGTGATACTTTAAATTCAATCGATCATAATAAAAGAAAAAGTTGTTAATAAATTTAGAGTTGAAAAAAAGAACTATTTATTATGCACTTAGGAGGTATCACTGTTTAGAAACACTATAGACAACTTGTATTTAAATCACTTGCAAATTCTTTATCTTGCAATGAATATTAAAGGTATCACGGTATTCTGAAAATGATTATTTCGTCAAATATGTAATTTTAGCATTTATCACAATTCATTAACAATCAGTCCAACTCCAATCACAATCACTCGATTGACTGAAGATGACAGATGACAATCAATCAATGTTGCCAACAACTAAACTAGCTCTCCACCAGATTAAACTTCTAAAACCACCAGGTAACCACTGACAAAAAGCGACCCTACATTCATATTCCCTAAATTTTTCACTAAACAAATTTTTGTCCACCAAAGAAAAAATATGTGTATTAGTAACTGTTTACTTTAATTATTACATACTGTGCAACAAATCATTAAATTTTTATATAAATTACCAATAAATCAACATACAATTAGTTAATCAACAAGTCAACAACAAAAATATATTTTTAATTAAATCATCTTTTTCAGTTGAATCCAGCAGGATTCCAGTAAATTGTGTAGTGCAACCGGGGTGGATCGTCTGACGTCGCATCATAATACATAATTCATAGTTATGATTTTCTTAATTCATAAATATATATGACGTCATGTCATATCTACGAATCAGTGCTGTCTACACAGCAAAAGTAAATAATTATTCTTAAATGAAGTTGAAATATATTTCGAAACGTGTAAATGACTTAATGGTTGAGTGATCATCTTTTCACCAATTGAAACCGAATACTACTGAACACTAGAAAAAACCACCAGCCACTAAAATCAATATTCCTGCTCTAAAAGGCTACCACCAGTTTTAGTGGAAAACCTACTAAGTTGGCAACATTGATTACAATAGATGCATATTTCATTTGACATTTGACATTTCAATTTTTTTTGCTTTGGTGAAGAGTCCATGCATTGTACGGTTGTTTTTTGCCAGTGTCATGGTAGTTTTTTTTTTACAATTTATTCATTGAATCTCTCCACAATATTATGATTCACGTTGATCACAATGCGGAGTCCTTGAAGACAGAGTCTTCCACAAAACACACAAGAATTTTAATTATGTCAATATTTGGTGAGGAATTTATAGTTGGTTATATATAATATTATATTAACTCCAGAACGTCTTTTGTTATGAAATATGTGTTAAAATTTCGTAACTAAATAGCATGTATTACCATCTTATATATAAAAATTAATTATTTTTGTTCGTATTTTATGTGCTGTGATACCGTTCATTAGATTGTGCTAAACCTTTGTCAACTTATAGCTTGCACTTGTGAGAAGATTATGGCATAGTGTAATTAAATTACAATTGGTGGCGCGCGTATCGTATCAAAAAATGAGTCACAATGAATTAATACTACTAGCGCCACAACGGAAGATCTGAACTACTTATTCTTTTATTTTTAACTTTTTGTTTACAGGTAAATTCGAGTAATATGGCTTAAACCTCACAAGTCTGTAGGGTAAATTCACACATAGAATGAAAGGAGTTTGCACAAAAATTACTTGAATTTACTTTTTAGGGGCTGCATGTAAAGTAAATCTATAAACTAGCTCTATACCAGTCCCCTGTAGCAGCCTATCCCAATAAAAAATGGGTATTTTTGATTCCGAATTAATTGTATCCATCGACTTCTTATTCTCTACCTTTTGGTAATATTAGATAGGTAATAGAGTAATTCTCTACGATAACCCTTCTTCATCAACATTTTAGCATTTTTCAACTTTAGCATAAGATATATTTTAAACTGGTTTGTGGTTCTCTAAATAAATTTAAAAAAAAACATCAGCCCGTCAATGTACACTGCTGAACATGAACGTGTATTATGATCGCAGTACTACACGTCTCGCATTTGACTAAGCTCTTCGTCGTAGGTCAAAGTATCTCACGTCTGGCGTACAGAGATAATACCTAATACCGCCATCAATCGGAAGCTATAATCTTTCTGCCGTTTCTGGGATGAAATGGGATGAGGGTGAAGTAGTTTCTTACGCCGCCATCACATGGTTGCTCCTATTAAATGAAATGCATATAATGAAAATATGAACATGCTTACTATAATTAGTTCTTTCCAACTATTTCGATACTAATTTTATTCGTTAATAAAACACACATATAAAAGACAATTTCTGTGCTATTTTTATTTCCAAAAATCTGTACAATAATTGCCAATAAAGCTAAGAACTAATTGCAGGCTCTAAGAATGAGATAAAGAAATACACTGCGTTTGCTCTGTAAAATTGATTATTTACGGAGTCGAGTGTGTTATTTTATAAATAATCTTGATTTTATTATATCTTGTTAATTAAATACAATAAACTGAGTAGTTTATGTGGAAGAAAAAACTTATATCCATAAACTGCATTTTTACAAGTTATCATTATTAACAACAATGAGTCGAACTACGTGTATGTAATCTAAGCCACTACCTGCCGTTTAAGTTTTAATATAAACTAATTGAATTACGGTATAACACCCATAGTAGTAATAAATTATTATCAACGTAAATATATTGAATGGTTTAAAGGAGCACTATTATATTCCACAAACTTGCAAATCTAATCACAAAATTGATCATAATTATCATTAGTTTATCATTGTACAAAGGTATAATTGAGTTTTTAGTAGTCTGTTATTTATATATTAGTTCACGAATAACTATATAGTTATACGAAGAAAAACTTTAGTATTTTGTCACGTTGCCTCTTTAACTCGTGTATTAGAAATGAAAATTATTACTAACAGGGTTGTTAAACTAATTTGCTTAATTCCGCGTAAAAAAAGAAAATGATGTATCTCTTTCTTTACGTGGAATTAAGCAAATTAGTTTATGACAACCCCATAATAATGGATTTCCGCCAAGTAACACCTGATTCTATTAACTATCTTAAAATTATTACTATTTAAAAATTATGACAAATTTTAATGCCTATTCAAGAAGTTCACCAAGATTACAAAATACTTTATTTAGTATCCCAAAACAACCAAGATATACATATAAGATTAATAATTAAATTATAGTAACCTTTACATTCACGACACACCCCTATTTAATCGAATAAGATCGCAACAAACCCAATACAAAGGAACACATGTATAATATGAGCACTCGGAAGGAATTTTTTTTTGGTTATCTGACAGTTATGATCAACTTTGAAAACTTATATTTTTGTACAATTAGGTTTGTAACTATTTATTATATCAAAATATAATAAGGTATTCTTGATAGGTAACGTAATACAAGAACTGAAAACATTACCATAACAATAAATAATAACGGAAAAGATCTTACAGACAGAACGTAAAAGCTTTGGAAGAAAAAATAATGGATAAGTTCAATGTTTTATTTAAAAACTAGCTGTTCCCCGCCACTTCGCCCGCGTGGAACTTGGATTTCATGGGTTTTAATTTTTTTGCGCGGAACCCTAATTCTTTTTCTAAAATAAATGTAGTCTAAGTTACTCCTTATATCATCAGCTATCTGCCAGTGAGTCCCGTCAAAATCGGCCTAGCCGTTTCAGAGATTAGCCGGAACAAACAGACAGACAGACAGACAAAAATTTTAAAAATTGCGGTTTTGTTATTAAGTACAGTATATACTTTCATATGCATTTAGTAAAAAGTTGTTATTTTAACATTACAAACAGACACTTCAATTTTATTTATTTGTATAGATTAGAGAAGTGATTTGCTTATACTCTTGCCCATGTTTGAGGACGTTATGTAGCTAGGTTCGTGCAGTTAGATAATACTAACTTGTTCTACAGAATCATATCACAGTGAAAGACGTAACAAAATTGAAATCTAAATATAAAAAGAACTGATAATTTGACTAGTTAATACAAAGTAGAAATAAACAATGAGCAATAAATTGACATTTAAGTAGTATATTTTTCAGTACAATAATAAATATAATATTTCAGATATACCGTGACTAAAGCGAATTGTCATTTTAGAATTTAGAAAGTGTGAATTATGGCGTCAACGTGCAACACATGTCGTTTAATCTTATACCAAAATAGAATATTATAATGAAAAACTTACATTAGGTTAAATTATGCCTTTGTATCTTATACATTTAATTTGACAACTTCATTTACATTCATTAAAATGCCTTTACTCCTACAATTTAACCAAAGAAATACTCTTCTGGAAGAAAAAGTATACCACTACAAAACATGTACAAACACATAACATCGTTATTCATTTAATTATGCAAATTAACCGTCTAAATTTTCCTCTGATTACATACAGAGAATTCTCAAGCCTTTAGTTGTAATCTTGCAACTTTACCAGTAAAAAAATCCTCAAACGTTCCATACCATACCAGATAAAGTTAATTATTATATAGCTATTTAAACGTCGAAATGAATAATCATCACCGTTGCAGTCCTTCACAATTTCACTACCAAAAATAGGCCTCTGGCTACAAAATGAATATAATTTTTACAGAGCCTAAACAGCAATACATGCAAAAATGGCAACACAGGAACTAAAAACAAGGTACCGCAGTCATACGTATCGACTTCATTTTGTTACTGTTAATATTAGTATCTAATTATTAAGTTTATTATGTAATATATTTGTGTTAAGAGCCTTAGTAGCTCACGGAATAAAGCGCGTCTGAAAATTTCATAGTGTACGGGAGCCCAATTTTAGTCGCGCCACACGCTTAGCGAAGAAGAACGACATCGCGAGGAAACTGGCACATTTGAGTAATAAAAAATATTTCGAAGAATTGTTGCTTGTCGGCACACATTGGGGCTATCTGGCGCCCTACCTATTGCTCCAAAAACTTTTCGGGCATGAGAGGCATGTGCCCAGCCGTTTATAAACAGATACATTAGCAATATCTATGAATTTCCCTAACACAATGATACGCAGTTTTGTTTCAAAAATCAAATTAATCTATTCCTAAAATAGTGTCATATTAACTAATTATACAAAATTATATTATTAAAGTTAATAAGTTAGAAATCCCAATAATTATAATAAATCTTTTTAAATACTTAGTTTAGGAATTGAATTCGGAAAGCTAAGCCCAGTATCCATGAAATATTACCCTTGTTAACTAAACTACGAAATTTAAGTACCAAAGATATGGTCAATGGTCTTTTATCTTACTTAAAGATTTTGATCTTAAATGATAATGAGCAGGAAAATAAATAATAGTGACCTTTAATGCTAAAATAACACGATCACTAACCAAGCTTTGTGAAATAAAAGAGCGAACGGGCAAGTGAAATTTTAAATGAAACTCCAGATTGTATTCGATAATTTTACTACCATATTATAATAAGCACCAAACCATGTTTGGAATGTTCAGTATTGCACCACAAAGAACAAAATCCGATTTATAAAAGTTACACTCATTGTTACAGTACATTTGCACTAAATGTGGCAGGAGAAGTAAAATAAAAAATCTCCGAGTAATTTATTAGTATATTTTAAATAAATAAATTCGGTTACTACAAGCAACAATAAAGGTCACCATTAATTCCAATCTCAATTAATGTACATGAAACAAATGAAATGAGCGAGTTACATGTAACTTGAACCGATAAAATAACTATTTAAATTAAAAATCCGTCTTTGATAAATGTGTGCCTGAGCGAACTCGTCGCGGTTGTAGTACGAAAAATTCAAATATACATATATTTGCATATATGTTTATTTTCGGATAAGTAGCTGCCGAATGGTATGCGTTAGGCAAACATTTACCAGCGACGACATATTAACGGCAACAATCACATATATCACATTTTTGTACGCATATACATTTACTCCGTTTATGTTTACACGCTGCCGGTGAAGCGTAGTTTCACAAATACCCTCAATAGAACATTTTAAATTACTATTCTTTATTGCGTACTCAGAATTTTAATGAAATATGAAGAAACAGAAACAACTAGTTATCATAATACTGTCTTCAACAATTTTTCGTAATCTAAGTATTGTTGCCACTAAAAAGATTCGCGCTTCCTACCAGCGTGTAAATTTTAACGATAAAGTAAAGTGGGCGGACATAAAATAGTCGCTGTTGCCGTTCTTGTGTTACAAAATTCCACGGTTTGTACAAAAAAGTGACTTCATTGTGCATGAACATCGCACGGGCCAGTCTTCACAGAAGATCACGTGTTTTGGGAACATTTTAATCTCAGCAGTCCTTAACCATTCCTGGTATTAAGTACAGCGGCCAGTCGTCCCCGTGGTATTATTCTCATCGATGTATGCCTACAGTGCTTGCTGGTAGAATTCTTATCGATTGTCTGCAATAACCATTTTATACACATAGAAAAGTATTGATTCAAATATTAATTCCACGGGTACGACGAACCAGCTGCATGTGTACATTATTGACGGCACTAGATCTAAAGTCGATGTGGATTTTTATAGTAAAATCCATTCTCTCACTAAAACGTATTGTTGCCGACACATAACTATATAATAAACGTTCCAGTTACACTTCGGGCTAACTAAATAAATACTTAATTAATATCATAAAACATTTTACAAATAAAACAATTACTGAATAGGAAAGTTTCTTGCTTTAACTTCACTGTAGTGTAATGGAAATGTATTACAAAGTTGTTCCTATTTGATGGAAGAGGCGCATTTTTCATATCATAACTCAAACTCGAAGTTAAAATCAGCATCATATAATATATAAATTTTCTGTAAAACATACTAGTTATTAGTAACGGGACCACTGCAGCCATATTTTATTTCTATTGTTTCTTCTACACTAACCTATACAATACAGAATAATTAAAAAATAAATTTTATTTCGTTATGAGAAAAATGCTCCTAATCCAAACAAATTAAGTTTACAATACATCTAATCCTTTATATAAACAATACAATAAATCACTCTGCCGTTGTTTACTCTTTAGATCAGTATCGATTTCGGCCAATAGCAATCGTCCGTCGAGTTCCACCGACCAATCACAGCGCGTTTTGGTCACGCATGGATTTTTATTGCCAATTGCAAGCGACACCACGGCGTAAAACATCAAATGCACGCGTACAGATGACTCGAGCACATGTACCAAGTAGTACATTACACAGTCGAATGTATAGATGTGTACAATATATAACAACGCGTGAGTACACCGACGCGTTGACAACGAAGTACAAGCCAGCAATATATAGACTAAGATTGAAACTTTTATTGACGCGGTGCGCAAGCAATGCTCTCGGAAGATACCGGAGCTAGATTGAGGTTGTGTTCGTTCGCCACATGAGTTAGGTGTCTGAAAGAATAAAACAGTAATGTAAGATATAACGTTTCAACTCACAATTTATGAAAAAAAGTGAAAGTATTCACAAAATATTTCTCTTGTACAATACAGGCATTTTAAATTAATAATTTGCAATTGGACAAATATGCACAAATTAATAAATTATAAATGAGCCAAGATAATGCTATCACATTTTGTAGTTTACATGAAGCGGTCGAGCTCGGCAGTGCAGTGCGAGTGAGGCGGTACGCACCGGGCGCGGCTAGCAGTCGGACGCGAGGCGCTTGGCGCGCGTGAGGCGGTCGAGCTCGGCAGTGCAGTGCGAGTGCAGTGCGAGTGAGGCGGTACGCACCGGGCGCGGCTAGCAGTCGGACGCGAGGCGCTTGGCGCGCGTGAGGCGGTCGAGCTCGGCAGTGCAGTGCGAGTGAGGCGGTACGCACCGGGCGCGGCTAGCAGTCGGACGCGAGGCGCTTGGCGCGCGTGAGGCGGTCGAGCTCGGCAGTGCAGTGCGAGTGAGGCGGTACGCACCGGGCGCGGCTAGCAGTCGGACGCGAGGCGCTTGGCGCGCGTGAGGCGGTCGAGCTCGGCAGTGCAGTGCGAGTGCAGTGCGAGTGAGGCGGTACGCACCGGGCGCGGCTAGCAGTCGGACGCGAGGCGCTTGGCGCGCGTGAGGCGGTCGAGCTCGGCAGTGCAGTGCGAGTGAGGCGGTACGCACCGGGCGCGGCTAGCAGTCGGACGCGAGGCGCTTGGCGCGCGTGAGGCGGTCGAGCTCGGCAGTGCAGTGCGAGTGAGGCGGTACGCACCGGGCGCGGCTAGCAGTCGGACGCGAGGCGCTTGGCGCGCGTGAGGCGGTCGAGCTCGGCAGTGCAGTGCGAGTGCAGTGCGAGTGAGGCGGTACGCACCGGGCGCGGCTAGCAGTCGGACGCGAGGCGCTTGGCGCGCGTGAGGCGGTCGAGCTCGGCAGTGCAGTGCGAGTGCAGTGCGAGTGAGGCGGTACGCACCGGGCGCGGCTAGCAGTCGGACGCGAGGCGCTTGGCGCGCGTGAGGCGGTCGAGCTCGGCAGTGCAGTGCGAGTGCAGTGCGAGTGAGGCGGTACGCACCGGGCGCGGCTAGCAGTCGGACGCGAGGCGCTTGGCGCGCGTGAGGCGGTCGAGCTCGGCAGTGCAGTGCGAGTGAGGCGGTACGCACCGGGCGCGGCTAGCAGTCGGACGCGAGGCGCTTGGCGCGCGTGAGGCGGTCGAGCTCGGCAGTGCAGTGCGAGTGCAGTGCGAGTGAGGCGGTACGCACCGGGCGCGGCTAGCAGTCGGACGCGAGGCGCTTGGCGCGCGTGAGGCGGTCGAGCTCGGCAGTGCAGTGCGAGTGCAGTGCGAGTGAGGCGGTACGCACCGGGCGCGGCTAGCAGTCGGACGCGAGGCGCTTGGCGCGCGTGAGGCGGTCGAGCTCGGCAGTGCAGTGCGAGTGCAGTGCGAGTGAGGCGGTACGCACCGGGCGCGGCTAGCAGTCGGACGCGAGGCGCTTGGCGCGCGTGAGGCGGTCGAGCTCGGCAGTGCAGTGCGAGTGCAGTGCGAGTGAGGCGGTACGCACCGGGCGCGGCTAGCAGTCGGACGCGAGGCGCTTGGCGCGCGTGAGGCGGTCGAGCTCGGCAGTGCAGTGCGAGTGCAGTGCGAGTGAGGCGGTACGCACCGGGCGCGGCTAGCAGTCGGACGCGAGGCGCTTGGCGCGCGTGAGGCGGTCGAGCTCGGCAGTGCAGTGCGAGTGCAGTGCGAGTGAGGCGGTACGCACCGGGCGCGGCTAGCAGTCGGACGCGAGGCGCTTGGCGCGCGTGAGGCGGTCGAGCTCGGCAGTGCAGTGCGAGTGCAGTGCGAGTGAGGCGGTACGCACCGGGCGCGGCTAGCAGTCGGACGCGAGGCGCTTGGCGCGCGTGAGGCGGTCGAGCTCGGCAGTGCAGTGCGAGTGCAGTGCGAGTGAGGCGGTACGCACCGGGCGCGGCTAGCAGTCGGACGCGAGGCGCTTGGCGCGCGTGAGGCGGTCGAGCTCGGCAGTGCAGTGCGAGTGCAGTGCGAGTGAGGCGGTACGCACCGGGCGCGGCTAGCAGTCGGACGCGAGGCGCTTGGCGCGCGTGAGGCGGTCGAGCTCGGCAGTGCAGTGCGAGTGAGGCGGTACGCACCGGGCGCGGCTAGCAGTCGGACGCGAGGCGCTTGGCGCGCGTGAGGCGGTCGAGCTCGGCAGTGCAGTGCGAGTGCAGTGCGAGTGAGGCGGTACGCACCGGGCGCGGCTAGCAGTCGGACGCGAGGCGCTTGGCGCGCGTGAGGCGGTCGAGCTCGGCAGTGCAGTGCGAGTGCAGTGCGAGTGAGGCGGTACGCACCGGGCGCGGCTAGCAGTCGGACGCGAGGCGCTTGGCGCGCGTGAGGCGGTCGAGCTCGGCAGTGCAGTGCGAGTGCAGTGCGAGTGAGGCGGTACGCACCGGGCGCGGCTAGCAGTCGGACGCGAGGCGCTTGGCGCGCGTGAGGCGGTCGAGCTCGGCAGTGCAGTGCGAGTGCAGTGCGAGTGAGGCGGTACGCACCGGGCGCGGCTAGCAGTCGGACGCGAGGCGCTTGGCGCGCGTGAGGCGGTCGAGCTCGGCAGTGCAGTGCGAGTGCAGTGCGAGTGAGGCGGTACGCACCGGGCGCGGCTAGCAGTCGGACGCGAGGCGCTTGGCGCGCGTGAGGCGGTCGAGCTCGGCAGTGCAGTGCGAGTGAGGCGGTACGCACCGGGCGCGGCTAGCAGTCGGACGCGAGGCGCTTGGCGCGCGTGAGGCGGTCGAGCTCGGCAGTGCAGTGCGAGTGCAGTGCGAGTGAGGCGGTACGCACCGGGCGCGGCTAGCAGTCGGACGCGAGGCGCTTGGCGCGCGTGAGGCGGTCGAGCTCGGCAGTGCAGTGCGAGTGCAGTGCGAGTGAGGCGGTACGCACCGGGCGCGGCTAGCAGTCGGACGCGAGGCGCTTGGCGCGCGTGAGGCGGTCGAGCTCGGCAGTGCAGTGCGAGTGAGGCGGTACGCACCGGGCGCGGCTAGCAGTCGGACGCGAGGCGCTTGGCGCGCGTGAGGCGGTCGAGCTCGGTAGTTCGGTGCGAGTGAGGCGGTACGCACCGGGCGCGGCTAGCAGTCGGACGCGAGGCGCTTGGCGCGCGTGAGGCGGTCGAGCTCGGCAGTGCAGTGCGAGTGAGGCGGTACGCACCGGGCGCGGCTAGCAGTCGGACGCGAGGCGCTTGGCGCGCGTGAGGCGGTCGAGCTCGGTAGTTCGGTGCGAGTGAGGCGGTACGCACCGGGCGCGGCTAGCAGTCGGACGCGAGGCGCTTGGCGCGCGTGAGGCGGTCGAGCTCGGCAGTGCAGTGCGAGTGCAGTGCGAGTGAGGCGGTACGCACCGGGCGCGGCTAGCAGTCGGACGCGAGGCGCTTGGCGCGCGTGAGGCGGTCGAGCTCGGCAGTGCAGTGCGAGTGCAGTGCGAGTGAGGCGGTACGCACCGGGCGCGGCTAGCAGTCGGACGCGAGGCGCTTGGCGCGCGTGAGGCGGTCGAGCTCGGCAGTGCAGTGCGAGTGCAGTGCGAGTGAGGCGGTACGCACCGGGCGCGGCTAGCAGTCGGACGCGAGGCGCTTGGCGCGCGTGAGGCGGTCGAGCTCGGCAGTGCAGTGCGAGTGCAGTGCGAGTGAGGCGGTACGCACCGGGCGCGGCTAGCAGTCGGACGCGAGGCGCTTGGCGCGCGTGAGGCGGTCGAGCTCGGCAGTGCAGTGCGAGTGAGGCGGTACGCACCGGGCGCGGCTAGCAGTCGGACGCGAGGCGCTTGGCGCGCGTGAGGCGGTCGAGCTCGGCAGTGCAGTGCGAGTGAGGCGGTACGCACCGGGCGCGGCTAGCAGTCGGACGCGAGGCGCTTGGCGCGCGTGAGGCGGTCGAGCTCGGCAGTGCAGTGCGAGTGCAGTGCGAGTGAGGCGGTACGCACCGGGCGCGGCTAGCAGTCGGACGCGAGGCGCTTGGCGCGCGTGAGGCGGTCGAGCTCGGCAGTGCAGTGCGAGTGCAGTGCGAGTGAGGCGGTACGCACCGGGCGCGGCTAGCAGTCGGACGCGAGGCGCTTGGCGCGCGTGAGGCGGTCGAGCTCGGCAGTGCAGTGCGAGTGAGGCGGTACGCACCGGGCGCGGCTAGCAGTCGGACGCGAGGCGCTTGGCGCGCGTGAGGCGGTCGAGCTCGGCAGTGCAGTGCGAGTGCAGTGCGAGTGAGGCGGTACGCACCGGGCGCGGCTAGCAGTCGGACGCGAGGCGCTTGGCGCGCGTGAGGCGGTCGAGCTCGGCAGTGCAGTGCGAGTGCAGTGCGAGTGAGGCGGTACGCACCGGGCGCGGCTAGCAGTCGGACGCGAGGCGCTTGGCGCGCGTGAGGCGGTCGAGCTCGGCAGTGCAGTGCGAGTGCAGTGCGAGTGAGGCGGTACGCACCGGGCGCGGCTAGCAGTCGGACGCGAGGCGCTTGGCGCGCGTGAGGCGGTCGAGCTCGGCAGTGCAGTGCGAGTGAGGCGGTACGCACCGGGCGCGGCTAGCAGTCGGACGCGAGGCGCTTGGCGCGCGTGAGGCGGTCGAGCTCGGCAGTGCAGTGCGAGTGAGGCGGTACGCACCGGGCGCGGCTAGCAGTCGGACGCGAGGCGCTTGGCGCGCGTGAGGCGGTCGAGCTCGGCAGTGCAGTGCGAGTGCAGTGCGAGTGAGGCGGTACGCACCGGGCGCGGCTAGCAGTCGGACGCGAGGCGCTTGGCGCGCGTGAGGCGGTCGAGCTCGGCAGTGCAGTGCGAGTGCAGTGCGAGTGAGGCGGTACGCACCGGGCGCGGCTAGCAGTCGGACGCGAGGCGCTTGGCGCGCGTGAGGCGGTCGAGCTCGGCAGTGCAGTGCGAGTGCAGTGCGAGTGAGGCGGTACGCACCGGGCGCGGCTAGCAGTCGGACGCGAGGCGCTTGGCGCGCGTGAGGCGGTCGAGCTCGGCAGTGCAGTGCGAGTGCAGTGCGAGTGAGGCGGTACGCACCGGGCGCGGCTAGCAGTCGGACGCGAGGCGCTTGGCGCGCGTGAGGCGGTCGAGCTCGGCAGTGCAGTGCGAGTGCAGTGCGAGTGAGGCGGTACGCACCGGGCGCGGCTAGCAGTCGGACGCGAGGCGCTTGGCGCGCGTGAGGCGGTCGAGCTCGGCAGTGCAGTGCGAGTGCAGTGCGAGTGAGGCGGTACGCACCGGGCGCGGCTAGCAGTCGGACGCGAGGCGCTTGGCGCGCGTGAGGCGGTCGAGCTCGGCAGTGCAGTGCGAGTGCAGTGCGAGTGAGGCGGTACGCACCGGGCGCGGCTAGCAGTCGGACGCGAGGCGCTTGGCGCGCGTGAGGCGGTCGAGCTCGGCAGTGCAGTGCGAGTGCAGTGCGAGTGAGGCGGTACGCACCGGGCGCGGCTAGCAGTCGGACGCGAGGCGCTTGGCGCGCGTGAGGCGGTCGAGCTCGGCAGTGCAGTGCGAGTGCAGTGCGAGTGAGGCGGTACGCACCGGGCGCGGCTAGCAGTCGGACGCGAGGCGCTTGGCGCGCGTGAGGCGGTCGAGCTCGGCAGTGCAGTGCGAGTGCAGTGCGAGTGAGGCGGTACGCACCGGGCGCGGCTAGCAGTCGGACGCGAGGCGCTTGGCGCGCGTGAGGCGGTCGAGCTCGGCAGTGCAGTGCGAGTGCAGTGCGAGTGAGGCGGTACGCACCGGGCGCGGCTAGCAGTCGGACGCGAGGCGCTTGGCGCGCGTGAGGCGGTCGAGCTCGGCAGTGCAGTGCGAGTGAGGCGGTACGCACCGGGCGCGGCTAGCAGTCGGACGCGAGGCGCTTGGCGCGCGTGAGGCGGTCGAGCTCGGCAGTGCAGTGCGAGTGCAGTGCGAGTGAGGCGGTACGCACCGGGCGCGGCTAGCAGTCGGACGCGAGGCGCTTGGCGCGCGTGAGGCGGTCGAGCTCGGCAGTGCAGTGCGAGTGCAGTGCGAGTGAGGCGGTACGCACCGGGCGCGGCTAGCAGTCGGACGCGAGGCGCTTGGCGCGCGTGAGGCGGTCGAGCTCGGCAGTGCAGTGCGAGTGCAGTGCGAGTGAGGCGGTACGCACCGGGCGCGGCTAGCAGTCGGACGCGAGGCGCTTGGCGCGCGTGAGGCGGTCGAGCTCGGCAGTGCAGTGCGAGTGCAGTGCGAGTGAGGCGGTACGCACCGGGCGCGGCTAGCAGTCGGACGCGAGGCGCTTGGCGCGCGTGAGGCGGTCGAGCTCGGCAGTGCAGTGCGAGTGCAGTGCGAGTGAGGCGGTACGCACCGGGCGCGGCTAGCAGTCGGACGCGAGGCGCTTGGCGCGCGTGAGGCGGTCGAGCTCGGCAGTGCAGTGCGAGTGCAGTGCGAGTGAGGCGGTACGCACCGGGCGCGGCTAGCAGTCGGACGCGAGGCGCTTGGCGCGCGTGAGGCGGTCGAGCTCGGCAGTGCAGTGCGAGTGAGGCGGTACGCACCGGGCGCGGCTAGCAGTCGGACGCGAGGCGCTTGGCGCGCGTGAGGCGGTCGAGCTCGGCAGTGCAGTGCGAGTGCAGTGCGAGTGAGGCGGTACGCACCGGGCGCGGCTAGCAGTCGGACGCGAGGCGCTTGGCGCGCGTGAGGCGGTCGAGCTCGGCAGTGCAGTGCGAGTGAGGCGGTACGCACCGGGCGCGGCTAGCAGTCGGACGCGAGGCGCTTGGCGCGCGTGAGGCGGTCGAGCTCGGCAGTGCAGTGCGAGTGCAGTGCGAGTGAGGCGGTACGCACCGGGCGCGGCTAGCAGTCGGACGCGAGGCGCTTGGCGCGCGTGAGGCGGTCGAGCTCGGCAGTGCAGTGCGAGTGAGGCGGTACGCACCGGGCGCGGCTAGCAGTCGGACGCGAGGCGCTTGGCGCGCGTGAGGCGGTCGAGCTCGGCAGTGCAGTGCGAGTGAGGCGGTACGCACCGGGCGCGGCTAGCAGTCGGACGCGAGGCGCTTGGCGCGCGTGAGGCGGTCGAGCTCGGCAGTGCAGTGCGAGTGCAGTGCGAGTGAGGCGGTACGCACCGGGCGCGGCTAGCAGTCGGACGCGAGGCGCTTGGCGCGCGTGAGGCGGTCGAGCTCGGCAGTGCAGTGCGAGTGAGGCGGTACGCACCGGGCGCGGCTAGCAGTCGGACGCGAGGCGCTTGGCGCGCGTGAGGCGGTCGAGCTCGGCAGTGCAGTGCGAGTGCAGTGCGAGTGAGGCGGTACGCACCGGGCGCGGCTAGCAGTCGGACGCGAGGCGCTTGGCGCGCGTGAGGCGGTCGAGCTCGGCAGTGCAGTGCGAGTGAGGCGGTACGCACCGGGCGCGGCTAGCAGTCGGACGCGAGGCGCTTGGCGCGCGTGAGGCGGTCGAGCTCGGCGGCCGCGTCGGAGCGCGCGGCGGCGGCGGCGGGCGACGCGTCTGCGGCGCGCGCGCCCGGAGAACCCGTCTTCTTGTACAGCAGCGAGTTGAAGAAGCTCGCCAGCACTCCCTCGTTGCCGGGCGACCCGCCGCCCATGGTGATTTTCGTGCCATCCAGCTGTAACGATAATATATTTGCTTTATGATCGTATTTCGCATCGTGTATCTATTGTA
The DNA here is from genome assembly GCA_033319125.1 of Parnassius glacialis. Taxonomy (NCBI): domain Eukaryota; kingdom Metazoa; phylum Arthropoda; class Insecta; order Lepidoptera; family Papilionidae; genus Parnassius; species Parnassius glacialis. The sequence continues at coordinate 48,515,799 of JAVANC010000017.1, forward strand.
GAAGTGATTGTAAGACTGATGAATTTAGTATATTTTTGTGCAAGTAAAATTAACTTGAATAATTTTTAGGTGAAAGCTATATTATCACCTTTACCCGTGCTACGGTATGTAGTATGGTTCATAGTTAAACATTAAAATCAACTTAAACGATTTCGAAATAAGATTGTTATTAGCACATAACATCATTATAGCGAGATTTCCTTAAGAGTAGACCAGGGTTATTAAAAATGAACCTAAAGCTAGGAAGCGTAAAGTGTGTTTTGACGAGTACCTGTGCGGCGGTGCGCTGCGCGGTGCGCAGCGGCGAGTCGGCGCGCGGCGCGGGCGCGCCGGCCTGCAGCGCGGCCAGCTGCCGCTGCAGGAACGCCTGCTCGTCCTCCGCGCACACCTCCGCCTCGCGCAGCCCGCCGCTCTGCACACACGCACACACACACACACACACATCAGCACGGAACAACATGAACGCACATATGCGTGCGAGCGTTCATGTTGTTGTGTTGTTGTTGAGTATATGCACGCGGTTTTTACGCAGTAAAGTCATGCTGCACCTATATTACTAGTAGAGTAGAAACACAAATGGGTCGGCTCGACCGGGAAAAGACCACGCTCTCACAGAATACGAGCATAAAATACCAGCTCAACGCTGTTGCGTTTTATATAGTGAGTGTAGAGAACCGGAAACACTTATTACCGGAAACACTTATTACTGGAAACGTGGCATTCCATCTTAGTTCTCACACATCTGCATTTTGATTCCTAATCGAGGATGGGCCTCAACAACCACTTACCATCAGGTGGACTATGTGCTCGTTTGTCTCCAGTAACCAAAAAAAAAAACGCATAAATAATAGTATACAATAATATTTAAAAATCAAGAGCAAAATGAAATGAAAATATATTTGTCATAATGAAGTTAATTATAGTATGACAATAAACAGTGACAATCTTTTCATATTGAGTATGAAAAGATTGTCACGGCTTATTTTTTTACGTCCATGGTTCACAATTTTACATTTGAGTTTATATTAATGAGATACTTACTTTCCTTGTGGCCGGTTGAACGATGATATCTCTGTAGTAATCGTCTGGCTTACACGACTGCATGTTTTCATACAATATACTAATCTTTTTCATACTATCCCACCCCGCGGGTCTGTAATGAATATGCAAAAAATGAAAATGTTTTTTGTTTGCAAAATTATAAAATAAATTTCAAGTTACCGCGTGAATGAATTCATTGCTAAGTTTATTTGCGTGGGAGACGAACTTACAATGGACTACCTTCTTGCAAGTGGCTGCTGCAACTCATGGACACCAACTTCAATCAAAAAAGACTACAGGTGCGTTGTCACCTCTGCGGACCACGACAGAATGCTTCGCAGCCTTATACGCTTCAAAAAAAACGCAGTGCAAGCATTACTGTTTGGCAGCAGAAATAGGCAAAAGGTAAAACCTACCCATGCGGATTGCGGACCATCTTCAGCAGTGGACTTATGTAATTGTGGATCGTTTCAAATGATCGAAATAAAACTTGGTTCTTCCAATTGAGACTATAAGCTATACAATAAAGGTAATTTATTGTAATAGGCCCTGACGTTTTTACGTGATGCGCGCATAGACAAATAGACAAAATTTAGATTTAACGTTAATATACAATTGTTAACATAATATATTTAATTTATCAATCATTTTATACTTTACCTGATATTATGTTAAAAACCTTTGCATTACACATTACTTAGATATGTATGGAGTAGTATAGCATGAACGGAAGTTTCGCGCCATTTTTCTTTTTAAATGTGTATGTTTATTTTATATAAAATTGACAGCTTTGAAAGAAGTTTATATATTTACGTAAACCAAAAAAACCTCACATGAGCACAGCATCCTTCTCCACAATGAGCGCGGGCGTCCTGAAGGGCAGCCCGTATATCCGGTGGGTGAGGTATTTGTACAGCAGGTCGCAGTTCTTGTCCTCCTTCGCGCTGGTGTAGAACAGCGCCGCGCCGTATTGTAGGCAGAAGCGCCGGATCCACTGCTGCATGAAGTCGAAGTGCTCGTCGCGGTAATCGTGCTCCTTCTCTAGTGTGCTCATGTAGTCAGTCTGGTGGCGAACAAAGAATGCTTAATGAATAATCGCCGATGTAGAGTTCCGGTTAACCTTCCTATACTCGCGCGGAAATGATAATGGACTACAATAGAAACAAAGGTGGAATTGATACCGTGGACAAAATGTGTGAGACTTACAACGTTGCACGTGGTACAAATATATGGCCGAAGTTGGTATTTAATAGCCTTATGAATGTAGCGGGTATAAATACGTTTATAATATACCTGAACCACAACCCTACCAAGAATATTAGCCGTAGGATCTTTCTTGAAGCCTTAGCATACGATCTGATCAATCCGCAACTTAGACGTCGGACTCTCACTACCTTGCCGAGAACCGTAAAGCTTAGGCTCGCCAAAATATGTAAATTAGATAGACCCGAGTCTTCAGCAACATCTAACAATAATACAATTAGTCGCTGGGGATACTATACTGCTCATCAAAAAAAAACCGCAAGACACGTTACAACTGTGCCAATTGCAAAAATACTTTTGTTTGGAACATGCTGTAACCGTATAACCTAATTGTTACGGTGAGGGTCAAAACTAAGCCAAATATAGATAAATGTGTACTTTAATATGTTGTTTATTACTATTTAGAAGTTTATGTTGTTTTTAAAAAGAAGTACCGATTTTATTTTTGTTTATATAATACTTAAGAAAAAAATCTCAAATTCGAAGACCGATTTGTGATAGACTGAAAGTCAGTAAAATAATTAATAAATTAAGTGTTATTCATACTACTTTGTTTCACTATATCCTAAACTTTGAAATGATAATAATATTGTTAGGGTTTCATAATAAAAAAAATATTTTATAGGGGTACGAACGATCGGTCTGTGAGACCGTGCGCGAGTATAGGTGTTACAAAAATTGGCGCGAGTATAGGAAGGTTAAAAATAAACAAGAACGATTAAATAAATGCGTACATATCTACAAAATAATAATAAAAAATACAAAATATCAAAATTCCAACAAGTAACAGTTACAACAACATATTCACTTCACTTAGTTGTTGTTTTAACTTTCGTTAATCGTTTCACCAATTCGTTTTATTATTAACCACAACTTTATTGGTGATTTTATACTGATCCTGCTTTTATATCTTTAAGTAATTATAGTAAAAAATAGCCTGTTACAGTGTAATATCAGTGAAAAATCACCTGTTACAGTGTAGGTTATAGATAATCTCACTTTTTTTTTATTGGATAAGGGTGACAAACGAGCACACAGTCCACCTGATGGTAAGCGGTTGCTGTGACTCATAGACATCTACATCTATCCTCTATTACAAATCAAAATGTACATGCGTTGTCACCCGTGAGGACTAAGATGGAATGCCTCATTTCCAGTAAAAAGGGCCTCCGGCCACCTGCACTCACCAAGCGAAACGCAGAGGTGAACCTCTACTTCACGCTGGTTTTCTGTGAGGTCGTGGTACCACCCCGGTTCGAGCCGGCCCAACCGTGCGACAGCAAATTAAAGCTGCCGCGTGGCTCTACCACTGTACTTTTAACTCTACTTTTACTCACTCTACAATAACTCAACTCCTAGATTGACAAATCTTCCCAGATTTTCAGCTATGAATTGTTTTAGCATATATATATACGCTTTTAAATGGTCCTATTTTCATCTTGTTAACACTTGTGCCCAAGCATGTATGGAGACGTCTCCTTCTCCTTTATGTATGTAAACCACCCCCACCCCCATCAACCAAGTCCGTACTGTGCAATAAGAAACTTCGTTCCAAAAAGGCATTGGCCTATAATTGATACTGATACATTAACACAAGACAACGAAACCAAACGTCAAAGGGCAAAACAATGTCAAACACGTTTCCCACCAGAATCGCATTTCAAGTTAATGTCGTTGTACCTCTAGCGCCGCATCCAAGCCTCTATGAATTTATCCATCATCAGGCATAAATCAGATATTAGTAGATTAGGACGTGTGCCTCTGTGTTTACATGCACTTGATATACTAGCTAAGTTCTAGTATATCAAGTGCATGTTAATAGCTTTCCGATATAAAATAAACAAATATTTCAAATTTGGTTGAAATTGCTCGGGAAAAAAATAGTTGACAACTGACGGCATGGCGTAATCAGTGACTATTTCATACTATATCGTACATAATAGGTTATTTTACACAATGTAAAAATAAGTCAAAGAATATATATTTATGATAGATTTTGTAAAAAGTAAACGAGAAATATTGATTTCTATTTATAAAAATGCATTATAAATTTTATATTTCAATTTAAAGAATATTTTTTTTTACCTGTGCCTCAAATCTGCAAAACGATGTCCGCCATATTAGATAGCGTCGTGACGTCACTAGGTCAAAGAAATAGGTTATGTGCTGTGTACTAGCTAGTTAATTTCGAAATTTTTCAAGTTATCATTACGATTGTTGACTTTCATTCCAAATTTTATTGAAAAGGCATCATGGAAGACGGATTCGTAAAAGCGAGTTTATTACTTCGCTTTTAGCACTAATGTTATAGATATTATAATATAAGCTTAGGTGAGAAAAACTTTTTGTTATATTTTTTTGTACAAACCCTCAGACGAAATAAAAAGTCACTTTTTTATTTGGTCTGAGTACAAACCATGTCTTTATTCCCATATAATAGAAGAAAACAGGAATTAAGTAAAACACTGCACTGCACTTGCAAGGGCTATCAAAATGGCCCACAAAGGGCGGGTCAGACGAGCGATGAACCTAATCTATTACAAAATTTGACTTGCAATAGGTACCTATCATGTCATGATGTTTTGTTTTGTTTAATCGATAGTTAAATATAAGTCATATTTACATCAGAATGATCTTCACAGAAGTATAGTTTAGATTTTGTAGACAATGCCTTCGGGTCTCTTCTTGCCAGTTTTAACCAAGTATTTCTCATATTTAAATCAGTTGGCACTTTAATCCATAACTTCCCCGGCGTTCTTATGCTCGTCTTTTTGCAATCAGGTACAACACAACAATGATGTAGATGATAACTCATTATTAAACATTCAAGTGTCTTATTCCTTTGCAAAATTGTCAAAATTCTAGGACAGTGACGTCACGACTTGAACAGTATGGCGGCTAGCGTTTTCACGCTAATTTAAAACGATAGATTAAAAGTAATTTTTATGTCACTATTCGGTTTTAAAAAATTTATATAAAAATTATAGTGCTTCATTATCACTCTGGGATTGATTTAAAACACTTTTTGAAAATGAGCGTAATACCCTATTGTGCCGGGTCATAAGTGTTTATAAGGGTTCAACTACACAAGAAATTATTAGTGTGAGGTTTATGTTGTTTTTTTTTTCTAATTAAAATTAAACATTTCGGTGTGTTGTAATCGGACGATTTTGACATATTTACGAAACCGACTGGAAAGATATTTTTCAATTTTAATCCAGGTAAAATCTCACCTTTGTTACCACGACCACAATGTCGAGGCCGAGGTTGGTGGTGAGAACGGCTTCTGGGAGCGGTGCATCATCGTCGTCGTCGTGTGCGAGCTCGTCGGCCAGGTTCCTGGAGGAGCGCTTCATGGGCGACGTTGCCGGCTCCAGCTCGTCGCCCGGCTCTGTGTACCGTAGCCACTTCTGCGTCTGTGCTTTCTTGCTCTCCAGCCTTTGTTCTATAAATTAATCGTTTTGATAAGTGCAAATTGAAATTATATCGATATTTAACTTATGGTCACCCCATTTTGTCGAAGTTCTTAAAATATTGTATAAACATAGGCAATAAAAAAACTAAGACGTGACGATAAGTGCAATCCTACCTTAAAAAGAAGCCATTGTTCAACAATGGACTGCTACGAACTGGCAAAGAAGAAGATAGGCGTATGAAAATTATACCGAAAGTAAAAATAATGTAGAGTAACATTAAATAAACGTTTCACCGATCACATACGTTATTTTCTAAGAGGATAAAGTAGCGAAGAAATTTCCACTGAGTACAGCCGCAGGGAATGTTGGTTGGAAAATACATATATAACTTGAAAACAGATATTTCCCAAACTTGCATATTATTTCGTCAATATGATTCTCCATCGCCGCTAATCACTTATAGTAAATCAAGAGTTAAAATTTTAATGGTACAGGAACCGTGGAACGGATTCAGGTACAAGCATATTAAAATTCAAGAAACAGAAACAGAAACAGAAACTTTTTTATTCAATATAGATTATAAATAATGCTTATTGAAAGTCACTCTTTTGTATAATTACCACTGGTTCGAAAAAAAAACCTCTGTCCTGGGAAGAACCAGCAAGAAACCCAGCGGGACTTTTTTTTTTAAATAACAGCTTACATTCATGTATGTTTCACAAATTAACAACACAACAAATTAGAAATAGCTTGGTAGCGATCACCTCATTTCCAGGGGTTATTATCATCTATAAATTCTTTAACAACCCTTTAATAACCCTTTTTATACAAACTTAGTTTAATAAAGTTTTTGAACTTTGAGCAGGTCAAATTTTGTATATTTTCTGGAATTTTGTTGTAAAAGCGTATACATCGCCCCAAGAATGAACTACTGACTCGATGGAGTCGAGTAACCGGTACGACTAGCTTGTGTCTGTTCCTAGTATTTACAGATTGAATATCACTTATTTTTGTAAAACTACTTTTATTTTTGTGTACGTACATTACATTTTCATAAATGTATTGAGAGGCCAAAGTTAATACATTAATTTCCTTAAATTTTTGTCGCAGCGACTCTTTAGGCTTTAAATCAAAAATTGCTCTTATGGCCCTCTTCTGTAAAACAAATATAATTTCAGTGTCAGCTGCGTGTCCCCATAGCAAAATACCATACGACATTATGCTATAGAAATAGCTAAAGTAAACTAGTCTAGCTGTTTCAACACTAGTTAGACTTCTAATCTTTTTTACGGCATATGCTGCAGAACTAAGTCTGCTTGCTAGTTTTGATATATGGGGGCTCCATTGAAGCTTCGCGTCTAGTGTGATTCCAAGAAAAATGGTGGTATCTACAAGACTCAGTTTCTCCCCATTTAAAATTACATTAGTATTTAATTGTTTGACATTTGGAGTCATAAATTTTATACATTTCGTTTTAGTGCCATTTAAATGCAAATTACTAACATTGAACCAATTTACTAATTTAGATATAGCATTATTTACTTCGTCATATTTTAGCAATTGTCGACTTAATTTGAAAATTAAAGAAGTGTCATCTGCAAATAATACTATATCATGGTTATCTCCTACTATGTAAGGTAAGTCATTAATGTATACAAGAAACAGAAAGGGGCCTAGAATTGAGCCTTGAGGCACGCCCATCTGTACCATCGACCCGGAAGAACTCATACTGTTAATGACAACTTTTTGCGTTCTCTTACTTAAATATGAAATAATTAATTTAAGAGCATCACTTCTTACACCGTAATGTTGAAGTTTCCTGATAAATGTTTCATGGTGAACACAATCGAAGGCTTTGGATAGGTCACAAAATATACCCAAAGCATCCTGTGAATTCTCCCATGCATTAAATATATATTTAATCAGCTCAACACCGGCATCAGTTGTCGAGCGACCCCTTGTGAAACCAAATTGATTTTTATGAAGTAAATTATTTATATTAAAGAAATTTAACATTTGATCAAAAATATTTTTTTCAAAAATCTTACTAAGTGAAGGGCACAGGGAAAAAAGGAGCTCATTGACAATTTTACGTTTTTGGAATGAACTATACGATTTTACTTCGTTTTCTATGGCCAATCAGAGCACGTTATTATAAAAACGATAAAAGGCCCTGATTTTGTGTAAAGTGAATTTAAAAAAATTGTACTTTAGGATAAAACGCGCTCATTGCATTCTATACCGCGTAAAAATGTGCCCATTGTCTATGAAACCACGCTAGAACGGGCTGATCGCAGCGATTGTAACAGAAAATGCGCTCATTGTCGGTGATCTGTATTATTTTGTCATACAAATGACAGCTGCCAGATAAGCTTCCTTGCAAAAATTTTACGACTCCTTTAGTGTACGTTAGGTTTTTAAAAGTTTTTGCTTATTTATCTCAAAATGGACAATAATACGTAGGACACTCAATAAGTTTTAAGATATACGAAAAGTATTCTAGATATTATTAATATTTATTTTACATCTTTTCAAAATATTCTCCATCATGGTCTATACAAAGTTCCATTCGCCTTAGTCAACTCTGAAAACACTTTTGTCAGTCTTAATCTGACAGGTCGGAAATCGCTTCTTCGTAGGCAGCCACGGCTTCAACACTAGATTCCTCAATAAATGCTTTTGTTCTAAGGGAGGTATGTAAAGAGACGTTATCGTAATGCAGCATGATTTCCCGAAGCCCGGTCTTTGGTCTTCTCTCCCGCACAACTTGAAAAGCTTTGGGTAATGCAACTGTAGTATACCATTCAGAGTTGACTGACCTACAATTTTCCAGCATTGACGTCGACAAATGTCCGCTCCGCGAAAAAAAACTAGCCACCATTTTTTTGCCAACGTTGCGAGGTCTTTGCAGTATTGTCAGTAACTGTCCTTCTGAGTAGACCTATACTGATGATTACCTTTTATTTTCCGGATCATATTGATAGATCCATGTCTCGTCACCAGTAACGATTTCTGAAACACGCCTAGATGCCCCGTTTTCAAAACATAGACGCATTTCATGGCACTCTCGACAGGAGTCTGTTTTTCGATTTCGGAGAGCAAACGAGGGATCCATCGACAACAAAGCTTCCTCACTTCAAGATGTTGATGTAGGATGGTATGAATGTTGCCCGAACTAATGCCTACAATCTTTTCGATGTCCGTATATGTGATTCGTGGGTCTTCTCGCACCAACATTTCAGTAGTTCATACATTTTCTGCCGTTACTGCTGTTTGTAGGGCCCCGGTTCTTTTTTCATCTTTAAAACTAATTTTATCCGAATGTATTAACTTACCCCACAAATAAATTTCATGCTAATTAACATGTATTTTATTTCATTAGTGTGTTTATGTAGTTAGACATTGTTTATGATCACCAATTAATTTGTAAAATGTAAAAAGCAGATCGTTGTGACAATGAGCACCTTCTTGCCTTTTACATTTGGGAGTTAGATAATTAAATTACAAACTATTGTTTATTTACCAACCCAATCTTTTAAAATAACAATTTATTATGTTAAATATACACTGTTCCTTTTTTATATGGGTACAAATCATATTCTAGTAGAGTTGTAAGTGTAGAAATTGAAATTTTAGGTTTAATTCTTTAATTACTCGAAACAATGAGAATGTTAATGAGCTCCTTCTTTTCCTGTGCCCTTCAAGTGTTGGTAGTACAGAAATAGGTCTAAAATTAGCGGGGTCTAATGTACTACCAGATTTAAATAAAGGTATTACTTTACTATACTTCATTAAATCAGGAAACACACCAGATTCGATACTAGTATTAAAAATAGTAGCTAAATGAGGCGCGATTGTATCTATTATAGACGCAATAACTTTAACGGAAATCCCCCACAGATCCGCAGTTTTCTTAACATCAATAGTTTTAAAATATTTTACAATATCTTTTGATGATACTTTATGAAATGTAAAATTCTTTGTACACGCATTTACATTTTGTTTAAGTAATGATTCGGCGACCGCAGGAGAAGAATTCAGTGACTTAGTGGTTAATATCGGAATATCATTAAAATATTTCTCAAAAACCATTGCAACGTCCTGATCTGATTCGGTTAATTTATTATTAACACTTAACTGGTAGTTTGAATTGCGAGAGTTAATCTTACCAGTTTCGCTATTAATTATACTCCATGTCATTTTAATTTTATTAGAAGCCGTCTTAATTTTGTTGCTCAAATGCAAAGACTTGGCTGTGGAGCACACTCTTTTAAATATTTTTGAATATTTTTTTACATATTCCCTAAATTCGACGCTATGATTATATGACCTTTCATGGTAAAGATCATATAAACTATGTCTGCTCTTATGGACTCCTACTGTCGCCCATTCATTAAATGACTTCCGACTGTTCAAGGAGAATGTTTTAGAAGTAAAAGTATTATTAAATTCATTGCAAATAAACTTAAATAATGTTCCATACAAAAAATTTGGATCATTTTGGTAAGTAAGTGATGGAAGTTTTTTCACTATGTTACTTCTAAATTTCTCCAAGCGACGTGCATTTACTGGAACAAACACAACTTTCTTATCTACTTGCTTTTTGTGAACATACAACAAGTGCAGTTAAATCAATAATCCCAGAAATAATATTTCGGGTTGATTAACTGGTAGTTTGAATTGCGAGAGTTAATCTTACCAGTTTCGCTATTAATTATACTCCATGTCATTTTAATTTTATTAGAAGCCGTCTTAATGTTATTGCTCAAATGCAAAGACTTGGCTGTGGAGCACACTCTTTTAAATATTTTTGAATATTTTTTTACATATTCCCTAAATTCGACGCTATGATTATATGACCTTTCATGGTAAAGATCATATAAACTATGTCTGCTCTTATGGACTCCTACTGTCGCCCATTCATTAAATGACTTCCGACTGTTCAAGGAGAATGTTTTAGAAGTAAAAGTATTATTAAATTCATTGCAAATAAACTTAAATAATGTTCCATACAAAAAAATTGGATCATTTTGGTATGTAAGTGATGGAAGTTTTTTCACTATGTTACTTCTAAATTTCTCCAAGCGACGTGCATTTACTGGAACAAACACAACTTTCTTATCTACTTGCTTTTTGTGAACATACAACAAGTGCAGTTAAATCAATAATCCCAGAAATAATATTTCGGGTTGATGGCATCAAAGCAGTAGCAATATATGGACCACAACAGCTGGTAATAGAGAGCTGTGGAGACTGGAGGAGGCCTTTGCCAAAGAAAGGTAAACATAGAGAATTATGGAGACAATTGGAATCAGAAGTTAAATAGAATAAATTAAAATCATATTTATTTGAAGTAACCTTAACCTGTAATATTAATATTTTTTGTATCAATTTATGAATAAAGGGGCTTTTATTATAATTACTATTAAATCTTAATAAGCTTGTGCCTAAACTAAGCTAAATAATTTAGTAGACTTTTATCATGTCTTAATCTTATCTAAAGAGATCTTCAAAATTATCTTTTCACATTTGATCGAGTATAAGTTAGAAAAAGGGATACATATAGAATGCTGTGGTTTGCGGCATAATGTTCACCCACACCTAATGATTTAGCAGCCGTTAAACAGAGTTTAATGTGTACGCCATCTGTAGCACGCGTGATATCTAAGCGGTATTCAAGTTCCGCCTACGTCCGGTCTCGCATGGCCTCTGTGAAGAGATCAAGTGCTGGGCTAATGAGCTCGTAGTTTGTGCAGAACCTGCACTGGGCAGACAGCATACCCTTCACAAAGCCCCAAAGAAAAAAAAATCTAGTGCCCGGAGACCTCGAGGGCCAGGCAATCAATCGGTCAAACCGCACCTATTATTATATCATTCTATCTTGATAGCATAATGCAAGAAAAGAGTAACTAAATAATAATTATCCAACAAAAATACAATATAAGTGAACCTTTTTTCCCAATATTAATGGAATATTAACAAAAATATTAACAATGCATTTCTTAACGATTATGGAATCCTTCAAATGACGGTGGTCAACGAGTTTTACTTGAATTATTAAATCGACATCATGAAAATATTTTAAATCAAATTTACTATAGTGTTTATAATAAATGCTCAATCATTTATAAGTTGAAACGGAAAGCTCAAGGAAAACAAGAGAGCAAACAAATAATGTTTCTTTATAAACCTAACGACGCTACGTCATTGTAAGGTCGAAGAATTGCGCAAGTTTAGAATATATTTATGTTGTTTTATTGAAAATAAGCAAACAGCGTTTAGTTTTTTTATAAAAAATAGATTCATACATCCATCCATTACAGCCTATAAAGTCAAATTTTGAACAATAAGGGGGATTTGCATAGTAGGGCATGCCATAGTAGCCATGCTTGGCAAGCGGGTTGGCGACCACAGTTTTTTTTTTTAATTTTGAATTGTTATCAGTAAGATGCTTCTACCCACACATCCTGCTTCATTTTCCTGTCGCATCTTACGACATCCACGTGACGAAATGGGGTAGTGGATATTCTTGCACCGCCTCTACTTGGTTAATAATTCATTAGATTTAAAAAAAACCATAGGTACTTAGACATTTGTTATAAAAAAAAATGGTGCTTCTCACTAAACGTGGTGATGATTCATAAATTGATAAATTAAATGCGAGTCACGGTAACAACTACGACAGTAAATAATTTATTGTTCACAAAATATGATTGTTAATTTCTAGAGCTCTAAACTAGAGCCTTAAACTATAGCCCTCTAGGCCTAAGATCAATGATAAAAACAAAAATGCGTTTTGACTGCATCTGTCAAAAGAGTTCATGTATTTACACTGGTAAAGTAACTTTGTACAACATTGCAAAGCTTTTTAGGAGTCCAGTACCAAACATAGGTGTATATATATAAACAGTTTATTGTTAGATATGGCCTCTCCTGTACTTTATCTAGTTACTGCATATCCACCATGCATGAGGGGAAAATTCTGCTTTTACTACATTAGTCTAGGTCTGTGAAGTGGAATAGTTACTACGCTGTCTATTGAATGTGCGGCGACGCAACCATATCAAAATTGTCCTTAGGAAAGGAAAAGTACGATGTGGTCTGTATGGGGGATAATACAGGGTTATTTTTCAAAGAGTAGCCAAATTTTAAACCTAAGTTCAAATATATAAAAAATAATGATATATCGTTATTGAAGTTAGTGAAAATACGTGTAAATAAGGCTTCTATTTTTATTTGAAACTATTCCAAATGGAATGTGATTTATAGGCAACAACGTTTTTGGCTACCGATCGACCCTTACGAATGTGTGCGTGTGCAGTAAAATCAGTTAAAATAATGAATTACCACGCATTTTGAATTTAAAAGATAAAAATTACAGATTGTTTGAGATTTTTTTTAATTAATTTTTCTTCACCATTGACCTATATTACTTATAGAATTTATTATATATTAATTGATTAGAACCTTCTCTGCAAATTTGGCCGGTTATTGCAAAAGAACCCTGTATAATTTTTTTTTATTTCACTTATTTTTGTAGCTAAATAACACGAAATTATCTGTTCTGATTAAAAGGGTAAAATAGCCAATTGTATAATATATACTACATAAAATTCCTTCCTCGACGTGAACAACGCACCGTAGCCTTTCTTCTTTTGAGATAGCTTTATGACCTCAAAAATAACTTATTACTAGGTGTAATGTGAGTTACTTTGTCACAATTAGAAACAAACTGTGCATTTTGAATTTATTAAAATAGAAAAAATGCTATATAAATTTAACAGAAGCAATGCAATTCCCGCGCCGCAAACTTTCACGAATTAATTACACTCGGGCACCGTTCGCCTACATTTCAGAGCCGAAATGTTTCGAGTTTACGCTTAGCTCAGCGACTACATTTGCATTCAGCGGGAAATATCCGTAGGCAAAATTATTCAGTACTATTATTAAGTATTACTGTTAAACAATTATTTGTAACTATTTTTTTAGACTTATCTCGTTAGGTTGAGTATCGTAAGATATATATTTGCAAAACCTACAGGATATTAATATGTATCTATTATTATTATTATTATTAACTGCAACTTCGCAGCCTTAGATTATGCACCAGAAAGAAATTAATCTCGTTAGAGCGATTTTGCCTTTTTTTATTCCTTGAAGATCGCATGACCTGCTAGCTGCGCCGCGGTACTCGGTTTTCTTCTGTTGGGTTTCCAACCGAGTACCTGCGGATCAGTAGGTAAGTATTATGTTGGAATCCCAATAGATGGAAACATTTATTTTGTGTAAAAATATAAATGTCTGGTTGTTAAGATTCTTAACCCCGTGATACTGTACTTCGAGAAATTCCAGATTACCTCCGAAAGAAGGCTACTTACTACCTATGGACTCCGCATCGCATAATGGTCTCGCAGTCTTAGAAAAAAGCATTTGTGCATGATTAAGTAACTTGGACCACAGTACACAGAGGACTCTATGTGGCTTAATTCAATTCAACTCTATATATAAACGCGTAAGCATAGGAACCTTAGGTACCTACACCGGATAGGTGAGGAAAGGCAAGTTTGTATGTTACCTTTATTTGCGCGTTTTTCACACGACTTGTACCAGGTCAGGTTGAACCAAATCTACCTGGAGGACATAATTATGAACAGTATAAAGTAAAAACGGTTAAAGTAATATCGTCATAAGAAAGAAATTCTAATAAAGTTTTTATCTGTTACGTTTTAGATTACATACTCACGTATACAGAACAATAAAATGAAAACTGTTTATTTAAAAAGTTGTTAAAGGTGTAGCGATTCCAATAGTTGTAAGCCCACGTAAAACGCTTTAAATTATGTTTAATACTAACATAATCTGTGGTCTTTGAGTCACATAATCCTGATAGTTTTAACATAACAATACGACATCGATTAAGGCGGAGCTGACGTAACATGTGAGTCACCATCAAGAAATAAACACTAAGGGGGACCTTAATATTCTACTAGTGTTTCTTGAGGGGATTATAATCCAAAGCACAGTCGACGGTCAATTTTAAGACCTGGGAGTCTAACTTTAAAGACGATATTTGTGCAAAGAATAATCCGGAAGATTTTAATTCGTGTTAACGAGAATCCTTCTTTCTTTACTTGTTTTAATTAGAAATTATTATTATGTACAATCAATGGCAACCCCCAAGGATAAAGTGATCTCTTAAAATTTTACAGAACGCAGGAACCGCTTTTTTATCCTATTTTTTATTTTTTTTCTAAGTAATTCACATAAATAAATTACGCATGGACATCCTCCGGATCCGAAACAATTATTTGTACGCCATACAAACCAGTTCTTACGTGCGAATTTGGAAAACTCAGGCTCGAAGCACTACAACCAAACACTTAGCTTATTTTAATAATAACCCCATCTCCAGCTTTGTTTCCCTCTGCCGCTTCTTACGACACCCACCGGACGAAATGTGGTAGTTAATATCCTAACACCGCCATTAAGCGATATACTCGTTCATTATCTACGGCCACAAAAGTCGCCTGCTGAATATATCCCTATACCCCCATAGTTTGCTCATAGAGGGGATATTAGCTAAATTGCACTAAATTTGCAGCCCATATACTTAGTCAGAGGCCTCCTTTCGTTTCTGAGAGGTTTTCGGGACAAGGAAGTGTCCTCTGCACTGCCCCCTCGCATGTTGGTGTACTTCACGTCTTCAATTTTTTTTTAATTTCTCAGTCATGCAGATTTCTTCCGCATGTTTACCTCCACCGCTGAACACGTGGAAAATTAAAAATTGCAATAACAATGTCATCAATGGCAATTGATGAATTGGAGGAAATGAAATTGAATCAATGGAAACTGTCCATGCGGTCGGAGCTAAGTTCTGCAAGACCCGCCGCAGAAGAACACAAAAACTCTCCGATCACACTCTTAATCTCATGGCTGTTAGACGGGAGATGAAGCTACATTCTTCAACAGATTTGACAGCATACAGGCAACTGAACAGACAGATCTCCAAATGCATGCGGCGGGACCAACGCAACTTCAATACAGCTTGTATTGAAGAAGCGATCGAGCGGAACCAAGGCTCCAAAGTCTTTGCCAGAGATCTGTCTGCCAGAAAGAGCCAACTGTCAAAGCTGAAGACCGAGTGTGGCAGCATCGTTTCCGGGGCACCTGAGATTTTGAGTGAGATTGGGAGGTTCTATGGGCAGCTGTACACGTCATCGTTGGAGCCACACGTAAGTGTGAGTAACGATCCAAGAGCGAGTCTTATCCGACACTATTCCGAAGATATCCCGGACGTCAGTCTGAGCGAGATTAGAATGGCTCTCCAGCACCTTAAAAACGGCAATGCCCCAGGCGAGGATGGAATTACAGCGAAGCTTTTGAAAGTGGGTGGAAGACCGGTACTTGAAGTCCTTCAGAAGCTCTTTAATTCCGTCCTCCATGGTGACATTACACCGGAAGCGTGGAGCAGAAGTGCTGTGGTCTTGTTCTTCAAGAAAGGTGACAACGCTCTCTTGAAGAACTACAGACCGATTTCCCTTCTGAGCCGCGTCTACGTGCTGTTTTCGAGAGTCATTACGAATAGTCTCGCGCGCAGAATTGACGACTTCCAGCCTCCCGAACAAGCCGGTTTCCGACAGGGTTTTAGCACCAGAGACTACATACATACCCTTCAGCAAATTGTACAGGAGTCCGAAGAGTACAATTTGCCACTATGTCTGGCGTATGTGGACTATGAGAAAGCCTTTGATTCCGTCGAAATTTTGGCGGTGCTGCAGTCCCTTCAGCGGTGTCAAGTTGACTGTCGGTATATCGAAGTGCTGAAGTGTTTGTACAGTAGAGCTACGATGGCTATCCGAGTACAGAACCAGAGTACGAAACCTATCCAATTGCAGAGAGGTGTAAGACAGGGTGACGTCATATCCCCGAAACTCTTCGCCGCTGCATTGGAAGACGTTTTCAAGCTTCTGGACTGGAAAGGTTACGGTATTAACATCAATGGTGAGTACATCACTCACCTTCGATTTGCCGACGATATAGTCCTTATGGCAGAATCGCTGGAGGACCTAAGCACCATGCTCAATGACCTCAATAGTGTCTCCCAACGAATAGGTCTTAGGATGAACATGGACAAAACAAAGATCATGTCTAATGTCCATGTCACACCTATGCCGGTAGTTGTTGGGAGCACTAAGCTCGAAGTTGTTGACGAGTACGTTTACCTGTAGTGTAGTCCGACTAGGTAAGTCCAACTTCGACCGAGAGGTCAATCGACGGATTCAACTCGGCTGGGCAGCGTTCGGGAAACTACGACACATCTTCTCGTCAGACATATCTCAAAACCTTAAAACGAAATTCTACAACCAGTGCGTGTTGCCAGTGATGACTTACGGATCTGAGACGTGGTCCTTCACTGCTGGCCGTATGAGGAATCTCAAGGTCGCTCAGCGAGCTATGGAGAGTGCTATGCTCGGGGTTTCTCTGCGTGATAAACTTAGAAATAAGGATATCCGCAGTAGAACCAGAGTAACCGACATAGCCCAACGGATTAGTAAGCTGAAGTGGCAGTGGGCCGGCCATATAGCTCGAAGAACCGACAACCGATGGGAAAGAAAGGTTCTTGAGTGGCAGCCTCGTACCGGTAGGCGAAGTGTAGGGCGAGCCTCCACGAGATAGAGTGACGACCTGGTAAGACATGCAGGAAGTCGATGGATGCAGGTGGCTCAGGACCGTGCTTTGTGGCATTCCTTGGGGGAGGCCTATGTTCAGCAGTGGACTTATGAAAGGCTGTAATGATGATGATGAATGATAATGATGTATAACAATGTCATCGATTCCGGCGGGGATCGAACTCGATTTGCGTGCGAACTGTAAAATTTACCTTGAATTAATACCGCTCAATGTATTACATTAGTTTATTTAATGCGAGATCAGTTGTGGATCAAATGCGTCTAAAGACAACGTACATATAACTTTTTTTAAGTAAAAATAATAAACCTACATGTTAATTTTTTTTAGGTAAAGTTAATAAGAAATCAGTTACATTAAAGTAAAAAAACTAACAGCCAGTTTGAAAGCGTATATAAATATAAATTATTATATAAATTAAATCATTCAATCGACAAAAAAGTTCAAAATGTTTTATACTTGTCATATTATAATTTCTTGCATCACCTATTGCATCCAGTAAATCAACGCACGTGACATTGTGGACTGCGCGTATTTCTATTCCCACAGACTAGTGATGGTTACTAGCAATACTAGTGTGTGTGTGTGGGGGGGGGGGGGGGGGGGGTGTTTGACTCTGTTCTTATCAAACCGCTTTTTGAAGTGAAAACTTCTTGTGAAACGTGAAAAGACAGACATAGGTACACATCTATATGATTTAGCCTGCGTGAAAATGAGGTAGAACATTATATTGAATTAGTCGTGTTTAGGTCACCTAGCGTCTATTTTACAATAACACCTTGATAGTCAATAAATTTTTGTTCAATAAAATGGTGGGGATTGCTAGTATTAAATAAATCATTTGCGATGAAATTTATATTATGTATATTTTAAATTTCATTTCAAGGTTCCACTTCTAACGCGTGTGAACTGCAAACATGTTTTTTTTTTATAGAATAAGGCTGACAAATGAACATACAGTCCACCTGATTATAAGTGGATACTGTAGCCCATAGACATCTACATCAATCTTCGATAAAGAATCAAAATACAGATGCGTTGTCGCCCTTTAGGACTAATATGAAATGCCTCGTTTCCAGTAAAAAGGGTCTCCGGTTCTCTACACTCGCCATACGAAACACAGCAGCAGTAAACTGCTGTTTTACACTGGTATTCCGTGAGAGCGTGGTTCTAACGTACAAAGTCAGTAAAATTAAGTTAACCATATCTTTTTTTTTACCGTGTGGTGGCGATGTAAGAATATCCACTACCCCATATCATCCCGTGGGTGTCGTTAGAGGTGACAGGGGGAGAAACCAGGAGATGGGCAGTAGCGTCTTCCTAATAATTATTAAAAACAACTGCGGTTGCCAACCCGCCTGCCAAATGTTGCAACTATGGCAAATGTATGCTACGAGACAAAATTCAGGGGAGGCCTAAATGTTCAGCAGTGTACTTATTGATTTCACCATATTACATTGAATGTCAAGGTTATCAATCTATAAATTATTGTTCCTAAAAATTCAATGGAAGTCTATTGGTGACTAAATTAGATTGCTACGGTTTTAGCATAACCCACTGGTTCTGTCGCGCTTTTTATATTTTGGTATCTCCATGTATACACTTTAATACCTTCAATACAAGTGAAACTTGGCGATGAAACAGACTATTTTGAACGCCATACGTCTATGTCATGTACACATCATGGCATCTGCGCGTAAATTATAAAGACGGTATACTTCTGTGTAAACAAACTCCAAAAGCACACATAAATGTTTTAATGAATCTAATAATATTCAATAAAATTGCGAAATTAAATAATTTAAGGGTGCGTTAGTACCACGTGCCAGACTGGCTCTACTGCGCAATAAAATTGAAGCAGGATTTTATTGATTTTCGAAGCCATTTGATAGAAATACGAGATTTGAATTTTGAACATCTTATCTAGTCTATAGTATTAGTGATAATTTTGGTACGACTTTCCATTGACGTCAGTGGAGTTTGGTGTTGATACGTATTTTTACAGAAAGATTACACTATTATAAGCACACACACAAAGTCTCAATATACGGAAACGCGTAATTTTTGAGAAAAGAATAATTGAAAATCAATTATTCTTGCAATGTTTATGTCTAATCTGCTAATAAACTGGCGCCATTTTGTAATGTCATTGTCGACGTCAATAGGGATGTCGATTCTTTCCGAAAAAGGTCGTTTTTTAAATCGATTCAAATCGCAAGCTGATGTATCGATTCCTAAAAAATCGATTTCTAAAATATCTATATTTTTTTCATGTTTGCATTTATAATGTAAATATATATCCATTTTATGAGAAAAAAATCCCCTTCATCATAAAATATAGGGGGACTGATTCAGAAGGATTTCTGTATCTATTTTGAGACTGCTACCTCTCCGGCGCTGCGGGAAGAGCAGCCTCTACGCCTTAGCGTAACAAATCGCAGGCATCCCTCCTCGCCTCCGCAGCTTCGGCTTGTTGGTCGCCTTCGGCGACCAGCCTCAGCCGCTCCGGCTCGTCCGATGCCTACGATTTGTTACGGCAGGCGGAGGCTGCTCCCCCTACGCGCCTCCGGCTCTATAAAACCACTCTAGGGGTAGGACAGACTCGTACCAGGTGGAGTCGGGGTCAATCAATTCGGTTCTTTGACATAAGTTGAACCTAACCTATTTTATTTATCTGCCCTAATAGGTACTGTTAAATAAAACAAATTTCAATAAGAGATCATTTATCATGGTATCTTTCTTGTTTTTCATAAAATGGGTTTATATTTACGTTATAAATAGAAACATTAAAAAAATATAGACATTTTAGAAATCGATTTTTTGTGAACCGATACATCAGCTTACGATTTGAATCGATTTAAAAATCGACCTTTTTCGGAAAGAATCGACATCCCTATTGACGTCGACAATGACATTACAAAATGGCGCCAGTTTATTAGCAAATTAGACGTAAACATTGCAAGAATAATTGATTTTCAATTATTCTTTTCTCAAAAATTACGCGTTTCCGTATATTGAGACATTGTGTGTGTGCTTATAATAGTGTAATCTTTCTGTAAAAATACGTATCAACACCAAACTCCACTGACGTCAATGGAAAGCTAAGCCATAATTTTTTTCATACGATTAATAGGTTATGGTGATGCGACAGCAAAAGCTATCGACTGGTAGGATATATGTATGTCATAGTTTTTTTTATAGCATATGGTGACAAACCAGCACATAGTCCACCTGATGATAAGTGGCCCATAGACATCTATTACATCTATTTATCCTCAATTAGTAATCAAAATGCAGATGCGTTGTCACCCCTGAGGACTAAGATGGAATGC
Organism: Parnassius glacialis; assembly: GCA_033319125.1. Lineage (NCBI taxonomy): Eukaryota > Metazoa > Arthropoda > Insecta > Lepidoptera > Papilionidae > Parnassius > Parnassius glacialis. Next base: position 48,536,539 of record JAVANC010000017.1, read on the forward strand.
CTCGTTTCCCGGTTCTCTACACTCACCATACGAAACATAGCACAGTTAAGTTGTTACTTTACGCTGGTATTTTGTGAGAGCGTGGTCCTACCCCGGTTGAGCCGACCCATTCGTGCCTACAACCATAATATAGCTGCAGCGTGGCTCTACCACGTAAAAGACTGTGTAGTGGGTGCCGTAAGTATCAGCTTAAAGATTTTAACAATTTACGCTGATATTTGAGGTCCGAGTGTCGAGTATCAGCACAAATAAAGAGGCGACAATCAGTTAGAGTTTGGAGTGAGGACTTGGTAAGATATGCTGGAAATCGAAGGATGCAGATAGTTCAGGATAATGCACTGTGGCATTACTTGGGGGAGGGCCTATAGCCAGCCGTGGACTTGTGAAGGGCTGTAATGATCGTGGTGATGATGATGAATCAGTTTTCACCTTTATATGTCCGTGGTAATATGCATATAATAAATGCTTAATAAATAATGTTTTGAAACCTGAAAATAATGTGTAATAAATAGTGTTTCGTAAAAACTTTTTACAATGTCCGAAATTCAAACTGTGAACTTCCGAACCCATTACTAAGGAAGTCGGGTACACTGCCCGGAACACAATAGCGCACGCACTGCTGTTTAGCGGCTAAGTAAGAGGATGGTCTACCCAGACGGAATCATAAGCAGAAAAGAAGTCCTACCACCACAAGTGTTACCACAGGGTATTGTTCAACGGTGAAAGGCTTTTAAATACGTCGTAAGTTGAATGCTATAAACTAGTGTCACTTTTACTATCACTATAACTACATCACAAAGCACACTCCTGAGCAATCTGAATCCATCGACTACCTGCATGTTTCATCGAGTTATTAAATACAAAGTTGAAAAATACAAGGAAGTTAACTTTCTTTTTAATTATTTTCGCCGTAGGATGACAGATAGAGGTAGATTACTTCAAGTCGCCTCTCATGACACGCTCGGGAGTAGATTTTTTTTTTCAATTCTGACAATTATTATTTATTTTGCAATATTATTATAAAATATATTTATTTCTAAATATTTAGATTTCATGCACAATGCTTTTCATCGTAAGGGTGAGAACAATTTATAAGCATTTTCCTTTTCTTCAATCGTGATTTTTTTACATTTTTCTTAAAGATACTTTCGATTATACTATGTGACTGCCACTTTTAAAACAAAATGTTAAGAGAACTAACGAAATAAATTAGTTTTTACCTGACACCACATAATTAACACAATTTTATAAACCCCTTATTTAAAACTGAGAAAACAAACCTTTACGTAACTACATTTTAGAACATAGCTACACCAAAATTGAATCATCTACATAAGAGATGAGCAAGAAACCCTTGTGTTGGCAGAAAACGTAAATTATTATTTGTTTTAATGATACGATGTTTGAGGTACAGACAGAGCTAAATCTTATTGTGTGTTGATATTGTAAGTGCCAACCAAAAGAAATGTTTTAAATATCTAATGGTATCCAATAGATGGTACCCCTTATGTGCCCTAGGACACCTCATTAGAGATACGAGATACATTGATCACTAGGATAATGGTAAGTAGTTGCAAAATATATATACTTGAGATGTTTACACAGAAAAAGTTATTACACTTATAATACTGTGGTAAATCAGTCTAAACGCTCACTGTAAATTTCCACAGCCTTCACCAATGAATTTGTTTTTTGCAATTTAAGGTTGATTTACCACATGCTTGGCAGTAAAGGAAATCATCCTATGGAAACCAGTAATAAAATATTATGAAGACGTATGACAGACTAACCAATCCATAACCTACTCATAAACAGTAGGAAATCTGTATGCAAAAATGGGATGTATTTAGGCTGCATCTTAATTCAGGTTTAAATTAATTTACCACTATTTAATATCATTCTTTACCACGTAGTGACAGTGTCAGAATATACCGCATATCTTCCCCTGGGTGTCATAAGAGAACAGAGAGAAACAAACTAGGAGATGGGCAGATTTTTTAATAACTACTAAAAAATAAAAAACTACAGTTGCCAACCTGCCAGCCAAGTGTGGTAAATATGACAAATATCCCCTCTATGATGCAATGTACGGGGAAGGCTTATGATTAGCACTGGAATTTAATAGGCTGCAACTAAGTATAATGCTAAAAAGAAAACATTTTACAAATTTCACATGTTCTCTAAAAGGCTTGTAAGACATGGACTTACCTGGAGTGAAGTTTAATTTGTCTATGTGGTCACCAAGAGCTGATGCCCAGCTTTGAAGTTGATCTAATATACCCCAAGGTGTGGTCATGGCCACTGTGAATATCACTAGGGTATGTGGGAATGTTTCTTCATTGAGAGCAAACTTGAGCAAATTTGTATGTCCTGGATCACCATCCAGCACCCAAACACTGAGTCTTGTGTGATCTAAAACAATTGATAGTTTTAGTGTTTGCTAAACTTCACCATTATAAAACATTTTTTTTTCTTATATCTAGCGATCTGCCCTAACTTCGCATGGGTGATTCCTAGTTCTCGACAACAGTACCACCTACTGAGTCCAAATGTGAATCTAAATCATCTAGGGACCCATTCAAACACAAATAAATTTATCATAATCAGTCAAGCTGTTTCTTAGTTTTGACTAATAGACAACAAAGTAATTTAATGTAAAAGCAAAAAAATCTAATATCATGTGTGGCAGGTGGAAGGAAAAGGGGAGATCTCCTGCCGGGCAACGTGTTCTGCCCGGGGAGCGGCAAACGCTCCGAGTGGTAATTCGGAGCTATTCTATATATAGTGCTTTAAGTTCGGAACTTTTTTAGTGTGATTTAGGCTTCGATATGTTTCGCTTGTGGCGCGACGACAGCGCCGCCACATCACCCCCCTGCTCAGACCGGAGGTCGATAGTGCAGTCTAAATGTTGACGAATTTGCAAGTGCCAGGGAATTGCCTTGTAAGTCTGCAGTGAGTCGAGAAGAAGGCAAGTAATCTGCGAGAGTGCCGTGAAGCAGAGGCGAGCAGTAAGGCTCAGAGCCGTGCCGAACACTGTAGCGCAGAGAGTAGCTTGAACGAACAGGAAGCATTATTATTCCAATGCTGCGATGAACCTTTGTAAAGCTAGATGGCTTTGCAGAATGTGAAGACTGCAGACAATATCTGCTCGGGAGCGAATGAATGGGGTACTTAAGGATGATGATTTAGGTTTTGAAGTTGTAGTTTCCGAAGGTTATTGGTTGCATGTTCATATCACGTTGGGTGGTCACCACTGTAGCGGATGGAACAAAAAGGGGATATCTCCCACCGGGCAAGGTGTTCTTACCCGGGGAGCGGCCAACGCTCCCAGTGGTAGTTCGGAGCTATTCTATATATACTGCTTTAACTTCGGAGCTTTGTTAGCACGATTTAGGCTTTGATATGTTTCGCTTGTGGCGCAACGACAGCACCGCCACACACATGTCCATTAGTTAACAATCAAGGACTGTTTGACATCATAGGATTTGCATAAAAGAACTTGCATAAAGAAAATTGTTGTCCAAGCTTAGGCGAAGAGTGGGTATTTTTGACAATTTTTGTGGGTTATAAATATTTAACAGAATCTTCACATTATTATTCAAATAATACTTAAACATTGAATGAAAATATTTCCCATATCAACAGAGTAGAGTATAAAGTAGGGTTTAACAATAAATGTGGATTATATCAGATCCTTCAGACTTTTTGTTGGACTATTTTATGAATTATAACAATATGGCATCACAATGGCTATTTTGGAGGCTGTCCGGAGTATCTAGGATATTGACAGATTTACTTATGTTAAGTATTTATGTTTTACAAGTCTAAAGATAAACTTTAGAACTTTTTACGAATAAGACCATAAGTTTATAAGAGAAAGAGTCATATTGCAAGTAATAAAAATCTTTTGTATATTATATCAAATGCTTTTTGTCTATAAGAAAATAAGTTTGTATTATTTCTTATCTTAAATGATAAATAATAACTTGTATGGTATAATTTCTTGTACTTACCATCGCGATATTCATCTCTAACATCTATATATGCGTATTCAAGCGCAGATCCCTTCTTGGGATCTTCAACTCCTTGCAATTTGGCTATAAGTGTAGTTTTCCCAGTTTCATTGTCACCCAAAACTAACACGTTCTTATTTGACGGTAGTTTGGTGTTACCCTGATTTTGAACTTCTTCTAAAATCGCAGACCTGGAAGAGACATTCACCGTAATTTCTTTGCAAACGACATTGAATTTCATACACATTATGACGATTGCTTGTATACGCATTTAAAGATCTGTTGGTATTATGAAAATTACACGGTTATTTACAGACAAAGGTGATATTAGCAGCTAGGTCACATATTTCTCAGGTATGAATCTTGACATCACGTAGGTGTGACACATTGGATACCCTATATGGATGCTGTATATTACTCGTAAAATAACAATTAACTATTACCATAAGTTATCCTTCCCATCACCGTTTTCTTTTTTTCTGGATTTTAGCCCATTAGCCTGGCCGTTTGTCTCCATTCTTCAGGAATTTTAGAAGATAACAACGGCACTGAGGGCTTTTCTTTCGTTTTGGTTTCGGCTGTTCATACGTCACTCTTGCCCAGAGACTTATAATTTTTTTAATTAGGATTTTTGGTTTTGATGCTTGTCTTTTAAGCCATGTCTTCATTTATCTCATTATCAATAGATAATAATCCTTTATAGTACACTGCTGCACAATATGTTGATGCGCCAGATTTTGGGTAGCGTAGTTTTTGGGTCATTTTGACGGCAACTTGAACCAGCAGCCAGTTGCAAATAGTATCTCTAGGCGCCTAAGCCGGCAGACATCTTATCTTGAGATTCACATCACTTTTTCACTGTTTCCATTAATATTTTACATGTGCAGACGTTTAATACTCAAAATCGCACCACTTTTCCATATCAAAATCCACTTCAAACCATTATTTAAACAATAATACAAGAGCAACAATCTGCCGCCCGTCAAGTACCCGCTAAAACTCCTCCAGAGACTTCTTATTAGTTTGTGACACAGATAAACTGGCTTTATCTGAAAAGTTTTAGAAAATATACACAAACTATAATAAGAATAAAACCAAGTCAATGTTTTACCAGTTTTATTAATATGTATTCCAAAAACATATATATTTAAACTATCGAAATCTAAATCTGAGTCTATAACTTTCTTTGGATAGAAAGCATGTGAGATACATGCATGATGCAGAAATGGTTCCTTTTTGATAAACCTTTACAAGATCTCTCTTTTCTGCCGACTTCCAAAAAGGAGACGGTACTCAATTCGAGTGTATGTTTTTTTTTTTTTTTTTTTTTTATGTGTGTTACCTCTTAACTTTGTACTGGGCGAACCGATTTCGATGATTCTTTTTTTATATGAAAGCTGATAGTTCTCGTGTGGTCCCATATGAATTTGATCCAGGTCAGACCAATGGTTATTGAGTTATTCTTAAATAACCTGTCTTGAAGTCGCTTATATTGAAGTCGGCTGTACAAAATTTTTAATTTTAAATTATTACCACAACAATAGAAAGCAAAGAAGAATACAATTTACGCAATTCTTTTGAGTAATTTGGTTAATTAATATTTTTTGTTTTTTTCTAGTAAACTTTGCTGGACCCTTTTCTTCAAACGCGTAGCCTCTTATATCATGATTCATTTCATTTCACAAAACACGATCCTGGGTCAACTGTATCCATCGGCTTTCTGTATTTCATATCTGTTCGTCACGCCATCTAGTAGGGTATCGACCTATACATAGTTTCCGAATACTAGACTAGACTAGACACACTTTTTTCCCCATAGGTTGTCGGTGGCTGCTATATGGTTGGGACTATGTGGCCGGCCAATTGCCACTTCAGCTGAACTGTTGAGCTACGTCGGTTACTTTGGTTTTAATACTGCGGATATCCCAATCACGAAGTCGAATACCTAGAGAAACTCCAAGCAAAGCCCTCATCATAGCAGGCTGATCCACCTTAAGCTTCCTCATGGGGCCAGTAATGAAAGACCACGTCTAGGATGTATTTTGTGTCTAATATCACTGGCAACACAAACAATGGTTGTCGTTCTCGACGTTTCTATATTTTGAGGTTTACGTTAGCTCCCGAGAGCTGCACAGCCGAGTTTAAACTGATTGACCTCTCAGTCGAAGTTCCACTTATCTAGTCAGACAATTTGTCCTAGGTTAACATGCTTGATACGTTTACCAATAGCGAAAACCCGCTAATAACGGTATATCGTAATAACTTATATTAATATTATTCGTTTAATTGTAAATTTTCTATTAATGTGGAAATATTTGAAAATAATTGTATAATATGCAACTAGGTACATTAATATTAAAATAACTATTATAACTAAAGACTCGCTCGCGCTTCGCCTGGATGGGAGCAATTTATGTGGTGTTATTTAGACTTAAGATTATCATTAAAGTCCATTTATTTTTACTGAACAATACTTTTCAAGTGAAAACTTTTAAAATAGATGTGATATGCAACTTGATGAATGCGGTGAAACGGCGATGGTATCTTAAGGCGCCTAAGCAGACAGTCACCTTATCTTGAGAATCACATCACCATCAGAGCACTTGTTTCACCGTTTCCACTAATGGTTCACATGCGAAGACATTTAACAAAATCGCACCACCTTTATATATCAAAATCCACTTCAAACCATTATTTAAATAATAATACAGCAGCAGCAATCCGTCGCCGGTCAAGTTCCCGCCAAAAAAAACGCGCTCATTGCATTCCATACTGAGTAAAAAGGTGCCCATTGTCTATGAAATCACGCTAGAACGGGCTGATCGCAGCGATTGTAACAGAAAACGCGCTCATAGTCGGATATATTTATTATTTTTTCATACAAGTGACAGCTGTTAGATCATATTTAGAGCTTCCTTGCATAAATTTTACAACTCCTTTAGTGTACGTTAGGTTTTTAAAAGTTTTTGCTTATTTATCTCAAAATGGACAATAATACGTAGGACACACAATAAGTTTTAAGATAAATGAAAAGTATTCTAGATACTATTAATATTTATTTTACATCTTTTCAAAATATTCTTCATCATGCTCTATACAAAGTTCCATTCGCCTAAGCCAACTCTGAAAACACTTTTGCCAGTCTTGATTTGACAGGTCGGAAATCGTTTCTTCGTAGGCAGCCACGAGTAAAGTAGAGTTTCAATATTTCAGATTCCTCAAATATATGCTTTTGTTATAAGAGAGGTATGTGAAGAGGCGTTATCGTGATGCAGCATGATTCCCCGAAGCCCGGTCTTTGGTCTTCTCTCCCGCACAGCTTGAAAAGCTTTGGGTAATGCAACTGTAGTATACCATTCAGAGTTGACTGACCTACAATTTTCCAACATTGACGTCGACAAATGTCCGCTCCGCGAAAAAAAACTAGCCACCATTTTTTTACCGACGTTGCGAGGTCTTTGCAGTTTTGTCAGTAGCTGTCCTTCTGAGTAGACCTATACCAATGATTGCCTTTTATTTTCCGGATCATATTGATAGATACCCTGTTTTCAAAACGTAGCTCATTTTATGGCACCAATAGACAGTAGTCTGTTTTACGCTTTCGGAGAGCAAACGAGGGATCCATCGAAAACAAAGCTTCCTCACTCCAAGATGTAGGATAGTATGAATGCTCCCCGAACTAATGCCTACAATCTTTTCGATGTCCGTATAAGTGATTCGTGGGTCTTCTCGCACCAACATTTCAGTAGTCCATACATTTTCTGCCATTACTGCTGTTTGCGGGGCCCCAGTACTTTGGTCATCTTTAAAATTAATTTTACCCGAATATATTACTCGAACTTACCCCACAAATAAATTTCATGCTAATTAACATGTATTTTATTTCACTAGTGTGTTTACGCTATTATTGTTTATGATCACCAATTAATTTGTAAAATATAAAAAGGAGATCATTGTGACAATGAGCACCTTTTTGCTAATTACATTTGGGAGTTAGGTAATTAAATTACAAACTATTATTTATTTATCAACCCAATATTTTAAAATAATAATATATTATGTTAAATATACATTGTTCCTTTTTTATATTGTTGTATTATTGTTTATGAGTTGTAAGTGTAGAAATTGAAATTTAGGTTTAATTTGTTAATTACTCGAAACAGTGAGAATGTTAATGAGCACCTTTTTTTCCTGTGCCCTTCATTTTAAAATACGTCTGCCAGTATTTTTTAAATATAAATATACTCCAAATTCATAGGCTGGTAAGCTTCCATCGTAGGCGAAGGATTAGCGTCTATGGTTTCCTATTGTTTTTCTGTGTTCTGTCACATTATATAGAGCCCGCCTAAGGGCAATAAGGGTATTAGTGTTCTGTGCATTAGATAGGACAGTTACTATACTCTTTGGCATTAGAGCAAGAGCAAGTCAGAGTCTTATCTATGGTCAGAGTGAAAAATATTCCCTCTTGATAAAGAGTAATTGTGTTCTGTGAATATTCCCATTCCCAATTTTTGCAGCTGCGCCCTACGATAGATTCAAAGAGTATAGTAATATATAAGGAAGGATAGATTTTCAAAAAAATTTTGTAATTGTGACCCATTTTTATTTCCTTTATTTGATTTATTTATTTTCACGATTTGGTGTCGAAATGTCTCGAAAATCAAATGTTGGAAAAAAAAGCAACTTGTCTCAAGTGAGTCATTTATTGTTTCTTCGAATGTTTGTTTTGCTTAAGAATTAGAATGTAGTTGGAAAGTCCAATAAGTTTTTATTTAGTTATGACGTGCATTTTAAGATTTTTGTACGTATTATTGTTAAATTATAATATTTATCTACTCTCTCCTACTAAAATTAGCTGATTTGGTAGAAAATTGCTTATCCATGCGTTGGGTTAAATGTTTCATATTACTACTATCTAATTTACTTTTCCAATTGCAATATAAGGTAAGGTACAAGGGCCTGGTTTACGGATGCTGTATTTGATTCTGTCATGGGTCTCATTATCTTATTGCATATGTATGGATCGGGTGGACTTTATGTTGTTTGTTACTTCAGTTTTCTAAAAGAAATCAGCAAGGAGGAAATAGTCTTGTATCATGTTCTTTGTTAGTGAACTGTTTTAGGTCTCTCCCCTTGTAGGTATGTTTCCCACTAATCTACCACTCTCGGAAGACAAACTTGTGGTGCTACACTTTTGTAAAAATATAACAGTTTAACTGAAATCTGACAGAAATTGTATTATTTTTGTAGAATTAATTAATTCATTTATTACAGCCTATTAAAAATGTATGGTGCCACATTTTTATAGAGTATGCAATATATTATTCTCTAAATCAATAAAGGAGACTATACGAGAATAAAATAAGCGTCATGGTAGGTGAGAGGCTAAGCTCTCACTGCAGTTTTAAGTGTTGACTCCCACATGCTTAATAGTGATGGAAAATATTGTGAGGAATCCTGGATGTTTACAATGAAAAAAAAAATATATTTTGACGCCATTTCAAGTCTGCCAACACACATTAGGGTGGGCACAGCAGACATTATTTTGCCCTTGAATCCTCTCAGAAATGAGAGGCGGCCTGTGCCCGAAGTGGGACCTATGTGGGCTGTATCTTTACTTTTTAACTTTATGAGAGTATAGTAATAACTATCTGATAATATAAGTTGTTCTTGAACCATTCTGTTTTAAATTTTAATTTTAATTATCTGAATACGTAGGTAAGAGTTGTTGTAAATGCAATTTCAATGTAATATTTTATTGTTTTAGTTTGGACTACTAGATATCCCAGATCTGGATGAGGGAGATGAGCCTCTTGATTTGTCTGATGATGATGTAGATCTGGAAGCTGAGTTGGCTGCCATAAGCGGGGGAGGTGGAGGACAGAAAAGGCCAAAGAAACCAGCACCATTACCCGCAACAAATTTGGATGCAATGATTGCTGAAAGCTTAAAAGATATTCCATCTGATGAGGATGAAGGATCAGGTAATTTTGTAGATTTAAGGTTGAGTTAAAAATTTTTGTGTATTTATTTATACATATTTTTTTTTTGCTTTTTAGTATGCATGTTACATGAGATACTATGTATACATACTAAGTCCTTAATGGAGACATGCATGGTTAATTTCTTTCGATACAAATGGAGTTCCATTATATGAAACTAAAGTTTCATACAATCCATGTGTTGCAAACATATTCCTTAAATGTCGAATAACTGTTCCAGAAGTCATATTGTTTACAATAAAAACCTCTGGCCATCTAGAATAAGCATCGACGACAATCAGAAATGTCTTAGCGCGAAAAGGTCCAGCAAAGTCTACATTTATTCGAGACCATGGTTTAGTTGGTGTAATCCATTTACAGCTTGTTTTAGGGGGCATGTGTCTGTTTTCTAGACATTTTGAGCATTCACCTACTAAAACTTCAATATCATGATTCGATTGTGGCCACCAAACGTAACTTCTGGCCTATTCGTTTGCACAACACCAGTGTGTCTTATGTAAGGCACCTAGGCAAGGCTCACGCAGCAATGGTGGCACTACTATGCGACAACCAAATAAAATACATTCTTCATGCAATGAGAGTTCGGTACAATGTAACCAATTTGGATGCAGTTCACTGTCCTTTAAGCCAACCATTCTGTCAAGCCAACTACTTAATACATAATGACTTACTCGTGATAAAGTTTGGTCTCTCTTCCTTGCCGATGCTATGAAATCAACATTCACTGGAAAATCAGGACGCGTCTCAGCCATAAGCAAAACATCGCAAAGTTGTTGTTCTGGTTTATATGAAACTGGCTGTGGCCACCGACTTAAACCATCAGCATTTCCAATTTCTCTATCTGGCTTATAAACAATATTGTAGTTGTGTGATGTGAGTATTAACACAATTCTAGTTAACCGAGGTGACAAGATCTCTGGCATTGGCTTTTGAGGATCAAATATACCAAGCGATGGCTTGTGGTCTGTAACTATCTTGAAAAACCTTCGCATCAAATAATTGTGAAATTTAACTACCCCAAAAATGAATGCAGTGGCCTTTTTATCCAATTAGGAATAATGCCTCTCATGTGCATATAAGGTCCTAGAGCCATTGCAACAGTTCGCTCTGTTCCTCCATGACGTGTGACAATACAGCGCTGAGGCCGCACTCAGAGCTATCACAGGTAAGAACCAATGGCTTATTAAGATTGTAGTGAACAAGAGTCAACTCTGAAGAAAGTAAACGCTTGGCGGTATCGAAACTATTTTGTTCCCGGTCAGTCCATTGCCACATTTGTGACTTAAAGAGTAATCTATGTGGAGGTTCAGGAATAGTTGCTTTGTGAGGTATGAATCTCTCGTAAAAGTTATAGAGGCCTTAAAATGCTTGTAACTGCTATAGATTATTAGGTTCCAGAGTTTTAAGAATAGATTCAACCTTGCTTTGAGCTTATATGCTTTGAGCTCAATGTTATATATATTATATAGTTAATATAAAAAAGGTTTAATAGTTATATATATAAATGATATTTACAAATGTTAAATATTATTTAATGTTATACAAATGTAAAAGTAAAGTGGTTCTGAAAACGTCTAATTAGTAAGAATAGTGTTTTCGAAAGGAAAAAAACGCCGACGCTATACGGCGGCGGATTGACAAAAGACTATTTATTAGCGAACTTTTCTTATGCATGAACGGTTTCGAACTGTTTCAAGCAAAAATAAACCTTATACCATATCATAAGAGCACATGGTACTTCGTAGGTCCATTCGGCCAAATTATAGTAGGACAGAAGTTCCCTTGGATAGCCTTGGCGAGAGACCAGAATGCACGGGTTCCCGAAGGAAGGCGAACTAGTTTTTCGCCAATACTGCCGATGTCCTCAGGACCTTGCCTTGGCAATGACGCTTTTGAAGGACCTGGAGGCGGAATTATACTTCTTTTTAAGAGCGCTGGTGTTTACATCCCGGGACGTTGATGCGTCAGCCCAGGCCCGGTAGCACTCCTGCTTATAGCATGATGCTATTTTACAGGAGCGATCAAACCATGGCTAGGATCTGCTTCCGATGGGAACCACAGAGGATGGAATAAAAAGTTCCATACCTTGAAGCACCACACCAGCAACAGAATCGGCAACAACGCTGGGATCTTCCGGCGAGAAGCAAACCCGCCCCCAAGGGTAGGATGCAAAAAAAGACCGCATCCCGTCTAAACCGGCCGACCTACAGTACCAAACACGGCGGCAAACTGCAGATCGCAACTGCGATGGGAGCGTGAGTGGCACCGTACTCCGAATCAGACATTGGTCCGAAGAGCTCAGAGGGGCATCGACGGAGACCTGATATCCGTCGGGATGAAAGGTCAGCAGAAGGTCCAACAGCGAAGGTACATGATCCTCAACATAGGGGATCCGCGTAGGCGAAGTAACCAGTTGTGTTGTAGACCATATGCCAAGGCAAAGTCATAGACAGATCTACCCGCATGATCGGTTACACGGGAACCAAGCCATTCAGCGTGTTGGGCGTTAAAATCACCGAGTATCACGATCTCTGCGGATGGGACCTGTTGTAGCATGGAGTCTGCAGTCATTTGGACGTGGTCGATGAGTCGGTCTGTGTCGGCATTACCGCTATGGGACCTATAGAGGCACACGTAGACGTGTTTATGGTCGTCGCTGTTTACGCGCAGCCATTGGATGGACAGACTCAGATGTCCTCTCTGACGTATACGCTAACTCCAGCCCGGGGCACAAAGGAGTGTTCTAATTTGTACCCCGGGTAGAAGAGATATGAAGTATCAGCCGGAGAGGACACCTGAGTCGCGGTTAAAGAGAGCAAGGCCGGCTTCGCCGCCTCTAGATGGTAATGAACTGCGTTAAGGTTGGAATGAAGTCCCCTGATGTTGCAAAAATTCACGGATAGCGTCACAGGGGTCGCCTTAGTCTTATTGCTCCGCTTGCCCCGAGCAGTATTAGTCGCGAGCGGAAATCCCCTCCCCCCAGGATCCGCGGGGTAGCCTGGGCACCCACGCTCAGGAGTAGAGTAGTTTGGTTGTGGATGCTCAGCGAGGGATTTTCCAGGGGTGCTGATACCCTCCTGGGGTAGTCTTTTGTTTAATTCCGCTACCATGTTGATGGGGGGGGGGGGGGGGGGGCACTCACCAAGCGCAACGCAGAGGTAAACCTCTTCACGCTGGTATTCTGTGAGGTCGTGGAACCACCCCGGTTCCAGCCGACCCATCCGTGCGACAGCAAAAGCTGCCGCGTAGCTCTACCACTGTTAAAACTTAATTCCGTAAAATTGCATCCTGCACCTATTTTTCTATGTGCGACATATTCTGATACTGATTCATTTTCTTTTTGATTAAAATTGAAAATACGCTGAAATCTCGTTTGGTTTCGGGCTATAATGCTTCGTAAGAATCGTTAAAATTTCCGCGAATGTCACATCACTAGGTTTTCTAGGCGTAATTAATGCCAAACAGTCATATACATTTGCACCACAAACTGTGTAAAAATTCGCCCTTTGAACCGCGTCTGAGACGATTCCGTTCGCCTCAAAACAGTACTTCAGTCGTTCTTTAGAATAGTCCCAATTATGACTTTGTAAATTAAATTCGTGAAAATTCACTGATTTACGTTTCATTGTTCCACTTTTGATACTTTGTCGCCACTGTTAGATTCAATAAAACACCGTAATTTAGGTAAATACGTGTATTGTGCTAAGCAGCAATACTAATGACAAACTGGTTGACAGTTAAGTCAACCAGTTTGTCATTAATTCTTAACAATGTGATGCAACCTTCAAGGTCGACCTTCAAAACTATTTATGACAATCTATGATATAACATTTTGTATAGGTCTCCCTAATCAGGTCTTTAAATAAGTTTGGTATTTTATTATAATATATTGTTTTACCCATCCAGTGTAGTGGCGGTTAAGAATATACACTATCCCATATCTTCCCGTGGGTGTCGTAAAAGGCGACAAAGGGAAACAGGCAGGAGATGGGCAGCAGCATCTTCCTGATAACAATACCTGTCAAAAATGTTTTTAAAAGAAAGCTATATGAGCATATCCGTAGCCTACAAAGTTGAATCAACTTATTTTATATGTTTATAGTTATTTATATATACATTTATTGAGATAGTTTAATGAGATATATATGTATACTACCCAAACTATATATACTGCCCAAACTCACTTTCTGTTCTACCCAAGGTTAGCTGGTAGAGAATGCCATATAGCATTAAGCTCGCCTTTTGTACAAATATTTGGTGCCTAAAAGAATGAATAAATAACAGCAAAATACAATTAAAAAAAAAAACTGCGGTTGCCAACCTGCTAGCCAAGCGTGGCAACTATGGCAAATACCCTATGAATATAACAAAGAGACGGACCCCACTCCCCGGCGGCCCCGCTATTCCTGGCTACGGTGGCGACCATGGTAACGGCGGATCAGGGGGTGCTAAGAATCTCCGGTGGAGGTTCGATTGCCATCTCTAGAGCCATGCATTCGTGTTAATGGGAGACTTCAATGCAAAACTAGGCACAAGAGAGAACGGTGAGCTGAAAGTAGGGAAATTTGGAATAGGGCAACGGAACCCAAGGGGCCAGCAGCTGGCCGACTTCATGGAGAAAGAGGGACTCTTTATGATGAACTCTTTCTTCAAGAAGCGGCCCCACAGGAAGTTGACCTGGTCGAGCCCCGACGGTTCTACAAAAAATGAGATTGACTTCATTATGACGACCAGACGACGACTGTTCAGTGATGTCTCAGTGATCGCGAGGGTGAAAACCGGCAGCGATCACCGAATGGTTAGAGCACACTGAACCTAAGCGTTAAGTTGGAGAGGTCTCGTCTAATGAAGTCAACACTCCGCCCCCCTCGCGCTCTTTTCCAAAGTCCCGAAACCTTTCAACTCGAGTTACAAAACCGTTTTCAGTGCGTAGAAGACTGCAATGAAGTGGCGATATGAATGACAAGCTCGTGGAAACTGTCCATGCGGTCGGAGCTAAGTTCTGCAAGACTCGCCGCAGAAGAACACAAAAACTCTCCGATCACACTCTTAATCTCATGGCTGTTAGATACGAGGGTGGATTGAAAAGTACTCGGCCTAACCAAGAAAATAAACACATACTAAATCAGTTATATTTTTATTTTTCTACATAATCACCATCAAGTTCAATACACTTTTGCCACCTCCCCTTCCAAGCATTTAGACCGTTGAAAAAAAATGATTCTTCCTTAGAGTCAAAATATGCGTCTACAGCTGCTTTGACCTCGTCGTTTGTCGAAAATCTTTGACCTCCCAAGTGCTTTTTTAGGTTAGGGAACAGAAAGAAGTCTGATGGTGCCAGATCAGGTGAATACGGCGGATGCGGTAACAGTTCAAAGCCACAGTTGTGAATTTCAGCCATTGACTGTACTGACGTGTGAACACGGGCGTTATCTTGATGAAACAGGACTTTTCTTCTGAGCATTCCTCGACGTTTTTCTTTTATTTCCTCTCGTAAACGACGTAGTAAGGTGCAGTAGTAATCAGAGTTTATAGTCTGACCCCTTTCAAGATAATCAATCATAATCACACCTTTCGAGTCCCAGAATACTGAAGCCATCACCTTATTTGCCGACAAAATCGACTTAGCCTTTTTAGGGGGTGGTGAACCAGGTCTTCTCCACTGTTCTGATTGTTGTTTTGTTTCCGGTGTACAGTAATGAACCCATGTTTCGTCTATAGTAACAAAACGATTCAAAAAATCATCTGCATCGGCTTCAAATAACTCCAAACAGTCGCGTGAAATAGTCAATCGCGTCCTTTTTTGTTCAACTGAAAGCAGTCGCGGAACCCACCTCGCAGACACCTTGTGGAAACCCAACTCGTTGACAATGATGTTTTGAGTTCGTTCATAAGAGATGCCTATAATCTCGGCTATCTCTCTAATTTTTAATCTGCGGTCTCCCATTATTAAATCAAGTACTTTTTTAATATTTTCGTCAGTAGTTGACGTCGAAGGCCTTCCAGAGCGGGGTTCATCTTTCACACTCTCTCTACCACGCTTAAATTCTGCTATCCATTTTTTGACGGATGAATATGACAGAGCACAATCGCCTAATGTACTGACCATGTCATCATAGATGGCTTTTGATGATAGCCCCTTCTTATGGAGGTACTTAATGACGGCACGCTGCTCGATTTGCTCCATTCGCGGAAATTATGTCCGATTACTTTGTTAATAAATTTATAAAATCACAACTAATTATCGCACACGTTTCGAACTTCACACAATGAACTAGTCTGAACTGAACTAAATAATGTGGGTAGATTTGATTTTTAGAATTGAATGGATCTGTGTTAGGCCGAGTACTTTTCAATCCACCCTCGTATAACATATATATAGATTAGATAGAACATACACGTAGTTAGTTAGGTAAATTATAGGATAAAATATCATCACGCAGACAAACTTCGAGCATAGAATTCTTCATAGCTCGCTGAGTGACCTTGAGCTTCCTCATACGGCTAGCAGTGGAGGTCCACGTCTCAAATCCATAAATAATGGAACAACTATGGCTAACATCCCCCCATAAAATTTCATAATTCCCAAATTATATCAAAATATTAGTAAATAGTAACACAGAAATTTAATACTGTCACAAATTACCTACTTTAATTAATACTTTTTACGTCTTTAACTTCATAAAAAATATTTTATTCAAATATTTATTTGATGACTTCCGCGCAGACTTGACGACTTCCAGCCTCCCGAACAAGCCGGTTTCCGAAAGGGCTTTAGCACCATAGAACACATACATACTCTTCGGCAAATTGTACAGAAGTCCGAGGAGTACAATTTGCCACTATGTCTGGCGTATGTGGACTATGAGAAAGCCTTTGATTCCGTCGAAATTTGGGCGGTGCTGCAGTCCCTTCAGTGGTGCCAAGTTGACTGTCGGTATATCGAAGTGCTGAAGTGCTTGTACAGTAGGGCTACGATGGCTATCCGAGTACAGAACCAGAGTACGAAAGCTATCCAATCGCAGAGAGGTGTAAGAAGGAAGAAGGAAGGGTGATGTTATATCCCCGAAACTCTTCACCGCTGCATTGGAAGACGTTTTCAAGCTTCTGGACTCGAAAGGATACGGTATTAATATCAATGGCGAGTACATCACTCACCTTCGATTTGCCGACGATATAGTCCTTATGCCAGAATCGCTGGAGGACCTAAGCACTATGCTCAATGACCTCAATAGTGTTTCCCAACGGATAGGTCTTAAGATGACCATGGACAAAACAAAGATCATGTTTAATGTCCATGTTACACCGATGCCGGTAGTTGTTGGGAGCACTAAGCTCGAAGTTGTTGACGAATATGTTTACCTGGGACAAATAGTCCGACTAGGTAAGTCCAACTTCGACCGAGAGGTCAATCGACGGATTCAACTCGGCTGGGCAGCGTTCGGGAAATTACGACACATCTTCTCGTCAGACATACCTCAAAACCTTAAAACGAAATTGTACAACCAGTGCGTGTTGCCAGTGATGACTTACGGATCTGAGATGTGGTCCTTCACTGCTGGCCGTATGAGGAAGCTCAAGGTCGCTCAGCGAGCTATGGAGAGGGCTATGCTTGGGGTTTCTCTGCGTGATAAACTTAGAAATGAGGATATCCGCAGTAGAACCAGAGTAACTGACATAGCCCAACGGATTAGTAAGCTGAAGTGGCAGTGGGCCGGCCATATAGCTCGAAGAACCGACAACCGATGGGGAAGAAAGGTTCTAGAGTGGCAGCCACGTACCGGCAGGCGAAGTGTAGGGCGACCCCCGACGAGATGGAGTGATGATCTGGTAAGACATGCAGGAAGTCGATGGATGCAGGAACTCAGGAACGTGCTTTGTGGCATTCCTTGGGGGAGGCCTATGTTCAGCAGTGGACTTATGAAAGGCTGTAATGATGATGATGACCCATCCAGTAACAACTTTTGCTAAAGCGTTTGC
Source organism: Parnassius glacialis (assembly GCA_033319125.1). Lineage (NCBI taxonomy): Eukaryota > Metazoa > Arthropoda > Insecta > Lepidoptera > Papilionidae > Parnassius > Parnassius glacialis. Next base: position 48,554,534 of record JAVANC010000017.1, read on the forward strand.
TTTTTGGTATTTTGCTAATTACTATCCGATCTGCGTATCTCGTGTTCATGGATACCACTTCTTTATTAAGTTTATAAAAACTCGTCCCATGTTGTTTTACAAAATTAGCCACTTCTAATATATACGAGGGCGGCTCTGAAAATTACGGGAATCAAGGAAGTGACACAACATTACTATTTAAAAATGTATTTATTGTTTTTCGAAGTATTCTCCGCGAAATTTGACACATTTTTCCATACGATGGAACCAATTATTGAAGCAACCATTCCATTCGGAAGTTGGGGTCTCCAAAATGGCCGTTTTGTAGGCGTCCACAGCTTCTTCAGGTGATGAAAATCTCTGTCCACGCAATTTATTCTTTATTTTAGGGAAAGTATAGAAATCATTAGGGCTTAGGTCGGGGCTGTACGCCGGATGGTCTAATAATTCTATGTTTTCTTGCTCTAAAAACTCTTTTGTTCTGTGTGCGGTGTGAGAACTCGCATTGTCGTGATGGAGGATGATGCGGCGGTTGCAGTTCTCTTTACGGAGTTCAGAAACGACCTGTGGCAAACAAATGCTAGCATACCATTCTACATTAACCGTTCTTTGTCCCTCAAGAGGAATAGTCGTAACATGGCTGGTTTTGGAGACAAACGTGGCCACCATTTTTTTTGCAACACTCCGAGAATGAACAATTTTTGTTGGCTTTAACTCATTTTCGAACACCCAAACTCGTGACTGGTTCTTTGTTTCGGGTTCGTACGCGTATATCCAGGATTCGTCACCTGATACGATGGTGTATATAGCATTTGAGGATCCTGCGTGGAATCTTTCGAGAGTTCTGACGCACCAAGTAACGCGAACCGCTTTTTGCTCTTCACAGAGCGAATGCGGTATCCATCGGGAAAACAACTTTTTTACACCTAATTGTTCATGCAAGATTATTTGTATTTGACTCATGCCAATGTCTAAAGTTGCCTGAATTTCGCAGTGTGTCACATGTCGATCTTCCTCAATCAGCTTACGCACAGCATCAACGTTTTCTTGGGTGACTGCAGTTTTTAGACGACCTTGACGGGGATCATCACTGAGCTTGACACCTCCACGTTGAAATTCAGCAAACCAGCGATAAATTGTGGTTTTGGATGGGGCTTCATCACCAAATGCAGAAATCATCCGGTCAACACACTGTTTTTGTGTTAAACCACTTCGAAAGTCATAATAAATCATCGCTCTTGAATTTTCTCGAGTCAATTCCATTTTCTCAACGACTAAACAAGTTTGATAAAACCTTGTGGCAAGACCGAGAATCTTTTTTAAAATAAATAAATGGTATTCGATTTTTAAAACCAAGGAGTTTTCAATTAAATAGATTTAATATGACAGTAACAGTGGAAATATTCTATTCCCGATACTTTTAGTGCAGCCCTCGTACAAACAAAGCATGGTTGGCATGAGACATCTGGGCTAAGACCATAAATGGCACGAATACATTTTTTTGTAAACTTTTAAATAAATAAAAACTTTATTAATCTCTGCACAGTTGCCCCAAATTATAATCCCGTAGCGGATAATCAATTCAATATATGCAAAATATATCATAATTGCAGTTTGTTTTCTTGTCACTTTTGTAAGTCTAAAAAAGCGCATATGTGAACCTGTTTATTTTATTACACTAGTTCTTTCCACTTTAATTCTTTGTCAATAATTATACCTAGTAATGTCAAGTTATTTGCACTACAAAGAGTTTGTCCATTATAATTAATATTTTCTTTAACAGTGGTACAGCCAGGCAGCAGCTTTTGCTGTCGCACGGATGGGCCGGCTCGAACCGGGGTGGTACCACGACCTCACAGAAAACCAGCGTGAAGTAGAGGTTTACCTCTGCGTTTCGCTTGGTGAGTGCAGGTGGCCGGAGGCCCTTTTTACTGGAAATGAGGCATTCCATCTTAGTCCTCACGGGTGACAACGCATCTACATTTTGATTTCTAATAGAGGATAGATGTAGATGTCTATGGGCCGCAGCAAGCACTTACCATCAGGTGGACTGTGTGCTCGTTTGTCACCCTTATCCTAAAAAAAAATATTAAATTATTATTTATATTATGGAAATTTATATATTGAGTTTTACTTAAGTTTATTGTTAAATTATAATCACTTAGCCATTTAGTTACTTCAAATATTGTTTCATTAATGTCAAAAATATGTTTTGTCAGTTTTTGTATGTATGACTCAATCCAGTGATATGCTAAGCCTCGAATTCCATTTTGATCTAATTTGAACAAAACTGATCATGTGATACGAAGTCATAAGCTTTTGATATGTCAAAAAAGATAGCCGTAGTAAATAGTCCGTCATTAATATTTTGTAAAATATTTTTTATTAAATTAAAAGCAGCCAGTGTCGTGGATTTTGATTTTTGAAATCCATACCGAGTTGGATTTATTCTGTTAGACTTATTCAGGAAAATCATGACCTTTTAGTGCATGACTTTTTCAAAAAGAAAATGATAATATAGGTACCATTGTCACGGGACGGTAATTTTCCATTAGTGTTTTTTCTTCTTTTTATATAAGGGTTTTAAAATAGATGCTTTTAATTTTTCTGGAAAGGTGCCAGATTACATTAATAAATTGACTAATTTTTTTATAGGATAAGGGTGACAAATGAGCACACAGCCCACCTGATGGTAAATGGTTGCTGTGGCCCATAGACATCTACATCTATCTTCGATTACGAATCAAAATGCAGATGCGTTGTCACCCGTGAGGACTAAGATGGAATACCTCGTTTCCAGTAAAAAGGGTCTCCGGTTCTCTACACTCACCATATAAAACACAGTAGCGTTAAGCTGCTATTTGACGCTGGTATTCTGTGAGAGCGTGGTCGTTCCCCGGCCGAGCCGACCCATTCGTGCTACAACTATACTACTAATATAGTTGCAGAATGGCTCTACCACGTTTTAAGTTTTAATAATAAGTTTATACTAATTTTTTTTTTATAGGATAAGGGTGACAAACGAGCACACAGTCCACCTGATGGTAAGTGGTTGCTGCGGCCCATAGACATCTACATCTATCCTCTATTACAAGTCAAAATGTAGATGCGTTGTCACCCGTGAGGACTAAGATGGAATGCCTCATTTCCAGTACAAAGGGCCTCCGGCCACCTGCACTCACCAAGCGAAACGCAGAGGTGAACCTCTACTTCACGCTGGTTTTCTGTGAGGTCGTGGTACCACCCCGGTTCGAGCCGGCCCATCCGTGCGACAGCAAAAGCTGCCGCGTGGCTCTACCACTGTTAAAATAATAATAATAAAATAGTAAAAATATTGTAAAACCAACCTGGAAAATTATTAAGAATGAACTTGGGCATATAGCAGCAGATAAACGTAACATTTGCCATGAAATATTTTAATTTTATATTTCATTTGAAGATTTCACTTCTACCGCGATTGAACTGCGCACATTTTTTTCTTTTTGTAGAGAGTTTAATTTTATTCACTGTGCAGTATTAGCTTAAATGTAAAAAACATTAAGTAATAGATGAATCAAAAAACTGTGACTTAAGCATCAAACTACGTTACAATAATTGAGGATACTCTAGTTTATAAAAGGTCATATTGATTAACATTGAACATAATACTTCAGTAAAAATTAGGGCTGTCATCTTATTGTTGGGTTAAATTAACCATTGTACAGTTTAATTTACTGCTATGTTCATATATTTTAAAATTTTTAACCTGTCATAAGTGTGTGAGGTTGCTAAGTGTATGAAATTTATGTTAAAATTATTGGTGCAAAAATGTAACTGATGTTGCCTGTGTAATAATGTTCTCCAGACCGAATTTCGTTCATGGCGACTATTCCCAACAGTGTTTAGCCACCTGCATAGAACAGAACTATAGTGTAAGTGTACCAGTGTGTGCGCAAGCACAGGTGTACTCTCTATACCCCCACTCTCATAGTCCGATGGGACGGCAATCCGACACGACTGCGAGAGATGAACTTCAAGACCGACAGGTTTACATATTTTCCGTGGTACGAAGCTACTTAGAATTTCTTGACAGAAAGACCCAATAACTGATTTTAGTCCAACCTGCGATTCGAACCCGGTATCGCAAGTATTGTAGTCGCGTTTATGTTCACTAGACCAACTAGGTAGTCCATGTGCTGTTTATATACTAACAGTCTTACTAATATTAAAAAAATAACATTTACCAGAGTTATAACTCCAACACAGTGACATAGCACGGGTTGCTGCTAGGTTTGCCAACCTTAGTGTACGTAATTGCAGAAATACTGCAATTGAAAATGCTTGTCATGACTAAACAAGTATCTAAAAGTATATTATAATAGAAAAACATATTTTTAGTATAGTTTTTGTGTTTTTATACATTGATGTATATTTTTTATTTAGTATTGAATTGAAAAATCCTTGCATTGGTATCCAAAGGTTAATTTAACCTGTAAGTCCTTCTAAACATGATCCACGCTAAATAAAACAAATTTTAAGGATTTAATCGCGTTTAATTTTAACTTTTTAATTCCCGGGGTTTCGGTGCTTTGAATCCATAAAATTAGTTTCATTTAATGTGTAGTGTTCACGTAAATATAAGAAATCATTATGATCCACGCTAAGCTATTTTTAATTTAAGTCCAGGCATTACCACAAAGTGAGAATCGCGCGCAATCTTCATTCGAATAATGCTACGCTTCTGTAGAGTATAGGCCATAGAAGATATACGTCAAGCGACTGTATTTGCATATATACTTAATTTACGTACTATAATGTCCTACACGCTCGGCCGGGGAGGGACCATGCTCTCACGGAATACCATAAAATAGCAGTTTAATGCTCCTGTGTTTCGTATGTCGAGTGTAGAGGAGAACCGGAGACCTGTTTTACTGAAAACAAGGCATTCCATCATAGTCCTCAGGGGTGACAATGTATCTGCATTTTGATTCTTAGTTGAGGATCGATGTAGATGTCTATGGGTTCCAAAATATACTTACCATCAGCTCGTCTGTGTGCTTATTTGTCACCCTTATTCTATAATAAAGTTTTTAGGGCTTGCAACTGCAGTTTATTATCGTTTTCAGCTATACTCAAGGAAAAGCTGCTGCCCATCTCTTCCACGGTGTGATATAGGGTAACAAATATTCTTATGCCACAACTACACAAAAAATATGTACAAAGAAATTATTTGTACCGTTTGTAGATTAATCAAAGAGACCGTGACTAAAATTTATTATTACTCTGTGTGTCGTTAATTTATATTATTTTATTACAGGGGATGATGATGACCCTGAGTTACTTGGTGAGCTGAGAGAACTGGCTGATGAAGAAGCCCCGCCTTCTCCACCGCGTACTACTCGTCCTGCGCCGCCTCCTCCCGGTGGTACAGATAGCAGCATGATTAGTTTACTGCAAGACAGAATTTCAAATTACACTCTTGCCGAGAAAACCGCAAAACAAAGCGGGGAAAGTAGTCGTGCTAGAAGGTAGGGTTATTTAATGTTATACATTTTACAAATAAAAAGAATATTCAATAAAATTTATTTCAACTAACATTAAAATAGAATAGAATAGAATAATTTTCTATTCAATATAGATCACATGTGGAATTCTTATTGAAAGTCATTTTTTACTTTAACACTGGTTCGAAGAAAAAACCTCTGTCCTGGGAAGAACCAGCAAGAAACCCAGCGGGATTTTTTTAAAAGCATATTTTACATTAATAATTGGTAGATTGATAGAAACAGCTTGGAAGCGACCACCTCATTTCCAGGGGTTATTATTAACCATGTATTCATTTATACTATAATAATCCTTTTTATACAGTTTCAACTTAACTAAACATTTAAACTTGGTAATAGAGAGAGCCTGTACACTTTCCGGGACCCTGTTGTAATAGCGTATACATTGCCCCATGAATGAATTACTGACTCTGTGGAGTCGAGAAACTGGTATCACTAGCTTGTGTTTGTTCCTAGTGTTTACAGAATGTACATCACTTTTTTTATTAAAACTACCTTTGTTTTTGTGAACATACATTAAATTTTCGTAAATATACTGAGAGGCCAAAGTTAATATATTTATTTCTTTAAATTTATCTCTAAGAGACTCTCTCGGTTTTAGGGCTTGTACACAAAACTGCGATGCGACGCGATGCGAATTCGCAACGCCAAAACTTGCGACACGAATTACTGCGATGCGATTTCGTGCGGCAAGGCGTCTCCCTTTCACGATTAGGGTGACCATTCCTTCGACAACCGTCAACCGTACTGAATGTATTTTGAAAACTAGGTCGTATCGTACAAAAAAGTTTGCCCTATTGTTAATGCTAAGGAGATACAGGAAAAAGAAACAAATAAGATTTTGGTTTCATCCATTTATTACTATTATGAATGCCGATGGGAACTATTTTCATCTAAAATATGAAGCTTTGAAAACCGACGAGAATTTTTTTTGATTATTTTAGAATGAGCATATCTTCATTCGAAGAGCTTTTAAGTTTATTATCACCATATCGTCAGAAACGATCGTACAAGGGGAGGGTTCCTCTTATGCATCTGGAAATGATTGGCCTCACTATCCGGTAAATAAAGTAAATCCTCAAAATTTGAAAATAAACTTTCACACACGGTCTTCCAAGCTTCTTGTTTGATGAATTTATTTTTATATTCTTAGTTACTAGTGTCTCAAAGAACAGAGTGCTCCTCAATCAGTGATATAAAAAAATCAACGTTGTACTTTGTCATGTTTTACTTTAAAGTATACGTCTTGCTCACACGCTGTCTCAGAACTAAAAGTGGCGTCAACAAGTGTGACGTAACATCGCAGGAATGCGCGATGCGAATCAATTCGCAAGTTCTTGCGATGCGTCAAGGGAGCTCGCAGATTTTTACGATGCGACGTCGCATCGCAGTTTTGTGTACAAGCCCTTAGGTTGTAAATAGTTCTAATGGCCCTCTTCTGTAAAACAAAAATAGTTTCTGAATCAGCCGCATTTCCCCATAGCAAAATCCCATAAGATATTATGCTATGGAAATAACTGAAATAAACTAATCTAGCTATCTCGACACTAGTGAGACCTCTAATCTTTTTTACAGCATAGGCTGCAGAACTTAGTCTGCTTGCTAGTTTGGACATATGGGACCCACTGAAGCTTTGCGTCGAAAGTGATGCCAAGAAAAACAGTGGATTCAACAGGGCTCAGTTCTTTCCCATTTAAAAACACATTGGTACTCAGATTTTTAACATTCGTTGTTGTAAATTTAATACATTTAGTTTTATTTCCGTTTAAATGTAGATTATTAACGTTAAACCAATGCACTAATTTTGATATAGCATTATTCACGTCGTCACATTTAAATGATTGACGTTTAAGTTTAAAAATCAAGGAAGTATCATCAGCAAATAATACTATATCATGATTATCCCCTACAAGAGAAGGTAAGTCATTAATATACACTAGAATTAGGAATGAGCCGAGAATGGAGCCCTGAGTGACACCCATTAGTATAGGTGACCCGGAAGAACTTTTACCATTGATAATAACTTTTTGCATTCTATTACTCAAATATGAAATAATAAGTTAAGCGCTGTGTACTTGACACCATAGTACTGTAGCTTCCTGTTTAATGTCTCATGGTGAACGCAGTCGAAGGCCTTGGAAAGGTCACAAATTCACAATTGGGCAAATATACGATTAGTCGACAGCTATGACATTGCTACGCTTTAAATTACGTACACAAACGTACAAAAATTTACATCCAAACTAGAAAAATATATATCTGCATTTGCATACCTATACGATCAATTTTGTGATAAATTTGCTTGTCGATTTTTACATACTTTTGTTTTATATCATCATCATCGTCGTCGTCGTCGTCGTCATCATCATCGTCGTCGTCGTCATCATCATCGTCGTCGTCGTCGTCGTCGTCGTCGTCACGTCGTTTTCAACACGCTTTTATTAGCTTTGAGAATATGATTTTCATCCCCTTCAAAACGTCGGATTGATTTGAAACTTAGGACACATCAAGGACCGATGACAATGCAATAATTTAAATAATTTGTCCCATTATCTTTGCCAGGATTTTCAGGATTTGCGAATAATTCATAAAAAAAACTACGAATTTTGCCAGTTCAATCTACTGTAAGCCGCGTAAGAACTTCGTTCCAAAAAAATAAAACACGCTTTTGTAGTTAGCCGCACTAAAAAATAGAAAATAAATAATATTAAAAAAAACTAAAAAAACACGCTTTTGTAGATAACTGAACTAAAAAGTAGAAAATAATTTTCAATAAGTTTAAAATAAGAAAATAGTGATTAACATTAAACAATTATTTTATTGTTAAAACCCGTGGGGTGCTTGATGTCATTTGCTGTAAATATTTTTGTGGATATTTGTAAAATTAGCGTCATCATCATCATCAATAATTTTTTTTAAGTTTATCACTATATTCTTATTTTAAACTTATTTTCTACCATTTAGTTCGGTTATCTATAAAAGCGTGTTTTTTTTTTAGTTTTTTTAAACTGTTATTTATTTTCTATTTTTAGTGCGGCTAAACTACAAAAGCGTGTTTATTTTTTAGATTTTTTAAATTATTATTTATTGTTAACGTGTTATCAGAAAGATGCTGCTGCTCATCTCTTATTTAAGATTTTCTCTGTAGCCTCTTGTAATACATTGCAGTCCAAAAACATTTTGGTTGACTTTGGGAAATCTCATTGTATTAGTAAAGATAAGTTTAAAGAACATAAAAGACGCTACTTAAGAAGCAGTGGCAGTTTAAGGCAATAGCACTAATCTTTAATATTTATAGTGAGCAAGCAGCAGCAGCAGTCAGACTAAGTAGGCTGTAAAAAAGAAATGTTTCTTATACTCAGATTCTCTTTTTACTATCAACAGATTCGGCCGCGGCTTAAAAACCTTAAATGATCTACTTAAACAAGCGAAAGCAGGCAAACCTATCAAAGAGGAGGATATTCCTCCACCGGTGAGTCTAGGCAAACCTGCCTCCGAGGCACCAGCGCAGACTCCTCAGGGTGAAGCTCTGGCTCCGAGCGCCCCGCCGCAGTCCCCTCCGCCCGCTTTACCAGAACCGGTCGAAGTTCCTGAGGAGGCTCCGAAAGCTCCAGATTCCGAAGACCCGCCTCCTCTACCGCCCAGAGTTGAGTCCCAGGGAATTAGCCCGGAGAGACAGCAGGGATTGCAAGTAATCTTGAGTGAGTGTGTTTCTGAGTTTAACACTCAGTCTCTAAAATAATTCGAGTATACCACCCATCATACAACACCGAAATATCTAAAGGGAAATTCTTCAATGCGGATTGGAGAAATTTCCGTCATAGTTGGGTAGATGGCACAATCTTTAATAAATTACCTAATATCATATAATTTAAATTTGCTACTTTTCATAGTGCCTAGAAACTTGATTGGCATCAACTTTTAAGTTAAATTAGACATTGAATATGGAAAAGTATATGTACCAATAATACTTTTAAACGACTGCAATAAACTATGACAGTGGCAGTTAAAGATTTTGGTTGTGTTACGATATACATCACGAGCACTGCACAGTGCTCTCACTTGTGAAAAATTCGTTCCATTATGGACTGCTAGTATACTGCCGCAGTACCTTAGGGAAATATATGACGTCATAAAAATCGCCGCTATTTTTATACTGTGAGCGCTAGTGCTTTCGAGGTAAGATGCTCTCACTACTTTGATCACATGATCAAAAACATAACAGTTGGTTATTATTATTGATTAATATTGTTATTCAAATAAACTCGGACATTAAATTTTAAAAGCAACAACATTCAAATAATATTTTTTCTTGTTCAACAAAAACGTGATAAATATTTTCATTTGATTTGAACAGTGTCGAAAAATGGGGATAACTGTATACTGGGACTGTGTTACGTTTTAAACAGTAACTAGTATAGCAAATTAAAAAGGAATGGGCTTCACAGTATATACTAAATTGACGTCACATCTTACAGTGGTCAAAGTGTATATCGGAACACACCCTTTATTTGTATTCCTACAATTTTTTAACGATAACACTGACTGTGACCACCCATAAAAAGTATTTCATTTGACGCACATTTATAATATTTCGAAAAACTTGTTCGCTTACTTCAATATATCAAAATTACAAATTTACACACTAAGTAAAAATTCTAAGGTTTGAAATAGTTTGACACAATTTGAAAGTAAAAAATCAAGTCAAGTATGATAGCTAGAAAGTAGTAATTTGTCCTAGTCGAACAAGTTGCTAGCACTAATATTTGGTAGATTTCCTAAAATTTAAATACATGAGCATAGTAAGTTTTACTGTAATAATATTTTTTTTTTTACTTTTATGATGATAAAACTTACCATCGTCATTATCATCGCAACCCACTGCTGAACAAATGCATCTATCAAGGCATGATCCTAAATCATCAGCATCCGTTGACTAGATACGACTTTCCAGGTCGTCAATTGTCCATATCCTAGCTCCATAAGATCATCACTGGCAATACATACTGGTTGTATATTTTAATAATTTACTGGGAGAGAAGATGATGTGTTATTTATATTGAAGTCGGTTGTACAAAATTTTTAATTTTACCACTTTTCAAACACTGCCTAGCAGTTATTTAATCTCTTGATCGAAGTTTGAGTAACGAAAACGTCTTTCATCTCTTAATATTTAAGATATTTAATTTGGGAGAGTAATTTTATTTACTACTTAACAAATCCGATGTTATATTGATACGTATTCCCCATAAAATAAAATACAAATAAATATCTTACTATTAACCTCAAAATATATGCAAAAAATTATATTTAAATAACATATTTCTTTTAATAATGTATAAATATATTTTATAAATATTAATATTATGATAAAGTCCCACGATTTTGATGTGTTTTTATGAAATTTTAATTAAAAATAATAAAATATTTTAATAAAACTTCTTGTTTTATTTTTACCACGGAATAATTATTTACACACCTATTAAAAGTATTTATGAATAACAGGGCACATCCATAGGATATAATAAGCAGGTATTCGTTTTTCAAAGTAGTCATTACATACACACACACACACACACACATTTTCAGCATGTTTAATTTCGCATATCTAAAAGTTAGGAAATTATTTTCTTAATTCCATTGGAAGAAAAAGCTTATTTAGTTTTATCGAATTTTACATGGCTATGAATGAAATATCACTAAGTAATATAAATGTGGGAAAAAGTCTTATAAGTAATGCGTGAACACACTGGATATCAGAAAGATACGCGATACTAGTTTAGTGCTTCGCATTCGGCGCTTTTTTATCGAGACATTGTGCAGTCCTGTTTTAATATATATGTTGTATAGTATTCATTTATTTATTCATTAATTCATAACATGCTATGAAAAGTTCACTATTGAACCTCCATAGATTGCTTTATAGTGTAAGGTGGTTATTTGCAACCTCTGTTTATTATTATTTTTAATTGTTATGAGAAAAATGCTACTTCCATTTCTTTTTTATTTTACGCTGACACCTAGTACGACACTCACATAATGATAACATAGGGTAGTGGAGTCTCTTACGGTGTCATTACACGCGTTTTTGGTATACGTACATGAAAATGTAGTGAAATTTTTGAAATTACAACGGATCAATCGCCAGTACACATTACACACGTCTGTTCCAACTTAAAAGGATTTCTAATCGACACTCTTGGCAGCCGAATTGTTGGAAATTACTTGGAAAGTATAAATTTCTTGGAAATTTATACTTTCCAAGAAATTTATGGAATTTATGAATGGAAAGTATGAATTAGTTTTGCCGTGTGGTGGTGACGGCGTAAGAGAATCGACCACCTAATTTCGTCCCATGGGTGTCGTAAAAGACGACCCTGCGAAATGACAGAAAAATCTTATAGTTTTCAATAGATAGATGGCGGTATTACCATCTCATTTCGCTAGACGTAATATACCCAGACCGACGACGAGCGGCAGCGTCTAAAGTGCGAGACGTCTGTTACTGCGATCGTCATTCCGCCTGCAAAGAGTGACGATCAAGGCAAATCTTGCAACGTAAGAGACCCACATTCAACAGACTTTTACGACACCATGAAAAAGAAGTAGGAAAATTGGCTGGTTACTCCAACCATTATGCGAAAAGCAAGTGTGATTTTCTATCTTTCTGCGAGTTAAATATCATGTCAATTCAGGGTGAAATTGACAGCACCGCTGTACCTATTAGTAATCAAAATGCTCTGTTGTTTATGTTCAGTTATTGCATTATAAAATAAAAACAAAGTATTCTTTTCGAACCGCATGCAATATATCAACGATAATATTAATGTTTGCAGGACGCAAGGAAGAGTTCAAAGCGGCGGCGCTCTCTTGCAAACATGCCGGCGACAAGGCCCTAGCGCTTGAATACTTGAAAGTGGTGAAACAGTTTGATGTGGTAGTGGAGGCTTACAAATCCGGTCATGAGATGGATCTGAGCGAATTGCCTACGCCGGAGGCTATCGCTGCCGCCTTTAAGTCTCCGCAAAAAGACGAGGAAGATATTCAAAAGTCAACAGGTACGGTTTTTAAATAACAGGCAACGGAAAAAACGAGTTTGCGTTTTGAGTTTAGTTAAATATTGACTTTATCTGTGTAGAATGTAGGTATACGTAATTACGTAAAGCCATTCAACGTTTTTTCTTAAATAATATTACAATCTATTGTCTCACGAGATGACCTTGTGATACAGTCTTAGATGATAAATCAATAAAATAAGAGTTTGGTAAATGTCTATTTACTCACCTTCTAAAGACACCCACATTCTATTCGATCGAAAAAACCGATGCTGCCAAATTATTCACAACGAATAAAACGCTTCGTCCGCCAAAGCAAAATTTTAAATCATTTGTGGATCGGTTCTCAACTCGCCAAATTGAGACCTTCATGAAGGAAGAACTTTGGCCGAATGGTGTCGTTAGGTTTGCTAGATCGAAAGACTAAAATATCTGGACAAATTTTAAAAATGTCGTTATTTTGGGGCTGTTATCGGGAGAAATAAATATGAAAAAAAATATTAAATTAAGATACCACAAAAAGTACTTTAAACAAAACTAATAAAGTACATTAAAATTTTAAGTTGCCACATGTATTTGCCATTGGACTTTACTTTAGTCCACCAATTTGGACCCTTTAGTAGTATTCAGAAAAGATTTAAAATTCGAACAATTTACTTCAAAGTTCAGTCTAATTACTAACTCAGCTTTTATTAAATCAAAGGTCATACGTTAACTTTCCGAGAAGCTATTTTTCTGTAAATTTTGGGTTTTGTCGAGAGTCATTTAAAATGTCGGGAGAAACCAGACGAATCCCGACCATCTGGCAACCCTTGGTGTCGTGTACCGACGATCACACAGCGAAACACGCCGACAGACCGTGTACAATTATAGTTAATAGTGAGTAGTGATAGATTTATTAATAAATAACTATGTATCATTTTATAAGATATAATTGTATTTAATTATGTATATTATACAATACAGACCTTTGTTGCCTTTAGTAAATAAATGAAATAAATATTGAGAGGATTATTTAAGAGGCGTATTCCAAAAAAACGCGAAATTACAAGGTTTCCTCGTTGAAATTTTATGTTTAACGTTCGTTGCTTGAAATAACAATTACTTGGTAAAAATAGTTCGTTTTCTCTCCCCAAATAAGCTCGGAACGGATTTTAGATAACTTATTTATTTAATCAGTAATAATCATTCTCCCGATGCATGTTTAGGCAAAAACTCTCGAAGACATGATTTGGGAGCTCTAATTTATAGATTCTATTGAATATCGACCATCAAAAAAAATATTTTTATCTCCCAAATATCCTACACTTTAATAATAGTTGAATCCATTTTCGTTATATGCTTTTCACGCTGGGAAAAAAAATCGACATAATTCAAAAAACGACCAAAAAATCTTCGATACAAGCCTCTATATTTCCGAAGTTCTACATCATTTAGAAATAAAATTTATACCAGAGTAATCATCAACATTTGCTTAAACTATGCTATTATTTTTTCTTTTTAAATCGCTACTATTATATTTTAATTAATTAAATAAAAGTACTATATATTTCACCGTGCCGACCATCTGCGATCATTAACGCGCGAGCGCTTGCCGTGGGTGGACCTGCGTCAGTTGATTTCGGGCGCTGCATCGTTCCAATACTACCGTAGTGTGCGTCGATTGCCTGCATACTAGAGCATCGTAAACTACGACCGCAATTTTTGATCGATCGGTTTAAAACTATTTTATATAGTTATAATTTAGATCACGTCTCTTCCATTAAACATGGTAGGGACGAGTCTGCAGCATTGGCACAATTGAGCAAACAAAAAAATATTATTATAGAAAAATATGGTCTATTCATTGACCTAGATCATTGTTATTTAAGTGCTTCACCTAATGGTTTATACAACAACGGTCTTATTGAAGTTAAATGTCCTATTTCAGCTTTCGGAATAGATTTTGACACGGTCTTTCGACAAAAAAAAAGTTAAAGGTTATAAATTCAGTGATTCGAGTGTAACATTAAATCAAAGTACTGACTGGTTTTACCAAATCCAAGGCCAGCTTCATTTAGCAAATGAAAATGTCTGAATACTTGCCATAATATGTATTGGCCGAGATTAATGCAGTAAAAGTACTAAAAATTTACAAATACGACCAATTTTAGATTTTTAATATGTTACCCAAGTTACAAGCTTTTTATGAAAAGTGTGTACTGCCTCAAATTATCGAATCGAGAAAAGTTCGGTCAATGCCGTCGCAGAAAATATTTTTCTTATAAAAAATGTAGTAATTGACTGTAAGTACCGATTAAAAAAATATTAGTTACATTTGGTTGTTATATTTATTAAAACAGGTTGCAACCGTTTATTTATTTATACCACTATTCTACCGGTAGTAGACATAATCGATTATTAACATTCGATTACAGCGTAACAATTAAAATATTTATGTGTACTTATTTTGACACTAAATTTCATAAATAATGAATAATATATGAAAATTGTATATAATAATAAATAATAAATTATATAATAATAAATTATTAAGATAACATTAAAATGACACACCAAAAAAATATTCCATCCACTGAAGTCCATCCTAAGAAAACTTTGTATTATGGAAGATCAAGATCGTTTAATCGCCATACTCACAGTATTATAGTGCGAGCGAGTGAATAGATATGAAAGTATCGGTCGCGTAGCTTGCCGCCCGCTCGGTGCGTAAAATACCTAAATTTGCGAAACGCCGAAATGTAAGAGGGCTCTTAATAATTAGTTAGTTGCGCTGCTTTAGATCGTGTTGGCTGACTTACTTGGCCTAGAAATATCTTAAGCGTTGTTCGGGATGGAGCACAGTCTAGCATGAACTGATTTCAAATACCTACCAACTATTGCAGTATTCATGTCTTGCCCGTATCGGACGTGGCTCGCCTGGGCTCTATTTGCACATATCACCTATTTAAATGGTACCTAGGAACAAAACTATGGTTAGGGATTTAGGGTTAAGGTTAAATTTAAGTATTGTGTCTATACTTCCTCCTACCAAAGCTATTTGATTATTATAGATTATAATATTTTTTTTTACACAGAAGAAGCTGCTCCTCCCGAACCAATACCTGAATCTACGGGCTTAATAACAGCATCTACTATAGGTGAAGCTTTGAAGCAAAGACTCGCTGCATTTAAGGTAATCTTTTCAGATCAGTAATAAAATATTTGTGATTTTGAAGTTTTCACATTTTTCTTTCCTGTTCTTGCTCATCACCACGTAAATGCCTATTGTTTGTGATACAGAAGAGATTTTTTCGTTAATTTGAATAATTAATGAATAAATATCATAAAATCATTTTTGATTTCAATATTTAATTTTTTCAATCGCATCGGCATCAGTATCGATATCGCCAATTACTGACAACAACTAGTTGTCGTTGCCTAGTGGTCGAAATTTGAGCATGATTCATTATATTTTTAAGTTTGTATATTATATATAAAACAAACTGTATTTAACTTTTTACTCTCAGTATAATATATAATATGTTTTATCTATCTATGCTTTCAATTGCAAATTAATATATAATACAATAATATTTTATGTACAAAATATAAAGATAACGCTTTTATTCCTTGACACTCCACAGACTGTTAAAAAGTAACATTAGAAATCATACAAAATTCACTGCTCAATCAGTCAATCTGTCAGTATTGATTTTGTTAGCAACATTTTAAAATTCTTTAGCGATAATTTCTACTCTGTGTGACTGTTTGACCATTTATAATTATTTGTTCGATAATTGGCATTGGTAGTATGAATATAAACAATGGATGTTTTCTTTAATTTAATGTATTTGTAACATAATATATTGTTTGTAAAATTTAGCTTTCTATACTCTTCTATATAAACTAACAGTGCCCAGTTCACACTCCTCCGTGCGCGCAATAAACTTTTATAGTACACGGTGACATAAAAACACGTTTAGGTCACGCTTATGCAGGACTTCATTTAAGTCCAGTCGCGGTGCAGGAAGAATTCCGTACAATGACCTCTTTGTCTACTGACAGTGGTCACAAACATTTTTCTATTAAGTGCGGTTTTTATGAAATATTTGAAGGAGAAAAAAATACATTTAATAACTTATTAAATAAATTATTGTTATTATATAAATTATTTATTTTGATTTTAGTATAAAAACAGTTATAAAAATCGAGTTACAATTACTAATTTGACAGAAATAAAAAAATGAAAATTCAAAAATCTAAATCCGATTTCTCTGTATCGGAGTTACTGCTTTCCGACGTTGTCTCGCCTGTCACATTTATTACAAAAGTGTCTACATTTATCATCCAGTCTATCTAATATTGATTCCCCTTTTTTTACGTAACTGATGCAATTTTGCCATTTTTCTGCTGAAATGTTGCCTAAAGCCTCTTGAAGCAGCTTTTTAACATCTGCCATCTTAAATACTGTATTTTCTGGGCCACATATCCCTTAACGTCTGCCCGCACTAGTTCGATGGGATTCAATTCGCAGGGGCATGGAGGTAATCTCAATACCTCCACAGCAACTGCTTTTGCCATTTCATTGACCACGTACGATTGGTACTGAGTTTTGACATCTTTCACCTTTTCCAAGAGCTGGACTTTTGTTTCTTTTGCCTCAAAAGAAATTTGCTTTGATGAAAACCATTCTTGTATGTCAGGTTTTTTCCAAATAGTAATTGGTATTTTCTCCTGCCCTTTTGAGTGGTAGCTGGCATTGTTAATGACAACCACTGTGTTTCGCTCAAGTTTCGGTAACATTGCTTGAAACCAATTTTCAAACTTGACTGCATTCATCGATTCGTGATAATCGCCTGTACCTTTGCATTCAAATACCAATTCGGATTCTGGCACAAATAATTTTTCACCTCTTATATGTAAAATAATTAGCCGGTTGCCTTTGGAAGTACGATTCTTGGCACCCATCGAAAAACCCTCCAGAATGCTTGTTTTCATGACTGTAGTGTCTTCTTACACTTTCCCTACAGTGTGCTCTGAAAAGTAAATGAATAAATTTATCATAAGTTGTCGTGAAGCGACAATAAAAAAAAAGAACCTAACCTAAGAACAACAAAACAACAAAAGAAAATAATATATTTAAATTTTTAAAAAGGTATTTACAATTTTATATAAAAAAATGAAATATGATGATGGTGATGGATGACGTGAAATTACAATTAGATAAAAAATAAAGATAGGAGAATATTGTAGTGGAGCCTAAAGGTCGAAGTGACACACGCTGCGCTTGGGGTAGGAGTAGGCACACGCTGAGCTTGTAGTTTCTTGGCGGTGATGGCACGCAGCGCCTGGTCTGGGCACACGCAGCGTCCGGAGCCGGCACACGTAGCGCCTGGAGTAAGTGCTCTCAGCGCCTGGAGCAAGCAGTCGCAGCGCCCAAAGGTAGCGCGGGCACTAGCAGGTGGAGGCGCAGGCGACGACTCCAGATGAAAGTAAAGGCTTGTAGGATCCCGGAGTAGTGCGGCCCCGCGCTTGAAGTAGGCTAGGCCGACGACTTCAGGTGTAGATAGTGGCTTGCAGGATCCCGGAGCAGTGCGGCCCCGCGCTTGGAGTAGACTACGCCGATGACTTCAGGTGTAGATGGAGGCTTGCAGGATAAGGCCTTTAGTAGATGCTTCTCGTTTGAAAACTGAAGCGAGACTCCCCGTATTCACCGATGGTTCGGCTTTTATACCTTTTTAGAGAGAACGGAAAATTATTTAAATTAAAAGGAATTTTTTTGTAAATGACCCAAAGCAAAAGAGTATTTATGTGGAAATATCGAGATAAAACATCAGACCGGTAACGAATTTGAATAAAAATTGCCATGACAACCAAATAAATAACAACTGTCAAATATATAAATTTTTGGTTTTAGGCTTGTTATTAAGAATTGGCAAGTTTTATGTAAGAAATGAGATATTATTTATATAGGAAAAAAAAATAGCGCAACAGCGCGCACGAAACCCGAAATTGCAGAGTTAAGGAGAACTAAATAAAAGATCGAAAAAGGTAAGACTCCATTGACAGCGATTTAGAAAGTGCTGATAGCGTGAAAATACGAAGTAAAAAATGATTTGTTATTGTGTAAAAACGTTACAGGATCCTATGGAAATAAAGGTGATGCAAAATATAAATGCAGAAAATCAAAAACAGAATGGAAAAACAGTGTAAAATGATATGTAAGTAGCATAACACTACAAAGTTTAAACATTTAATCACTTGATATTGCGAACATATTAGGGATTACAATCGCTTCTGTCGATCCTGTGTCCTTCCTCTTGTTACAAAATATGTATATTGAATTTTATTAAGATCAACGCAGCCGTTTAGGCGTGAAAAGCTGACAGACAGACAGACACTCCGTCTGTCTGTCACCTTTTCTTTCTAATTTCACATTTATAATATTAATATGGATTTAAGTCAGTCAGTAAATAATAAAAATAAGTCTTACCCGCATTCACCCAAGTTCCATCTATATTGGTCGTTGTTGCGGTCGACAAGTTTTCATATTTTTCAAATATTTGATACGTCACAATGTTATGTCATCTCTGTCTATTAACCCGTTATTTCTCCTTAGTTTGACAAACTTAATCTTGAAATGTTTCAGTAATTTTTTTCAACTATTTTAAGCCCATGTTTGGTAAGGATTCGAGTGCATTTATGACATGTAGCACCTTTTTTGCTGTAGGTAACTCTCCTTTTAAATAAAATCTGTGCACTATTCGTCTAATGCAAGATTTTTCGAACCCATCATTCATTTCAATTAATGAGAGTCGTTTTTTCGGTGATGCAGCTTCGAAATACCCAAGATTTCGGCTGTTTTGTTCTTCATTTCTTTTTTTTTGAAGGATAAATATCCTATTTAGCAGGCCAGGATTCTTTAACGTATTTAAACACGTTAATAATCATTACCTTCTCAGATACACTAAAGTGTGACATTTTTCTTTTATTCCGCTGAGAAACAAACTCCTTGAATGGGCGCGAGGTAGATGGGGCTGGTTCCATTTTAGAACAGTGAAGAATACTTCACAAATTAACAAAACCACTTAACAATTTAAACAAGATAACAAAAACTAACAAACAACAATATACTAAGAACAGATAACTGAGATAACTAGCTGTGTCAGAAAACTGAGCGATCACTAACGTATCCCAAGATGGAATGACGTTCGTTGATTATTTAAAAATTATTAATTATGTCAAGCAAGCCAAGGATTTTTGGTCGTGACTCAAAGCCAAGCAAAAACCACATCATGCAAACAAGAACAAACCTTACAGTGTCAGGTAAAAGGTTTACAATCCCTGACGACGGCGGTCATTGCATCTGTGCGAGCGAGACGCATTATATTTACGCGGGAGTGACAGAGATAAGTAATAACAGGTTAAAGTACGAAATTCTTCCTGTTTCGCGTCCGGACTGTAGCCGTTTATTGTACGTTATGTGTTACTTAAGTCACGCATAAAATTTATAATATTTTATAATTTTTAAAAAATTTAAACATTTTTATTGAAACAATAATAAATACAGAACAATAAAACTTTAATTAGTTTCATCTACTGGTATTAGAATACTTTATATTACAAACAAATCTTAAATCATTTGATCAAGAAATATAAAAAAGTACTTAAAATAAAACTTTAGCTTGAACTGTATTTTTAATCATTTACATATAAGCCAATATCTGGATCATACAAAACTTCTGTAAATCGAGTCTCGTTGTACCTTTGGTCCCGTTTAATTAAATCTTTAGATTGATTTTGTAATTATTGTACGGAAACTTTTCGATTCTCTGTATTTACTAACAAAAATTTTTCATTCGGACATGATGTTGATATTTTAGATCTAGAATTCTTAGAAAGAACATTTTTGTTTAATTTTAAGTAATGTTTTTCTTGAATTTGAGAAAAATAACATTTTTGTCTTTATAATCATTTATTATTCTACAATTTTTCAATTAAAAAGTGGTTTTAAGTCACTTGTACTACAAAATATGTACGATACACGGAATTTAAGTAACCGATTATTAAAATGTGTAAAGTTAGTGCGCACTCGCTTCGCTCGTGCGCCAACTTCACACGGTGTTGTGACCGGCTACTTAAGTCTCTCTAAGTTGTATCGTAATGTACTAAAAAAGGTGTACAAAGTTTTCCCTTTACTTATGAATGTATATATTATATGTATAAGTGTATATATGTATAAAGCCACATAATTATATTATGTAATGTGTTTTAAATAATATGTGTAAATAAACTAGTTTTTTCTGTTGCGGCTTTACCCATAGCTCTCACCAAGTGTAGTGCATTGTCTGCCAGCTAACCTTTCCTAGTGAGCAAAGGTTAGTTGGCAGAGGATGCCTTTTCGGCATTAAGTTCAGCTTTGTATCAAATTGTTTTGAGTACAATAAAGTATGTTCTATCTATCTACGAGTATTTATCCGTTAATATATGAGGTGACTTATGAAGATTTTTGACTTATAGTAGTTTGATGTAAAAAAATATTTAATACCTTTATTGTAAAATAAAAGTGGAAAAAAACACTTATTTTTTCATCACAATTAGTTTGGATGTAAATGAGGCGAGAGAGGTGTGTCTCGGGATCGTGTCGAATGAAAGTCCATAATTCCTACCTACCCCTCTGAATGACGAGCGTAAGTGTTCATGTTTTATTAGTTTGGTATCGTTACAGGAACAAGAAGCAAAGGCTAAGGAGCAAGGCAACTCGTCAAAAGCGCGTCGCATGGGCCGCATCGTGAAGCAATACGAACAGGCGGTGAAACTGCACGCGGCTGGGAAGCCTCTGCAGCTGGATGAGCTCCCCACTCCAGCGGGACATGCCCCGTTCCCTACGGACCAGGTACCTGCAGATACTCCATTAGCACTACTGTCTCAAAGGTTAATAAATCGATCTGGCTGAAACTTGATATGTATTTTTTTATAGGATAAGGGTAACAGAAGAGCACACAGTCCACCTGATGGTAAATGGTTGCTGCGGTCCATAGACATCTACATCTATCCTCGATTTTGAATCAAAATGCAGATGTGTTGTCACCCGTGAGGACTAAGATGGAATGCCTTGTTTCCAGTAAAAGGGATCTCCTGTTCTCTACACTCACGATACGAAACACAGCAGCGTTAAGCTGCTATTTTACGCTGGTATTCTGTGAGAACGTGGTTCTTCCCCGGTCGAGTCGAACCATTTCTGCTACGATTATACTACTAATATAGCTGCAGCAGGGCTCTACCACGTAGTTGTATTAAGTCAGCAAGTAGTGACAGTAAAAAAAATCCCGCCTCCCTTCTGGAACCCCTCCATTCCGTGAACCTTTTGACCCGCCCTTGTATCTGCCGGCGGACAATGAAAACACATTTACTTAGTTCTCACCCGAACTCTTAAGTAAACGTTATTCGTTGTTATACGGGTTGAATCTCGAAACATAAATCTTATCGGTCGTGTCGGTTTATCGTCCTATCGGGCACTATAGTTCTGTTCTGCGCAGAAGGTTAATCCCCGTGGAGTTTGGCCGCAGTAACTAAAATTGGGTCTGAAGGTCTTATAAATATTATTATGATTTAATTCGTTTCAGAGCAGTGGTCCGGCAGCCCCCTCCCCACCGCGACCAGCTCCCGCCACACCGGGCGGGGCGGCCGCGCGCCCAGCTGCCCCCTCCCCCGCCCCCGCCCCCGCCCCCGCCCCCGCCCCCTCCCCCGGCGCCCCCACCGCGTCGCCCTCGCGCTACTCGAAGCAGCTGACGCTGCTGCAGCTGCGACAGAAGCAGTTCAAGGACGCCGCTCTTAACGCCAAGAAGGCCGGTATGAATAATCTTCGCCTTAAGTGCTAAATGTGAAATATGATTAGACAAGTTTTTGTGGGATCTGAAACTAATTATCTTTTTACGATGTTCTTTTTATGAAGATTTTGGAATAACGCATTAGCTCTGATTTTATTGTATTTTATTCACTATACAAAAACTAGCCAAATTTAATAATAAAGTTCAAAATATAAATACTGATATACACTTTTTGCAGTTTTTAAAAATACGCAAAGGTTTCTACATTTATATATACGCATATGAAAATTTCTGGTCTGGTCCTCTGGTCAAACCATGTGAACATATTCATTCTTTTCCGTCTTCGGTCTCGTTCTATTTTAAGGAATATTTTTACGGTGCCTGGCAGTTTTTTCCACCACCGAAATAATTCGGCTTTTTTGGATTATTATTAAAAAAAATATTTCACACGCTATTAAATTTTCAGCGTGGGTCAAATATATTTTCTATACACAGTCTGACTGCGTGACCTATGGTGTTGTTAGGATTTCTAATTTATAAAAAATAAATAAATTAAACGCTATAAAATCCGTAAAAGTAGTTTTATACAATGTGTAGTGTTCGCGTAAATATAAGATCTCATTATTTAATACGTTTTTTTTTATAGGATAGGGTAACAAACGAGCACACAGTCCACCTGATAGTAAGTGGTTGGTGTGGCCCATAGTATTACGAATTTATTACGAATCAAAATGCAGATGCGTTGTCACCCGTGAGGGCTAAGATGGAATGCCTCGTTTCCAGTAAAAAGGGTCTCCGGTTCTCTACACTCACCATACGAAACACAGCAGCGTTAAGCTGCTATTTTACGCTGGTATTCTGTGAGAGCGTGGTCCTTCCCCGGTCGAGCCGACCCATTCGTGCTACAACCATAATATAGCTGCAGCATGACTATACCACGTATACGTCAACGGCGACAGATGTTATATATATATATATATATATATATATATATATATATATATATATATATACAACGGGATATAATATATAATTAAACTAATATTTACTTATTTACTTATCAAATTTAATTGAACACGAGCTTTTTGTTTTAAACGTAGCTCCGTACGAACGTAATCCGCAATCCTAGTGATTCCCTCTAAACATCCAGAAGCGAAACAATAATAATTATTTGATTATTTTTTTTATTATTTCATACAGGCACTTGTTCCGTGCGGGATCCGAACTCGCGGACCAAGCGGCCACTGACCACGCACTGGCACTACCTAACCATCAAATTGTTATTTAAATTAGTAGAATAACATCTAAAATATCTTAACAAGTAGATAGTGAAAAATAAAATTAAAAGTTCCAGTCGCTGCTTACCTGTTTTTATTCTGTGTGAACTATGAAATAAATAAGAAAACCTATTTTTACGAACATAGATATAATTATCTACTTGAATTCATTCATTTCACCTGAAAGGTCTTTAGTAAACCACTTTCCACCGATTTAAAACAAAACAAGAAATTATTTGTATTTCTCAATCACTAGCACTAATGATAAAAAAGTTGCCAATGACATCATTAGAATTTTTTAGGATAAAAAGCCCAGTCTTGGTTAATTTGTAATAAAAGTGTAATGTTCCAAGGAATGGAATCCAAGCGAATATCGACTTCCCAACTAATTTAATTAATTGTTTTTTTAATTTTCAGGCAACATCGATCTAGCCAAAGAATATTTACGCGCCGCAAAAGGCTTCGATTCCGTCATAGAGGCGGCTCGTGGGGGGCTCCTGGTAGATCTCAAATCGCTGCCGTTGCCGCCACAGGACAAGAAGAAAATTGAACAAACGTGAGTAAAACGGAGTAACTGTCGTAGTCCACGGTATTGAGGTGAAATGATAAATGATTAATTTTTAGACAAAAAAAACATTTAAGAAAAAGCAAAAGCTGACTTCGAAGAACTAGAAGAATAAAATAATTTCACATTCGGTGCCTGTAAATGTATATTATTCGCGCAGAAAAAGAATGGGCTTATAAATGACATATAAAATGTTATGAGGCAAACTTGTAGATCAGTAATTATGAAACATTTTCAGTTTCGACGTCGTGTCCAAGGAGGAGTGCGAGCCGGCCGACAGCCTCCCTGACATTAAGCCGGAGCTAGGCGGCGACGTGCTGGAGCGGCTGCAGCAGCAGCTGACCGCGCAGCTGAAGCTATGCCTGGCCAACCGCGACCACTGCAAGGCCATGGGCCACGTCGCCGACACCAACCGCTTTGAGAACCTCGCCACCAGCGTCAAGCAGGACCTCGATGTCGTCATGGTGGCTAAGAGGTATGCTATCAAAGGTTACTCCTGGTATTTCAGTTATTATTCGGACAGTTGTTTAGCGTTGGAGCGTGATGATAAGTCGCGCTCCAGACTTAGCACAATATTAAGTCTTAAATCATTTGTTTAATAAAAAAAAAACGTTCATAAAAAAAACTCCTTCAGATCCATGACACTAAAGTAATCCCAACTGTACTGTCCCAACAGTGACTAAGGGTGACAAATGAATACACATTCCACCTGGTAGAATATAGTATAATATATAGAAAGATCTGATAAGTTCTGATAGATGGTATGGCACCCTTATATCATTATCATCATTACAGCTCCTCACAAATATACTGCTGAATGAAGGCCTCCCCAAGAAACAAAATCTTTTGTGGCATCTCGTATGTTTCAGATGTGAAATACCCGAATATCCCGACGTATCTGAAATACATCGGTGACTAAGAACAGCATTAAACATGTCAATGACCCATTTCCTTCTGTGGACTACCCATGCAGGAAACAGCGTGATAAAAAAATATTCTTCCCAGGTTTAGCTGATTCATGTAGAACATAATCCAACTTACATTTTTGTTAGGCTATGTTGGCTAATAAAGTTTTATGATAATTTTCAGCTTAGGTCAAAATCCACCGAAGTTCCACTACGAAAACCGTGAGTTCTCAGTAATGCAATGCAATACGGACCTTAATGAGAACGATCTAGAGTTGACAATTGTGCGCGGCATCGCCTACAATGTTCCTAACCCTAAAGACGTCGACACGTATGTGAGATTCGAGTTCGCTTATCCACAGGTATGATATTATTTTATTTGGAATACAATATTTTGTTTGATAAAAACTAAAAATTGTTACACATACTATTTCAGTGCACATGCATCTTCTCAGTTTTGAGAGGATTTGGAGCAGACAAAACTGCCGGATTGCCTCAATGTGTTTTGGCGGTTTTCACATATCCACCCTAACTTCTATAAAAGAATCAGCCTACTGATCCATCGGGCTATGTCAGTCATGATCACTTTTCGTAAACTTCGGTATGTTTGAGATGACTTTCGGAACCGAGATTTGGTTTTTCACTGTTGGCCGCATGAGAACGCTTAAGGTCGCTTAGCGAGCTATGACGAGTGCTATGCTGGGAGTTTCTCTGCGTCATAGGCTTTGTAATGAAGATATCCGCAGTAGAACCATAGAAATCAAATAGTTCAATGTATCGGCCATATTTTTTTTTTATAGGATAGGGGTGACAAGCGAACACACAGTCCACCCGATGGAAAGTTGTTGCTATGGCCCATAGACATCCACATTTATCCACGTTTGCGGATCAAAATGCATGCAGCCGTGTGGAATAAGGTGCAATGCCTCTTTTCCAGTAAAAAGGGTCTCCAGTTCTCTACATTCACCATACGAAACACAGCAGTATTAAGCTGCTATTTTACGCTGGTATTCTATGAGAGCATGGTCCCTTCCCCGGTCGAGCCGACCCATTAATGCTACAACTTTACAATTATTATAGCTGCAACATGGCTCTGCCACGTTAAAATATAAATATAGCTCGAAGAATCGACAACCTATGGTGATGAAATGTTCTCGAGTGGCGGCCTCGTACCGGTAAGCAGAGTGTAGGGCGACCCCCCTCTAGATGTAGTGACGTCCTAGTAAGAGGTACAGGAAGTCGTCGGATACGGGTGGGTCCCCGTGCTTCATTTGTAACATTCCTTGGAGTACGCCTATGCTCAACTGTGTGCGATGTGGGGAGCAAGGCGAGTAAATTAAACACACTGGTGCAGTTTCTCTCGTTTATTGAATTGAAACTTATATATAGTAATTGTAACGTAGGTACATACGTAGGTTTCATGTTACTTGTTTCCAGTTAGAGGCAAGTGAATGGTATTTTATTCTATAAATATAATATTATGATATTATTGAATTAATTTGATGTTACTTCTACTTTCCATGAAGACATGTGGACTCCTTATATGGAGGGGTATCCTTTAATGTTTTAGTTACATTGTTTCGTCATAATACCTACACTTACAGTGGATTTATGACAGGCTGTTATGATGATGATGATGAACTATGGAAAGGGCTTTGTCCAGGGTTTTTCTTCGTGATCCACACAGGGATATCGGCTGCAGAACTAGAGGTTATAAATAAAGTTTATAAATATGTTGTTCCAGGAAGCGCCAGTGATCGACCGCACGAGCACAGTGAAGGACACTAACAGTCCGCAGTACGATGCCGTGTTCACGCTCCCCATACAGCGGTCTGCCCGGCCTTGCCTTCGGTTCTTCAAGAGACACGGGATCAAGTTCGAAGTCTATTCGAAAGGGTGAGCTTAACCATAATTTGAAAAGGTTGGTCATTACTGTATATTTCTTGGATCGAGATTTTTGGCCAATGCTAAACGTAGGCTTCCTCCATGGATTGCCTCATAGATAGGATATTTTCAATAGTTACCAAACTTGGCAAGTGGGTTTATAACTGCAGTTTTTAATTATTTTTAGTTGTTATCAGAAAGATACTGCTAATGATGTCGATGCATCTCCTGTTTCATTTTCCCCAATTAATTTCAAATGTATTTTTGCAAATTTAGAATTTATTACGTGGTATAGCCATGCTGCAGCTATATTAGTAGTATAGTTGTAGCACGAATGGGTCGGCTCGACCGGGGAAGGACCACGCTCTCACAGAATACCAGCGTCAAATAGCAGCTTAATGCTGCTGTGTTTCGTATGGTGAGTGTAGAGAACCGGAGACCCCTTTTACTGGAAAAGAGGCATTCTATCTTAGTCCTCACGGGTGACAACGCATCTGCATTTTGATTCGCAAACGAGGATAGATGTAGATATCTATGGCCACAGCAACCACTTACCATCAGGTGGACTGTGTGCTCGTTTGTCACCCTTATCCTATAAAAGAAATTCATTTTACAAATTGAAATAAATTAACAGGGTTCCTTTTTGCCTAGGAATCCGTTTATGCACTACATTTCTATTTTATGTCTGAAGGTATGGACAGCCGACATAATGCTCTCCATGGACGAACTGAATTGGCTTGCTAATAGTAAAGGGTCCCCTGCTATAATGAACAATTTTTTTTTGTAAATAGGATAGTTATACGTGTAATGTAAATATAATTATTATGGAACAAATATTGCATGTTATATTGATTTTTCCGCTTGTGTTGTTTTACCATTGATTATGTCATCATATTCATTGTCATCCCACGGGGTTTTGTATTTAATCATACTGTGAGTCACTTTACGCTATATCTAGTTTAGCAAAAATGATACAAGTTGCAACTTAGTTGAAATTCAAATATAATTACCAAAATAATCATAGTCAGTTCGTTATTATTATATTATGGTAACAACAATACTATAGTACTGCTCGTATTCATCATCATCATCACAGCCCTTCACAAACCCACTGCTGAACATGGCCTCAAGAAGGAATGCCACAAAGCACGGTCCCGAGCCACCTGCATCCATCGACTTCCTGCATGCCTTACCAGGTCGTCACTCCATCTATCATCACCCTACACTTATCCGCCAGTACGAGGCCGCCACTCGAGAACCTTTTTTCCCCCATCAGTTGTCGATTCTTCGAGCTATATGGCCGGCCCACTGCCATTTCAGCTTATTAATCCGTTGGGCTATGTCGATTACTCTAGTTCTACTGCGGAAATGATTATTTCTAAGTTTATCACACACCCCGAGCATATAGCCCTCTCCATAGCTCACTACAGTCTAGTCAACAAGTGCAAAAACGTTTTAATTCTTGTTCCTGCTCTTAAAAATATGTGCGATAATTAGACTACTAACATTACAACTCCAGTGAATCTACTCACGTCTTGTAAATCGATAATAGATAAAAATACCGTATAAAATACTGACCACCTAGTTGTACTTCATTTCATTTTTGTTCCAGACAATTGTTAAAAATAGCAAAATATATAACGAGGGTAGACTTTGTAAAATTCCAAGTTTAGCAAGAGCTCGATAATTAGCATTTATATTAGCGTGTGAACACTTGTCCTTATTTAATCTTTTTTCAGAACAATTTATATACCATAAGATCGGAGATTGATCATAGTACGTTGAAGTTGTATACATTCTTCTAATCTAATTCGATACATTTTTAGCATGCTTATTTTCTAATTGTACAATTTATTACGTAATAGTAATGTATCCTTTTTACAATAGTTGTGTGTGAGGAAGGTGTATTATTTGCACGTGATCGTATATGAAATAATTTCATCTCATTGTACCCAATATGCGTTCATGATAAGAATAGTAATGTTGAACTGCTATTTTCTTTCGCATTTAGCACTAACTTTAAGTATGTAGTGTGCAAAGACATTTAAGTAGTAGTAGTAATAGAATAGTAGAGTATAAGTAGTAGTAGTAGTAGTAGGAATATAGTAGCAAAATTGTCGTCTGTAACTTATGTCCTATAGGATATATCTCCGATTTTGTCATTTAGTCTTAGTGACATCGTCAAAAAGTCAAGACGCATTCGTTTCATATATATTTAAAAAATAATTTTTAAAAATATGCCCGCTTGTGCATTAAGATATTGTAAGTCACGATATGGAGTAAAAAATGAACGTGATTTCTGTTTATTATCGTAAATGCAACATATATTTACCGAATAACCTTTAAATTTTATTATTTCTAGTAGATTGTTCTAGAACATTTATTTTTATTGTAATAAGCGCCCTCTGTTATCCAGTAAACGTCACTATTTAGTTACCAATTTTAAAGTTAGTGATTAACGACGTTTATCGATTGGGATTATCAATAAAAAAATATACAGCATGCCGATTTAATCCTTTACAATATTAAAGCCTTAATACAATATAAAGCCTTCGATTCCGTCGAAATTTGGGCGGTGCTGCAGTCCCTTCAGCGGTGCCAAGTTGACTGTCGGTATTTCGAAGTGATGAAGTGCTTGTACAGTAGGGCTATGATGGCTATCCGAGTACAGAACCAGAGTACGAAACCTATCCAATTGCAGAGAGGTGTAAGACAGGGTGATGTTATATCCCCGAAACTCTTCACCGCTGCATTGGAAGACGTTTTCAAGCTACTGAACTGGAAAGGATACGGTATTAATATCCATAGCGAGTACATCACTCACCTTCGATTTGCCGACGATATAGTCCTTATGGTAGAATCGCTGGAGGATCTAAGCTCCATGCTCAATGACCTCAATAGTGTCTCCCAACGGATAGGTCTTAAGGTGAACATGGACAAAACAAAGATCATGTTCAATGTCCATGTCACACCTATGCCGGTAGTTGTTGGGACCACTAATCTCGAAGTCGTTGACGAGTATGTTTACCTTTTTTTTATATGATAAGGGTGACAAACGAGCACACAGTCCACCTGATGGTAAGTGGTTGCTGCGACCCATAGACATCTACATCTATCCTCTATTACAAATCAAAATGTAGATGCGTTGTCACCCGTGAGGACTAAGATGGAATGCCTCATTTCCAGTAAAAGGGGCCTCCGGCCACCTGCACTCACCAAGCGAAACGCAGAGGTAAACCTCTACTTCACGCTGGTTTTCTGTGAGGTTGTGGTACCACCCCGATTCGAGCTGGCCCATCCGTGCGCCAGCAAAAGCTGCCGCGTGGCTCTACCACTGTTAAAAACTTGGGACAAATAGTCCGACTAGGTAAGTCCCAACTTTGACCGAGAGATCAATCGTCAGATTCAACTCGGTTGGGCAGCGTTCGGGAAATTACGGCACATCTTCTCGTCAGGTATACCTCAAAATTTGAAAACGAGACTGCACAACCAGTGCGTGTTGCCAGTGATGACATATGGAACTGAGATGTGGTCCTTCACTGCTGGCCAGATGAGGAAGCTCAAGGTCGCTCAGCGAGCTATGGAGAGGGCTTTGCTCAGAGTTTCTCTGCGTGATAAACTTAGAAATGAGGATATCCGCAGTAGAAGCAGAGTGACCGACATAGCCCAACGGATTAGTAAGCTGAAATGACAATGGGCCAGCCATATAGCTCAAAGAACCGACAACCGATGGGGAAAAAAGGTTCTCGAGTGGCGGCCTCGTACTGGCGGACGAAGTGTAGGGCGTCCCCCCACTAGATAGAGTGACGACCTGGTAAGACATGCAGTCGATAGATGCAGGTGGCTCAGGACCGTGATTTGTGGCACTCCTTGGGGGAGGCCTATGTTCAGCAGTGGACTTGTGAAGGTCTGTAATGATGATGATGATGAATATTTAAGGAGGTAAAACAGTCAACGATACTGTACCCATACCAATAAAAATGGGTAGCATATACCAACTATGCTAAGTACCCTACTTTATGTGAAGCAAGAGTGTGAAATTTTTTTTAGGTATGCTGATTAGATTTTCTGTGTTGCTTATGAGCATGCTGAGGATATTTTTAGAGGATATTTATTGAAAAATCGTGAATCGATGAAACGTGATAAATCGTGAAACGGCTTTTAAGTTCAGTGTAAAATATTTTAGATTTGAAGTGTATTTTTGTAATAGAAACGTATTTAAAAACATAGAGGCGTTCTCTTATTGGATTTAGCGTTTCTCGATGTGTCTTTAACGCCGACTGGTCAATCATATGCTATTATTATAGCAGCTAATGGACCGAGTGACGTCATTCCACCAAGGTGGCAACCAAAGTGACTGCTGTTTGAATTGATTATTAGTTATTGGAAATTAAATATTTTATTTCATGACACTAAAGGGGCGTAAAAAGTTAATATGATTTTTTTCGTGTGATGGAAGTCATGGTGAATAGATTTATACAATAAAACAATCATGTATATTTCCTATTATTATATCGAAAAGCATTCAAACTTAGTAATCTTTAACAACATTATCGATACTTTGATATCGAAACGGTAACATTCCTAAAACGAGGTTATATTTATTAGCGTCACCTACTGGGGAATAGCTAAAATGTTGTCTTGATAAATGCTTAGCGTTGTTTTGTTATTTTTAGCTAGAGGGTGCCACACGCGCATGAGCTCAAAGTTTTTGTATAAAAATGTTCCCAATGTCCGCTCTATAGTATACTTATACCGAGTGACGATAAAGTTATCACATTAAATGAAAAGACGTATCCTACATATATTTCTTTAAACATACACAATTAAAAAAAATATATAACAATTAATATTTTAGTCGCCGCAGCCTTTTTTTCGTTTTAATATTAAATAACGTCATGTAAATGCACACAGATATCACCTGATGAATACTAGAAGGTCAAAGACCCATGGCGTTCGAAGGCGAATATAGGTACCTAGTTAAACGTTGCCAATTCAAAATACTACTAAAGAAAAAGTCAAGCAAAAAATGTACTTACGGCTAACAATTTAAGGCATAATATTATGCGCGAAATTAAAAACAAAGGGATCGCGCGCTGCAGGTGTGTGAAAACAAAGTCAAACGAAAAATGAACTTAATATAAAGAAGTTAAGGCGTAATTCTCTATGCGCGAAGTGACAAGAAATGGAACGGAGTGTCAAAATTCATATTCACGTCTGACGCGTGAGACTGATAGTCCGACGCCGGCGTCCTTGGGGATCGTTCATGAATCGCTTGACCTAATTTTCGTTTTTAAGTTTTAACACGTCCTTGAAGTTTTAATTGTTATTATTTTTTTGGTTTTGTGGACATTTTAATAAGTTTCTTAATTTGTTTGTGATAGGACACGTTAATAATACGCTAGATTAGATATTTAATAACTTAGTGGTATGACAGCCCGTACGCAATTGCACGCTTTTATTTTTTTAACGTCTTAACTTTTTTTAAGTTTTAAGATGCTTTGCATCACAATTTCACGTCGTCAGAATACACCGACATGATGTTTTTTTTTTCAAAATATGTTTTGTTTGATTATTAAACTTGAGTGATTTCAAGATTAAAGTGATTATTTGGATAAAGACAATACCATGAAATTTATGATTCGTTGATAACATCGGATTTGCATAAAGCGCGCCTAATTATCTATGTATGGTCTAGTGTAGGTATTATAATTACCTATGTCGATGTCACGTGAGCACTGAGCGCTGTTGCCAGTTTTACGGGTCGCTTCAGGTCAGTAAACTTATATTATCAAGGATGATTTATTTCTTGTCAATTTTTAAGCTATTTTTTTGTTTGAAAAATGTTTTTTTTATTTTCTTTTATTATTGTTTATTTTATTATTTTAACAGACATATATCAACTTGTATTAACTGCTGTGCTATTTAACGTGATAACCTAGGCGCCACCCAGTATATTGAAATCTCTTTGGTAGTATGCAAAAAAAACTAATTTGAATACAAAAGACGTTAGATCTTATCTTAGTTATAAACTTTATTATGGTCGAATTTTGTTTCCTACTTAAAAATAAATTAAATTGCAAAGTCTTATTTCTATTCATTGTTTAATACAAATAATGTAATTGTGATAGTAACGAATCGTTTTAAAGTAATTATTACTTTTGATTTAGTATCGAAAGTGAAAATGTCGACATACTTTGTACTATTCTTATCCTGCACGCATAATTAAGGCCATCGAGAAGATAAGGATGTAAATTTCAAGGTTACCTTTAAAGAGTTGCTTTACAATTGCGAGCGATTATTATTTCTGTACATTTTTAACCCTCGACGCAAAAAGAGGGGTGTTGTAAGTTTGACCGCTATGTGTGTCTGTCATACCGTTGCTCGTAAACGGGTGAACCGATTTGGCTGCTGTTTTTTTTTTAAATTTAAAAGTAAGTTTTCTAGCGATGGTTCTTAGACATGATTCATCAAACTCGGTTTAGCCGTTTGAAGATCATTAGCTCCTTTTAATTTAAGCTATAACATCTTTATCGCGTCTCGCTGGCATTGCTTTATTTGTATTTGAATTTAGTGTACCTTCTCTGTAATTGTGGTAGGATCCCATGTAGTGTGCTAGGTGGTAGTGTGTGGGGTTAGTGTGCAGCTGTGGACGCGAGTGCGCAGGTGTGTGGTGTGTTGTGGTGAGTGTAGTGTCCCTTGTCCCCGTAATTGTGTTCGCACGTAGCATGGTGGGCGCTGGGTGCTGGATGTTAGCGTGTAGTGTGCGGGTTGTGTGCAGCGGGGGCAGTGGGGGCAGCGGGGGCAGCATGTGCGCGTGCGCTGAGCTGGTGTGTGGTGTGTGTTGCAGCGGCTGGTTCAGCCGGGACGCGCTGCTGGCCAGCGCCGCCGTCAAGCTGGCGCCGCTCGAGACACACGTCACGCTGCACGACGCCTTCCCGGTCAGTGCTGCCAACATTCACTAACATCTACATATATCTATTGGTTTTTTTAACATAAAAGGGAACGAAACGAAAGGAAACGAACATGCGGCTCAACCGATGATGAGTTTTGAACGTGGTAAAAGTATGTTTGCTGTAACTACCTATATTATAATTGTAACGCGAAGAGGTCGGCTGGAACGGAGAAGGACCGCACTCTCACAGAAGAGATTATAATACCAGCGTAAAATAGCAAATCAATGCTGCTGGGCTTCGTATGGACAGTGTAAGGAACCGTAAACTCATTTTACAGCATACGAATACGAGGCATTCCATCTTAGTCCACAGGTTTAACAACCCAACAATACAGATGGCATTTAGATTCATTAGGCATTAATTAGGCATAAATGTAAATATCTATAGACCACTGCATCCATTTACCATCAGGTGGACTGTGTGGGCGTTTGTCACCCTTACTTTATAAAAAAAACCTTTTTTTTATATAGGAGAGGGGCCAAACGAGAATGCGGCTCACCTGATGGTAAGTGACTACCGCCGCCCATGAACAACTACAACATCAGGGGAACCAGGAGAATAGCAGATGCGTTGCCGGCCTTTTAAAAAGGAGTAGGCTCTTTTCTTGAAGGTCCCTAAGACGTATCGATCCGGAAAAATCGCTGATAGTAATCGATTCCACAAGGAAGTTGTGCGAGGAAGAAAACATCTTCTAAATCAAATAAAATAATTATGAGGCGTCAGTAGCCTAATGGCAGGGCGCGGAACGCGAACTCGAAAGGTCGTGGGTTCGAATCCACCATTCGACTACTGTCGTGAACCACTTTTAACACAAGCATTTTAAGCTTACCAGAAGTAGTTAAAGGGAATATTAGTAAAGTTTAATAGCATTACTAGTATTTTTTTTAAATAAAATAAATAAATAATCGCACAGTGGTGGACCGCCAATCATCCAGATGGTGTGGATGGTATCGGGAGTTCTGCCGCGATGTGCGTTCGTGAAACTTGGCGGTTGGGATAAATCCGAACAATTCCTCAGAGCACTCCCCGTGGTAAATGCGAAAGAAAATGCAAAGGGATGCAACATCTCTTCGCAGCGCCAATGAATGGAGCCGATCGGAAATGACTCGGTCTTCGACGATTCGAGTCGCTCTGCACTGAATGCGGTCAAGTGGAAGGAGCTAGCACTGGGGTGCCCCGGCCCAGAGATGAGAATAGTATTCCATATGAGGCCAAACCTACGCCTTGTAAAGTTGCAGGCGTTGTGCCGGCATGAAATACTGTCCCGCTCTGCTGAGCACGCCAAGCTTTTTAGAGGCCAATTTGGCCTTCTCTTCCAAGTGACCACGAAATTGCACATCACTCGATATGTCAACGCTGAGGATTCCGATACTGGCTGAGGCAACAA
The DNA here is from genome assembly GCA_033319125.1 of Parnassius glacialis. Classification (NCBI taxonomy): domain Eukaryota; kingdom Metazoa; phylum Arthropoda; class Insecta; order Lepidoptera; family Papilionidae; genus Parnassius; species Parnassius glacialis. Next base: position 48,589,897 of record JAVANC010000017.1, read on the forward strand.
GGGGGGAGTGCCTTGAAACTGAGGAGATACGACAAAGGGGTTCTTTTTAGCGGTAAACGCGCAAGCTTGTGTCTTTTGAGGATTAAACTGGACTAGATTTAGTCGCCCCCAATCCGAGACTTTGTTCAGTAAAGACTCCACTTCAGACACAAGTTTGTTCCGGTATTCGGCGACGTTTTCCCGAGAAATATTGGCATGGCCGGTGTACAGAGCATCACCAGTGCTGTCATCCGCATAGCAATGAATGTTACCAGTTAGCAACATATCATTGATATGCAGAAGAAACAGCGTTGGTGATAGCACACAGCCTTGTGGAACACCAGTGTTAATAAGCTTGTAGTCGGAGCATGCACCGTCTACAACGACCTTGATGCTCCGATCTGGAAGGAAGCTGGTGATCCAATTGCACAATTTCTCGGAAAGCCCATAGGAAGGGAGCTTCGAAAGAAGCTTTTTGTGCCAAACCCGATCGAAGGCTTTCGCAATGGCCATACTAACAGCCAAAGCCTCCCCCTTGGACTCTATGATCCTCCACATCTGGAATCCGCGTAGGCGAAGTAACCAGTTGTGTCAGACCATATGCCAAGGGAAAGTCATAAACAGATCTCCACGCATGATCGGTTAAATGTGAGCCGAGCCATTCGGCGTGTGGTGGGTGTTAAAATCGCCAAGTATCACGATCTCTGCGGATGGGACCTGTTGTAGCAAGGAATCTGTAGCCATTTGGACGTGGTCGATGAGTCGGTCTGTTTCGGCATTACCGCTATGGGACCTATAGAGCCACCCGTAGACGCGCGGATGGTCTTCGCTGTCTACGCGTAGCCAAAGAATGGACAGGTCCAAACCTTCAAGACTGCCGAGGCGTCGAGAACAGATGTCGTCTCTGACGTATACGCAAACTCCAGCCCGAGGCACAAAGGAGTGCTCCAATTTGTACCCCGGGTAGGAGAGGTACGAAGTATCAGCCGGAGAGGACATCTGCGTCTCGGTCAGAAAGAGCAAGGCCGGCTTCGCTGTCTCGAGATGGTAGTGGACGGCGTTTAGGTTCGAGTGAAGTCCCCTGATGTTGCAGAAATTCACGGATAGCGTGGCAGCGGTCGCCTTGGTATAGTTTTGAGCGGAATTTTGCCCCCCCCCCCCCTCCCTCCCCTCAGAATACGCGGGGCAGCCCGAGCACCCACGCTCAGCCGCTACCATGTTGATAGGTGGGGGTGGGAGTGGGTGAGGGGGAATTGGTCCACCGACCACCTGCACTCACCAGACGAAATGCAGAAGCAAGCTTCTAAAGTCTCGAAGTAGAGGTTCACCTCTGCGTTGCGCTTGGTGAGTGCAGGTGGCCGGAGGCCCAATAACCCCCCCCCCCCCCTCAACATGGTAATGAAATTAAATAAAAGACTACCCCTGGAGAATCCCTCGCTGAGCATCCACGACCAAACTACTCCACTGCTGAGCGTGGGTGCTCAGGCTGCCCGGCGTATTCTGGTGGGGGGGGGGGGGGGGGGGGGGGCAAAATTCCGCTCGCGATTAATGCTGCTCGGGGCAAGCGGAGCAATACAACCAAGGCGACCCCTGTCACGCTATCCGTGAATTTTTGCAACATCAGGCGACTTCATTCCAACCTTAACGTTGTCCATTACCATCTAGAGCCGGCCTTGCTCTTTTTAACCGAGACTCAGGTGTCCTCTCCGGCTGATACTTCATATCTTTCCTACCCGGGGTACAAATTGGAACACTCCTTTGTGCCCCGGGCTGGAGTTTGCGTATACGTCAGAGAGGACATCTGTTTTCGACGCCTCGGCAGTCGTGAAGGTACGGACCTGTCCATCCTATGGCTGCGCGTAGACAGCGACGACCATCCCCACGTCTACGGGTGCCTCTATAGGTCCCATAGCGGTAATGCCGACACAGACCGACTCATCGACCACGTCCAAATAGCTGCAGACTCCGTGCTACAACAGGTCCCATCCGCAGAGATCGTGATACTCGGCGATTTTAACGCCCACCACGCTGAATGGCTTGGTTCTCGTTTAACCGATCATGCGGGTAGATCTGTCTATGACTTTGCTTTGGCATATGGTCTAACACAACTGGCTACTTCGCCTACGCAGGTCCCAGATGTGGAAGACCATGTACCTTCCCTGTTGGACCTTCTGCTGACCTCTCATCCGGACGGATATCAGGTCGCCGTCGATGCCCCTCTGGGCTCTTCGGACCATTGTCTGATCCGGAGTACGGTGCCACTCACGCTCCAATCGCAGTTGCGATCTGCAGCTTTCCGCCGTGTTTGGCACTATAGGTCAGCTGATTGGGGCGGGATGCGGTCTTTTTTTGCATCCTGCCCTTGGGGGAAGATCCCAGCGTTGTTGCCGATTCTGTTGCTGATGTGGTACTTCAGGGTATGGAACTTTTTATTCCATCCTCTGTGGTGCCCATCGGAGGCAGATTCCAGCCATGGTTTGGTCGCTCCTGTAAAATAGCATCACGCTATAAACAGGAGTGCTACCGGGCCTGGGCTAACGCATCAACGTCTCGGGATGTAAACACCAGCGCACTTAAAAAGAAGTATAATTCCGCCTCCAGGTCCTTCAAAAGCGTTATTGCCAAGGCAAGGTCTGAGCACATCGGCAGAATTGGCGAGAAGCTAGTTCGCCTTCCTTCGGGAACCCGTGCATTCTGGTCTCTCGCCAAGGCTGTCCAAGGGAACTTCTATCAGCCATCTCTTCCATAGAGCTCTGCACAGAGACGACGACTCACTGGCCCATGCCGCAAAGGAGAAAGCCGATCTGTTGAGCTCTCTTTTTGCGTCCAACTCGACTCTAGATGACGGGGGGAACACACCGCCGACCATCCCGCGATGTGAGTGCTCCATGCCGGATGTGCGGTTTAAACAGCGCTCGGTTCGCAAAGCGCTCTTCTCCCTGGACGTCAGCAAGTCGAGTGGGCCCGATGGAGTCCCTCCCATTGTGGTGAAGACGCGTGCTCCCGAGTTGGCACCGGTTTTAACGCGTCTTTTCCGGTACCCCTACTCCCAAGGCGTAGTTCCGAATTCATGGAAGATAGCTTTGGTCCACCTGATCCCTAAAAAAGGCGACCGCTCAGACCCGTCCAACTACAGGCCTATCGCCATCACCTCCTTGTTCTCCAAAATAATGGAATTCATTGTAAACTGCCAGCTCATAAGGTACCTTGAGGATCACCAGGTGATTAGTGACCGCCAGTACGGTTTTCGTTGAGGTCGATCAGCTGGTTATCTTCTAGTCTATCTGACTCATAGATGGGCGGAGGCAGTAGAGTCCAAGGGGGAGGCATTGGCCGTTAGTTTGGACATAGCGAAGGCCTTCGATCGGGTCTGGCACAAAGCGCTTCTTTCGAAGCTTCCTTCCTATGGGCTTCCCGAGAAATTGTGAAATTGGATCACCAGCTTTTCTGCAGATCGGAGCATCAAGGTCGTAGTAGACGGTGCATGCTCTGATTTCAAGCCTATCAACGCTGGTGTTCCATTTTGCTGCGTGCTATCACCATCGCTGTTTCTCCTGCATATCAATGATATGTTGCTAACTGGTAGCATTCATTGCTATGCAGACGACAGCACTGTTGAAGCCTTATATACCGGCCGTGACAATATTTCTCGGTAAAACGTCGCCGAGTACCGGGACAAACTTGTGTCTGAAGTCGAGTCTTTGCTTAACAAAGTCTCGGATTGGGGCCGACTAGATCTAGTCCAGTGCAATCCCCAGAAGACACAAGTTTGCGCGTTTATCGCTAAAAAGAACCCCTTTGTCGTATCTCCTCAGTTTCAAGGCACTCCTCTTGCTGCCTCAGCTAGTATCGGAATCCTTGGCGTCGACATATCGAATAGTGTGCAGTTTCGTGGTCACTTGGAAGGGAAGGCCAAATTGGCCTCTAAAAAGTTTGGCGTGCTCAGCAGAGCGAGACAGTATTTCATGCCGGCACATCGCTTGCAACTTTACAAAGCGCAAGATCGGCCCCACATGGAATACTGTTCTCATCTCTGGGCCGGGGAACCCCAGTGCCAGCTCCTTCCACTTGACCGCATCCAGCGCAGAGCGGTTCGAATCGTCGACGACCGAGTTCTTTCTGATCGGGCCGATACACTGGCACTGCGTAGAGATGTTGCATCTCTTTGCGTATTTTATCGCATCTATCACGGGGAGTGCTCTGAGGAATTGTTCGGACTAATTCCAGCCGCTCAATTTCACCATCGCACATCGCGACAAAACTCGCGTTACCATCCATACCATCTGGATAATATGCGGTCCACCACTGTGCAATTTAGAAGAAGTTTTCTCCCTCGCACAACTTCCTTGTGGAATCAATTGCCACCACCGAATTTTCCGGACCGATACGACTTAGGAACCTTCAAGAAAAGAGCTTACACCTTTCTAAAAGGCCGGCAACGCATCTGCAATTCCCCTGGTGTTGCGGTTGTTCATGGGCGGCGGTAGTCACTTACCATCAGTTGAGCCGCATGCTCATTTGCCCCCTCTTCTATAAAAAAAAAAACAGCAAAAGCTGTCGCGTGGCTCTACCACCGTTGAAATTACCACTGCCCGTGAACAAATGGAACACCAGGGGAACTGTAGTGTATTGCCGGCCTTTTAATAAAAGTAGCCTCTTTTTGTGAAGATCCCTAAGTCGTATCTAGATCCGGGAAAATCGCTGGTGGTTTTGCGATTCCACAAAAAAGTTGTGCTTAGACGGAAATAAATCTATGATACCTATTGTATTATTTAAGTAAGGTTTAATTGGATTTGATTTTACAATATATTAACGGTCGAACAGCGGATGGAAATTAAAAAAAAATCAATAAAAATAATTAGGGGATTGAGGGATTATCAAATAATTTTATTGCAATTATATCAGAAAGCAAAATTGACGGAACGCTTTCAAGTGACGCCCTAAATTTGCTCAATTTCTTGACTGCACTCACACACACATATGCATCTAACTAGGTTCTTGGTTGCAAATGCTTTTTAGAGTACATGTTCTTACAATAACTTGTACATGGTTTTTGGTTAGAACTGAGATATACTTGCAAAATTCAATAACAGGACTTCTAAGTACGAGTACGTAAAAATACCAGGGTGGAAAACCAGGTTTTATAATACTTGAAAGTGTACAGTATTTAATCTAGTTCGTGCCCTGCCAGAATCTTGTGCGTCTCGCCCGAGGCCTGTCCCCGTCCGCGATGTGTCCTCGGCGTCCAAAGTTGTAAATACTTGCATAGAAAATCGATCCATATTCCGTATTGTCACAGTATAAAGACACCAAGTAGGCCTCTCCGGCCAATCCGCGATATAATTGCCTACTGTCTCAGGGTTGTCACTGTCACCAAATCATTAGTTTAAAGCCCGGCCCTTGCCAAAAATAATACATCTCTGTATAACTAATTCAGTGATCATTAGTCGATAAAGTTCAACAATGGTTTTCCTAACAAATACAGAAATGTATTAAGATTCAGAGCAGTATTATTTATAAAAAAAGGGATAAAATAAACCGGCAGGGCGGTGTGTGAGCTCGTGTTTAAATTATTTACTTAGTATATACTAGTTACTTTTTATTTTTAATAGGCATAATATAGTATTTGCACACATAAAGGACCATTTTAATTTTTATATTTAATTAATACAAGCATATATATATTGAATCACACATTTATTACAAAATTACAAATTAGCTACAGAAAAATACTTTCTTCCGTTTCGACTATTACGAAACGACTTGTTATTAAACTTTAATGTGTAATATATCCGCATCCTTGTAAATAACTTTTGCAAATATAATTAATTACGATTTTATAACCGTAAGTATGTACTTAGTTACTATTCTTCCTCTGTCTGATAGACAACTAATACAACAAAAATATAAAAAAGTAGGTATCTCATCGTCAAGTAAAAATTATATGCTATAATAAGTGACTCGCTTACCTGTCCTGTTCAATAGGTAATCTGAACAGAGACAATTCTGGAATCGATGAATTATTAAGACACCCAAACACACAGCAATGTTCTCCTGCGATTATCACACATTTTTCATTAATTTAGCGGTGCCAAAAGCCGTGACGCGCGAACCTCGTGCGGTGTTAGTCCCGACTGGCGCAATGAGAAACATTTCGGGATTGTGTTTAAGTGTGCGTGCGGCGCCTCATAGATACTATGGCGCACACATACAAGCCGCGCGCAGTGCGTTTGTATCAAGATAACGTACTTCCCTGTCTTTATACTATGATATTGTCCTATGATTTATAAGGAACACAATCGTATAAGTGAAAAAAATACTTTGAAATTAAAAGTATTTTTACTCGCAAATACGATTGTGTTCTTTATTCATATGAGTATATGGATCGTTTTCCTATACAAGTATTTTCATATTTGGTGTTTCAAGTTCTTCCCGCATCCGACTTATAGCATATACCTTCATACATGCAAATATTTTCTGTTCGTACCAGGGCGCCCTACTTCAAAGTGAAACCCTGGTTTTAAAACCTGGTAGCGTACATTAAATACATCTTATCTGTATTTTTTTAATTTCAGTGTCACTTGAAATATACGCAGCGCGCCGTCTATCTTTCTATGTTGGACTAATGCACAAATAATCAAACGCTACTCAAATTTAAGATGCCGTTTTTTTACGTGGTAGAGCCATGCTGCGGCTATATTGAGGTTTCAGCAAGAATGGGTCGGCTCGACCGGGGTAGAATCACACTCTCACAGAATACCAGCGTTTAATAGCAGCTCAATGCGCTGTGTTTCTTATGATGAGTGTCGAGAACCGGAGACCCTTTTTACTGGAAACGAGGCTTTCCATCTCAGTCCTCAGGGGTGACAACGCATCTGCATTTAGATTATTAATTGAGGATAAATGTAGATGTCTATGGGCCACAGCATCCACTTACCATCAGGTGGACTGTATGCTCGTGTCATCCTTATTCTATAAAAGTCATGTGCTGTCTCTATCACCTAAAGTCAAAGAGACTGTGACAGCACCAAACTTAACGGTGTCGTAAAATTGAGTACCGTTTGAGTATTTGGGCATAAGTGTATTTATAAAACGTTCATTTTACATGTGTGTGTTGCGCGCAGCTAATGGACGGACGTCGGCCGGCCGGTGGTTCGTTGGAAGTAAAACTGCGCGTCCGAACCCCTCTGCTGCAGCAACAAGTGGAGCGCTCCTCGCATCGCTGGCTAGTCATTGACAGCTAATGATCACAACTCACAAGTCCTAGGCTTAGGTTTTCCAAAAATTCACCCACAGACATTTATTTTATGATAGTTGCCCATACTTACTGGGTGGTGCAAAAGGCACCATTATGATAATGCATAAGGGAATAGTCGGTGACTTGCCTGATAACTCAGCTCTATTCTGTGCGGCTGCTGATCATAACATTTACTTGCACCACTCACTCGACAATAGTTATATAAATATAATTCACACAAATGGTTCACATTTACGCACACATATCTTTCACAGCGTGTTAATGACAGGCGATGGCTTCCGATGTTACTCGTGAGTGATCCGAAGACGAATTGAAAAAACCACCGCCTTTATGTCGAATTTTCTAGTTGCAGCGAATGCTATCTCTTTTCATCGATTCTTTAGGGTAACGAGCGGGAAAGAGATAGCAAACAGTGAAAATTTTAATTATATGATGATATTTTGATGTGATTAGTGTATTCATTCAATTTCGTGTGCCGAAACGGCGTTAACACTTATTAAGGTGGACAGGCGGGCTCCAGCTCCTGATAACATACAGTCAAGAAGATTTGTAACCTATTAAGCCAGATTGTAAATATCTTAACAGTCGTCGGGCAGCAAAGCCAAAGGGAAATGATTAGTGCTGTGATATTTCACCTATCAGTAAAGCGTCGCTAATATCCAACTCTGGGAGAGGTTCATGTCCAACCGTGAACTAATTTAAGTGTTGATAATTATGAGGATATAAAGAAGGTAAAGTAAGGCCTTCCATTAATCCCTTCATTAATGAATGGGTTTTATGATAAGAAGCGTCCGCTATACTGCCCAAATGTGTATTTCAAAAGAAACCAGAGCAATGTTTTAAACGTTTTTCAATAACATTTTTACGTGCTAAATGTTAGCTTGTTTCTCTTACGTTTTCTTCATGGGTTTAGATAAAGATTAATAATTAAATTTCATAGATGGAGATTGATATTAGCACGTTAGGTTAGAACTATTATGAACGCCAAGTATCTCTACCTAAAGTATGTTCGGTGAGAATTGATAAATATGAAAACGTCTAGCAATAGTTACTGTCGCATATCGCAATTTGTATGACGGATATCGCTTATGCAGTTTCGTAGTACGAGGCACGCAGCTGTCGTCAAGCGCGGGGCTTGGGAGGGCCGACGCGGCGGCCAAGTAACTAGCGGGCCTCAATTTGTAATGAGTTTAGGGACCCTGCTTTTTTATTAACTAACTGCGAACATATTTTAGGCTTCGCAACATTTAAATGACATGGCGACAGTGACACTACGTGTGCGTTAGATGAATAAATAAGTCGTAAACGGTTAAATTTAGTCCGAGGCTAATTTTTTTTTTAAAAATTTTGGTACTTTAACATTTTTTCTATAGAGTTTCTACTGAATGCATCCTATCAATGATACTTCACCAAATCAATAGTTAGCATAGCATAAATATTTTTAAAAAGACATCTTGTTTTTTTTACATATAAATTTTATTATATCGACATTATTGTAATGGGCAATAAGTTAGTTTATAAGTATGATAAATATATATTATGTAAAATTATATTATGCAGCTTGAAATCTCTGTATTTTAATCTCACAATTGTTTTATTGTATATAATATTATGTAATACATATGTTTATAGAATCAGTTCCAAAGTTCATAGAATTTTCTAATCCTGATAATAACACAAATATAAATATGTTACTAAATTATTTTTGTATATATAAAATATGGAAAATTCCTTAATATAATATAATATAGTCTTAAAAATATAGTTGTTAATGGTGTACTATGTATATGAAAAATAATGAACATCTTAGTTATATCATTATAATAATAATTATGTCACATATTTGCACAATGAGCATAATCTCGCAAGCTTTATCTTATTTAAAACTTCTAAAAGTGTACTGAAGTAACTTTAAATAAAATGTGCTATTTAATGTGCTATTCTACAATCAATGCTTGTGTTGTCATTATGATTATTAAATAGTGACGTCTGTTATATTAATTTATTGTAACTGGCAGCTCATAATAAATAATAAACATATTATAGTCAATAATTAGCTTTTTACGTTTCTTCAGATATGTCTGTCAGTCATAACTCCATCATACACTTAGAGTTATTAACCGAATGCAATTGGGATTGCCGGTTGGAATAGATGGAACAGATTTAAAGAGACTCTCTCGTCTCTAAACGATAAAAATAGTGTTCAAGTGCCTCAATAACCCTATATGCTATCAGCTGGTGTAATTATTGTAAGATATGTTAAATAAATGGATGTGAAATATTATGTGAAATATTATGTGTAATAAATGTTATTTTTTAGAATATAATTTTCGTAGTTTTATTTTCATTTGTTTCATTGACCTGTAATAATACCAAAACATAACACCCACATTCCCGATTAAGAATCGAAATGCAGATGTGTTGTCACCTCTAATAACTAAGATGGAATACTTCATTACCAGGAAAAAGGTCATTCGGTTCCCGCCCAGGGGCGTAGCTACCGCCGTATCAGCCGTATCAATGGTACGGGGCCCCCGGGGTACAGGGGCCCCGAACGTGTGTAACCAAAAATTGTAAGGACCTACGGGACAGGAAAGGCTATCACTATTATCTATAGAAGCAAAGAATTTTAAAAAACCGAAACGTCTTCAGCTATGAATGCCGCCGAATCGTCTTCAGCTATGTTAGTATTGTTTGGCTAGTTTAGTTCTTAGAAGTATTAATTGTAAGTAATAACTTATAATCAATATATAATAATTTTAATTTAATTCAAGTGTTTTTGTTTCTTTTATGAAATCTTTACTCTTCATTTATTTATTTATTTATTTGTATGAAATTCTTACAATCGTTCACAATAAATTAAAATCAAAATTATAAAGTTATTCTATCTTTTTAATTTCTGAATCCATGGGATAGCGTCGTATTCGAGAGAGAACAGGTCTGTTGGGCAGCCGTGGTACCTTGTGAGTGGGCAGTCTCTAGCTATATGCTCATCATCTTGGACAGCGGCTCCTCACTCACACCCTGGTGATACCCTCCAACCGCACATGGACATGAAGGCATTGCTTCGCCCGCATCCGGTTCGTACCCTATTCAGTTGGCACCATTCCCTTCTTGGGAGCGCAAAACCAGCAGGTTTAAGTGTAGGGTTGATGGTAACTCCCATGCTATCAGGGGGTTTTGCGTTCCATTCCTGCAACCACTCAGCAGATGTGTTTAATCTGCCGGACACGTGTTCGCACGCGGTCTGGTATGGTGGGTTACGTGACTTCAGAGGGTGGGGTGGCGGATCAGTAAACTCCGCGTGAGCTGGCAGGTTGGGATTTCCGTAGATCTTCTGCAACTCTCGTAGTAGTATTTGTTGTCTTCTCAAATGGGGTGGGCTTATATGGCTTAGATCGGGGAGCCACTGGAGGGGGGTACATTTTAAGGTTCCAGATATGCATCTCATGGCCTGGTTCAGCTGGGTGTCCACATGCAGCACATGTGCACTATTTGGCCATACTGGTGCACAGTACTCTGCTGTTGAGTACACCAAACAGACCGGTTGTACGTAGCACATCGGCGCTGGCCCCCAAGTGGTGCCCGCTAGCCTGTGCAAGATGTTGTTTCTGGTCTGGAGCTTTTTGGATAATTTGTCCATGTGCGGAGCGTACGTGAGACTCCGATCGAGAGTCACGCCCAAGTATCTCGGAATGGGGTTGTAGTGCAACATGGCTCCAGCAAACTCAATAGTGGGCTCGTATTTTGCCATTTGGTTAGCCACGTGAAACGCAGTTACTTCGGTTTTGTCAGTGTTTGGTACTAAAGTATTTGTTTCCTAAAGTATTTGTCTAGTATGCTTAAGTCCTCGTTAAGGATACCTTCGGATGGTTTGAAGGTTTCGTGTTGGGAAGCTAGAGCTGTGTCATGAGCATACATAAATTTACGACTCTGCGTTTCAGGTATATCATGAAAGTAAAGATTGAAGAGCAGCGGAGTCAAAACTGAACCCTGTGGTAATCCATTGTTCAGCCAAGGAAAACCATGAACTCACGGTTCCTAAGCATGCTATTTAACAGCCCCACCATTTTTCTGCATGGTACCACTTTCATGAACTTATAGACCAATCCTTGCCGCCAAACTGTGTCGTATGCCGCTGACAGGTCTATTAAAACAGGAACCGTCTTTAGTTTATTTTCAAACCCTGCTTCAATGTGGGTTGTGAGGGACAACACCTGTCGGTACAGTTGCGGCCACAACGGAAGCCAGCTTGTTCCACTGGAACCACCTTATCAATGAGAGGTATGATGCGATTATAGATTAGTCTCACCAGAAGTTTGTAGACACAGCTCAGAAGGACGATAGGACGGTAGTTCTTAAGATCGTCTGCAGGTTTTTGAGGTTTCAGCATAGCAATAATCTTCGATCTATTGAAGTCGCGAGGCAATTTGTTACGTAACAGGATATCTGAGAACTCTTTCAGCCATTTCCTGCATTTCGGGCCCAGGTGCTTTAGTAACTCATTGTAAACTCCATCGAAACCAGCAGCTTTATTAGAAAGCAATAGTTTCAAGGCGCGATCGGTTTCATCTTGGGAGAATTCTCGTGACAGCTGGTAGTCAATTGGAAGCGACGTCTTGAGCTGTTTAGCGCACTGTCGTGTCACCCGGGTATCATTTTTCCTTCCTTTAACTTCGGAACACTTCAACTATTCTGTTTGCAATCACGTTAGCTAGTGGAGCAGATCCACCACGGGAGCACCCTCCAAGCTTTCCTGCTGGAAGTCTTAAAATCCATTGAGCCACCTATATCGACGCTCTTCGTCGAGAGATTTCAGAAGGTCATCACCTATTTTATAGTTACCCGTGCGCGTGTACTCATCAAATAGTTTTCAGCAAGGGATGTACGCCTTGCGGTAGCCTCGGAGAATGCTCTTTTTTGCTGTTGCTATGATAAGTTTAGTGAATCTCTTGTAGTTTTCGGCACAGGGAGGTATCCATCTGATAGCAGCATCCATGTCAGCGCTGAATTTGGACCAGTCTGCTTTGTGAAAGTTCCATCGAGGCAAAGGCACGGAGTTTATTAAGGGGATCTTAATACCAACCTCCACAAGCACCGGTCGGTGTTGGCTGTTCGGGAAGTCTGAGAGAATTCTTCTTGTGGTTTGTAATGGGGTTCGATTGATGTCACAGGTAGTAAACGTTAAGTCTGGATTATAATCCCGTTTCCATCTTGTTAACCTGAACGATCCTCTATCCTTGGCATTAAATACCAGGTGTAGGTTGTTCTCCGCCCATTGCACGAGGTGTTCACCATTTGCATCATTTTTGTTATATCGCCAGGTCGGGTGATGACTATTGAAGTCGCCGGCATATAGGCATGGGTGTGGGAAAGCGGAGAGGTTGGTAGTCCATGAAGAGTTCGGTGGTTTGTATACGTTTAGAATGGTAAGGTTATTGATCTTTATTGCAGAGGCAAATACATCCGGACCCCAAGGCAAGTCTCCGCAGCGCGTGGTCAATTGAATGAGCAAGGTACTATCCCGGGATAGCACCACGTTTATATAGATCCTGTTCATCTCTAGCGTGAGTTTCTTGTAAAAGGAGTACGTCTATGTCATTTTCTAATAGAATCTTACTTACTACTTCGCATTTAGCTTGACTAATACTTTCTGTATTAAGTTGGCAGATTCGGGTAATAGGTCCAATATCTCTAGTCCGGTGGCTCTCCGAGGAGAGCTGATTGCATTGAGGCATTTCAAGTGGGTAATTAAATGCTATAATAATTCTTTGAACGACTGTGATAGTGCTGTGAGATTGCAGGATTATAGCGCAACAGTACAGCAGCCAGTAGTTTGTGGTTCGTTTAGCGCCACCCAGGGGACACGTCCAGGGTGCGGGCGGCAATTCCTGTGGACGTGAACAACTTCGTCCCCCTACTCTTCATTGGGGCCCCCCAACAAATTTTGATACAGGGCCCATCTAAGGCACGCTACGCCACTGTTCCCGTCACTCATACATGTGAAAAATCGTAGTCATTCCCCGGTCAAGTCTACCAATTGGTCCTTCACCCATAAAGCAGCTGCAGCGTTGCTCTACCACGTTATAATATTTGTTGTCTATGTAGGAAAAAGAAAACGAATATATTTTCTTTTTGGCTCTTTTTCGAGATGGACATTTTGACCTGGTGTGGTGGTCGATTTTTACTCAAAATGTGAAAATTATATCCTTCAGACAGATTTTCGGTTACGGCAACCAGCCTCAACGGAGACCTACATCGGCGCAGGACAGGAGTATAGTGTCCAAGTGTATGCGCAAGCACAGGTATGCATTCTCTATACCCTCAGTCTCATAATCCGATGGGACGGTAAACCGACACGACCCGAGAGAGATCAGGCGCAAGACCTACGGTTTTACGTGCTTTTTCCGAGGCACGGGGGAGATACACTGCCAACTTCCTATCACCGGGCTATTTATTACTGAGAATTTCTATACAGAAAAACCTAAGAACTGGCCCGACCCGGGATTCAAGCAAGGGACTTCATGATCAGCAATTGAGTTCACGACTTCTATCTAGACCAATGAGACGGCCTACTATGTAAGAGTTAGTTTAATTACCAGTACTTGTGTACCGTACACTCAGACACAGACAAACTTCTAAAGTTATTGATGCCAACATAGCGATAGAGAACACTTCACATGTCTGAATACACTGGCGTATATTATTATTATTATTAAACTATTTTTCTTTTATAATATAATTTATCTAATGTTGAAAATCAAAAGTTGAAGGTTGCCAAATCATTCTGAGCTTACATTAACCGATTCGTTGCGGCACCAATTTTCGACAACTTTTAGCTGTGGCGGCGAACAAATATTTCATGACACGTGTCAAGAAGTTGATGACACGCCTATTGTGCCATCTGCCATGTGTAAAAATAATTATCTTTTTTATGCTATTTTCATTTGTTTAAACCTAATTAAGTTTAGTTGACATCAAACATCAGTTACAAACGGAAGGATACTTGTTTTTAGTGGGTAAGTACGTGTTTTTCTACGTGTTTTCTTTGAAATTGAGAGAAAGTGGCTTTTTTATGCAGAGATTACAAACGTTTTTTACTATTTTTTGTTTTATAAAAAAATAATTTATATAAGTAGGTACAGCTAAATCACCCCGGAAAACCTTGGTTTTTATTAAATTAAATTTTCACCTAATAATAATATTTGTAAATATCAAACTATCAAGAACTTTAATTTGGAAAAAAATAAGGTTGATGATTCATTAATATTTACAAATGTTAAATATTATTTAATGTTATACAAATGTAAAAGTAAAGTCGATTTGAAAACGTCTAATTAGTAAGAATAGCAAAACAAGTGTTTTCAAAAAGAAACAAACGCCGGCGCTATACAGCGGCGGATTGACGAAAGACGCGAACGAAGCGAACTTTTATGCAGGAACAGTTTCAAACTCTTTCAAGCAAAAATAAACCTTATACCATATCACAAGAGCACATGGTACTTCGTAGGTCTATTCGGCCATATGATAGTAATAAGATGGCAGTTCAACCATTTTAAGCAAAGTTAAATAATAAGACAGACGCATTGTTTTTTTTTAACAGAAGACTTGTTTTTCAGAAATTTATTTACAACTAGAGTTTGTGAGCGATTGCAATGAGTGCTATTATTTCTTACTTATTAGACAATTTTTCCACAACATGATTGAAAACCCACAAAGTAAAAAGAGTACTATGTACAAGTTAAAAAAAGGTCAACCCCTAAAAATTTAAAATTTTCAAAATATCTAGAAACGAAGCCGCACGCATGAACTACTTGCAAAATAATGAATATTTTGTTCTGGATAAATTTTACAAAAATGCAATTTGAGCGAGTTATAACGATTTATAAAAAGACACGACTCGTGTGTTACCACACACAAAAGTTATCGATGGCACGCCTGGCGTGCCGTCCGCACTTAACCGGCCTTGCAAAAATAGTACAAAATGTTTGTAATCTCTGCATAAAAAAGTAACTTACTCTCAAATTCAAAGAAGACACGTAGTTACCCACTAAAAACAAGTATCCTTCCGTTTGTAACTGATGTTTGATGTCAACTAAACTTAATTAGGTCTAAACAAGTGAAAAAAGCATAAAAAAGATAATTATTTTTACACATGGCTGATGGTACCATAGTCGTGTCATGTGGCGATTGACACGCCAGGCGTGCCGTGAAATATTTGTTCGCCGCCACAGCTAAAAGTTGTCGAAAATTGGTGCCGCAACGAATCGGTTAAGGGCAAATTTTGAATGAAATAGGTTAGTCAGACATGTTTCCCAACCGCAACATCATTCACATTGACCAGCAAAAACAAGTTTCAACCGGTGAACGATCGTGGACCCATGACTTTGTCATTAGTAAGCTGCAGTTGGTAATAGATGGTAATTTGACAGGTAAATAGTTAAGCAGGTTTGCGTGGAATCTGTTAAATGTATTTGTCACAACTACAAATAATTTTCGAATATTAAAGAACATCTCCAATAACAGTAGTGCTGGAGAGTTGTACTGTACTTTGAAACCGTACTCTACAATCTTTTTCATAATTTTAAAACTAATATTGACAAATGGGCCTACAGTTCACCTGAAAGTAAGTGGCCTGACAGAAACTAACTAAAATTAAGAAAGCCTACATATACACTGTCGATTAAGGACTAAAATATATGGGTACTTCATTGTCATAGATTATATGTATACTACATTGTCGATTTAGGACTAAGTTTAAATGCCTAAATGTCAATGATGGAAAATTAATACTGTGTGGAAATCTATTTAGGTAGGTACCTATGAAAATAAAGTTATTTTTAAGACATACCATGTACACCAACCCGTATGGAAGCGTTGTAGACTTTTCCATTCTCTCTCAGAGGTGGAAACGCGACCATGCCCTTCAGTAGGATGTAACTACAAGCCGCTGTTACCTACTTGATTTGTTACTTGAAAAAAAAAATCGTCGTCTATAAAAGTGAAAAAGTAAGTAACAGCTATATACGGTCCCACAGCTGACCACAGGCCGCCTCTCATTTCTGATCTCATTTGTGAGAGGGTTATAGGGCAAGGCTTGCCCTATCAAGGAAATGTCTGTTGTCACGATGTTTTCCTTCACCGTCGAGCACGTGGTAAATCAGGACTTAAAATTGTAATTAACAATTCCATTGGTGCTGGTGGGGTTCGAACTCAGGTTGCTCGCGTACTGTGAAAATTACAGCGAGTGCTTAGCCTCTGTGCTACCACAGCTCTACCGTCTATCTATATCGTCACATAATCTATACAAATAAATAAAATTAAAGTGGCTGTTTGTAATGTCGAAATAACAACTTTTCACTATATGCATACCAAAGTATATACGGTATTTATAACAAAAATACGGTTTTTAACATTTTTGTCTGTCTGTTTGTTTGTTCCGGCTAATCTCCGAAACGGCTGGACCGATTTTGACCGGACTTTCACTGTCCGGTATAATATATAAGATATATATTATAAGAAGTAGCTTAGGTTACTTTTATTTTAGAAAAAGAATTAGGGTTCCGTGCAAAAATTTAAATCCGTGAAATCCAATCGTAATAAATTACGCGCGGGCGAAGTCGCGGGGAACAGCTAGTTGTAATATAAATTGCGTTTGCTACCTTCTTTTATTATAAAAGTATTTAGATTTATTAAAAAAAGATATCATTATATTTTTCTGTATCCTCATTTAACTTATTGCATGCTCAATATTTTATAAAAATGAAACAAACTTATTTAAAAGGTAAGTAAAATTATTCAAAAAGTTAATTGGCCCATGAGGGGATCGAACCCGCGACCTTCGCGTTATTAGCACGACGCTCTAACCAACTGAGCTAATGGGCCAGTTGGTATAAAACTTGAAAATTCTGATCAGGTTCAAAGTACATACTAATTTAAAGTGGGCGTGGTCATCGTTATTTTTACGTTTCTCGTAGGTATCTGACACAACCATACAACTCTATTTTAAATAATATGTGTACAGTAGTATACATTACCGTACATTGACGTCACGTACTATGACTGTTTGGAAGATCCCACAGTTTTCATTATTTTTATGTTCACCTATGATTTAGCTAAATAATGTTTGTATCTGTGGGCGTACTAAATAAACTTCATTAAATTATTTATTTTCATAGAAAGTTATTAATAACACGCATAACAACAAGCATAATTCGTAGAAACGTGTAGACGCTAGCTTTTGATGATCTCGAAGCAGTTCAGGACATTTGAAACCCTATAACTTTGTTGTGGATAAGACTAGAAACTAGAAGCCTGAATTTTCAGTAACCAAGTAGGCATTGTATAAACTCGGTATATTTCAAATTTCATGGAATTTGAACCAGTAGTTTAAGAATTATAACTATAGTCAAAGTTTCTTAATTTTGTCACTCATTGACTGACCGATCATCAATATTCTGAGGCACTTCTAGCAGACATAGAAGCTTCTAATTTGGAATACAAATATTGTTTAGTATATAAATCAAGAAAAAAATTAAATCTTATTAATCGCACTAAACAACTAATTTAATATAAAATATATTACTTGAGAGATACATTGTGTTTTCATGCGATGGCCAAGTCAATGTATGTATTTAAAACATAAAATATTTTTAATATTGATATGGTCACTATAAGATTTTGTTAAGTTAGCTAATTACGTAATAACTTAAGACAAGAGGACCCTTAAGTAGGGTCTGAATAAATTAACCGACTTGGTATTACATGGATTTCACAACTTTTTACGGTAGAAGAACTGAGTTGCGAGACTTGGTAAGAAGTTATGTTTTTGATGGCATTATTAATTATCAAGTACCTACTACCACAGAATAAATAATAGGTACTATTTGCTTTAGTACGATAGTACGATTCTACGTACGATTCTCTCCTTTCTGCTAAATTCAAATTAAATCGCTTTTTATTTTGTTTCGAGTGACACTAAAATATTCGAGTGCCAGGTACTCGAGGCCACGTGCCCTGAGTCAGAGGAATCTGTAGTCTATACCTAAAAGCCAAAAAGCTAACAGCACTAATAACTAATATCACAGAAAATAGCGCTGTACTTTTCTAAAACATTAATTGCCGGTTTAAGATAAGTTAGTTAATATGTAATATTAAACTAAATGATTAAATAAATAATTTCACTTTATGAAATTGGCGCTACATATTGTGTTAAGAATAATAATAATTAAAGCCCCGACTTCAGTATGTGAAATTAGTTCTTAATTTAATATTTTATGAAGTTTATTTTTATAACATTTTGGAGTGGACTAAGGAATGTCACAAGCAAAGACATTTAAGTAGTTAGTATATATATATATATATATATATATATATATATATATATATATATATATATATATATTTTAAATCTCTTTGGTCACAAGCTTCTTGGTAATAACTAGAATGTCGTCTAATTCTACATCAAAAATTCATCCCCTATTTTTCCAAAACTTACGCGTAGAATTTTTAAACCAATTTTTTTTTAAAAAATCCACGCGTTTAAATCAAAGGAGACAATCGTTTTTGGGCCCACTAGAAATTTTTACGTAACCTAATTTTATTACACATAAAAAAGATACCAATTTATTAAAGTAAACGGCCTAAAAATTTTATGAAAATCTAACCGGAATCATGAAATCTGAAAAAAGAAGCATTGTTTAGATCTTCGTGTTCTGGCTAATGTAATATGAAAAAAATGGGTTTAACGATTGTCCTGTATAGTATATTATATGTGGTAACGAAAAACGACTGTTAAAAGGATTTTTCATCAATCTTAAAGTACCTATAAGTGCTAAATTGTTATTTAATACTATCTGTTCCCCGTGACTTCGCCCGCGCGTGGTTTGGAGTTTTAATTTTTTTGCGCGTAAAAGTAGCCGAAGTTACTCCTTGTGACATCAGCTATCTTCCAATGAAAATCCCATCAAAATCGGTCCAGCTGTTTCGGAGTTTAACCGGAACAAACAGACAGACAGGCGGACAGACAGACAGACAAAAACTTTAAAAATTGTATTTTTGTTATTAGTACCGTATATACTTTCATATGCATTTAGTAAAAAGCTGTAATTTTGACATTACAAACAGACACTTCAATTTTATCTATTTGTATAGACTATTAATTATTGACCAGTCCACTATTTTAACTTATAATACCGGTGAAAACCTCTAGACAATCGCTTTTAGTTTGTTTTTAGGTTAATGTGATATTCATATTTTAATCGTTAATTAAGTTTAAGTTTTAATTTTTAGATACGGTTAAACTAACATTACTTTTGTATTCTATAGGTCATAAGCAATAAATGGACATGTATTTCATTAAGTTACGCCACAATTTGTAGTGAGCCCATTCTCCATACAAAAAGAAATTGTCTTCTTTCTTTTCAGAATACTGTTTTTAGAGGCTATATTGGCCTCTAAAAACTTTTGGTTGGCGTAGTTGCTTAGGTTGGAGCAGTTGTGGAACTTTTATTATTATCTAGATATTAGGTTTGTGATTGTTTAGGCGATGAGCTAGCCGCCTATCACTTCTTTCATAATTTTACATCTATGGGTATATATCTAAAAAAAAGCTTTGTGTGTGGTTGGCCGAGCATTGAACTCTGCCTATCCCCTGATTATAGGCGTGACTGTATGTATGTATCTTGAAAACGTATCGCATGATAGGAATAATTTGATGTATTTTTCCTTTACTTTTTGTTATCAAAAATTGTCAAATTTATCTGAAATACTTATGTATGATAGCTGGATTACAACAGATTACAACACTTTAGATTTGATATTAACTGATAAGATGCAAATCCTAACCTTTACGGCTTTATCACAAAAACTAGTCTCAGGCTTAAAATAGAATCTATTTCACTAAATAAGTCCCGCGTAAATATGCGAACTAAAATATAAAGTATGGAGTTAGGCAGCAAATGTCTAGTTTCCCTAAGATCGTGGCGCCACTACTAATGGACCTCTTTATTTAGAAGGACTCTTCTAAAACCATAGTAGTCCGAAAAGAGTACAAAAAGTAGTCCGAGACTACTTTTTGTAATAACGAGACGGTTAATGTTTAAATTTAAAACATCAATATTTGTTTACATAATATAAACACTCGCCTGTCACCCAGAGGGGCAGGCAGATACTACGGACTACCATTTGGCACGATCCTGACACACCTCTTTCGCCTCCTTTACATCCATGTACCTACACATACATGCTCGTCGGTTAAGTGAACCCTAATCTGGACTATTTTCAATATATCGCTAATTTGGTCGATAAACTTTCGTCTAGGGCGTCCCTTCTCGACTCTGCCACATGTTCACATCTGCAGCATAGATTTGTTTTATCTCTTTTTCCTCGTTCATTCTTTCTATATGACCAAACCACCGAAGTATTCCTTTTTTAATCCTGGTTACAACATCAATTTGCAAACCACACTTTTCTCTTATCACACAATTTCTCACCTTGTTCATTCATATATATATATATATATATATATATATATATATATATATATATATATATATATATATATATATATATATACCGATTTTCTTAGAAAGGGTAGTGACAAAGCAAATTTATGTAGCAGAAGTGAACGGCAGAGTCGGTAAGGGAATCCCTACACGAAAGTTTATTGGCTATATATTAAAGATGGGCCAGATTAAGAGTACCCTTAAGCGACGAGCGTGTATGCGTAGGTTTATGAACGTAACGGAGGCGAGAGAGGTGTGTCTTAAAAAGTCACTACTCTAAAACCTTTATTACGCATTGGTTGTCGGTCTTGGAAGAACATGGCCGGCTCATTGTCCTTTCAGTTTACTGATTCATTGAGCTATGTTGGTAACATTAATCCAACAAATACCGCTAGCCAGAAAGTAGTTCGACTTCCGGGTTCAAAAGGGCTAAAAGAAAACATCATAAAGAAATCTCTTGCCTTCTAATCGCGTATGAAAGAAATCGTACGAACGTAGAAACATTGTCGTCTTTAGAGTTGCTCTCCTGGGCAATCGGGACCCTCTTCCCCATTGCCCACGGCTAGTGGAGTAGCGTGCCTTAGAATTTTTGCTTACATACGTTCGGGGACCCTGTAGCCCGGGAGGCCCGTATCATTGATACGGCTGATACGGCGGTAGCTACGCCCCTGCCCACGGCCCTAATGGTCCCGTTTATGTTAGTTCCCTCCCCTTGCTGCCTCAGCTAGCATCGGAATCCTTGGCGTCGACATATCGTATAGTGTGCAGTTTCGTGGTCACTTGGATGGGAAGGCCAAATTGGCCTCTATAGTTCGGCCGTTCAGAGAATGCGTTCCTGACACCTATCAGTTAGTCACGACTAGTGATGGGCACAACATGACACTGAGTTCGTTACCGTTCCTCCAAAATGAACCACCGCGTTATTTTTAAGATTATTTTCGTTTTAAATTGGCGGAATCAACAATAATTTAAGTGGAAACCAAAAAAAGGTAATGTTAATATAATAAAATTGTTTTATTTATTCTTTGTTACAAAGTTACAATCTGTATTTCTATAAAATAAAGTACATTGAATTGAATGTGCGTACAGAATATTAATCAAACTCCGATTCGCTTGAGGAGGTGGTGTCTTCATCATCATCTTCGCCTACATGTATAATTATATTATTATCAATAACAGAATCAATCCTGATATCTCGGTCAAAATGTTCCACAATCAGGTTTTTAGTGTTCTCAACAACCTTTGCCCAGTCATCTCTTGTGACTTCCCCGCAAGCTTCTTTTAATAGGGTCATCATCTTTTTCGTGCTGAATGGCGGGGAAGTATTGTGGCGGGCGGCGTAACCTTTTATTTGAGCCCAGATTAGCTCAATCGCGTTATATTGGCAATGATACAGTGGAATTCTTAGAACGCGATGACCGTACTCCAGAGCCAGTTCATCGATATCGTATCGCACATTTGCCGCTTTATTTTCTTTAACTAATTTAATTAGCTCTGGTTTTAGCATCTGCATATTTGCGTCAATGCCTTTTGCTTGTAACCAAGCCAACATTTCTTCTTTTTTATTAGCTTGGGTAAGTTGTTTCTATATTTGAACCAAGTGATAGGAGGCATTATCCATGAATATTACAGAAGGCTCTGGTAGCCTGGGCAAAAGCACGTTCTGGAACCACTCTTTAAATGTAGTGCCATTCATTTCCTCGTGGTAGTCATTTGTGGTTTTTGATTGAAATGCCAGTAACGCGTTCTCCACAAAGCCGTATTTTGCAGAACCTGCGTGGCATATTATCAGACGGGCCCACTTACCCATTGGTACTTTCGACGTCGACGCTTGTGTATCATCCGTCCAAGAACGGGAAACCGTGTGATTGGCGTTTAGCCATGTCTCGTCAATGAATACTACATTATCCCAGTTATCAATACTTTTTGCTTCTCTCAAAAAACTTATCCGTTTTAAAACTATGTCGTATCGTTCTAATAAAATTTTTATTTTGTCTGTTTTTTTATACGAAAAATCAATATCTTTTAAGATTTTGGTTAAAGCAGTTGTACCCCCGCTAAACAGTCCAGCTTCTCTTAACGATGCCAAAAGCTTCTTCCTGTTGAGATATTCATTTCTGGAATAGTAACCATATATATGATTTCTGATTGCATCGGCGTCAAAGGTGTCAATATCAGTCACGGGTTTAGTTCTACGTTTCTTCTTCGGAGTACGTAAAATATTATCTTCCGTGCCAGTAGAGCCGAACTTTTCTTTATTAATATTTGTTATCATTCGTTTGCTAACTCCAAGCGCCTGAGAGACGAGTTCTTGTACTTGTTCGACATGTAAAAGGGGTCCGCCATTTTGCCGCTCCCGCTCAAAGTAATCTTGCAGCTTGATGATTAACTCAAGGGCTCCACTTTTCAATGTTTGTCCACGTTTAGGCATTATTATGCACCAAAAGTAAAAAGAACGCAATACAAAACACAATCGAAGTCCGATTTAGGGCCGATATCAGTTTGAAAAGCAGAAACAGTCCATTAAACGAAAGCCAGGTAATCAAATAAAAACAGATCGAAAACACTTGAAGAACGTGGTCTATGCGCACGAAACGACATCAGATGACCGTTTTAGCGTCACAAAATGGCGGCCCATAACGTCATTTGGGGTTACCATTTTCAACCTAAATATAAAAATGCTACTTTCTTTCGCGCGTTCGGTTTGGTCGTAGTTTTATTTTATATTTAATAAAAGTTATCTTATAGTCCATTATTTTCAAATTCTTAAAAAGAAAAACAAAACGTATTATTTTATATAGTATAACTGTATAAGAACAGATTACGATACTGTTATTGCCTGTTATTGTTAGCACAGCACTACAAATATAAAGCGCTGACATAACCTTGTAATAGCGCAGTATAGATTTAGAAAAATGTTGTTTACCAAGTTATTTGACACTCAGTTTGGCACAAAATTATAACATTCATTGATTATTGATATAATAATGTTGTTTTAATGCTCATCAATTGTTAAAACGGTAAACAACCAGCAAAAATATTTTTATCGTAACTGCAACGCCATTACAAAGTTACGTCGTCAGTTCAATCGCGACGTGTCAGGAACGCATTCTCTGAACGGCCGAACTCTAAAAATCTTGGCGTACTCAGCAGAGCGAGACAGTATTTCATGCCGGCACATCGCTTGCAACTTTACAAAGCGCAAGTTCGGCCTCACATGGAACACTGTTCTCATCTCTGGGCCGGGGCACCCCAATGCCAGCTCCTTTCACTTAACCGCATCCAGTGCAGAGCGGTACGAATCGTCGACGACCGAGTTCTTTCTGATCGGCTGGATACACTAGCACTGCGTAGAGATGTTGCATCTCTTTGCGTATTTTATCGCATCTATCACGGGGAGTGCTTTAAGGAATTGTTCGGACTAATTCCAGCCGCTCAATTTCACCATCGCACATCGCGACAAAACTCGCGTTACCATCCATACCATCTGGTTGATTTATTCACTGTGCAATTTAGAAGAAGTTTTCTCCCTCGCACAACTTTCTTGTGGAATCAATTACCACCAGCGATTTTTCCGGACCGATACGACTTAGGAACCTTCAAGAAAAGAGCTTACACCTTTCTAAAAGGCCGGCAACGCATCTGCAATTCCCCTGGTGTTGCGGTTGTTCTTGGGCGGCGGTAGTCACTTACCATCAGGTGAGCCGCATGCTCGTTTGCCCCCTCTTCTACAAAAAAATGCGGACAGGTGCCCTACGGCCTCGTATCTGAGTTAGATCTCTCCTTTCTCGTTCTCACTCAACAGTCTCTTTCTCGACCGTTATGAACTGAAATAAAAAATATTTTGTGGACAGCAGTCTGCCAAGGCAAAATGTAGAAGCGTGGCGGACTTTTATTAGATGTATAACCCTCACCTTATCGTTATATGTATATATATTAGTTTCTTCTGTCCCGTGTGTATGTGACTGAACTCCTCCTAAGCCGCTGCTTGACCGATTTTGATGAATATTTTGTGTGAGTGATTAAGTTGATTCGAGAATAGTTTAGATTGGACCCGGTAGATGGCGACGTTGTCGTGATCCAGAAATCACCCGTGCGAAGCAGGGGCGGATCGCTGGTTATGTATAAGTCAGAGGTTAAAATTACAAGTAACAAATTCATTGGTATGTGAGGGATCGTCCTTGATCCGTATGTTGTACGTGTACACTATTATAAAACTTAAGGCTAGTACAGGACGAATGCTTATCCCCGGAATGGCTCCATTTTTAAATACAACCCACCCACACCCTGTCCTACTTCTTGTTATGTTAAATATTTTATTTTTGAATAGCTCTCATCAGATCGATGACGATAAAACCATCTCGTTGCCAGACGTGAAATATCCGGACTGGCGACGGACTAAGCGTGCAAATTGCTAGAAGTTCTGGTATTACGATCGCCCAACCGCCTGCCAAAAGTGGTGATGGAGGCAAAAGATTCCAACAATGGAAGAGGCCCATCTCCAGCCGTGATCTTTTACGGGGTGATAAAGAAGAAGAAGTTACTGTGTAGTGGTGGTGTAAGAACATCTAATACTCCAACCACACCTGTGGATGTCGTAAGAGGTGACAGAGGGAAACAAATCAGGAGATGGGCTGCAGTGTGCTTTTATGTGCTCTCATAGGTCAATGGTTTTTTTTAATAGAATAAGGGTGACAAACGAGCACACAGTCCACCTGATGGTAAGTGGTTGCTGTGGCCCATAGACATCTAAATATATCCTCAAATATGAATCAAAATGCAGATGCGTTGTCACCCGTGAGGACTAAGATGGAATGCCTCGTTTCCAGAAAATAGGGTCTCCGGTTCTCTACACTCACCAAAGGAAACACGCAGCGTTAAGCTGCTATTTTACGCTGGTATTCTGTGAGAGCGTGGTCCTTCCCCGGTCGAGCCGATCCATTCGTGCTACAACTATAGAATAGAATAGAATAGAATAATTTTTTATTCAATATTGATTATTACATAATTCTTATTGAAAGTCATTTTTTATTTACCACTGGTTCGGAAAATACCTCTGTCCTGGGAAGAACCAGCAAGAAACCCAGCGGGGTTTTTTTTTCAAACATATTTCACTTAACAATAATTTCATTTATACAATTTTTAAATGATTTTTAATAGAACCAGCATGGTAGCGATCACTTTATTCCCAGGGGTTATTTTCATTCATATATTCCTTGATATTATAATAACCCTTTTTGTACAGTTTTTCTTTAATAAAACTTTTAAACTTGTTTATTGATAAACTTTGAATATGTTCTGGGATTTTGTCGTAAAAGCGTATACATTGCCCCATAAATGAATTACTGATTCTGTGGAGTCTAGTAACTGGTATTAGAAGCTTATGTTTGTTCCTAGTGTTTAAAGTATGCACATCGTTATTCTTATTAAAGCTATTTATGTTTTTATGTACATACATTACATTTTCATAAATATATTATTATGTTTATTATAAAGTTAATATGTTTATTTCTTTAAATTTTTGTCTGAGGGACTCTTTACAATTTAGGTTATAAATCGCCCGAACGGCTCTCTTTTGCAAAACAAATATAGCTTCAATATCAGTCGCATTACCCCATAGCAAAATTCCATAAGACATTACGCTATGAAAGTAACTAAAATACAATAATGTAGCTGGCTCAACATCTGTGAGACTTCTAATCTTTCTTACAGCATATTATGCTGCAGAACTAAGTCTGCTTGCTAATTTAGATATATGGGGGCCCCATTGAAGTTTCGCGTCAATAGTAATACCGAGAAAAATAGTGGTACCCACAAGACTCAACTCCTCCCCATTTAATAGCACATTGGTATTCGAATGTTTTACATTAGGTATTGTAAATTTAACACACTTTGTCTTATTGCCGTTTAAGAGCATATGTTGGCGTTAAACCAATGTACTAATTTCGATAGAGCATTATTTACATCGTCATAATTAATTAACTGCCGTTTGAGTTTGAAAATTAAGGAGGTATCGTCAGCAAATAATACTATATCGTGATTGTCTCCTACAAGATAAGGTAAGTCATTAATATAGATTAAAAACAGGAATGGGCCAAGAATCGAGCCCTGAGGAACGCCCATTGATACTACCGATCCGGAAAAACCTTTACCATTAATCACTACTTTTTGAGTTTTGTTACTTAAATATGAAGTAATAAGTCTAAGCGCCAAATTTTTTACACCGTAATGTTGTAGTTTCCTGATTAATATTTCATGATGAACACAATCGAAAGCCTTGGAAAGATCACAGAAAACACCTAAGGCATCCTATGAATTCTCCCAGGCATTAAAAATATATTTCATAAGCTCAACACCGGCGTCAGACGTCGAGCGACCCCTTGTAAAACCAAATTGGTTTTTATGAAGTAATTTACTTGTATTAAAAAAAATTAACAATTGATCCAAAATTATTTTTTCAAAAATTTTACTGAGAGTTGGTAGTACAGAAGTTGGTAGTATACAAGTAATATAGCTTTAGCATGGCTCTTCCATGTAAAAAATGGTACAACAATTTGACACGACCGTAGAGAGATCAGGCGCAAGACCAATGGATTTACTGGTTTTCTGACACGCAGTGAAACACAACCAGCTCCCTGTGTTCGGGATGCTAGAGTGAAGTTCTTAACGGAAAAACCCAATACCTAACTGATTTTTCCGACCCGGGTTGTCATTCCGGACACACATTATGAGCAGTCAACTTTACGACCACAAGACCAGCGAGACAGTCCAAGTATTGCATAATGAAATGATGATGAAAAAATGATTTATTTATACACATTTATGTTTTAAATTAGTTTCGCGGTAATCGACACAATTGCCGCTATTTTCATCGGGTCACATACCAATGAACTGCTTCGCATTTTTGATGGGAAAGGTCGAATCCCCTAACCCTAACTGTGTAGAATGTGGCCAAATAGAGCATGTAGTGCTCATTTTGGTGGAGTGTTCGTATCGAGACCGAAAGAGTAAGTTTTTGCAGTAAATATAATGTAAATAGATTAGATATCGGATTTTGTAACAGTATTCAGGCTTCACCACTGTCTGAGGAAGCCAGAATGTTGTACAAAATGGTCCAAGTTGGACTTAAAAGAAGATAAAAAAAAGTAAATACAATGAGGGTGACATTATAATAGTTTTATAAAACCCTCTTTAAAAAATAAAAGATTAAAAAAAGTCCCACTCCTCAAGAATCCTTACTTCTTTATCTTCATGAAATACGTTTCATGAATATACTTTTTAATATTCCTTTTATAATCTAATATATCACGTGTTCGTGCCAAACAAAGGGCGGCGGTTCCCCGACGCTCGCGTGGCTTTGATGACGTAAACCAACCGTTTGCCTAAGGGTAGTTGGAATAAAAGGATTAGCGATTAACTCCGATATAAATTTAAATCAAAGTTTAGTGTCGTAACCCTTAATTTGGTATGTTTATGTTTTTAACAGGATTTTTGATACTATATTCATCATGAGATACTAATTTAACATATATCTTAACGACAATATGACTGATAATTTTATATGTATTTGTTTTTGTATTTTTTTTATTTAAAAAAATACTAGTAACGCTATTAAAATTACTAATATTCCATTTAGCGACTCCTGGTAAGCTTAAAGCTGAACGCACATTTGTCCGCGCCGCACGCGCCGTAAGCGTCGTGTTTTACTGATGGCCTCGCACATTTGCCCGTACGCATCGTCCGCACCGTAAGCAAATCTTTTGTATTATGTAGTGTTATACTACTTACATTTCATTGTACACTAATTCTCCATTCTGTTTTGATATTCTGCATTCATGTTTTGCATCACTTTATACTATTTTTTTCATTCTGTTTTTGATTCTCTGCATTTATATTTTGCATCACCTTTATTTATATAGGATCCTGTAACGTTTTTACACAATAACATATCATTTTACTGCGTATTTTCACACTATTTAGTACTTTTAAACTAGTTATTAGTTAAGCCTTACCTTTTTTTTTGGTCTTTTATTGAATTCTCTGTAACTCTACAATTTCAGGCTTCGGTGCGCTGTCGCGCATCAGTTTTTCCTATTTGAATAATATCTCATTTCTTACTTAAATGTAAAGATTTTCCAATTATATTCCTAAAAACCAAAAATTTTATATTTGACAACCATTGTTTTTGTAGTTGTCATGGTAACTTTTATTCAAATTCGTCTCTGGTATGATGTTCTTTCTTCATAAATACTTTTTGGCTGTAGGTCATTTACAATAAATTTCGTTTTAATTTAAATAATTTCTCGTTCTCTCTAAAAAGGTATAAAAGCCAAACAATTGGAGAATACAGGACAGTCTTGCTTCAGTTCTCGTATCGGAAGCATCTTCTAAAGGCCTTATCCCGGGGCCGCTCAGCCCCGGGATCCTGCAAGCCTCTATCCTGCCTGAAGCCACTGGACTCTACGATCCGTTGCTCTGTCTGAAGTCGCCGGATCCTACAAAACGTTACTCTGCCTGAAGTCGCCGAGATCCCACAAGTCTCTACTCTACCTGGAGTCGCCGGAACCTACAAACCTCTGTTCCGCCCGAAATCACCGGAACCTACAAACCTCTGTCCCGCCTGCAGTCACCGGATCCTGCAGGCCACTGCGCTGTCTGAAGTCGCTGAGGATCCTGCAAGCTCCTGTCTGGGCTGAAGTCGCCGATCCTGCAATCGCCGCATTCACCTGAGGTCGTCGCCTAGAGACGCCCACGCCTACCCACCTACGCCGTGCGTGCTCGTTCCAGGCGCTGAGAGCACGCTTGGGATCTTCGGACTCAGCTACGACATAAATCTTTTTTTTTATTACCTTTTTTTTAAATATAGTTTGTAAATCACATCATCCATCATCTTCATATTTCATTTTTTTTTATAAAATTGAAAATACTCTTTTAAAAAAACTTAAATATATTATTGTCTTGGTCTATTTGGTTGTTTTGCTGATCGTAGGTTAGGTTTTCCTTCTCTTTTAATTGTCGCTTCACGACAATTACCAACAACTTTTGTAGTTTTTTCCAACCACTGGTGTGAAACGGTACAGTGAAATTGATCGCTCGAAATCACTATGGAAAGAAATATAGTAATAGCGTGCTTATTGGCAGAGGAAGAAGAAAATAAAATTCGAAGAAAAGGAAAATTCTGGATTCATAATATTAATTTAAAAAGGCAATTGTATGGAGAATATGAAGGAGATAATATACTTTATTTAAAGACTTATTAGATGATGATGAACGATTTTTTTTAATTTGCATTTAAAATACAAGAAATTTCAAGAATTGCTACATTTACTAAAACCATATCTTTCTATGGAAAACTCAAGATTTAGAAGGCCAATTGAACCAGAGAAAAGACTTGTTGTATGTTTGAGGTAAGTATTTTTATTGATAATTAAGTAATCAAGTATAATTGGGTTTTTTAATTAAATTTAACTATGTTTTGATTAGTTCAGTATTTAAATAATTTATCCCTAAGTATTCCCTAAGTTTTGATAATCGATGCAAAAAATTCAAATTATGTATATTTAATTACGAATGAATTAAAACTTATAAAATACAAAAATTATCATGTAAGTCGAAACCACCAGTTATAGTGGAAAACCCACTAAGTTGGCAACATTAGACAACACTGAACGTGCCGAACGCGCCGCGTTATATGACGTCATTAGCATTCGTCCTTCGATATCGTATACCTACCGGATTTTATAAAATTCGGCGCCTACGGTGCGGGTGTAATGTGCGAGGTTTCATATGATTTCATACAAAGAATTCTAAAATTCGGCGCGTACGGCGCGTACGGCGCGTGCGGCGCGGACAAATGTGCGTTCAGCTTAAAACGGTTGTGTTGGGAGTGGTTCACGACAGTTGTCAAAATTGAATGGCGGATTCGAACCCACGACCTTTGGATTATGCGGTTCGCGCCCTGCCATTAGGCTAGTGTAGTCAAAATTTTATATATTGGAATTTCAAAACGTGCCGAGTGCACAAAATATTTACGTTCAAAGCGATGACAAAACGATGCGAAGCGTGCGTGGGCAGCGTGGGTGCGTTCGTGCGCATTGTTTGTGAATGCCCAAGAATAATAATAATAACTGGTAATAGTTACTTAATCGGTTTTTTGGCGCGATGCCGCGAGTGCCTCGGGCGACACGCCTTCTTCTGTGGGTGAAGTAAACGCCTTGAATATTTTATAAGCTAGTGATCCACCCCGGCTTCGCACGGGTGATTACTGGATCTCGACAACAGCCCCACCTACCGGGTCCAATTGTAAATTTAAACAATCCAAGGACCTACTTAAACACGTAAAAAAATTCATTAAAAATCATTTCAGCCGTTCTCAAGTGATGATCTTTGATACATGCAGCAATTGATTTTTATTTATATAGATATTGTAGAACTAGGTCGTCCAATTTTCAAACCTTTATTCGCCACGCTTGGTAGGTGGGTTGCCAACCTCAGTTTTTTTAATATGCTGCGTTATTATCAGGAAGATGCTATTGTCAATTTTTTTCTTCCTTGGTGTAGAACGATAATTGATTAAAAGATGCAAAAATTTGTCACTAGGTTGTAACGCTTCTTTTCTGTTTGGAAGTCATTCTGGGAATACCTCACCGTAGAAGAATGCTTCTGCGGTTTCGCGCGCTCGGGGCAATGGCCCCGAACGCCTAGATATTTAACTCCTGGGATGATTCGGAAATGGTCCCGAGTCAACACGATAGCACTGCGAGGGTGCTGGTGCAGTATGTGCTTAAATAAAACAAAGGGAGAGAGGGACCACGGTTGCTTCCGGACGAAGACCACGGGCCCCTCGTATACGCTGATGTTGACTACCGCTGTATGCTGGACTTCTGCCGGCTAAAACCCCATTTTAGCCGGCAGAAGTCCGGCATAACCTCTCTGTTGCCCCTGCAGCCGAAGGTTCCAAGAAGATTTTCCCACGACTGCGAAAAGCATCTGCTATTGGCCCGTTTGTCACTTCAGCAAATGTACTCGTAATAAATATTCAGAACATTTTGACAACACAATAATATACATTCACATCTAGCTCAAAAGATTATAGCAGGTGGGAAGCAAGTTAAGGTTTCACTGTAAGGCACAATTCTGTTCTCAAAAAGTATGTAAGAGATAGGGTTGCCAAATTTTTTATTTCTTATTTTATGTAGATTTATAGTATTTTCGGGACTATTATAGTTATTCCATTTCACGATGAAGTTTTGACTTTGGTTGTGTTAGCCGTGCACATATACATTGTGTTAGTGTGCGTAGGCCTCGGGAGCGCTACTCCCGAGCGCCCGCAGCCTACGCACACTCACACAATGTGTATGTGCACGGCTAACAGAAAGAAGAAAGAAGAAGAAAGAAACAGATTTTATTTGGCACATGCAGCACACTCAAGCGGATTACATAAAACACATAACATTTAAGTAATCGTACAAACAAACAAAAAAAAATATACATAGAAATCATGAAACAGGACATTAACTCCTTGTTTATAGATGTGGTAAAATTAAACAAAGAAAAAAGAAAAAAGCAAACAATAATATTAAAAAAAAATAATAATAAAGAACTAGAGAATAAGGAGTAATGAATAAGGTGTATTATAAAGATAATCCACCCGTTAATGCTGCTCTGCTCCAAAAAGGAAAGCAACTCAGGATATGTTGGAATGTATCAGAAGTACAGCACCCCAACCCTGATTTTCAGTGGCACCCTACAACAACCTAAGTCAAAACTTCATCGTGAAATAGAATACCTATACCTGTAAAAATACAGCAGGTAGAGAAAAAATTAAGAACTTTTACAATAAGAAGATTTATTACGTGTCAATAGATTGCTTGAAGATCTGGTAAGACCATTTACGTGGTAAAGCCATGCCATATATTAGTAGTATAGTTGTAGCACGAATGGGTCGGCTCGACCGGGGAAGGACCACGCTCTCACAGAATACTAGCGTCAAATAGCAGCTTAATACTGCTTCGTATCGTGAGTGTAGAGAACCGGAGACCCATTTTACCGGAAACGAGGCATTCCATCTTAGTCCTCACGGGTGACAACGCATCTGCTTTTGATTCGCAGTCGCGGATAGATGTAGATGTCTATGAGCCACAACAACTATTTACCATCAGGTGGACTGTGTGCTACTGTTTTTAGCGGTCCCTGGGGGTGGTTACAAAATTCAGCTGAGGGATTGCGAAGTGCTGTAAAGAAGATGATGATATTAATGCTTATATAAAGACCTCTTCAATAAAAAAATATACGTTTTCGCTATTTCAATAGAGTGGCATAAATTTTCGATAAAATCATGAAAATCAAAAGTTTTATTAAAAAAAATTTGGTTGTTCTCATAGGACACGGTCTCATCTTTCGCGACATTTCGTTTGGAATACTATTAACAGGATAACCTATATATTATATTATATTAATCTTTCCAATTAAGATTTTATATTAAAAAAATTGTACTGCTTTGATTGAGCGTTTATTAACAGGCTCAAGACACATTTAAGTATAATAGTTTTATCATTTCCCCATAAAAAAAGGCTGGATATTTGTTACACGTTACGTGTTATATTTACCACACTTGACAGACGGGTTAGTTACCGCAGCTACGTTATAATTTTAAGATGCTTCACATCTCCTGTTTCAGTTTCCCTCTGTCCCCTCTTATAACGCTTACGGGGCGATATGGGGTAGTACATGCTCTTTACCGGTCACTACAATGAGAATATATTTCTATTCCCGTTCATGAATGTAGTTCTTCTCACGTTGAAAGTGAATAGACTATTTATGAAATTTTGAAGTATACTTGATCGTAATTAAAGAAAAGTACATCTATTTTATGGTGCCAACCAATATTCAATAGGGCCAATTATATGAATCAAATATCGCGCATTGAAGCCGTAAATTAATAGAAGAAATATAACTTCAGCATTATTTTGTCAAAACTAAATTAACTTGAATTAGGAAAGAAGGTAAAGAATATATATATTTTCTGTAAGCCTTCCTAAAATAAATAAATAAAATGTAAATAACAGAATTTGAATCCCAAGGTAATCTACCTCTCATAAGGATACATCGGAAGACATGTCGGATATGAAAAAGCGATTGTTATTGCGAGACGTATGATTCAATCATCTACGTCTAATCGTCTCTAAGAATTCAAAAAAATCCTTTGAAAAACAGTAACAGAAATCTAAGGTGACTCTACAAGTGATCCAATTTTGCTAATATTGACGCGAGGGAAGCCGCATGTAAAAGCTAGTAGAAAATAAATTACTTACGGAAGTCAAAACATATTTAATTTTAATAAAAACAGGAATAAAAAAGATATGCTCCCAAGCTATTTCTAATTTGTTGTGTTGTTAATTTGTGTAACATACATGATTGTAAGCTGTTATTTAAAAAAAAAGTCCCGCTGGGTTTCTTGCTGGTTCTTCCCAGGACAGAGGTTTTTTTTGAACCAGTGGTAATTATACAAAAGAGTGACTTTCAATAAGTATTATTTATAATCTATATTGAATAAAAAAGTTTCTGTTTCTATGAAATCAGTTTAGTATTCTATTCAAAAATGTTTTCAAAACAATTTTTACTGACAGCCTGCTTGAGTGGAACTTGTTAGTTTACAATCGGCGAAAATATCGCGTAACACAAACGGCTCCGTAGCGCAATGGTCAAGCGTTTGGCCCCAGGTTCGAATCCCGCACGGAACAAGTGTTTATATTATAGCCTACAAATAATTGTTCCTTGACTGAATGTTTGTCCTTGAGCAATTTATGTATGGAAAGTGCAAACCGCCTCCACGATATTGGAAAAATTTCTATTGTGAGTGTAGAAAATACATAAAAAACAGTCGAGTTGAGAATTTCCTTTTTAAGTCGACGAAAACGTCATAAAGGGAGCGTGTTCCATTATCTACGTAAAAAGAGCGCAGGTGTTCCCTTTTAATGAGAATGTTTGAAAGGTTTATTCAGGTCGGTTATGTAAGTTCTTCAATACCGTTTGATAGGCATCAGATAATTTTATGTTTAAAAATGGTAATATTGATTTGGAAGAAAGATTTTCGAGTGGTAGGCTCGTACCGATAGGCTGAACGTAACGGGCGGCTAGTCATTGGAAGTATTATACGTGGTAGAGCTATGGTACAGCCACAGTCTAACTAGAGCTATAATATTATGATTGTATGTAGCACGATAATGTCGGCTCGACCGAGGAAGGACTACACTGTCGCAGAATAGCAGCAAAAAATAGAAGCTTAATGCTGCTGTTTCGTTTTGTGAGATACATGGCTTTCTATTTTAGTGTTCAGAGTAACGATACATCTGCCTTTTGATTCATCATTATAGCCCTTCACAAGTCCACTGCTGAACATAGGCCTCCCCCAAGGAATGCCACAAGGCACGGTCCTGAGCCACCTGCATCCATCGACTTCCTGCATATCTTACCAGGTTGTCACTCCATCTAGTGGGGGGACGCCCTACACTTCGTCCGCCGGTGCGAGGCCGCCACTCGAGAACCTTTTTTCCCCAACGGTTGTCGGTTCTTTGAGCTATATGGCCGGCCCATTGTCACTTCAGCTTACTAATCCGTTAGGCTATGTCGGTCAATCTGGTTCTACTGCGGATATCCTCATTTCTAAGTTTATCACGCAGAGAAACTCCGAGTTCCTCTCCATAGCTCGCTGAGCGACCTTGAGCTTCCTCATCCGGCCATCTTGATCTGCCTTTTGATTATTAAACGAGAATAAATATAGAGATGTCTATGGGCCACAGCATCCATTTACCATCAGGTGGACTGTTGGACTGGTGCTCATTTCTCACCCTTAATCTATAAAAAAACAAATGTAAAAAAGGTACTTTATAAAGTAACGAAAGTCAATAACTTTGGCATAAACCGATTAAATAAATATCTATTACTTCCACGGCTAACACGATAATAGCAAAATTTAAAAAAATTTAAAAAGTAAAAAGAAGATTGAATAAATGTTTCTGACTTCTTTATTAACACAATATCAGAAAGGAACTTTTATTGATTGAGAATCACATCGTAAGAGATTTTATTCTGCATTTATTTCTTGTTTGTCATTAAAATATTGTTTCGCCATTTAAACATGAGCAAACTTTCGCGCCATTCCGTGCAAGGGCGGTTGAAGGCTATGACGTCACGGGCAAGGTGTAGAGTTAAGGTCGGGGCTACGGGGTGAAGGTCGTTCTTGAATGTCATTTTCTTTTTCGCTATAGTTTCAAAAATCTGTTTATTTGAAAATCAGCACTTTCTGGAATATCTCATATTTTTAATAATTGTAATACAGGATATAATTGTAACACTGAAAAAGACTGTACTTATGGCACATAGGAATTGCACTATATAGGTAGTTGATTTCCTCACATTTTACTGACTGCAGTGAGAATGTTAATATTATTATATTTATGTGTGAATGTTTTAAGTGTTTTAATTACATAAACTTTCTATAATTTATTTTATGTTTTGTTTTGTGGTAACACATGGGTAACACAAGTTTTAGTTATTAATTTTACTTACGTATCAGTATTTATTTTCGACTTGTTTAGTCTCTACAATTGTTTTATTTATGTAATTATTAAGTATATGCTTATAATTGTAGACCGACCGTTACAGCCTACCAAAAATCCGCTGCTGAACATGGGCCTCCCCCATAAATTGCCCCAATGGAGGGATTTATTCCATGGTTGCCACGTTGCCGGACGGGTTGGCAACCGCAGATTTTAGTAGGTTTTAGTTGTTATTATTAAAAAGCAGCTACCCCCCCCCCCCCCTCCCCTGCTGTATTTTCTTCTATCGCTTCTTACGTCACCCACGGGACGATATGGGGTAGTCGGTATTTTAACACCACCACTACTGGATTAATTGCAGGGCTAAGAGTGATATTGATAATAATGTATAGTTTATATTTCATTTTAATAAATGTTATATTATGAAAATAATAAATTACAATTTAGTAACATGTAGCAAAGTATAATGTAACCCAAGAAGCGATAATTTTACACAATAATTAATTTAAAAAAAAATAACAAACTTGTACAGTATGTGACTGGCTCGAACATTTCACATTATATATCATCTATTTTAATAGTTTTCTCTTGAACTAATGGTAATGGGTAGGGCTGGGAGACGGGGTGTGATATTTTAAATGAGCGCCTCGTTTATTATTTATTCACTAGTTGTTCCCCGCGACCTCGCTCGCGTGTTAAGTTTTTCATGTTTTTGCGCGGAACCCTAACTCTTTTTCTAAAATTAAAATAGCCTAAGTTACTCCTTGTGACATCAGCTATCTGCTGGTGAAAGTCCCGTCACAATCGGTTCAGCCGTTTCGGAGATTACCCGGAACAAACAGACAGACAGACAGACAAAAATTTTATTTTAAATTTTAAAAATTGTATTTTATTTAGTTATAGGTACCGTATTTACTTTCATATGTATTTAATAAAAAAAAAACTGTAATTTTGACATTACAAACAGACACTTCAATTTTATTTATTTGTATAGATTATTAGACACATGCTTACAAGCTAACAGATGATAACAATATAATATATAGTTTTTACTAAAACACACACACAACTCCTGTGCTAGTTGAACTGCCGTAGACCTTTATTCTAAATATATATTTAATGCTCCTTATTTTTTAATAAATATATTTTGACTTCTATGCTTGTTCGTATGCATAATAAAACTGGGAGCGTATTACCGCCTACGTCACCGATAGCGTTGGGCGCGGCCACCCACGCCCTCTTGTTTAGGGATGAAGTTATTATGTAACAGATGTTTCATCTCATTTATTTATTTTTGTGGGAGAGGGGCAAACGAGCATGCAGATCACCTGATTGTGAGTGTGGACCACAGCCCATGAACAACTGCAAACCCAATGGAATTGCAGTTGCGTTGCCGGCCTTTTAGAAGAGTAGATGAATGTATTTCTTGAAGTTCACTAAGTCGTATCGGGTTGAAACGTCGATGGTAGATGATTTTACAAAGAAGTCGTGCGATGAAGAAAACTCCAAGTGAATCGCACAGTAGTGAAACGCTAACCATCTAGATAATGTGGATTAATTAATTAATTTTATACGTGGTAGAGCCATGCTGCAGCTATATTAATAGTTGCAGCACGAATGGGTTGGCTCGACCGAGGAATGACCACGCTCTCACTGAATACCAGCGTAAAATAGCAGCTTAATGCGTATGGTGAGTGTAAAGAACCGGAGACCTTATTTACTGGAAAAGAGGCATTCCATCTTAGTCCTCACGGCTGACAACGCATCTGCATTTTGATTCGCAAACGAGGATAGATGTAGATGTCTATTGGCCACAGCAACCACTTACCATCAGGTGGACTGTGTGCTCGTTTGTCACCCTAATTCTATATAAAAAAAGGTTTTTTACTATTTACATAAAATGACAACAATATATTACTTCTTGTAATAATATTTATAAAATAATTACAAATAATTACAAAAGTAGTTTATAATTTGTGTCCGGTTTAATCTGTAGTCTTTTCAATAAAGAAGTCTCTTGGAAAATATGTGCACCAAAATTTAAAGTAAGGGATTTGACAGTAAATGTCAAATTTTGCGAATACTGTGGCGCCACGCAGCGTTGTGGCTTAGGGATTTCTTTCGTGACACACTCTTCATTAAACCCGGAATTATCAGTTAATCGTGAATATTTTAACGATTAACGTTATTAGAGGTAAAAGTTATCACTAATAATTTAAAATTAAAAATTTTGTACAGCCGACTTCAATATAAGCTATTAAGAATAACTCAAAAGCTATTAGACTGACCTTGATCAAATTCATATGGGCCCACACGAGAAGTACCAGCTTTCAAATAAAAAAAATATCGAAATCAGTTCATCCAGTAAAAGGTTATGAGGTAACACACATAAAAAAAAACAAGAAAAAACATACAGTCGAATTGAGTACCGTCTCCTTTTTGGAAGTCGGCAGAAAAAGATCAACACATTATAATTTATGTGGTTTGTTTATATTACATTATTAACTCTTTATGTTAAGGCTTAAAAATGAGATTTTTGCAATTTTCTATCGTTTCCCTTTTCTAAATACGATTAAAAAGTGGCTTACGGCAGCAATAACAAATATTATTCAAATCACATCTAATTTTAGAAGGAGTATGTAGGTTTTTTTTTTTAATATAAGCTCCAGACATTACAAATTGCAACGGTATAATGATAAATTGAAATAATGTATTATCTTATTCATCATTCCTCTTCATCAGCGCATCAATGTCTACCACCCATGGAAGGGAGGATCTGCCTTAATCGTTGCGCTTGGCAGCCGGATCGACAATAGCAGTACCAAACGTCTTGTATTCTTTGACATGCTGCCCGTCACCAGCCTATGTTTTATGCCTGACGTTTTAAACAAGGTGGCAATACTGCCATATATCGGTAGCCATAAGATTATTCTGGTATTTCCTAAAGTCGTTTCTTACGACAATTTTGTGGCAGTGTGGCCTTTCCCTGGTCGATCCGAACCCATGAACTACAACTATATATAACTGCAGCATGGTACTACTACTTAAACATATTATATATATATATATATATATATATATATATATATATATATATATATATATATATATATATATATATATATTATACGCATACTTTTTTGATGAGCACACTTAACCTATGCTATTCTAACAAAATTTCGTTAAAATTACTTATGATTGCGTGACCTCATTAAGTTAAATAATGGCACATTTCAAATGTAGAATAACGCGCATACTGATTTATAAAAGGTTTTCACATAGGTTACTATATATATTGGGTTTTCAGTTTTTTTTATTTTATTATTTACTAGCTGGTACCCGGCGCAGAATAAATAATTGTGGAAAAATCTTTTTAAATTAGGAAGAGTTATATTTTGAAGTTATACTTCTTTTAAGGCGTTTGGAAAAATAAGAGTTAATTTTTACGATGAGCTCGCACATAGACACCTAAAAACGACACCATGAAGTTGCTATGATGCGCACGCACACTGACAACTTCAGTGGGTAAATGTCTCCCAAGGTTTTTGTTTTGTTACGCTGAAGAAGTATAACTTCCTACGTGCGTACGTAAGTACACACACACACACACTTTTTTAATTAGGAATGATGATACATTCATTGAAATTGAATTATACATAACTTTGAAATAAATTTGTCGGTACGATACGCACGCCAGTATGTCAATTGTACTATGCCTATAACCTTCGCGCAAGTGCAAGCAATAAGTTGACAAAGTTTTATCGCAATCTAATGAACAGTATGTCAGCGCATAAAATACGAACAAACAAACATTTTTTTTTATATATTAAGAAGATTTTTAGCGCTTTCTAATAGCGTTTCTTCCAATATTGGATGTAAGGGCCCTTTCCTTAATGCTAAATGTTCTACAAAATCGTATGAAATCATGAAATCTAAACTGTTACTGCACATTAGCTCTGTGATAAAAAATAAAAGGTTTTATATCAAAAGTCGTAGTCGAAGTTATGATAGTTACCTATTGGCAAATTCACATAAAGAGACGCCGCGCAGTCGCTAGTTACGAAGGATATGCTGCATAATCACTCCGCAGTGGAAGTTACAGAAGGTAAAATACAGTGAGGCTATAGTTACAACGTAGATAATTTAAAATATATTGTTATTATAAAAATAGTAAACAGTTTGTTTGCCTAAATCTTTGTATTATCAAGTTAAAAAAATGAAACAAAAACTGTATAAAAGGCGTTATTATAATAAAAAGTTCTACGTAGTAGAGCTATGCTGCAGTTATATTACTGGTAGTTCTAGCACGAATAGGTCGGCTCGACCGGGGAGGGACCACGCTCTCACAGAATACCAAAGTAAAATAGCAGCTCAATGCTGCTGTGCTTCGTATCGTGAGTGTAGAGTTCTCACGGGTGACAACGCATCTGCATTTTGATTCGAAATCGAGGATAGACGTAGATGTCTATGGGCCGCAGCAACCATTTACCATCAGGTGGACTGTGTGCTCGTTTGTCACCCTTATCCTATAAAAAAAATTAATACATCATTGATAAGTAACAACCCCTGGGAATGAGGTGAACGCTTCCAAGCTGTTTCTTAAGTTATATAAGTATTTGTTGTTTTTTATAGTATAATTTTTGTTTGAAAAAAATTTCCCGCTCAGTTTTTCACTGGTTCTTCCCAGAACAGAGGTTTCATTCCGAACCAGTGATAAAAGTAAAAAAAATGACTCGCTAATAACTCGGATAATCGTTATAATTTTTTTTTTCAACTTTAATTGACAACAGTGTGTTCTCACGATTCATTCACGTCGAAACGTAAACAGCATCGTCCTCGGCATTGCGGGGGCTAGATCGATACAGCTTCGCGAATGTCAAGTTGAAGGGGCTGGGGGATGGCGAACACGGGGGCGCGTTGGCTACTGACGTCATACGCCCACGCGACGCCGCGCCGGGAGTTTCATCCCCCTTCCCGAGACGACGCGGTACCATTGCCCGTTTTCATTACCAAGAACTGTGATTAGATCTGTTATTTTAATAACAAAACTCTAAATCTGTATTATGTCGTGAAGCGACAATTAAAAGAGAAAGAACCTAACCTAAGAACAGCAAAACAACAAAAGTAGACCAAGAAAATAATATATTTAAAGTTTCAGAAAAGTATTTACAATTTTATAAAAAAATGAAATATGAAGATGATGGATGAAATGAGATTACAATTAGGTTTTAAAAAAAATAAAGGTAGGAGAATAGGACAATATAGTTTTATAGGGGAGCCTGGAGCCTCGCTGCTTTTGTAGAAATGGGCACACGCAGAACTTGAGGTTTCTCAGCGGCGACGGCACGCAGCGCCTGGACTGGGCACACGCAGCGTCCGGAGCCGGCGCACGTAGCGCCTGGGGTAGGTGTGCTCAGTACTTGGAGAAGTAGTCGCCGCGCCCAGAGGTAGCGCGGGCAGTAGGTGCACTCGGCGCCTGGAGCAAGCAGTCGTAGCGTGCCCGAAGGTAGCGCGGGCAGTAGGTTCACTCAGCGCCTGGAGCAAGCAGTCGTAGCGTGCCCGAAGGTAGCGTGGCCCCGTGCTTGAAGCAGACTGCCGACGACTTCACGTGTAGATGGAGGCTTGCAGGATCCCGGGGCAAAGCGGCCCCGGGATAAGGCCTTTAGTAGATGTTTCTCGTTGGAGAACTGAAGCGAGACTGTCCTGTATTCTCCAATTGTTCGGCTTTTATACCTTTTTAGAGAGAACGAGAAATTATTTAAATTAAAACGAAATTTATTTTAAATGACCTACAGCCAAAGAGTATTTATGTAGGAAGAACATCATACCAGAGACGAATTTGAATAAAAGTTACCATAACAACCACATAAACAATGGTTGTCAAATTGAGCAATTTTTAGTTTTAGGACTGTTATTAAGAAACTATTACATTTAAGTAAGAAATGAGATATTATTCATATAGGAAAAACTAATGCACGGCAGCGTGCGCGAAGCCTGAAATTGTAGAGTTACAGAGAATTCAATAAAAGACCGAAAAAGGTAAAACTTCATTGACAGCTATTTTAAAAGTGCTAAATAGTGTGAAAATACGAAGTAAAATGATATGTTATTGTGTAAAAACGTTACAGGATCCTATAGAAATAAAGGTGATGCAAAATATAAATGCAGAAAATCAAAATCAGAATGGAAAAATAGTATAAAGTGATGCAAAACATGAATGCAGAATATCAAAACAGAATGGAGAATTAGTGTACAATGAAATGTAAGTAGCATAACACTACAATTATTTTAGTTTATTTAGTAAGTAACATTTGTGTTCTGAGCTATTTAAAAATATAATATTTATGAGTGATGTCCCACAACATATCGATAAAAAACTGAAAAATACAAAAATGTTTTTAGACTGTGAATTGCATAACAATATTATTAATAATAATGTCCTCCGGACAGAATTTCGATCACGGCAGCTAGTCTCAATGGCGACTAGCCATTTGGGCAGGACAGGATTATAGTGCCCGAATGTTTGCGCAAGCACAGGTGCACTCTCTATTACCTCACTCTCATAGTCCAATGGAATGAGAACCAGGCGCAGAAAAAACAGCTTTACGTACTTACACGAGGGTGGAACACCACCAACTTCCTGTTTTAAGTTGCTACTCAGAATTTCTTGACAGACCTCGCGACCAGCAGTCGCACTCACGACCACTAGAATAACGAAGCGGTCAATAATAATATAATAATAAGGTGATAACAATATTATTTAGGTTAACGTTTTAATATTTAGTGGGTGTTTTCAAGGCAAGAGGATTTTGGAGGATTTTGTTAAACTAAGCGCTTTTTGTCTTCGGCGCTTCACTACTTAACATAAAGCGGTAAAAAAATCACTTCGCCGGAGATTTATCGAGCTGGAATAAATCATAGTTTTCTTTATAATCTATAAAGACGAGGAAAATTGTTAAATACATAGAGTGCTGCATTTATTATTCCATGTTTTTGGTACAAGTAGTTTAAAAACAAGCGGTAAAATTAAAAATTTTGTACAATCGACTTCAATATAAATTAAATCAATTCATAAACAAAAACAATAAAATGAGAACATCATCAGTGTAGTCGAAGTCAAATAAATACGCATTATTAACTCAAAAACTACTGGTCAGATCTTGATCAAATTTATATGGGATCACATGAGAAGCATCAACATTCAAATAAAAAAGAGTTATCAAAATCGGTAGTCCTACAAAAGTTCGAATGTAACAAACATAAAAAATACAGTTGAATTGAAAACCTGCTCCTTTTTGGAAGTCGGGTAAAAACATAGTAAATTAGGGGATACTCTCGCTTTCAAAAACGTAATATTTTAGCAAATCGAGGTAAATTGTCGCCGACAGCACTAAAAGTGTTAATTGCCGTAAAGTCAGAAAACCTACATGTCTGAGAAAATAACAAAAAAAAAATTAGAACATGTGAAGTCAGCTACACGCATTAATTAATTGCGGTAGACTCATCCTTGCCCTAACACCTCGGGAATGTGAGGCGCACCTGTGCCCAGCATTAGTCGTATATTTTAGATATAAGCGAGCAGTCACTTTTTTATCGTCGATATCGATAACTAATTTAATTGCTTAATAAAACACTCGCTCACATCAACTACAAACATGAAATGGCAGAAGGGACGATAGAAGGAATGATATATGGCTGATAAATGGAAGTAACTTTATAAATTCTTAATTACACTTAGATTTCTCTGTGATGTGAAAATACTGATTAAAAATCTACTAAGTGAAATAAGCTTAGTTGTCTCTTATTTATTCCAATTACTGGAATTGGATGGCAAAAGCTAAAGTTTGAAAATAAAAAGACTTGAAAAAGGTATCATTAAGCGTTCCCTCTCATTTTTATTTGC
Organism: Parnassius glacialis; assembly: GCA_033319125.1. Taxonomy (NCBI): domain Eukaryota; kingdom Metazoa; phylum Arthropoda; class Insecta; order Lepidoptera; family Papilionidae; genus Parnassius; species Parnassius glacialis. Next base: position 48,634,102 of record JAVANC010000017.1, read on the forward strand.
TCGACGACTGAAATATAACTCCAGAACAGATATGTACAGATATACTTTTGCCTTACTTTTGTAGGGTGGTGCAAATCACTCCGAAGAATGAACGACTCTTCACATAATTACAAAATAGAACAAAAATAGAGACGACATTTTTTATTATTTTCTTGTTAAGCATAATTCAGGGTTACTTTCTTTTGTGGTGATGAAGCCCTAGACGGTAAATCGCATTGTCTTAGGGTAACAATAGGCTATTTACTCTTGCCTTAAAGACCAGATTGTAATTGGACGAAAAGACAGATGTCAGCAAATTATTCCACTCCTGATAAATATTAAAGTGGATGCATATTTGATTGCATCTTAGTTTTATGTTATCCTGGTATATTGAATTATTCGTGGCCCGAGGGTGTGGTGAAGTGGCTTGTAAGCGTGCAGTTAACCGTGTGAGTGGCGTAGTAACAAAATCCACTACCCCATGTGGTGCTACGGGTATCTTAAGAGACAATAGATGGAAACTGAAACAGGATATGACTAACAGTATCTACCTAATATTAACTCAATATTTAAAAAAAAAACTGCGCTTGCCATCCCGGCTGCTAAGCGTGGCAACTATGGCAAAATCCCACCTATGAGGCATTCTATAGAGAAGGCCCATGTTTGCAATGGACTGTGAGATTGTAATGGATGGTCGGAAGCAAAGTGCGTTTTACCATTTTCGGCCGCATCACCACCTACCAGTAGGTAGCAGTAAAGTACTGGCCTATAATAGCTAAAAAAGAATAATGTTTTTCAAAATTTTCCAATCAGTATTTTAAGTTCCGCTAACGCAGTTGCGATATTTTATAGACTCAAAACCGTCATTAGTGCATTACGCAATAACGTAAGTAATTTATTGAAGACCAAATAAAATTGTAATTATTCGTCACGCCTGTAAATACCAATATAATAATTATATTTCTTTATTTAACAAAAAAAAATTATTATTATTAAATTTATTTTACCTTATTTAAAACCCCAACGTTTCGCGAGTGTTTTGGTTTTATAAATATAAGGAACAATTACTAAAATGTATCACGAGTTTTGACTAGTCAGATTATACGTGATTCATATGTATATGAATCACGTATAATCTGACTGCACTAGAAGTATCGGGAATGGAATATTTTCACCTTTCCTGTCATATTAAAATCTTTTTAACTGAAAATTCCTTGGTTTTAAAAATCGAATACCATTTATTTATTTAAAAAAAGATTCTCGGTCTTGTCACAAGGTTTTGTCAAACTTGTTTAGTCGTTGAGAAAATGGAATTGACTCGAGAAAAATCAAGAGCAATGATTTATTATAACTTTCAAAGTGGATTAACACAAAAATAGTGTTTTGCCGGATGATTTCTGCATTTGGCGATGAAGCCACATCCAAAACCACAATTTATCGCTGGTTTGCTGAATTTCAACGTGGACGTGTAAAGCTCAGTGATGATCCCCGTCAAGGTCGTCCAAAAACTGCAGTCACCCAAGAAGACGTTGATGCTGTGCGTAAGCTGATTGAGGAAGATAGACATGTGACATACCGCGAAATTCAGGCAACTTTAGACATTGGCATGAGTCAAATACAAATAACCTTGCATGAACAATTAGGTGTAAAAAAGTTGTTTTCCCGATGGATATTATTAGATATTTCCCTTGGTGCGTCAGAACTCTCGAAAGATTCCACGCATGATCCTCAAATGCTGTATACAACATCGTATCAGGTGACGAATCCTGAATATACGCGTTTTTTTTTTTTTTTTCTTTTTTTTGCGGATGGAAAATCATCTAATGACGCCTTTCGCTGTGGGTGGAGCGGAAGGGAGTGTCAGACTTTTACTGACTAAAAACCATCCGTGTTCCTTCAGTGCCCTTACGTTCCGGAGCCGCGGTATCTCTTTCGAACAGCCCGCAGCCCCGGCAGGCAATATACGCGTACGAACCCGAAATAAAAACCAGTCACGAGTTTGGGTGTTCGAAAATGATTTAAAGCCAACAAAAATTGTTCGTTCACGGAGTGTTGCATAAAAAATGGTGGCCACGTTTGTTTCCAAAACCGGCCATGTTACGACTATTCCTCTTGAGGGACAAAGAACGGGTATATGCAGAATGGTATGCTAGTATTTGTTTGCCACAGGTGTTTTAAATCTTTCGTAAAGAGAACTGCAACCGCCGCATCATCCTCCATCACGACAATGCGAGTTCTCACACCGCACACAGAACAAGAGAGTTTTTAGAGCAAGAAAACATAGAATTATTAGACCATCCGCCGTACAGCCCCGACCTAAGCCCTAATGATTTCTATACTTTCCCTAAAATAAAGAATAAATTGCGTGGACAGAGATTTTCATCGCCTGAAGAAGCTGTGGACGCCTACAAAACGGCCATTTTGGAGACCCCAACTTCCGAATGGAATGGTTGCTTCAATGATTGGTTCCATCGTATGGAAAAATGTGTCAAATTTCGCGGAGAATACTTCGAAAAGCAATAAATACATTTTAAATAGTAATGTTGTGTCACTTCCTTGATTCCCGAAATTTTCAGTGCCACCCTCGTAATATACTATGACAGTCTGAACGTCATTAAGATCCTATTTCCTCGAAAAAGTAATTTCCCTCTTTGTTACCGTCGCACTTTCGCTCTCTGCGGCATAAACTGCCGCAATGCAAGAGCATTAGCGAATTATTATATTGCCTTTACACATATGCTATGACTTGTATTAGAAAAAGTGTTTCCGTATTTCACATCTTCCTTTTTTTTATGTCCATGACATAAAATGACCATAGCCCTTTATATTTTAAATTTCGTTTTTAAAGTTTGATATGTTGACCAGAATGACATCCGGTATCTGAGTTATTGGAGTTCCATCAGACGTAATATAACCAAACCAGCGACGGATAGTATTATCAACGGTGCGAGACGTCTAAAGGCGGCTACTGACATGCCTGCCGCAGCGGCAATCTAGGGTGTAGGAGTGGGAATGACCCTTAATTGTCTCCTTAATTGTGATGTGTGTAGGCAAGCAGGGGCAATGTTTTAAGTCGACCCTGCGGCAGGGCGGCAGGAGCGCCAGACCTTCCTTGCTCCCTAGATCGGCCCTGAGGCAGTCGCGTGTGTAGCGCAATTGGGGCAATATCGTTAAGTTCGTTGCGACTTTCGCGCGGAGCACACGTATGAGTACAAGAAAGAACCGCAGAAAGAACGTTATTTGAACATTGTAACTTACAAATAACATTACTGGGATTTGTTACCTAACTTATCATAAGGGCTAGTATGGGATAGAAAATATTCCAATAGTATTAAAATTGCTGGAATATAAATAAAATGTCATTAACTAAATAATTAAACAAAAATACAGATTTTAGTAATTAAATTTATTAAAGCTTTAAAAAACTATCCTGCTAATACTAGTTAAATTATAGTTACTAAGCACTAGTTAGTTAAGTTATATCACAGAATAAATTGGTTATATTCAATTCTGACGAGTGAAGTTAGTCATATTTAATTGCCTAAAAATAGCGTAGCAGAGCTATGCTGCAGCTTATAAGCACTATATTATGGTTGTAATGATTAATTAATTGTTTTATTAATAAATGTGGGTGTCTATTGGCCACAGTGTCCACTTACGATCGGGTTGACTGTGCTCATTTTTTTCATCAAGGGTGACCTTATTCTATATAAAAAAGAGCCAAGGCTATATATACCGATTCATTGATATTTCGTTAAAACTGGCGCCATTCTCAACGCGTGCGTCCAGCGAGACATACACTCTCATACTGAACGGTGAACGGCAGCGGCAGGCGTGTGTGTAGAGACAGCTCCGATATTGCTCCGATCGCTGTGCTCCCTAGAATGCCCCTACGGCAGGCATGTCAGTAGCCGCCTTAAAACGTTTTGGCGAACATTCTCCCTACAATCTATACAAATAAATCAAATTGAAGTGTCTGTTTGTAATGTTAAAATAACAGCTTTTTACTAAACACATGTGAAAGTATATATGTTACTAATAACAAAAATCATTTTTTAATCTTTCTGTCTGTCCGTCTTTTTGTTCATGAAGCAAAGTTCCGGCTAATCTCCGAAACGGCTGGACTGATTTTGACGGGAATTTCACTGGTAGATAGCTGATGTTATAAGGAGTAACTTAGGCTTAGGAGAAAAAGAGTTAAGGTTCCGCGCAAAAAATTAAAACCCATGAAATACAATCGTAATAAATTCCACGCGGGCGAAGTCCCGGGGGACAGCTGGTATATAATAAGGGGAAAACCCAGCAATGTAAAAGTAATTTCATGTAGGATTTACTTTAAAAAAATGTCCCGCTGGGTTTCTTGCTGGTTCATTCCAGGACAGAGGTTTTTTTCGAACCAGTCGTAAAGTAAGAAATGACTTTTTATAATTTTTTGAATAAAAAATTATTCTATTGTAATGGATATTTATTATGGGCATAGCATATTAAATTTAAACGTGGTTTTAATGTTAAGTTAACTTGGGCCGAACAACCCTCAGTCCGAGGCTGTGTATCGATCGGGACATGCATGAATGGGGTGCTGACGTCACGGCGCGGGCAAGCCGCTGCGCAGCCTGGGGGTGGGCAGGGTAGTAGGCCTTGAACTTGCATCGATTACCAACGCTCTTGCACTTGAATTGCAACCGGTCTCGGTCACAAATAACTCCTTTTGAAGCCGGAAGGTTATTCGATGATATTTTGTTCGTTTTTTAAAATGTGTTACTTAATGTACGTAAGTTAGGAAATTACAGTCTTATTTTATTATTAGATTAGATCTTCACCTGTTTTGACTAAGTTTACAACTAATTAACCAATAATATTATGATGTATTTTCGCTAGCTTTAGTTCCGATTTGTCAATCTTTAGACAAAATTTATTAATGGAATAAAATAGAAGCCAACATAAACAAATTAAAAATTACAGTTGTAATGAATTTTTAGTTAGCTAATAATAGTCTAGAAAGCACGGCGATCGGAGCAATATCGAAGGTCGCAGGGCCGACTTAAAAAATTGCCCCTGCTTGCCTACACACATCACAATTAAGGAGGCAATTAAGGGTCATCCCCACTCCTATACCCTAGATTGCCCCTGCGGCTGGCAGGTCAGTAGCCACCTTATATAGATATAACTTATTTTAAAACTTCTTCGTATAACACATTTTTGTTCCATTTTTCTGCGGCTTTAATATAAATTGATTCTCCGTATTTCCTGACCTAGAGAGCATGAGACCATTATATAATTATCCGTGATTAAAGCAATCTTCCCTCAAGTCAAGTCCAATATATTTGTTTGGCCTTCAGATTTGTTGATGGTGAAGGCGAAAATAATTTTTATTAGAAACTGTAATCGCTTAAATTGGAAAGCTAAATCTGTATGGATCATGGGAATGAGGGGAATATGAGCCAACTGACCTGCCACTGGTCCTGTAAGAATGATACTCTCAATCACATTATTACGTAGCGATTTTACTTGAAGTCTAGTCCAGATTAGGCGGATTCAGGTTTCGCAATAAAGTTATTGGAATAACGACTTTAATTTTTAGTATGAGGGAGAAGTCCTGAAGGGTTAAGTGAGTTAAGGAACCCACAGCGTCCTCTGTATCTAATACGGTATCAACGGATTTATATATTTTTTGATTACCTGATATTCTTTCTAATATTTGAAAACGATTAATTATTTGATCAACAGAAGTATTTCTTGGCGAAACTATTGTGTAATCTTTTCGAGAAATTTTTTCAATTGCTGGATAAAAAAAAAATCATTAAGACTTGAGTTAGACTTTTCTTACAAAGTCATCTTTTTTAATAAGGTCATCTTCTTCAGGTATTTTCCCATCACCTGCTCATAATAAAAAACTCAATTTTTTTTAAAAACCTTTTAAGAGGAACAATTCAGGTACACATTATTTTCATGCAAATTTACATATTGATGTAGCGCACGCTGTGAAAATTCACAAGAGGCACGACTTTTTCCGACTTAGTTGACAAATATCATCATAATTCTTCTATCAATCTATGGAGGAGGCCTATGCTTACCAGTGGACTTTATAGTCTGTAACGGTAACAGTAATATAAAATAAAAGCCGACTTTAGAAAACTAAAATTATAAAATAATAGTCGTTTGCCCCCTCAACTATAAAAAAAAAATTGAAATTCTGAAGTCGGATCTGCGTCTAAACAATGACTTAGCAATAACTTTAGTATGTGGATTTTTTCTTTAATGTCGGCTTTTAATTTTTATCACTAGTTAATTTTTATCTTTTCATATCAATTGATTAATGAACAAGTTCTTAAATGTCACGTTATAAGGTAACGAAGGGTATTAAACAAACGGTCTGCTAAATGGAAAATTTAATGAAGGCCGTCATTATAAGCCGGTTCTCTGTGTGACATACTAACTAATTATTATCTAGGCTTTAGAAAATTATGTACGCAATTACATACGCGACAGCCATCAGGTAAGTCACTTACCATCAGGTGAGCCGCATGCTCGTTTGCCCCTTCGCCTATAAAAAAGAAAATACGCGCGTGCTGGCCGACATATATATACTTTTTCTATAGAATAAGGGTGACCAACGAGCACACAGTCTACCTGATGGTAAGTGAATACTGGGGCTCATAGACATGGACTAAGATTGTCTCCGGTTCTCTACACTTACCATACGAAACACAGCAGTTTAAGTTACTAATTCGAGCTGGTAATTGGTATATGGTAAATTCAGTGTTTGTCTGATACTTTTTGTACCCTCTTCTTATTTCTTCATCAGTCCGTAGAAGTCGACTGCTGGATATACATACCCCTATATTTTTGTAGAAAGGATTTGACCTTAATTGTACTCACTAAAGTTTTTCTACTGTATCGTTTCAAATAAGATTTGGAATTGAACAAAAAAGTCTCTTTTTAATTCGTTTTTTTTTTAAATTATGTTCATCGTTATTGATTGGAAACGCGTTAGCAGGTCAATTAAATCATTAGTGCTTCATAACTCTAATGTAGGCACTACCATCGTCAAACGTTCACCCAAACCTTAACAAACTCATTCGAATCATAAACCAAGCCTCTGTATATATGGTGGATGATAATTTTTACATCAATATAAAACAGTCTATAGAGTGTATGTTTATATGTTTTAGTTTATTTAAGTTGATTTACCATTTAGGACTCCATCACCACTTACCACCAGGTGGTAGTAAGCACTGGCTTATAATTAGTCCAAAAAAGTTGGCGATCTTGGTAGCACTCCATTTGTCAGGCCAACTAGGCGAAATAGTCCAACGTATTTAAACTACTCTTTGTGGAATTGGCTACCAGCAATTTTTCCGGACCGATATAACTTAGGGACCTTCAAGAACAAAGACTCCTTTTAAAAGGACAGCAACGTACCTGCGATTATCCTGGTGTTGCAGTTGTTGAGTGATGCTTATGCTTATGCTATAGTTTTTGAGTTATTCTTAATAATTTATATTGAAGTCGGTTGTACAAAATTTAAAATTATCATTTTCTTAGTCCAAGCTGAAGTGGCAATGGAACAAATAACTAATGGGGAAGAAAGGTTTTCGAGTGGCAGCCTCGTTCCAGCAAGCGCTGTGTTGGACGACCCCCCCCCCCCCCCCCCAAAGATGTAGTAACGATCTACTAACGACGTTAGTTGATTTTTTATAGAGTAAGGGTAACAAACGAGCTGGCAGTTAGTGCATGCTGTGGCACGTAGACATCTCTCCACATCTCTTTTTTTATATGATAAGGGTGATAAACGAGCACACAGTCCACCTGATGGTAAGTGGTTGCTGCGGCCCATAGACGTCTACATCTATCCTCTATTAGAAATCAAAATGTAGATGCGTTGTCACCCGTAAGGACTAAGATGGAATGCCTCATTTCCAGTAAAAAGGGCCCTCCGGCCACCTGCACTCACCAAGCGAAACGCAGAGGTAAACCTCTACTTCACGCTGGTTTTCTGTGAGGTCGTGGTACCACCCCGGTTCGAGCCGGCCCATCCGTGCGACAGCAAAAGCTGCCGCGTGGCTCTACCACTGTTTAATTCTCTACATTTCTCCCCAATTAAGAATCAAAAGAAGAACCAAAGTTGGCAGCCTTGAGGACTAAGATGGAATGCCTCGTTTCCAGTAAAAAAAGTCTCTGGTTCTGTACTCTCGCCATACGAAACACAGGCAGCATTGAGATGTTCGATTGAGATGACCCCGTTCGAGCCGACCCATTCGTGCTACAACCATAATATAGATACAGCGTGGCTCTAACATGTATATATTGGAAAGATTTACCTTACTGATGAAATCAGAAAACGACGAAGCTCTCAAAGAGCTCCCGAAATTTTAATATTTGATTTCATCAATTTTATAATTAACTAGCGACCTGCTCCAGCTTCGCCTGGGTATTATCTTTAAATGTGGCGTCATTTAGATTTTTTGAAGTAAATACCAATGACAATTTATTCTAACAGTTATCCATTTCTCAAAAAAATTCCAAGTTTTTCGGCGAATTGTAGCGGAGTGGTCTCCTGGCACTGCTCTCTATCAGTTTGTACAGTTTCATCACATTAGGTTCAGCCATTCCAAAGTTTAGCCTGGACAGACAGACAGACGAAATTTTAAAAATGGTTATTCATGTCTTCGTGGCATGCAAATAATATAATAAAGCTAGCAAGCTAACAGCATAGCAAAGTGGCGAAGCAATCAGCTTTGTAGCGGATTCTAACGGAAAAAAATAATAATTTCAAAATAGGAGGTTCAGATGCCTGGGTGATCAGTAATCGATTGCTGAAAACAGAATTTGAAATTTCGAAACCGTTCTCGAAATAATCGTGGGACAGACGGACAGACGAACGGACAGACGGACAGACGGACAGACGGACAGACGGACAGACGGACAGACATCGTGAAATCAATAAGTGACTTCGCAAGCTTCGCCACTTAATAAATTTATTTATATTTATAGATTGAGATCTTTGGAAGAAATGCAATAATCGTTTACGGCTTATTCGCATGAATCAAATAACAATCTTGTACGAAATCTTAATAATCCATCTCGATGACAAGGCAAAGATAGACTTGTTATTCTGCCAAGAGTCTTTAGTTTGTCACCTGTACGTCATGATTGTATTGCGTCATCGATCGATGCTATGTTGAGAGAAGACAGCTCGTCGTGCCACGTCGATGTGACGACATGATGACGCGTTTTAGCGCGTAAAATTTTGCAGAAGCCAGTGTGTTACACTTAAAAAAGGAACGTTGATTATCTTTGTCTTAAAAAAAAGGCTTCATTAAATGATGAGACTTAAATAACCGGCAACAGGCAGCAGTGCTAAAGGTGCAGACTTCTGGTCCTGTGATCGTCTACCGCCAAGCGTGGCGATTAAGCTAAATATTCACTACATCGGAAGAGATACGCGTCCAGCGGTCCCCTACGTTAACGAGCTGTTGACGAAGAAGAAATAACGCTAATTGAGTTCAGGAGCGTCTTAGAAAATAGCACGTACGGTTTGTATGAAACTTTGTATTAAGATAATGTTTTACTTTCCATGTTTATCTAGATGGCGTTCATCACTGAGAAAATTATATTTCGTTTTAACACCGAGTAAAGCTCTGTCGTTCATGAATCTCAGGAAATAATAGATAATTTTTGTGACCTTGCATATGTTTTACTAAATGTGCCACCTGTGATGTACAATAGCAAAAACTAAGTGCAAATGGATAGCCCGATTTTCTATAAATTATTTGTCTAATGTACGTGAGGGTAATATGGTCATCCGGTTGATATAGTCACTTTCTTATAACTCAAAAACTAGAACTTAATTTGCATAGATGGCTTTGTGAGACGATAACTCTTCATCAGTCATTCAAATAATAAAGGGTCAAAAGGCCGCCGCTTTATCGACGCCATTTTGACAGTTGATATTATAGTAAGTACGTGAGGGTAACATGATCACCTTAAGCTTTATCGCCCTATAAAATCAAAATTAGGAGGAGAACAGAGACAAAAACTAAAAGTCGTATAATATAACTAATAAATTAAGAAAATAATTTAAAATTAAAAATTTAGTACAGCCGAATTCAATGTAAGTTATTTAAGAATAACTCAAAAACTATTGGTCTGACCTTGATCAATATTCATATGGGACCACACGAGAACTATCAGCTTTTATATAAAAAAAGAATCATCGAAATCGATTCACCCAGTACAAAGTTATGAGGTAACACACATATAGAAAACACAGTCGAATTGAGTCTCCTTTTTGGAAGTCGGCAGAAAATAGCAAACAAGCTTTGGAAATAATTAGGAACACTTCGAAAAATCTACTTAAAAAAAAACTAACCACACTACACTATACAAAAATCGACTAAAATATTTACAATAATATCAACTGTCAAAATGGCGTCGATAAAGGAGCGCCTTTTTGACCCTTTATTATTTGATACACTGATCAAGAGCTATCGTATCACAGAGCGTTCTATGCAAACTACGCTGTAGGTTTTGAGTTATAAGAAAGTGGCCATATTAACCGGATGACCATATTACCCTCACGTACTATAGTTAGTTTTTTAAGTTGAGTTTTCGAAGTGTTGCTAATTATTGCCAAGGCTTGCTTGTTATATTTTTCTATACGAGTATTAGTTATAGTATACGACATTGTGTATTTGTCTCTGTCCTCCTTCTAGTTTTGGTATTACAAGGCGGCAAAGCTTTAGGTGACCATATTACCCTTACGTACCTTAGTATGTAACTATCATGAACAATTTTTGTTTGGACCATTGGACTTGTGAAGGGCTGCAATGATGATGAATAATTTTAGTGCTTATTTACCTAAAATTCGCCCCAAGAACAACCCCTAATAAAGATGAGTAATCATATTTATTTTAATAAAAATTACTTTTTTTATAGGATAAGGGTGACAAACGAGCACACAATCCACCTGATAGTAAGTGGTCGCTGTGGCCCATAGACATCTACATCTATCCTCGATTACGAATCCCGCGAGGACTAAGATGGAGTGCCTCAATTCCAGTAAAAAGGATCTCCGGTTCCCTACACCATCATACGAAACACAGCAGCGTTAAGCTATTGCACGCTGGTATTCTGTGAGAGCGTAGTCTTTCTCCGGTCAAGCCGACCCATTCGTGCTACAACTACACTACTAATATAGCTGCAGCATGGCTCTATCATGTATAAAGTCATTTTTATTGAGCAGGACCATCCGTTATCATTGTGATGAAGAGGAATTTTTTTATATTGTCAGATATACAAATACGAAAACAAAGTCAATAACAATTTTTAACGTTGAAAGTTGTTAAAAGTGAATCTCATGTTCAAAGTAGAGTCTATTGCATTAAAGCAATCCCTGTGGAAAATTAAGCAAACTAAAATATTAGGTATGGAATTTAACAACAAATGTCATTTATGTCGCGAAAACTGTGGCGCCGCGGCTAAGGGAATTTTTCATGGTAAAGACTCTTCTTTAAACCCGAGATGAGACTATCAAGGAACCGTGTTTTCTGATCGAATATAATCGTATTATCATGTGATCTCTACTTAAAGTTATTACAAGAATTTTATGTGAATTTGGAAGGATTAACTGTTATTAGATATACACGTAGTTAGTTAAGTAAATTATAGGATAAAATATCATCACGCAGACAAACTTCGAGCATAGAATTCTCCATAGCTCGCTGAGTGACCTTGAGCTTCCTCATACGGCTAGCAGTAAAGGTCCACGTCTCAAATCCATAAATAATGGAACAACTATGGCTAACATCCTCCCATAAAATTTCATAATTCCCAAATTATATCAAAATATTAGTAAATAGTAACACAGAAAATTAATACTGTCACAAATTACCTACTTTAATTAATACTTTTTACGTCTTTAACTTGATAAAAAAATATTTTATGCAAATATTTAATTGATGACTTCCGGTTTCCGAAAGGGCTTTAGCACCATAGACCACATACATACTCTTCGGCAAATTGTACAGAAGTCCGAAGAGTACAATTTGTCACTATGTCTGGCGTATGTGGACTATGAGAAAGCCTTTGATTCCGCAGGTGGCTCAGGACCGTGCTTTGTGGCATTCCTTGGGGGAGGCCTATGTTCAGCAGTGGACTTGTGAAGGGCTGTAATGATGATGATGATGATGATTTAATTGATGAATGATGAATATAATATTTTTAAAATAATTTGGATGGAATATATTTTTAAAATCTTTGTTATTTTCCAGATCACAAAAAAGTCTAAGGTAAAATGGAAAAATTTAAATTACACCGATATACTTCGGAGTAATTGCATTGTTTGTAATGTTTTCTCTTTCGGTTTTATCAGAGGTCGACAATGTTTCACATGGCCGAGATAAAGAGTTAAAGAGCGCGCGAGTACCTTGTCACGTACACCCTCCTGCAATTAAGAGCGGTAGGGCAAACCTTCCACCGCTTACCTTAATGACAGCCTTAATGATTAACACATTTCATAGTCGAGTTGCCGTGACTTCGAGAATGTGTTTACAAACACGTAGATACACCTCGTCATATAATAGGTGCTATTTTAATTTTATCAGCATAATATAATGACGAGTATGTCCGTGTACGTGCGGTGGGGTTCTAACTTTGTATTCATCAGACTATGTCGTCCCATGAGTGTCGTAACAGAGGTGGTAAGGCTCCATTTCTGTCTTGGAATACGTCTGAGAAGGTATCGCCATCTAGTGCTGCACTGATGTTTTCCGGTCTGAATAGTATGGTGGGCCAGTCTAAATACAAAATGAGAGATACAGAGGTGACAACGCAGCTGTAGCTTTCGTTGTAGGATTGCAGGTGTCTATGGGCAGTATCCACTTAACATTAGATGGATTCTTAAGTTAGTTTGTCGCTTCAGTTTTATAAAAAAGGAGGCAACTAGAAATTGTCAGAAAGTGGTCTCCGATAAATGGCTGTATATAAGATATAATGTTACCAGATGCGACAGGGTGCAGCGTTTAAGGTGAAAATCCGTGTGAGAAACGTGACCAGCAAATCCTCACTACAACAGAAGAGACTCATGCCCAAGGTATTATGCTGTTTTATTTTCTACCCACTTCCAAAAAGGAGACGGTACTCAAATCGACTGTATGTTTTTTTATGTGTGTTACCTCATAACTTTTTACTGGGTAAACCGATTTCGATGATTTTTTTTTATTTGAAAGCTGGTACTTCTCGTGTGGTCCCATATGAATTTGATCAAGGTAAAACCAATAGTTTTTGAGTTATTCTTAATAACTTATATTAAAGTCGGCTGTACAAAATTTTAAATTTTAAATTATGAAAGTTCAACTTTCGGTGAACGTTTGATGTTGGACGATCGTATAATGTTGCTAACATTGTAGTTAAGAAACACCAACAATCCAAGTGATCTGCTGACGAGTTTCAATTTATAATTGTGAGAAGAATAATTAAAGAATAATTTAAAATTAAAAATTTTGTACAGCCGACTTCAATATAAGTTATTAAGAATAACTCAAAAACTATTGGTCTGACCTTGATCAAATATGGGACCACACGAGAAGTACCAGCTTTCAAATAAAAAAAGAATCATTCAAATCGGTTCACCCAGTAAAAAAATATGAGGTAACACACATAAAAAAAATACAGTCGAATTGAGCACCGTCTCCTATTTGGAAGTCGACAGAAAATAAACGAATTCGTCGTTTTTTAACAGTGGACTTTTACAAGCCCAGATAGAAGAAACAGTTAAGAGTATATTCGCATTGATTTCATTATTCTAGGTGTATGGAGGTGGCTATGCTCGGGGTTTCTCTGCGTGAAAAACTTAGAAAGCTGATTAGTAAGCTGAAGTGGCAATGGGCCGGCCATATAGCTCGAAGAACTGACAACCGATGGGGGAAAAAGGTTCTCGAGTAGCGGTTTCGTACCGGCGGACGAAGTGTAGGACGTCCTCCCACTAAATGGAGTGACGACCTGGTAAGACGTGCAGGAAGTCGATGGATGCAGGTGGCTCAGGTTCGTGTTTCGTGGCATTCCTTGGGGGAGGCCTATGTTCAGCAGTGGACTTGGGAAGGGCTGTATTGATGATTATGATGAGCTGTATATGTTTTTCCTGGAAATTGTCCTTGCTGTTAAATGTAAACCTCAAAGTCTCAGGAAGTTGTACAAGTGTTTTTTATAGAATAAGGATGACAAACAAGCTCACAGTCTATCTGATGATAAGTAGATGCTGTGCTCCATAGACACTATTTATCCTCGATTAAAAACCTAAAAGCACATTCGTTGCCACCCCTGAGAACTAAGATGGAATATTTCGTTACCTGTTTTCCGCTCCGGTTCTGTACACTCACCATACAAAAAGACAGCAGCACTCTTCTGCTGTTTCATGCTGGTATTCTGTGAGGGTGAGGCACTACCCCGGTCAAGCTGACCCATTAGTGCTGCAAGTATGCATGTATAGCTAACATAAAATGAATGTGCGTAATTTATGGTGTCCGACCGAAAGTCAGATGTTGGCTTAAGCCGTAATCGAAAATTCAATTGTGTTAAGAAATTTGTTCCAACGTTAGCTAGATAGAGATAACAATGCGAATTCCGTATTATTGTTGATCATGTGTAAAAATAATAACATTTATTAATAATAACATTTATTATTGTTGCTGCTGGTGATAAGAGGGCCGGTTCTTTTCTCGCTCTAAGGCCTAAGTATAGCCATTCAGCGGGGAAACGCAGCCAGCGTTCTTGGCACGATACCGCAGGGAGTAGGAATGTATGATAATTAAGTTACTAGTTTTAGTTTTTTTTTATTATATTTTTTTTGAAATTGTAAGTAAATACATATATTATATTATACCATTCGGTGTGCTAAGCGTGACTATTAGATAAAATCTACACTCGAACGGGCGAGTGCTATATCCAGTAATTAACTTTTAGGTGTGATAATGAAAAAAGATTACGTTATTAAATAGCGGTTAGGAATTTAAAACTGTTACTTAAAAAGAAAAAATATAACAATGTACCAACTGTGTAAATACACGTCACTAGTAGATACGCCACGAGTTCACAATCAATATATAAATAATGAAGCAAATGTTGTAAAACGATTATAGAGATGCTTTTCTGCCATGTAATCAATCTGGGTATTCTAGCCTCTTAAAGTCCACAGCTGAACATAGGCGTCCCTTATAGATTGTCTCAAAGGGAAGATTTCGTCATACACGTCACGCGTGCAAGGCGTGTTAGCAATCGCATTTCTTTATTTTGCGGTTATTATCAGGAAGATGGCAGGCGACTCATCTCCTGTTTCAGTTTCCCTATGTCACCGCTTACGATACCTACGGGACGATATAGGGTAGCGTATATTCTTACACCGCCTCTACACGGTAGCGTTGGGTAGGTACTTACACTCTTAACTATTTCTGCTATCAAGCTGCAGTGTACACGTTGCCGTGCTTCGCTTTGCAAATCATCAAATCCAGAATTCTTACAGGCTGCGAGGTATTCGCATATGCATTGTGGTATACTTAATCGACGATAGCTGTAGGTGTCTATGGGCCGCAAAATTCACTCACCAACAGATCGACTGTATGCTCGCTTGCCACACCTACTTATTTGTATTAATTTCAAAAACTGAAGTAACCAATAAATTTACACACCAAGTAATGTAGGAAGAAAGAGAGGTAGAGAGGAAAGAGTGACAAAGCAAATTTATGTATGTTGCAGAGGTGAACGGCAGAGTCGGGAAGGGACGCCCTAGGCGAAAGTTTATCGACCAAATTGGTAATATATTGAAAATGGGCCAAATTAAGAGTACCTTTGACCGATGAGCGTGTATGCGTAGGTATATGGATGTGGAGGCAGCGAGAGAGGTGTGTCAGGATAGTGCCAAATGAAAGTCCATAGTCTCTGCCTACCCCT
Source organism: Parnassius glacialis (assembly GCA_033319125.1). Lineage (NCBI taxonomy): Eukaryota > Metazoa > Arthropoda > Insecta > Lepidoptera > Papilionidae > Parnassius > Parnassius glacialis. The sequence continues at coordinate 48,650,026 of JAVANC010000017.1, forward strand.
CTGGGTGACAGGCGTGAGTGTTTATGTTTTTTTTATAGGATAGGGTGACAAACGAGCACGCAGTCCACCTGATGGTAAGTGGTTGCTGTGCCCCATAGACAGCTACATTTATCCTCGTTTGCGAATCAAAATGCAGATGCGTTGTCACCAGTGAGGACTAAGATAGAATGCCTCTTTTCCAGTAAAAAGGGTCTCCGGTTCTCTACACTCACCATACGAAACACAGTAGCATGAAGCTGCTATTTTACGTTGGTATTCTGTGAGAGCGTGGTCCTTCCCCGGTCGAGCCGACCCATTCGTGCTATAACCACAATATAACTACAGCAAGGCACTACCACTTAGAAAAATGTTTACAGAATACCTGATGGTAAGTGGCTCCCGATCCCATGGATAAATACAGCCAACTTCAAACATATAGGGCTCCAGATGCGATGTCAACACTGAGAACTAAGATGGAATATATCCTAGCCTGTAATTATTCTGGCTCTCTGTGGCCTCCAGACTGGAACACAGTTTGGCTGCAGAAATAGGTAATAGGTGGTACTTTCCCAGACAGAATCTTAGGCAGAGAGGAAGTTCAACCGCCTATAGTAAAAATGATTTAGACGGCTACAACTAGGTACTGCCGATCTAGGCATTGCAAACTAGGTCTAGTAAGTTCTCGTGAATAATTAAAGTAAGTATAATTTCTGTTAACTTTTCATAAACATATTAGACATCTTTTCAATAATTATTTTAGTGACAGTAGGTAAGGCAGCGGATATTTAAATAATAAAGGTATTAGTGTATATTATGAAAAAGCAAGCTTGATTTAAATTTAGCTTATCTGCCGACTTCCAAAAAGGAGACTCAATTCGACTGTATGTTTTTTTTATGTGTGTTACCTCATAACTTTGTACTGGGTGAACCGATTTCGATGATTATTTTTTTATATGAAAGCTGATAGTTCTCGTGTGGTATGAATTTGATAAGGTCAGACCAATAGTTTTTCAGTTATTCTTAAATAACTTGTATTGAAGTCGGCTGTACAAAATTTTAAATTTTTTAAATTATTTTAGTGACAGTGGGTAAGGCGGCGTATATTTAAATAATAAAGATACTAGTGTATATTATGAAAAAGCAAGCTTGATTTAAATTTAGCTTACGTTTACCAGTTTTATTAATTCTTCTCGCATTACCCGTCCGACCAAGGCTGCATCTAATTGTAGGCGACTACATCTAGTTTATATTATTAATTAAAAAAAAAAACATAATAAAAAAAAGTAGGTACATACTAGGCGGATAAATACAATAAAATAATTTATACGTAAGCTGGCTATTAAAATTCAGCCTTTTGGCTTTAGTCATAAAGATGACATTGTATCAATGTATTGTATGGTATGTGTATTTATTTGTTTGTGTTGGTGGCTCTTTATGTAATACGACAACGTAATTACGTTTGTTATGAGGACTTCGACAACATCTTGACGTGTTCGTAGTTCGTCCATCGATAACATTCGCCACTATCACAGTAATATGTAAGAGCTGCTTGTGTTATCATTGTTATCACAGATATCACGTTGTGATAGGCGAATTGTGGCTCGCTGGGAGCGGCTCGCGGTCATCGCGTGATGGAACTTTTCGATCAACGTGTAATGACTGTTTTACACAATGCAATACAAGATTCTTTATTGCACACCAAGGAAATATTAATTTAACAAAAATATAAATATAAATATTGAGGAAAACTGAAGGCCGTTTTATTGCTACATAGCTATCTCTTCCAGACAAAACAGAAAAAGAATTAAATAAAAAAAAACGAGATTATGATGAGGATTACAGCAATCACCCATGAAAGTTGTGTTTTATTTACATATAATTATGCAAGTGTACGTTTTTTTTTATAGGATATGGGTGACAAACGAGCACACAGTCCACCTGATGGTAAGTGGCTGCTGCGGCCCATAGACATCTACATATATCCTTTATTACAAATCAAAATGTAGATGCGTTGTCACCCGTGAGGACCAAGATGGAATGCCTCATTCCCAGTAAAAAGGGCCTCCGGCCACCTGCACTCACCAAGCGAAACGCAGAGGTAAACCTCTACTTCACGCTGGTATTCTGTGAGGTCGTGGTACCACCCCGGTTCGAGCGGGCCCATCCGTGCGACAGCAAAAGCTGCCGCGTGGCTCTACCACTGTTAAAAACGGTCTAAGAATACCCACTACCCCATATCGTTCCGTGGGTGTCGCACATAGAAATATAAACTTATTTTATACCAATGGTGACGCAAAAGGCGTCAAAGGGAAACAAACTGGAACCAAGCCAGCAGCGCCATTCAAATAACAGCAAGAAAATAAAAAAAAACTGCGTTTGTATACGCGCCTGCCAAGCATGGCAACTTGGCAAGTATGTTCCTTACGAAGTAACCTTTAGGAAGATCTATATTCATCAGTGAATTTTAATAGTGAATTTTTTTACGTGATAGAGCCATGTTGCAGCTATATTACTGGTATAGTTGTAACACGAATGGGTCGGCTCGACCGGGGAACGACCACACTCTCACAGAATACCAGCGTAAAATAGCAGCTTAACACTGCTGTGTTTCGTATGGTGAGTGTAGAGAACCGCAGACCCATTTAACTGGAAGAGAGACATTCCATCTTAGTCCTCACGGGTGACAACGCATCTGCATTTTGATTCGTAATCGAGGATAAATGTAGATGTCTATGGGTCACAGCAATGACTTACCATCAGGTAGACTGTGTGCTCGTTTGTCACCCTTATCCTATAAAAAACAGCTTTCAAATAAAAAAAAAGAATTATCAAAATCGGTTCACCTAGAAAAAAGTTCTGAGGTAATACACAAAAAAATACCTCCTCCTTTTTTGAATTCGTTAGAAAAACCTCTGCTTTGTCCTGGGAATAACCAGCAAGAAACCCAGGGGGACTTTTAAAATTAGATCGAATAGAAGACCGCAGTACCAGACGTCTCGCAACTTGGAGGCTTTTCACCACCAGTTTGGGTATTTTACGTAAAATGCACTCTGTATGCGATGGAAACCTAACTACTTGCCTAGGCTGTGCCGGACATATAGTGGACACTTAGGTACACTACGACACTCGAGGTTTCATTCTGTACCCTGAATACTAAAAAAGAGTGTTAGTTAAGGTAAGTACTAATATGTGTTCTGTGGCTTAGGCTAGCCTAGATAAAATATCCTTGAATGTTACATAAAATCATTTTTTTATTTATTTATTTTTTAATAATAAACCGTTTATTCTCTCTTCACAAATAGTACTTTTAGATTAACAATTTGCCATAATTAGGTTTCAGCTTTGTGAGTGCCTGAAGTAGGTTTTTGTAAAAAATCCTGTGTTACAGCTTACAGGTCACCAGAGCCCCAACCCGCGGACAAAATTAGTGACATAATTAAAACCAATAAAAGCTATTGATATAAAAAGAATGTATAAAATGTTGCAGAAATTATAAATTGTTTAAGTTGGTGTGAAGTGTCAATAATTGTGTGAGTGCAAATGTATGAACGAAGCGATTTTTGGGAGGGTAAATGTGTATATATGTGTATGTGTGTTGGGAGTATGGAGTTAACGGCTATGTGTAGATATATCTTGAATTTAGGATTATTTAAGTACAGTCAAAAGGTGCTCTGTTTTTTCATAATCTAGATTTTTTAAATAGTGTTTTAATGTTATTTTACAATTAAATTTGGTTTTAGGATATATTCATATATCCTATAAGGATGCTATTTAATTTGTTGTATAGATTTTGTCCAAGAAAGCAAAAGAATTTCTGTGAGAAAGATGTTTTAAATTGAAGTGTGTGACATACCTTATCTTTTCGGCGCTTATCATTAGGTAGCTTCTCATCATACTGCAGCTGGGAGTGTGTTTTGAGCACAGTATGCAAAATGAAAGTTTGCCTAACAGTAAGAACATTCCATTCCTCATAAAGGTCTACAGTAGGGAATCGGAAGGGAAGACCAGCACTTACCTTAAGTATGGCGCTGTGCTCTCCCTACTTCGATTAGATGAGTTTTGGCAACACCAGCCCCCCCCCCCCCCCTCCCCAATGATGTGATGCAGTATTCGTTATTCGATGGGCATAACATATTAAAATCATTTAAGATATTTTACGAAATATATTTCATTCCGTTAAGGAAAATGGTTAAATAACAAACATCCACAAAATTTATCTAAATCCTTAGTATCGTTAACATGATAATGTTAAACTTAATCTCGATGCTGCAATACAACAAAATTACATAAATTGTGTTAAAAAATAATGTGACATTTTATTGCATTAACGTAAGCAAAGTCGTATTAAATACTGTGCACACTGAATTCAGTTTGCACAACTTTGTAAATTCACGTCAGTCACGAAAGTGATCTTTAGTGACACAAGAAATATAATAAAATTCATAAATTTATATAGAACACAAACAGTGGCATAATAACTCCTAGTTATTGTACCATGGACTAACGAGTACAAACATTACAAAAACCTATATTAATAATAAAAAGTCCTGCAGACCGAATTTCGGTCACGACTCCGAGTCTCAACGGAGACTAGCCATCAGCACAGGACAGAATTATAGTGCCCAAGTGTATGCTCAAACAGGTGCACTCTCTATTCCCTCACTCTCATAGTCCAATGGGACTATAATCCGACACGACTGGAGAAAAATCAGGCGCAGGACCAACGGCTTTACGTGCATTACGAGAGTCGGGGGTTGAACACCGCCAACTTTCTGACTCCGGGCTGCAACTAAGAATATTTTGGACAGTAAAACCCAATAACTGATTTTAGCCCGACCCGGGATTCGAACCCAAGACCTCATATGATCAGCAGCCGCATTTACAACCACTACACCAACGAGCTAGAGAATTTTTATTAATATTGTAGCAGTATAATGCGAGATATTGGTGAGCTTACGATTCACTTGACACTAATGGCTACAGCAGCTAATGGATATAAGTATCTGCAACTAACTACAATAAGGAGGCTACAAAAGATGCACATGCGTTACTTGTCAAGGCCAAGATGGAATGCCTCAGAACCTTGAACAACTATGTAAATATTATTGAATGAATATATTATAGTGCGAAGCACTAATACAAGTCAAGTTTTTACAATCAAATGCACCTACTTCAATGCTGATATAAAGCCAATATTAAAGTAGGTGCATTCTAGGACAGTCTAATCGTTCTGGAAACAATTTCATGCATACAACATTTGACGTAAAGAATTAAAGAAGGAAAAATTAGAATGGTGGTGTACTTAGTTTGACCAAAGCTTTGATTTTGGTTTTACCCACCTGAGTAATCAACAGACGAAAGTTGTTTATAGTATAAAATACAACATGAAGAATTAAAAATTAAAAATTTTGTACAACCGACTTGAATATAAATTATTACGAATAACTCAAAACCTATTGGTCAGACCTTGATCAAATTTATATGTGACCACAAGAGAAGCACCTACCAAACCAACCAACAACACTTTCAAATAAAAAAGAATCATCGAAATCGGTTCACCCAGTCCCCCGTGACCACGGGTGCTGGAAAGCACCCGAAACGTCGGGAATATAAAAATAAGATAATATACGCGATAAAATCCGTAAAATTAGTTTTATTTAAATCACCCAGAAAAGTTATGAGGTAACACACAAAGAAAAAGAAAAAGAAAAAGTAACATATAGTCGAATTCAGTACCTCCTCCTTTTTGAAGTCGGTAGACAAATAAAAAGTTATGAATACTGTTATAGTTCAATTATTGTTTCACTTTTATGTTCATTCAGGTTATAATTTAGTTGACGGATAGCTTAATCTAATTATAGAAAAATCTGACCTAAGACGATAAATTTTATTCAATGTTAAATATTCAAGTAAATTTCATTTTTCGAATGATGATCATTTTTACTTTATTTATATACAATAAATGTTATACAATATTTTATAATATTTTATTATATAGAATATTAAAAACTATAATTTAAAAAAAAACTAAAACTAGTAACTTATTGATCATACAGTCTTACTCCCCGCGGTATCGTGCCAAGAACGCTGGCTGCATTTCCCCGATGAATGGCTATAATTAGCCTTTGACCGAGAAAAGAACCAGCTCTCTTATCACCAGCAGCAACAGCCAGTCGCGGACAGAGTTCCTATAGGAACTTCACCGCACGTAGACCCCACGGACCCATAGTCTCTACAGCAAATGGCACAAATATATAGTCATCTCTCAGATACTCATATTTGCGCCACTTACTCAGTTCAGCTGCCTCTGATGCGGTCCCAGCTCTAAACGAGATACCCCTGAGATGAGAAACTGCCAAAGTGTCTACGAAAGTAGCATCCCACTATGTTATATCATATTATATTTTGTAATAAATCATGTGTAATAAATTATATTGCTAAACCTACGTCAAATTCTCATCACTTGTCACTTGCCTTTAAATGCCTTTAGGCATCTTTTTTTTCTAAACGAATGCAATAAAGTTGAAAAAAATGCTTTTCACAAACGGACATCTGTTTCGACACGCGGGGGTGTAACGATGCCAACTTCCTGACTCTGCACTGTTACTAAAAACTTCTTCACAGAAAAACTCAATAATCTTTTTTTTGCCCGACTCGGGATTCAAACCCGAGATCACGCGATCAGCCTTCGCGTTTTCGAACCCTAGACAAACGAGGCAGGCAGTTAATTGTATTGTTCAGAGTAACGCAGTAACGAAATCATAATTAACCTTCAACATTCTCATACGTGAGATTAAGGTAGGTTATCAGTGCTGCACGTAGCTAAGCGTGAGATTGGAACAAGGTCCTAATGTTTTATCAGGCCACTAGGACCGCACCCACCTGACTAATCCCTTTACTTACATAACATTTCTATTTACAGTTAAATAGTTATATATTCATTGCATAACGGTGAAAAATGTCCAAAGATCTTAAAACTTGAACAGAAATATTAGCCCTTCTAACCTTTATAATTAATTAATGGCTGTTCTCAAACATGTGTGTAATTTGTTATTCAAAATATACGCCGTAATTGAAACGACATATCGAAACAGCTTTTCATACTTTTTTGTCATATATTTTTTATGTTAAAATAGTTTATAAAATATTAGATAAAAACAAAATAAAATGGGAGTCTAATATAACTCTAGTCTGGTATATGTATACACTTTTTACATACATTTACATCAAACTTCCACCCATCCATAAGATCCATCAAAATTCGTTCACAATCTGCGAAGATATTGCTTAACATGCATACAAAAAAACATACACTTGAATTGAGAACCTCCTCCTTTTTGAAGTTGGTTAATAAACTTGCTAAGGCTTGTAAACTGTTACGACATCCATCTAAAATATGGTGGGTTGGTGAACAGTAAACTGAAATTTACGTGGTGTTTGTAAATGGTAGAGCTACGCTACATTACGAATGGGTCCGCTCGACCAGGGAAGCACTAAGCTCGCTGAAAAAGCAACATAATGCTTTATTTCGTATGGTCAGTGACTGGTCTCGTTTTGGACTTTACAATAAAATATTATCTATCTATCTATCTATCTATCTATAACTGTAAGCCCTTTTTATTGGTAACAAAGAATTCCTGCTTATTAATTTAATCTTAGGTAGTTAATTTGACAATTACATTTTGCTTAAGCTATTTGATATCTTTCTGATATATATCTATCTATTTGGCATGTATTTTTAATTTTTTTTTAATTTAATTGATCTATCTAATGTCTAATACGTAATAATTAATTTATTTGACCTTTTGACATGTATCTTTGTAGTGTATATTATAACTTATTATTTAAAACCGTAATTTGTAAATTAGCATGCTAGCGTTTTGGGCATACTGTAAGCCAGCATGTACACTGTTTAATTGAATAAATTAAATTCCAGCTACGTTCTCAGAGGTGACAATGCATCTACATATTACTTCTTAATAAAGAATAAGAAGGGGTCTATGGACTTCAGAATTTATTCACCATTAGGTGGACTGAGTGGCTGTTTGTCACTCATTTCATCAATTCATTATAGCCTGTCAACAGTATACTGCTGAAGATAGGCCTTTTTATAGGAGAGGGGCAAACGAGCATACGGCTCACCTGATGGTAACTGGCTGTCGCCACCCATGAACAGCTTCAACACCAGGGGAATTGCAGGCACGTTGCCAGATCCAGAAAAATGGTAAAAAAAATGGCCGGTGGTAAACTATTCCACCGAGAGGTCATACGAGGGAGAAAACTCCTTGTAAAACGTACAGTGGTGGACCGCCAAGCATCTAGATGGTGTGGATGGTATCGGGAGTTTCGCCGTGATGTGCGTTCGTGAAATTTGGTGGCTAGGATTAATCCGAACAATACCTCAGAGCACTCCCCGTGGTAGATGCGAAAGAAAATGCAAAGGCATGCAACATCTCTTCGCAACGCCAGCGAATCGAGCTTATCGGAGAGGACTCGGTCGTCGACGATTCGAGCCGCTCTGCGCTGAATGCGGTCAAGTGGAAGAAGCTGGCACTGGGTAACCCCAGCCCAGAGAAGGGAAGAATATTCCATGTGAGTCCGAACCGGCGCCTTGTAAAGTTGCAGGTGATGTGCTGGCTTGAAATACGGTCCCACTCTGCTGAGCATGCTAAGCTTTTTAGAGGCCAATTTGGGATTTGGGGTTTAGAGGCCTTTCTCTTCCAAGTGACCACAAAACTGCACATCATTCGATATGTCGACGCTGAGGATTCCGATACTGGCTGAGGCAACAAGGGGAGTGCTTTGAAACTACGGAGATATGACTTTTTAGCGGTAAACGTACAAACTTTTGTCTTCTGGGGATTAAACTGGACTAGATTTAATCGCCCCCAACCCGAGACTGTTTTCAGCAAAGACTCTACTTCAGACACAGGTGTTAGACACAAGCATTTTCCTTAGACCGGCTCATAGTGGGATATTTGTTTGGCAAGGGAATTAAGAACCGCAGTTTTTACTCGTATTATTTTCATTTCTTGTCAGGAAGATGCCACTGCCCACGCAGAAATAGGATTTCAGTTTACCTCTGTCGCCTCTTACGACACCCACGGGATAATCACTCCTTGGGTGTTATAATCCTAACAAAATAAAAACAAAACTATAATCTCCTGTCTATATAACAAATCCTACTTAAAAAACGGAAGGGTGTTAAGTTACTGTTTAAAAACATAATATATAAACTTTGACCATTTTTTTACCTAAGCTTTTACCTAAGGCTATACTATTTTTTTTATGGGATAAAGTTGACAAATGAGGACACAGTTCACCTGATGGTAAGTGGTTGCTCTGGCCCATAGACATCTACATCTATCCTCGATGACGAATCAAAATTTTTAACGGTGGTAGAGCCACGCGGCAGTTTTTGCTGTTGAACGTATGGCTCGGCTCGACCCGGGTTGGTACCACGACCTCACAGAATACCGGCGTGAAGTAGAAGCTCTGCTTCTGCGTTTCGTCTGGTGAGTGCAGCTGGCCGGAGGCCCAATCGCCCCCATCAACATGGTAGCGGAATTACACGAAAGACTACCCCAGGAGGGTACCAACACCCCTGGAGAATCCCTCGCTGAGCATCCACGACCAAGTTATTCCACTCCTGAGCGTGGGTGCTCAGGCTGCCCCGCGTATTCTGGGGGGGGGGGCAAGATTCCGCTCAAAAACATGCTCGGAGCAAACTGAGTAACAATACCAAGGCGACCCCTGCCACGCTATCCGTGAATTTTTGCAACATCAGGGGACTTCACTAGAATCTAAACGTCGTCCACTACCATCTCAAGACGGCGAAGCCGGCCTTGCTCTTTCTGACCGAGACGCAGGTGTCCTCTTCGGTTGAAACTTCGTATCTCTCCTACCCGGGGTACAAATTGGAGCACTCCTTTGTGCCTCGGGCTGGAGTTTGCGTGTATGTCAGAGAGAACATCTGTTCTCGACGCCTCGGCAGTGTTGAAGGTTCAGCCCTGTCTATCCTTTGGCTACGCGTAGACAGCAACGACCATCCTCGTCTACGGGTGCCTCTATAGGTCCCATAGCGGTAATGCCGAAACAGACCGACTCATCGACCTCGTCCAAATGGCTACAGATTCCTTGCTACAACAGGTCCCATCCGCAGAGATCGTGATACTTGGCGATTTTAACGTCCACCACGCCGAATGGCTCGGTTTACGTTTAACCGAGCATGCGGGGAGATCTGTTTATGACTTTGCCTTGGCATATGGTCTGACACAACTGTTTACTTCGCCTACTCGGATTCCAGATGTGGAGGATCATACACCTTCCCTGTTGGAACTTCTGCTGACCTCTCATCCGGACGGATATCAGTTTTCCATCGATGCCCCTCTCGGCTCTTCGGACCATTGTCTGATTCGGAGTGTGGTGCCACTCACGCTCCCCTCGCGGTTGCGTTCTGCAGGTTGCCGCCGTGTTTGGCATTACAGGTCGGCGGATTCGGACGGAATGCGGTATTTCTTTGCATCCTACCCATGGGGGCGGGTTTGCTTCTCGCCGGATGATCCCAGTGCTGTTGCTGACTCTGTCACTGATGTGGTGCTACAGGGAATGGAACTATTTATTTCATCATCTGTGGCACCTATCGGAGGCAGATCTCAGCATTGGTTTGGTCGCTCCTGTAAGACTGCTTCCTGCTTACTGCGTAATGACGCAGTAAGCAGGAGTGTTATCAAGCCTGAGCTGTGGCTGCGGCGACTCGGGATGTAAACACCAGCACACTTAAAAAGAAGTATAACTTCGCCTCGAGGTCCTTCAAAACAGTTAATGCCAAGGCAAAGTCAGAGCACATAGACAGAAATGGCGAGAAACTAGTTCGCCTTCCTTCGGGAACCCGTGCATTCTAGTCTCTCACCAAGGCTGTCCAAGGGAATTTCTGTAAGCCATCACTACCATCTCTGCACACGGAGGACGACTCACTGGCCCAAACCGCAAAAGACAAAGCCGACCTTTTAGGCTCCCATTTTGCGTCCAACTCAACTCTTGATGACGGGGGGAAAACACCGCCGACCATCCCGCGGTGTGAGTGCTCCATGCCGGATGTTCTCACAACGCTCGGTTCGCAAAGCACTCCTCTCCCTGGACATCCAGAAGTCGAGTGGGCCTGACGGAATCCCCCCAATTGTGCTGAGGACGTGTGCTCCGGAGTTCGCACCGGTCCTAACGCGTCTTTTCCGGTACTCCTACTCCTAAGGCGTAGGCCCGAATTCATGGAAGACAGCTTTTGTCCACCCGATCCCTAATAAAGGCAACCGCTCAGACCCGTCCAACTACAGGCCTATCGCCATCACCTCCTTGTTCTCCAAAATAATGGAGTCCATTATTAACTGCCAGCTCATGCGGTATCTTGAGGATCACCAGCTGATTAATGACCGCCAATACGGTTTTCGTCGGGGTCGATCAGCTGGTGATCTTCTGGTCTCCCATAGATGGGCGGAGGCAGTAGAGTCCAAGGAGGAGGCGTCGGCCGTCAGTTTTGACATTACGAAGGCCTTCGATCGGGTTTGGCACAAAGCGCTTCTTTCGAAGCTCCCTTCCTATGGGCTGCCCGAGAAATTGTACAATTGGATCACCAACTTCCTTGCAGATCGGAGCATCAAGGTCGTTGTAGACGGTGCAAGCTCAGACTACAAGCCTATTAACGCTGGTGTTCCACAAGGCTGTGTGCTATCACCAACGCTGTTTCTTCTGCATATCAATGATATGTTGCTAACTGGTAACATTCATTGCTATGCGGATGACAGCACTGGTGATGCTCTATACACCGGCCGTGCCAATATTTCTCGGGAAAATATCGCCGAGTACCGGACGTACCGACGTTTATACGTGGTAGAGCCATGCTGCAGCTATATTAGTAGTATAGTTGTAGCACGAATGGGTCGGCTCGAACGGGGAAGTACCACGCTCTCACAGAATACCAGCGTAAAATAGCATCTTAAAACTGCTGTGTTTCGTATGGTGAGTGTAGAGAACCGGAGACCCTTTTTACTGGTAAAGAGGCATTCCATCATAGTCCTCACGGGTGAAAACGCATCTGCATTTTGATTCGCAAGCGAGGATAGATGTAGATGTCTCTGGGCCACAGCAACTACTTACCATCAGGTGGACTGTGTGCTCGTTCGTCACCCTATCCTATAAAAAAAATGAACAAACTTGTGTCTGCGACTAAATCTAGTCCAGTTTAATCCTCAGAAGACACAAGTTTGCGCGTTTACCGCTAAAATGAACCCCTTTGTCGCATCTCCTCAGTTTCAAGGTATTCCCCTTCTTGCCTCAGCCAGTATCGGAATCCTCGGCGTCGACATATCGAGTGACGTGCAGTTTCGTGGTCACTTGGGAGAGAAGGCCAAATTGGCCTCTAAAAAGCTTGGCGTGCTCAGCAGAGCGGGACAGTATTTCATGCCGGCACAGCGCCTGCAACTTTACAAGGCGCAGGTTCGGCCTCACATGGAATACTGTTCCCATCTCTGGGCAGGGGCTCCCCAGTGCCAGCTCCTTCCACTTGACCGCATCCAGCGCAGAGGGGTTCGAATCGTCGACGACCGAGTCCTTTCCGATCGGCTCGATTCATTGGCACTGCGAAGTGATGTTGCATCCCTTTGCATTTTCTTTCGCATCTACCACGGGGAGTGCTCTGAGGAATTGTTCGGATTAATCCCAGCCGCCAAATTTCACGAACGCACATCGCGGCAGAACTCTCGATACCATCCACACCATCTGGATGACTGGCGGTCCACCACTGTGCGATTTAGAAGATGTTTTCTTCCTCGCACAACTTCCTTGTGGAATTGATTACCATCAGCGATTTTTCCGGACCGATACGACTTAGGGACCTTCAAGAAAAGAGCCTTCTCCTTTTTAAAAGGCCGGCAACGCATCTGCAATTCTCTCCCTGGTGTTGCAGTTATTCATGGGCGGCGGTAGTCACTTACCATCAGGTGAGCCGCATACTCGTTTGCCCCCTCTCCTATAAAAAAATGCAGATGCGTCGTCACCCGTGATGTCTAAGATGGAATGCCTCGTTTCCAGTAAAAAGGGTCTCCGGTTCTCTACACTCACAATAGGAAACACAGCAGCGTTAAGCTGCTATTGTACGTTGGTATTCTGTGAGAGCGTGGTACTTCCCCGGTCGAGCCGACCCATTCGTGCTACACAGTAATATAGCTGCAGCGTGGCTCTACCACGTAACGTATAATATGTAACTATAATACGACTATGTTAAAAGAACAACAGTAATATCATTTAATACGCTTAAAACTGTTCAAGGATAACGTAGCCAAACAAGGCTCGATACATCAGTGTTTATGACGAGATGACCTTACGTATCCTATTTTTGTTCTTTGAGGACGGACAATATTAGTGAACCATTGCAGCGCGCAAATATTTTTTAGGTTGAAAATACGGAATCTGTGTACGTGATAGGCGGTTGGTTTTTCCTAATGTTGTAGCTGTATTAGGCGTGTGATCTATGCAATGAATAAGTCATGTCTGTTTTAGGACAAGTGCTGTACTTGTCCTAAAACAGACATGACTTATTCATTTAGTTATTTATTTTGATTTGTTTAATTCAAATCATTGTAAAACACCATTAAGTCTCATGGCACGTCTCTCCATTGACTTCAACGTAGCCTGAAGAGCAAGTTATACTGAGCAACATCAGGACTAATGTGATTACAGTACTCTTAACACGACCTGACTTAAACTTGAAAAAGATTTAGGAACTTTTTTATAGATAAGGGCGACAAACGAGCACACTACCCACCTGTTGATGCTGGGGCGTTTGCTTACAATTAGGGGGAATATATGCACTGCTTTCTCTGTGTTCTGTGGTCTGCTCTAGTTTTTTTTAAAGGATATGGTGACAAACGAGCACACAGTTCACCTGATGGTAAGTGGTTGCTCTGACCCATAGATATCCACATCTATCCTCAATAAAGAATCAAAGTGCAGATGCGTCGTGACCGGTGAGGACTAAGATGGAATGCCTCTTTTCCAGTAAAAAGGGTTTCGGGTTCTCTACACTCACCATATCGAAACACAGCGCTATTTTACGCTGGTATTCTGTGAGAGCGTGGTCCTTTCCCGGCCGAAATGACCCATCCGTGCTACAACTATACTACTGATATAGCTGAAGCATGGCTCTACCACGTAAAAATATCTCTCATATTTATATATATTTATATAATAATCTCCCATATACATACGTCAACATCTGTCCTCAATTAAGAATCGAAATCCAGGTGAGTTGGCACCCCTGATGGCTAGGTAAAATGCCTAGTTTCCATTGAAAAAGGTCTCCGGTTCTCTGCACCCACCATATAAAAAACAGCTGCATTAAACTGCTATTTTACGCTGGTATATTTGAGAGCGTGGTCTTTGCCCAGTTGAACCGACCCATTCGTGATACACTCATAATATAGTTGCACGATGCTCCACCACGCATTGATGACGCATCATGAGCTGATCACGTAGAAAGTGCTAACACTTTTCTCGCTGCTATTTTTCCCTTAGACTCAAAGAACCGGCTGAAGTTAGATAATATTTCGACAGACAGTAGCTGAAGACGTAAGTTGTTTCCAAGGTTTCGCAAAGTGAATCAAGGTTACTAATAATCAGATAGACCTTTACTGTTTATATTATTTTAATATTTAAACAGTTAAAATAATAAATAAAAAGATTTTGGGAATTACTTTGATTAATAAGACCACTCAAGCAAAATCAATAGCAATGCTTGTTTTCTATAAATAGATAATGTCCTCCAGACCAAATTTCAATGACGGCATCCAGTCTCAACGGAGACAAGCCATCTGCGTAAGTCAGGATTATAGTGCCTAAGTGTTTGCACAAGCACAGGCGCACTCTCTATTCCCTCACTCGCATAGACTGATGGGACGGAAATGGTACACGACCGTAGAAAGATTAGGCGTCGGACAAACGACTTTACTTGCTTTTCAAAGCATGGGGATGTAACAACGGTCCCCGACTCCGGGTTGATACAAAGGATTTCTTGAAATTGGAGTTCGAACCCGAAACCTCACGATCAGCAGTTGCGCTTGCGACCACCAGGCCAACGAGACAGTCTATAAATGAAATAGAGTAGAAAGAAAGCCTCTATATTCAAGTATTATACATTTTTTTATTTATGTGTCTAGACTAAGAGTTCCAGATCACCATTTTTTTTCTACTTGAAATACATATTTATTACTAGAATACAATAAAACTGACACTATAAATCAAAGAGGGAAGAAAATTGCGTATGAATAATAAACAAAAGTTAGTTAAAATAAAAGTTTGGGATTACTAAAATTACTAATTAAAAATCTACTTTAAATTATAATTAATCCTAGATTTTTTTACCACAACTTATGAACGTTTAGCATCTAATTTATTTTAGGGCAAAGACCAGGCGGTGCGTGACGTTCAACCGAAAGCCAATCTCGATGTAATGAGGTCTGGAGGTTTTTGCCCTGCGATATGTTCACAAGCTATCGACCTTTTTCCTTTCAATGCCTGTTTACTCGACTTCTGTAAGCTTAGCGACGGGCTACGGGTAAATTTATTTCGGAGATAAAAGCTTTTGGCCATTGTTAGATATTCCAATAAAATTGGTAAAATTATTATTCCTATTTGATATACTTCTTTTAGTAGTCGTACATTACAGCCTATTAAAAGTCCACAAGCTGAATATAGGCATGTATAGAAAAAAGTTGCCACGTATGGCAGGCGCGTTGACAACGGCAATTTTCTGCCGACTTCCAAAAAGGAGACGGTACTCAATTCGACTGTATGTATTTTTATGTGTGTTACCTCATAACTTTTTACTGGGTGATGCGATTTCGATGATTCCTTTTTTTTTCTATTTGAAAGCTGGTAATTCTCGTGCAGTCTCATATGAATTTGATCAAGGTCAGACCAATAGTTTTTGAGGTATTCTTAATAACTTATATTGAAGAAAATTTTAAATTATTATTATTTTCGGTTGTTATCATTAAGATTCTGCTGCCTATCTCATATTTCAGTTTCCCTCTGTCGCCTCTTACGACACCCGCGGGATGATATGAGTTAGTTTATACTCTTACGGCGCCATTACACAGCAACATTATAAAATAATTTAAAAAAATATTAGCTTTATAGGTATACATTCAATGTATATAATCGTTGGTGCGTCTGTTTGTAATCGTAAATTTTCTGAACCTTTTGATACATTGATACAATCCTTCCAGATTAGAAGTTATATAAAATATCCCTTCACCTTCACTATTCACTCTCCAATCGCTTGACTTGAGATTAATGGCAAATTCATTTCTTGCTAATTAGATCACCTTAAATTTCTTTAATGCCATCTCTTTTCTAAGCTTACTTAGAGATCTATATTGTGGTTGTAGCACTAATGGGTCAGCTCAACCGAGGAAGGACCACGGTCTCACAGAACACCAGCGTAAAATCGCAGCTTAATGCAGCTGTGTTTCGTATGATGAATGTAAAGAATCGGAGACTCTTTTTACTGGAAACGAGGCATACTATCTTAGTATTCAGGGGTGAGAAGGCATCTAAATTTTGATCCTAAATCTGTACAAATAAATAAAAGTGAAGTGTTTATTTGTAATGTCAAAATAACAGCTTTTTAGTAAATGCATTTGAAAGTATATACAGTACTACTTATAACAAAAACGCAATTTTAAAATTTTTGTCTGTCTGTCTGTTTGTTCCGGGTAATCTCCGAAACGGCTGGACCGATTTTGACGGGACTTTCACTGGCAGATAGCTGATGTTATAAGGAGTAACTTAGGCTACTTATATTTTACAAAAAGAATTATGGTTCCGCGGAACACAATTAAAACCCAAAATTACACGCGGGCGAAGCCGCGGGGAACAGTTAGTTGAGGATAGATGTAGATGTCTATGGGCCACAGCATCCACTTACCACATGCTGGACTGTGTGCTCGTTTGTCACTCTAGTTCTATAAAAAAGCTATCCTTACTTCGCTATATCCAATACCGCGTTTATTTTTTATATCAGAGGTTTTTCCGTATTAAAACAACCACGGCGAGAAATTTGAATTGATTTAGTACCTATTACAAGTTTCGATTCGGATCGACTTCGGGCGATTCCCCGAAGACGAATGACGTCATAATAAATCTTTTGGGCCTTTCCTCGGAAATATTTGTTCATGTTTCATATGCTTGTAATTATCTTATAATTTGTTGAGATATTATTGTAACATTCATTTATCTTAACATGCTGAGATGGCCCAGGGGCCAAGGGCAACGGATGTGTGCGAAAGCGTTCCCATAGCTCTGCCAATATGCGGCGAAGGTAGAACACATGAGTGGAATACCATGGGATTTTAGTTGGTACTAGTTCGACATAACTCGTCATAGCCACCGTAAGGCGTAATGCGTAGGCATATCCCCATGAAAACACTAACACTAACCTTCTGTAGCTGTTATTACTTGTAGTTGTCAAGTTATTTTAATTATTATTTCGATTTACGAAACAAACCTAGTTTGAGCCGACAGGAACTGCCTCTCCTCACCATTAGATATGAATAAATCGTAAAGCAAGCTTAGGTGAAGTTCAACCAGCCGCAATTGTCTGTACCTAGTTGTAACCGACTAAAGTCTAATAGCCGGATAAATATAATAAAATTATTCGTCCGGCCCGTGTCCGGCCAGATCGTTCGTCACTTACTGTAACGCCGAGCGTATGTTGCATGGCGGTCGTATGAAACAATAAAGAAACGGTCAGAGACATTGAGCCACTCACTCGTCCTAATTAAACTTCCCCAAATTAGTTTTAATATGATCTGAGATCTGGCCATATCATTCAGGGTGTAGTAACTGGCGACAGTGGAAACAAACATGGAGATTGGTGAACTAGAAACCAGCAGCGTCTTCCTAGTAACAAATAGAATTTACAAAAACTGCCAAAACTGCGGTTGCTAGCCCGCCTGCCAAGCGTAGTAACCATGGAAACTATCTCCCATAAGAGATAATCCATGGGGAGGCCTATGTTCAGTGGACTTTGATATGACGTTAAGACGCTGAATTTTTTTTTATAGGATAAGAGTGACAAACGAGCACACAGTCCACCTGATGGTAAGTGGTTGCTGCGGCCCATAGACATCTACATCTATCCTTTATTACAATTCAAAATGTAGATGCGTTGTCACCCGTGAGGACTAAGATGGAATGCCTCATTACCAGTAAAAAGGGCCTCCGGCCACCTGCACTCACCAAGCGAAACGCAGAGGTAAACCTCTACTTCACGCTGGTATTCTGTGAGGTCGTGGTACCACCCTGGTTCGAGCTGGCCAAGAATGATGAGATCTCGCCGTGTTATGGCGACATAAAAGAATTCACTAGCCCATATTACTCCGCAGGTATCGTAAGAGGCGAGAGGGGGAAACTATAAAGGAGATGGGCAGCAGCGTCTTCTTTATAACAACTAGAAAATAAAAAATTGTAGTTGCCAACCCAAACGTGGCAACTATGGCACATATCTGGTTTATACCTTTTGAAGCACCCTATGAGACCAATTAAGGACTTTGAAGGGATATATGATGTAATGATTATTTTTATTTATTATACGAGGGTGACACTGGAAGTTCTTAGAAAATCAAAAACTGAACAAACTAGCAAGTTATTAGTTTTATATATTTTCAAAATAGTGTCAATTTAAATTTTATCCGATGGAACCACTGAGAAAAGCACTTTGCCCACTCGTCCTTAGAAGTCTCTTCGACGGCATTTTGAAACGCAGTCACTGCTTCTTCGGCGTCCATAAAACATTTTCCTCGAAGTTTTTCTTTTATTTTCGGCAATAAATACAAATCGCAAGGTGCGAGGGGCTATAGCGTGGGTGGCCCAGTATTTCCACGTCTGACGTCGCTAAGTACTCGATTGTTTGCTTGGCGCTGTGCGACGAGGCGTTGTCGTGGTGAAGGAGGGTCCTACTGCGAGGTCGTTTCTCCCGAACCAATTCCTAGACAAGTGGCAAACAATTGTAAGATTAGTGCGACCACGTTTAAACTCATTAAACCAGTTGTAAACAGTGGCATGAGATGGGACTTCATCGTGAAAGGCCAGTCGAAGTCTATTACAACTTTCTTGTTGACTTAAATGAAATCGAAAGTCATAAAACTCATTGTACGACAATTTTCTCGCATTAACTTTTTTTGGAGTTTATGGCCTGGTATCTAGACCTTTAGGCCAAGTCTTGAGTATTATTATTCGGTTTATTATAATTTCCCCAAGCCTTGTCTTTATGTTTTATATCCTTCATAGTTCACTGCTTCACAATATGTTGATGCGTCACATTGTGCAGCCCTTGGGAGATTTTGACGGCAACTTGAACCAGCTGGCAGCTGACAGTTGGCGATGGTATCTAAAGGCGCCTAGGCAAACAGCTTATCTTGAGAATCCATCACCATCAGAGCACTTGTTTCACCGTTTCCGCTAATAGTTCACATGCGTAGACAGTTAATACATAAAATCGCACCACTTTTACATATCAAAATCCACTTCAAACTATTATTTAAACTATAATACAGGAGCAGCAAACCGCCGCCGATCAAGTTCCCGCCAAAACTCCCTCGCGTTAAATTTATGCTGACGTGACACAGATACTTCAATTTGCTGCCAAATCGTAAACAAATGACAAATTAATAAAATACATGCACAATAACATTGGCAAAGAGTTCCATTTTCAAAATTTGAACTTACTTTTTTATATCGTTTACAAGTGGCCACTTTTAAAAACTTTCAGGGTCGCCCTCGCATAGAGGTATTTATTGGGTATTTGCATCTGGTTGGGCTGAATAAATGAAAAATACATATAAAATAAAATGATAAATATACATAAATATAGGTATATTTAATATACTAATATAAAACAAAATAAATAATACATGAATAAATAAAAGCCCAACCAGATGGAAGCCCTCGACAGGGGATACCAAACGGCCATGGGAAGGAAGGGAAAGAAACCGGAGGACGATACGGGCGGCATCGAGGACCACCGCCTTCTGCTTTTGAGCCCGTAACGGTCCGTCACAGAGTCCCAGTCGCTTCAAATGACCCGAGAGGCTGACCGGGATTAACCCGATCGCAGAGACGACTACAGGAATAATTTCGGTCGGCAGACCACCCCACATGTCGGTCACCTCGTGAGCCAGATGCAGATATTTTGTTTGCTCATTTGTTTTTGCTTTCACGAGGTTCTCGTCACATGAAATGGTAATGTCGACAAAAAATAACCTTGACTGTGTATTTATTAATTACTAGCTGTTCCTCGCGACTTCGCTCGCGTGTTAATTGGGGTTTTAGTTTTTTTTTTGCACGGATCTCTAATTTTTTTTCTAAAATAAAAGTAGCCTAAGTTACTCCTTATGACATCAGCTATCTGCCAGTGAAAGTCCCGTCAAAATCGATCCAGCCGTTTCCAAAATTAGCCGGAACAAACAGACAGACAGACAGACAGACAGACAGACAGTCAGACCGACAGACAGACAAAAATTTTAAAAATTGTGTTTTTGTTTTAAGTATCGTGTTTACTTTCATATGCATTTAGTAAAAAGCCGTAATTTTAACATTACAAACAGACACTTCAATTTTATTTATTTGTATAGATTATTACACTTTTACAACAAGCTAACAACTATTATCTTGCTTAAAAGATCATGAGCTATCGATACAAATAACAACCTAGGTTGTGTAGGTCCGTAACCCCTGAGCAAAGTAAGCGAAAAGTAGAAACATCGCTGAATTAGCATTGTCTCACTAGATATCTAGTCGATTAATCCATTAATGCTGTAGTATCTATCAATAGTGACCACTTGTGGCGTAATCTGTCGAGAGCGGGGGCCAAGTCCTGACCTGCGATAGCTAACCGGATCTCGCCGGTTTAGAGACGAAGCACTACTTCAAAACGGTGTCTGAACTATCATTTTGCATTTATATTATCTGTCAACTAACTTTTTTTGGGTTACTTTCACAAATAACACTTTGGTATTGGTGAAATTATAAATTAATTCATAGTTTTAACCTTTATTACTTGGTAAGGACACATACCATTAGCCCTCAGGGGTGACAAGGCATCAGAATTTTGATTCTTCATTGAGGATAGGTGTAGATGTTTGACGTGTTAGAGCCATGCTGCAGTTATATTATGGTTTTCGGGCGAATGGGTCGGCTTGAGCGGGGAAGGACCCCGCATACACAGAATATCAGCGTAAAATACAAGCTTAATGCTGCTGTGTTTCTGGTGAGTGTAGAGAACCGGAGACCCTTTTTACTGGAAAAGAGGCATTCCATCTTAGTCCTCACGGGTGCCGGACTCTTTTTTACTTAAAACATTGAGGCATTCCACAGTATCCACTTATCATTAGGTGGACTGTGAATTCGTTTGTCAAAGTCACTTCTATAAAAATACGAGGGTGGATTGAAAAGTACTCGGTCTAACCAAGAAAATAAACACATACTAAATCAGTTATATTTTTATTTTTCTACATAATCACCATCAAGTTCAATACACTTTTGCCACCTCCCCTTCCAAGCATTTAGACCGTTGAAAAAAAATGATTCTTCCTTAGAGTCAAAATATGCGTCTACAGCTGCTTTGACCTCGTCGTTTGTCGAAAATCTTTGACCTCCCAAGTGCTTTTTTAGGTTAGGGAACAGAAAGAAGTCTGATGGTGCCAGATCAGGTGAATACGGCGGATGTGGTAACAGTTCAAAGCCACAGTTGTGAATTTCAGCCATTGACTGTACTGACGTGTGAACACGGGCGTTATCTTGATGAAACAGGACTTTTCTTCTGAGCATTCCTAGACGTTTTTCTTTTATTTCCTCTCGTAAACGACGTAGTAAGGTGCAGTAGTAATCAGAGTTTATAGTCTGACCCCTTTCAAGATAATCAATCATAATCACACCTTTCGAGTCCCAGAATACTGAAGCCATCACCTTATTTGCCGACAAAATCGACTTAGCCTTT
This sequence comes from Parnassius glacialis, assembly GCA_033319125.1. Taxonomy (NCBI): domain Eukaryota; kingdom Metazoa; phylum Arthropoda; class Insecta; order Lepidoptera; family Papilionidae; genus Parnassius; species Parnassius glacialis. The sequence goes on from JAVANC010000017.1 coordinate 48,672,056, forward strand.
TTAGGGGGTGGTGAACCAGGTCTTCTCCACTGTTTTGATTGTTGTTTTGTTTCCGGTGTACAGTAATGAACCCATGTTTCGTCTATAGTAACAAAACGATTCAAAAAATCATCTGCATCGGCTTCAAATAACTCCAAACAGTCGCGTGAAATAGTCAATCGCGTCCTTTTTTGTTCAACTGAAAGCAGTCGCGGAACCCACCTCGCAGACACCTTGTGGAAACCCAACTCGTTGACAATGATGTTTTGAGTTCGTTCATAAGAGATGCCTATAATCTCGGCTATCTCTCTAATTTTTAATCTGCGGTCTCCCATTATTAAATCAAGTACTTTTTTAATATTTTCGTCAGTAGTTGACGTCGAAGGCCTTCCAGAGCGGGGTTCATCTTTCACACTCTCTCTACCACGCTTAAATTCTGCTATCCATTTTTTGACGGATGAATATGGCAGAGCACAATCGCCTAATGTACTGACCATGTCAAAATAATGACTAGAATATAATCTGTGCAATATTTTAAGTTGTTTTGCTTTTAAGTTAAAAAGTTAGACATGCGGCCGCAATCATAAAAATCGACATCAATTTAAGAAACACTTAAAGTGGTTTTTTCACTAAATGACAAAAGAAAGAGACAGGCATAAAGATATTTCATCACTTAATTTAAGCAAGCGATGAATAATTAAGATCTTTCAAATAAGGCCATCAATTTATTAATTTATTAAAAATCAAAATATCTAAGGCATGCAGTTTTCTTCGAGATATTTTCTTTCGCCGTCCAACATACGTCTATAAAGTAGGAACGGTCATTTGGGCAAAATCACAAAAAGTTTTGCTAAAAATTTAGTGCTCATTTATGCTAATTTAGTGCTGCAAATTTAAATTTCACGCTTAAAGAGCTTGATCAAAAATTAGAAAATTGCTAGCTTTTAATTAGCTAGCAGTGTTCTACCATTTAAACCGATAACCGCTTAATACAGCACCAAATAGAGGTATCCATAAGTTAGTGCTCATTTAGTGCTGTCCATATACGCAAAAAAGTTTGGGAAAATATATTTTTTTTCTTTTTAATATCATAAACTGCTACTTTTACATCTTTAGCGAAGTATGTAATAAAAATATTGACATCAGAGTGAGTTATCACCTAATGATATAAGATAATATTTTAGTGGTCAGTTAGTGCTGCAACCACATGCGAGAAATAAGCGCTTAACAATATTTTATTTTCATATACTGTAAACTGCCACTTCGACATGTTCAGCAAAGTATGTGATTCAAAATTGACATGCAGGTAGGTTATCACCTAGTGATATAGGATCGTAATTGAGTGTTCATTTAGTGCTGTCGATATACGAAAAAGGATTTGGGAAATATTTTTTTAAATACCATACATTATTGACCATACCATATATTACATTATTGACCTACACATTTTAGCAAGAAAAATTAATGAAATTTCTTAAAAAATGAAAATTTTCAAAATAGTTTTTCTTTACTTTTTGGCCTCTTTATATTTGCTTCAATCTGATTTTTTTATTGGTCTATTCAATGAAAATTAATAAAATATGATATATTTATAAATTAAGTAAAGAATATCAATTATTCCTACAATAATTATTTGAATTCCAACAAAGTTTTCATTTTTTCAATAACCATAATCTCATTACTCAAAATAATTATTCTGTAATGACAAAAATATAAAATTGTTCCATTAGGTTATAATAAAGATATGTACAACAAAAATTTTAAATATTTTTATGAGAATATAATAAAAAGGAAGCAATCGAAAATACAATAAATTTTTAAATACACCAATATCCTTGCTTGTAATAGGTTAGAATCTTAGGGCCAACAACTCAACGGGCGTAATAAATTAGGCCCAGTTATTTAGCAAGAAAATTGAAAAGAAAAAAAATTGTATTTAACTGTACTTTAATTAACTATCCTGTCCATGTGTGTATTATCCCATTTTTACAGTTATATAACAAAAAAACTTTCGACTTAAACTTCGTACACTTTTACAAGACGGACTTTACAAGTGAAAAATAACTCTCTTAGTATCTTCAATCTTTAAGTTTTTTTTATCCATTATATAGTAATTGCTGTTAATTAGGCATAGAATATATTACTTTATATTGTCGTATAATTTATTTCATTATTAAAGTAATTTTATTAAATTTCGATTAAAACTGAAAGGGTCAGAAACTGGACCACGGTCAATAACTGGGTCCCCTTTACCTTAGTGATCTTGACGAAGTGATGCTAGTATAGATGTAGTGAAACAGGCTGTGACGGGTTGATTGTAACCTAATAAATCAAGAAGACAATTAGATTTATTTAACATGAAGTTACATATGGTTAGTCTGTAGAGCGGTAAAGGTAAAAGCGCCAAAGTCGTTTGGCCATAGGCAGGCAGGGCTAGAAGCCGCATACAATGAATGTAGTTTCTACACAAGTCGTTAACAAATACATAATATAGACGCAACTATTGTCGTTGTGTGAGCAGGTCGGCATTATTACAAAGTTCATAGTGATCTATGCCTGGAGTATTCACAGTATCTAATCCCCACATTTTTTGTATGATAAGTATTTTTAAATCTACATCTAGTTTCGTTTTTCATTAATTACGTAATTAAACGATACAGAGTTAAAAGGCCATTTAAGATCCCTAATTCTTCATTCTCAACACGAGTCTATTAAAAATACAGTATCTTAAATAATGGGTTTATTCTCAAGTTACCGTGTTTTCAAGCTGAAACCTTTTTTAATTGAGTGACGGGAAAAATTTAAGAAAAATTTAAAAATCTTAATGTTTTTTTTTTAATTTCTATTATAACACAAAACCGCTATTCTCCGATAAATTATTTGTAGAATGGTATATAAGTAATGTTGGCTTCATGAACTAACAAGAGCATATCGATAAAATAGTTGCACACAAAAAAGGGAAATATTTTTTCGATCGTAGAGCACTCTCTATACTTCGCATTATGAGTTTATGAGTCGTGTAAAACAAAAAAAAAATTGGATTTGTCTCTAGTGCATTTTAACTATCAATCGATGTAATTACGTTATAGTCGTTAGGCGTTGGTTAATAAGAATTACATTTTAATTTAATGTCTATCAAATGACTTCCATCATTAATTTATCATAAATTATAGAACAATGTTAAAATTTTCTGAGTTTCTTTATCTCTTAATTATTACGGTTGTGGTGATATAAAAATAAAGTATTTCTTTTGTTTTAAATAATTTTCATAATAATAATCACCGACATAAACAATTCCGAAAATAAATGTTGAAATGCCAAAAACAGATCGTGGCCCATGAGGGGATCGAACCCGCGACCTTCGCGTTATTAGCACGACGCTCTAACCAACTGAGCTAATGGGCCGTTGTGAAATATATTGAAATTAAGTAATTTATGCAACAAGATAATAATATGTACATACAAGAATTTTTATTTATATCTAGCGACCGGCCCTGGCTTCGCCTGAATAGGATCTCTTAATATAGTGTTATTTAGAAAAAAAAATCTTTAAGTTTGTCAAATAAAATATTCCCTACATGCCTCCTTGCATTGCCCTCTATCTGTAGGTAAGCTTTCATCACAATCCGTTCAGTCATTCTGAAGATTAGCCAGGTCAGATTGAAAGACAGACAAAAATTTTAAAAATGCTTATGCATGTGGCAAATAACCCCCTGAAGTTAATAGAAGTCAGTTATTTTAATATTACACACAGACACTTCAGTTTTGTTTATATGTTTATGGATAAATATAAATGGTGAAGTCAATTTTAACAAATATACATAATATTAAGTTAGTATTCATTTTAGTTGAATATTTTTGTTGTTGCCCTGATTAAACACAAATTGCCATTTTGGTTACTCTATGAAAAATAAAAAATATTGAATCCTATCTCTCAGGTTGGACCAAACTGCACACAGTGTGCAAAATAGTTTTTATCCTGATAAGTGATATATATATATATATATATATATATATATATATATATATATATATATATATATATATATATATATATATATATATATAATCAGGGCAACAACAAAAATATTCAACTAAAATGAATACTAACTGAATATTATGTATATTTGTTAAAATTGACTTCACCATTTATATTTATCTATAAACATGTAAACAAAACTGAAGTGTCTGTGTGTAATATTAAAATAACTGACTATATATATATATATATCTTGCGAAATGATTTTATAATGTTTGAACTGACCAGCCTGTTAAAACACACCATAAGTATAACTTTAGTTATTGCGTTAGGATTATTTATTACAAAACATCAACATAAGATCCACGTGTGGGTTATTGCTTCAAGATTTCACTAACATTTATGTATTCTTAAATAGGTACTATTTGCGAGTTTGCGACGGTTAAATTTTAATTGCTTGCGTGTTTTCAAAGGTCACTTTACCGTTCCTGTGTACGTTGATAAGTTATCTTTTGTTTATTTTTAACGATGTGTCCCAAAATAATAAAAGGCGTAAAGTATTTTGAAGGTATTTTATAGAATGAGGGTGACGAACGAGCACATAGTCCACCTCATGGTAAGTGGATGCTGTGGCCCATAAACATCTACATGTATTTCAATTAAGAATCAAAGTACAGATGCGTTGTCCCCCCTGAGGACTAAGATGAAATGCCTCGTTTCCAGTAAAAAGAGTCTTGGGTTTCCTACACTCACTACGTTGGTATTCTGTGTGAAAGTGGTCTAGAAGAGTCGACCAGATCGTGCTATAACCATAATGAACGTAAGTCATAGCTCGACCACATATTTTACAAAGTATTTAATTATTTTTTTATAGGATGAGGGTGACAAACGAGCACACAATCCACCTACGGTACCACCACCGATGGTAAGTGGTTGCTGTGGCCCATAGACATCTACACCTATTTTCGATTACGAACCAAAATGCAAATGCGCTGTCACCCGTGAGGACTAAGATGGAATGCCTCTTTTCCAGTAAAAAGGGTCTTCAGTTCTCTACACTCACTATACGACAATACAGCAGCGTGAAGCTGCTATTTTAGGCTGGTAATCTGTGAGAGCGTGGTCCTTTTCCCCGGTCGAGCCAACCCATTCGTGCTACAACTATAGATACCAGTAATATAGCTGCAGCATGGCTCTACCACGTAAGATACATTTTACTTTATTTTAATTTTACTTTTAAAATTTTAATTCAATTAAAAAACTGGACACTGTACTACTGTGTTCCGGTATGAACGGTATAGAATAGAGTACAGACATAGTCACTATCATTGAGTTATATGTACTACGTACTAGAGAAGCCATTCCGAACATTGACTGTGTTCAACTGAACTGTACTGCAATCCGTACAAAAATTGAAGATTTGTGAATTCCATAAAATAATTATTATTATAATGATTTCTTATATTTACGCGAACACTACACATTTAAATAAAACTAATTTTACGGATTCTATCGCGTATATTAACTTATTTTTTTTTTATCTTCCCGACGTTTCGGATGCTTTCCAGCACCCGTGGTCACGGGGGACTAAGGTGTTTGACGTCCTGCTGTCATAGTTAGCCCGGCTACCTTCAGCCTACCTTGACAAAGTAACTGCATTTTTAAACCACCTTAATTCCATAAACCCTAAAATACAATTCACAATGGAATTAGAGGCAAACAATACTTTAGCTTTCCTAGATGTTTTAGTCATCCGAAATCCTGATAACACTATTGGTCATACTGTGTACAGAAAAAAATACCCATACCAATCGATATCTAAATGGTGATTCGCACCATCATCCTTCACAGTTAGCTACCGTGGGAAAATCTTTGTTTCAGAGAGCACGAGGGATCTGTGACAGAAAACATCTGGCCGCCGAGCTTCAGCACGTCAAGCAAGTATTGCAAGACAACAAGCTTCGGGTCCCGCGCCTACGTCACAGTGACCGAGTGAAGCCAGCCACAGTCGAGCGTGTGCCTGCTGTACTACCCTACGTCAGAGGAGTCACAGACAAGGTTGGCTACATCTTGAAGCGAGCTTCCATTAAAACATACTTCAAGCCGCTGAAGAAGATTGGTCAATTTTTACCATCCGTCAAGTGTCATATCCCTCTACAAGATGCAGGAGTGTACAAGCTGGATTGTGAATGTGGTCTCTCGTACATAGGACAAACAAAAAGATCTATAAAAACCCGCGTTAAAGAACATATAGCTGACGTGAAGCACCGACGTATCGGGAAGTCTGCAGTTTGTGAACATGTTCAAGATCGTCCCCGCCATTACATTAGATTTGATAGACCACAAATCCTCGCAAAAGAACACCGATTCCTCCCAAGGATGATTCGTGAGGCTATTGAAATTAAAAAATATCCTAATTTCAATAGAGAAGATGGATGGGTGCTGCCATCTGCTTGGGATCCCATAATCAATAAAATAAAATCCAAACCCAAGTATACCACTGCTAGACCTCAAGATACTGTAAGCTCATTCTGCGTAAATCGAACCAAAAATTAATATTAAAAAACTGAAGGTAGCCGGGCTAACTATGACAGCAGGACGTCAAACACCTTAGTCCCCCGTGACCACGGGTGCTGGAAAGCACCCGAAACGTCGGGAAGATAAAAAAAAATAAGTTAATATACGCGATAGAATCCGTAAAATTAGTTTTATTTAAATAATTATTATTACATTTTTTTTAGAAATATAATATGTTTGTTTAGATTAAAATAAGATATTTTATATTAAATTCCAATATTTATTTTATATTAATATGTTATTTTATATCAAATTAAAGTCTTCGCGCGTGCGCGACTACTACTCCCGCGCATGCGCGAAGACATAGAGTAGGACACAATTTTTGTTTGGAATGGCTTCTCTAGTACGTAGTACATATAACTCAATGGTCACTATAATTACAGGATGTGAGGCATTGCGCTTTAGTCCCCAGAGGTGACAACGCATTTGCAGGCTTCTTCGTTTGAAGTTGGTGTCAGTGGACTACAGACTTACCATCAGTGGGCTATATTAAGTTCGTTTATCATTTCAGTTTTATAAATAATATTTTTACTCTCCCAAACGATTGTCTAATTTCATGGTAGCGAAGATATTATTTCAATTCATATTGCCATTAATTCGCCTCTACTTCCTCCTACTTCCTCCGATCTGGAGAATTGGTCCGCATACATATCATCCAGGGACACGATATCTAAGCTTTCGTCTGCATATAATGGCATTTGTGGCCAACGTAATCTCTTGGTTTTCGTATAACGCGATAAAAACACACGGTAGAGCCACGCGGCAGCTTTTGCTGTCGCACGGATGGGCCGGCGCGAACCGGGGTAGTACCACGACCTCACAGAATACCAGCGTGAAGTAGAGGTTTACCTCTGCGTTTCGCTTGGTGAGTGCAGGTGGCCGGAGGCCCTTTTTACTGGAAATGAGGCATTCCATCTTAGTCCTCACGGGTGACAACGCATCTGCATTTTGATTCGCATACGAGGATAGATGTAGATGTCTATGGGCCGCAGCAACCACTTACCATCAGGTGGACTGTGCGCTCGTTTGTCACCTTTATCCTATAAAAAAAAAAAAAAAAAATAAAAGGACAGTTCGTTTAAAATATAAAAAAATTACTTTATTAAGAACATAATCATAAGAATATCATAAGAACATAATTATCTATTAATTAAGAACATATCGCTGATGTGAAGCACCGACGCTCCGGGAAGTCTGCAGTATGTCACCATGTACAGGATTGTCCCAACCATTATATCAGATTTGATAAACCACAAATCCTTGCAAAAGAACACCGATTCTTACCAAGGATGATTATTTTTAACGAGGCTAATGAAATTAAACAACATCCTCATTTCAATAGAGAAGATGGCTGGGTACTACCATCTGCTTGGGATCCCATAATTAATAAAATTAAATCCAAACCCAAGCATACCTGCAAGACTTCAAGATACTGTAAGCTCGTTCTGCGTAGATTGGACCAAAGTTAATAATTAAAAGTTGAATGTAGCCTTCGTTAACTATGACATGGGGACGTCTCAAACACCTCAGTCCCCCCCCCCCCCCCCGTGACTATAGGCGCTAGAAAGTGCCCGAAACGTCGGGAATTAAAAAAGTTAAAATTAAACGCGATAAAATCTGTAAAATTAGTTTTATTCCATGTGTAGTATTCGCGTAAATATAAGAACTCATAAAAAATTGTTTTGCTTCGCCACGAACGAACCTTTGTACCTATTTGTTGTTGTCCGGAATTTATAGATAGTAAAATAATTTATTGATTAAAATGACGTTTTATATTTCTAAGTCAAACTACTTTGTCCAAGTCATTGCTTTATCTTTTTATCAACAATTATGATACTATGTAACCAAGTTAGCGAGCACTCACCTAGATACGAGTTATCTTACATTTATGCATATCGTAGTACTTTTCAAGTTTATTTATACTTAATGAACTCCCTGTTGTACAGTTTTAGTTCAAAGCTATTGCGTAAGTCGATCGATAATACGTTAACCCGTGGATCGCGTCGCACTAAGTTCTACTTAAGTATAGCGAACAACTGTTTCGTATAGGCAAGTTAAAATATTTTTTTTATACTTATAATGGATTTGAAAGTGGATGTATATAAAATTAGAGGGAGGGAGATAACTTCTTTTTTCTTTGTATAATATGTATGTATGTAAAGATATATTATGCCAACCCCGTATAAATTGGGATAAGAAGAAAATGCTGGTCTTAGTGAGTGTAGAAGCGATTCCATGGCACTGATAATGCTACGCCTAATCACCAGAGCCAGAAGTAAAATACCTAAACCAGCGACGGGCAACAGAGCCAAAGGTGCGAGACCTCTGCTACTGCGATCGTCAATTCGCATGGCAAGCATGACGATTAACATACTCCCTTTAACGGGAGAGGCCCATGTCCACCTTAGGCTTAACAGGCAGATCATGATTAAGAAGAAGACACTACCGCAAGCAATCTGTTCTAAATGCCCATCGGCACCAATTAAAATTAAATGCATTTTAACTGTTGATTTACCATGTGCTCGACGATGAAGTAGAAGCATTCAACCTGTTTCTCTGAAGAATAAAATTTTACAAGATATGTGAAGTCTGCCAACACACAATGGAACAGCGCAGCGGACTAATTGCACCTTAACACTCTCACAAATCTCGTTTGCGAGAGGGTCTGTTCCCAGTAGGACTTATATAGTCTGTAAACGTAAACCGCCGACGTTTGTTGCTTTCCGGAGTCTGGTTAGTTAGTTAAAAGGGTGTGTGGGACGAAAACCGTACTGGCGGTCACTAATCAGCTGGTGATCCTCTAGGTACCTCATGAGCTGGCAGTTAATAATGGTTTCCATTATTTTTGAGAACAAGGAAGTGATAGCGATAGGCCTGTAGTTGTACGGGTCCGAGGAGTCGCCTTTTTTAGGGTTCGGGTACAACAAAGCTGTCTGCCATAACTTCGGGACTACATCTAAGGAGTAAGGGTATAGACGTCTCTCCTTTACGGCATGGGCCAGTGAATCGTCCTCCCTGTGTAGAGATGGAAGAGATGGCTGACAGAAGTTGCATTAGACAGCCTTGACGAGAGACTAGAATGCACGGGTTTCCGAAGGAAGGCCAACTGGTTTTCTGCTGATGTGCTCTGACTTTGCCTTGGCAATAATTCTTTTGAAGGACTTGAAAGCGTACTTATCTTTAAGAGTGCTGGTGTTTACATTCCGGGAAGTCAATGCATGAGCCTAGGCCTGGTAGCACTCCCGCTTATGCAATTTTACAGAAGCGACCAAACAATGGTTGGATCTGCCTCCGATGGGTACCACAGAAGATGGAATAAAAAGTTCTATTCCCTGAAGCACCACATCATCGATAGAATTAACAACAACGTTTAGATCATCCGGCGATAAGCAAAACCACCCCCAAGGGTAGGATGCAAAAAAAGATCGGACCCTGTCCCAATCGGCCGATCTATATTTCCAAACACGGCGGCAACCCGCAGAACGGATGGTGTAATAGCCATGATGGGCGCGTGAGTAACACCATACCGCCTCACCCTAAGGGGTGACAACGCAACTGTGTTCTTTGTTTGAAGTTAGTTGTCGGATGTCTATGAGCTGTAATAGTCACCTTTTAGGTGGATATTTAGGGAGTTTCACGTCAGATCTCATAAATACCGTGTTAAATTCAATATTGATCATTGATCATATGCTATGCCTATGCTTTTCCGCATCAGCTGATATACATTCTTTCGACAATTTGCACGTATTTAATAAGACGGGCGAGGTGGCAAGCGAAAAGCCAGCTTCGTTGCACTACACCCCTCTTCACGCTTATCACAGAGATGCTCTGATGCAAACAATTAAAAAAAGTACTCACCTACAACCAAAAATTCACAAACTATTCAATTAATATAAAAACAAACAGCGCCATGACCCTGCCACCGCAGACACGTTATCTTGTATTGACATTTGCCAATCTCGCGATGGCAGGAGGCATTTGCGTAAGCACGAATCACCTAAACATATGGCCAGTGCTGAAAGACCTGTAATTTGATTCGCTCATCTTAACAACTTCGATGTGGGAAAGGTCTATTTATACTGGAAAAAATATCAGTGGAAGAGTCAACATTGGGGCTCGGTGGCTCTTCCGCTGTCAGTCGATGGCAGACCGTCGTCGACTTTAGACCTCCAGGAAGGATCTTATATATTTTTAGTAAAATTTTTAGCCGACGTAAAAAAAGGGAAAGGTCCTTTATTCGACTGTATTTTTTGTACACTTACATTACACGATGTCTCACGATTCAGATTGAACAAAATATTACAACTTATTTATTTTAACCGGGTTCAAAAAACGAGAAAGTTCTATATTCGACGCGTATACATACATAAAGTATGTTCACCGATTTCGCGGAAATGACTGAACCGATATAAATAGCTCTTTTTTATATTAAATAGGATATACTCCATTGGTAGTACATAAAATTTTGAAGAAAAACTTGCATATGGAAAAATAGGGGGTCAGGATGTTAATGTAATTTATACGGCATCTAGTTACTAGATAATCTTTAGAGCGCTCAAAAGGGTAAAATAATTAAACATCAAGACTAATAATTTAAAATTTAAAATTTTGTACAACCGACTTCAATATAAATTATTAAGAATAACTCAAAAACTTTTGGTCAGACCTTGATCAAATTCATATGGGACTACATGAGAAACACCAGTTTTGAAATAAAAAAAAGATTCATCGAAATCGGTTCACCCAGAAAAAAGTAATGAGGTAACACACGTAAACAAAACATACAGTCGAATTGAGTACCTCCTCCTGTTTGAAGTCTGTAGAAAAAATATCCCCTTACCCGCCGCATTAAAACCGCATTTAAAATTATGTGCAATTCAGATATTAACTGGAATTTATATTATTTTTTATTACTTTTGAAGTCGGTTTGCAAAATGTACAGTAAAGATAAGGCGTAGAGCTGACTTACATTCCCAAAATGCTGCCTCTTTAAATCTGAAGACAGGGCCCATGACGCTTCGGTCCCTCTCGCTACATCACTGATCTACCAGCTTAAATTTCTTGTAAATAAAAAGTAGATACATACTAAAAATCTATATTTCATAAAAAATTATATTGTTGTATAATATATATATATATGGTGACAGTTTAATCAACATATTATTTACTCTAATTAATGTATGTTTGCAATTTAGCGTATATTAGAACATTAAAATATAATATATTAAAATTACTTATTAGGTAGGCCCACATCTCCCCTAGGTAACTACAGTTAAATTACCCTTAGCTTACCTTTTCTGCCGACTTCCAAAAAGGAGACGGTACTCAATTCGAGTGTATGTTTTTTTTTTATGTGTGTTACCTCATAACTTTGTACTGGGCGAACCGATTTCGAAGATTCTTTTTTTATACGAAAGCTGATAGTTCTTGTGTGGTCCCATATGAATTTGATCAAGGTCAGACCAATGGTTATTTATTTATTCTTAAATAACCTATATTGAAGTCGCTTATGTTGAAGTCGGCTGTACAAAATTTTTAATTTTAAATTATGTTTATTGCCTATATTTTGCACGTGGTAGAGCCAAGCTGCAAGAATATTAGTAGTATAGTTGTAGCACGAATGGGTCGGCTCGACCGGGGAAGGACCACGCTCTCACAGAATACCAGCGTAAAATAGCAGCTTAACACTGCTGTGTTTCGTATCGTGAGTGTAGAGAACCGGAGACCCTTTTTACTGGAAAAGAGGCATTCCATCTTAGTCCTCACGGATGACAACGCATCTACATTTTGATTCACAAACGAGGATAGATGTAGATGTATATAGGCCACAGCAACCACTTACCATCAGGTGGACTGTGTGCTCGTTTGTCCTATAAAAAAAATATTTTGTTTCGCAGTTTTTTTTAAATATTGGTGACCAATATAAAAACCGGTAAGTATAAAAAATATTAAAGAATAAGGATGACAAGCTTGCACACAGTAAGTGGGTGCTGTAACCCATAGACATCTACGTCCATTCTTGATTAAGAATCAAGAGTAACGGGTATCCGGTTTTCTCCACTTACCATAGACATGCATCAGCGTGGTTCTACCCCGATCAACACAGCCTATTCATGCTTCAGCCATACTATGCTCTACTATGTTATAAAATAAATCATAATTAAAGGCTATAAAATAGGTAAAATAGTATTATTCAATGTAGGCGTAGGTATTTGCGTGAATAAAATCACCAATATAAATCTTTCTTTATAAACTTGAATCAAATTACTTTAAAACGCAATCGTAATTTCACAAAAACCTTAGTTTTTAAGGCGTAATAAAAATCGAGTACTAATTTAGTCCAGGACAATACGATAATATAAGATAGAACCCGCGTTTTTTATCAGACCATGAAAAGTATTTAGATTTTTTGATAATTCTTAAAATGATTATAGCAGTTTTTTTCTTACAACGTAAGCAAATGTATTTTAAATTATAATTACATTCCTATACAAGAACGAATCCGGAAAATCCGGTTACGATCGCAGCCCTACATAATATATCTGATAATAACGCGCAATAATAAAAATGTTCACGTAGTAAACGTGTGAATACTTTGCAAAGTTTATCATGGCCGCTTGTATCTGAGCAAAACAAAGCCACGCGTGCAGCGCGTGGCCGCCGCGCGACTTGTTTAAAAATAGAATAATTCACTGTGCTAAAATTCGTAACCAGTATAACTTGACACACCCTGTCCCCGTCCACTTAAAATGCGTTTTAACGTTGTCGATGCGATTAACGGAGGTCAAGGTGATCTGGAAGTGTAAGTTTTTAGCGCCCGCCACTGTCGGTACGAACGCGGAGGACCACGCCCTTATATGCTTTTATGTCTTGCGGTTCTCGCGTTCCAAAGGTGTTCCAAATAGTTGGCGATGCTTATTACTTCACGAGTACTTAATTTTTCACCATCGATTTATAAAGAATCAGCAATTACTCGCAGACCAATGTTTTTGGATAAACAAAATATGGAATTAAAAAGACTGGATTAAAAAAACAATCATATTTTCATACCATTTTTAGACAAACAACCAAAACTATGTTAAAAATACTACTAACAATAACTATAATAACATAATTGATAGCGCTTATCTATAGCAAATAAAGAAGCGATAGGTTTGTTTTGCATATTGTGTTAATTTGTACTTTTTTTCAGTTAAAAATATGGCGAAATAAATAAAATATTAAATCAGGATAATTAAAGCAGACAGGCACGACACGATCGACAAAATAACTAACTTAAAAACGTTCTTTTGTTCTTAGGATTCCGTCTGTGATGGTACAGCAGCGCATGCGATGCTGGATCCCGAACCAAATCAACCCAATTTGTCGTGTTTTTGCGTAGTCTTGGCGCTCCTACTGGCTGATAATAACTCGCGGCACAAAGAAATTTGTAAATACTTGATTTAAATCTTTGTTTATGTATCAATTGGTTAAAGTAAATAAATCAATACATAAATGGTGGCATCTATATTACAATACATATATATGTATATACGAGTAGCTATCTATGGGCCATAGCATTCACTTAACATCAGGTGAATTGTGTAGGTACTTGTTTGTCACCCTAATTCTATAAAAATCTCTGCGTAGTTGCTCGTCCGTCACATAATATAAACTGGTAATAAAGGATACCGGTACATAAAGGAGTATGTTAATACGAGGGCGCGATTATTGTTCGTGATTCATAGTGTTGTTTTTTCCCTTTGGTTTTACGTATAAGTATGTATAGTATATAAGTTGATAGTGTTTTGTTATGTGACGTGAGGTATTTGATTTCCGTAAAAAACCTTATTTTAAAACAAAGGTTGGGCCAGGTTTTTCTAGGTATATTTTCTGTGCTTACATATAAATTTCACTATGCCGCGTGATCTTAGAACCAATAATTTCTATGTCCTAGTATGTCATAAGACTCGAATAAGGCAAGTTAAATAATTAATAAATCAAGAGCGGCATATATCATGTATGGCAAAGCCCTTTACATAGAAAAATTAAAAATTACTTGAAAACTAACAAATGTAACGCAACGATCGATAATAATATAATAAAATTACCATATGTGGCACTTGCGAAAAACCGGTTTCAGTGACTCACCGTACAACTGCTTCTTACTAAAGTTGGTTTTACATTTTATTCTTAACATGCCTTGATAAATTGTTTTTTTTACCGTTAAAATATGAAGGTTAATATTAGGAATATATAAAGGTTAATAATATATTCCACTATAGATGTTATTTATATATACAAGAAAGACATACTCAACTCTGTTTAGGACCGGACATGCGAACGCCGAAACAAAATAAATTAAGCAAATTTTTCTTATAATACCTAGCAAAACACAAGCAAAACAAAACTATATATATCTGAACAGATATATAGTTTTGTGCTTGTGTTACATAAGTTTTTGGTATATTTTCAATCAATTTTGCTAATAGTGATTGATATTCTTTCGAGTTTGTTTGAAAACAGAGGTGTTTTCATATAAACTCAGATTTGAAATTATGGTACGATTTCGACAAAAGGTTACATCTATAGAAAGTGGATAATAAATGAGACTTAAATTAATTAAAAACATATTTAATAACACAGTTTCTGTTAATATGCCATATAATGTAACACTATAATGGTTGCGAATACAACAATGAATTTAATTGTTTGTATGATTGAAAACTTGAAAAACATGACAATTGACAACGACTAATGACTGTGAATATTTACTGATATTACTTACTACTTTATATAATAAATACTTTATATACTTTTACTTTACTTCTGTTTCTGTTTCTGTTTCTGTTTACTACTTTATATAAGTTAGACCAGTATATGTATCTATGTATGAATGTGATGAAATTTAGTAATTTAGTTTTACCCATTTCCACACATCAGAATAATCTGAAATTTTGCAGACACAAATTTTCATACATAATTAGAACTATGATCTAGTATTTTCAAAGGGATCATCAATGTGTCTCCAATATTATTGTATTTACTTTAAACTACCCTCATTTCGTAGTTTTTTTTTCGAAATAAAATAATTTTTGGAACTGAAGCTTCCCACAGTTGCTCAATAGTCAAGCAATTCAATAATGTTGATCTAGGTGAAATTATTTTCTAAGTCTTTAGTATTAATATAGATTCCTGAATATTTTAAAACTGATAAAAAGCTTTTTCTAATCTATTCAAGGTAAGCGTAAATGGTTATTTGATGTTCGCCGGTTGAAAATAGCAACATTAATTATATTATAGCACAGAAATATCATCGGTTTGGGAAAAAGCCAATCGAATTTTACATCTGTTCAACAGATGTTACGATTACTGCCGCGTTTTCCTCTTAAATGTTGTTTGCATGGTTTTCATTAGCATTATGAAAAACAAACTTTTTACCATGTAGTGGGTGCGTAAGAATATTCACTACCCCACATAGTCCCGTGGGTGTTGCAGAGGTGACAGACGGAAATATTAATATAATTGCCCCCGCCTGACAAGCGTGGCAACATAGCAAATATCCTCATTATGTGGCAACCTAAGGATTTTTTTTTATAGGATAAGGGTGACAAACGAGCACACAGTCCACCTGATGGTAAGTGGTTGCTGCGGCCCATAGACATCTACATCTATCCTCTATTACAAATCAAAATGTAGATGCGTTGTCACCCGTGAGGACTAAGATGGAATGCCTCATTTCCAGTAAAAAGGGCCTCCGGCCACCTGCACTCACCAAGCGAAACGCAGAGGTAAACCTCTACTTCACGCTGGTATTCTGTGAGGTCGTGGTACCACCCCGGTTCGAGCCGGCCCATCCGTGCGACAGCAAAAGCTGCCGCGTGGCTCTACCACTGTATAAAAACCTAAGGATAATAAATTAAAAAGAACTCTTTACTAAATGTTCTTTGCTCTTTTAATTTATATGTGTTTTCCAAGTAACGATGCATGTACGAGTATTTTGTTTCTCCATTGACATCATCTTAATGGATGTAGTAATGGTATGGAAAATATATTATAAAAAGGATTAGTCTCGCATTTCTAAGATGGATTACAAAATTGTCAAATTCATTTAACCGCAAAATGTCATTCTGATCAAAACCGATATACTTCGTATATCAAAAAACCTTTTCATTAACTATAGGTTTAATAAAAGTTTGACAACGAATTTTCTACTTTACTTACTATATACACTAGGTTAGTACCTATATATATTTATCAATAAAAATAGTTGATTCACAGTACCATAGTTGATTCATGGTTGCTTCAGATTATAAACTAGTGTTTATAATCTGAGGCAACCATGCTTATTGATTTAAAAAAATTATCAGTTGTAGGACTGCACGTCAGAAGCGAAAACTTCTTAGCTTCACTAACTTGTAAACATTATTTTTGGGTTGTTAAGAAATATTTTTAAGAAGTATTTTTTGTTAGAAATTGTTTTTATCAACGTATTAATATTGTAATAAAATTTCATTTAGGAGGGCGACACTGAAAATTTTTAGAACTGGCCACTTGTATATGATATAAATTTTGAACATGGAACTCTTTGCCAATATTATTGTGTATCTATTTTATTAATTCGTCATTTGTTTACGATTTGGCGGCAAATTGAAAATTGTCTGTGTCACGTCAGCATGAATTTAACGCGAGAAAATTTTCGTACTATATATAATGATTTTTCATGACTTTCAATATCATCTAAGTCAACAAGAAAATTATGACAGAGTTTGATTGGCCTTTCACTATGAAGCCCTATCTCGTGACACTGTTTAGAACTGGATTAATGAGTTTAAACGTGGTCGCACTAATCTCACCGATGATCTGCGTGTATGATAGAGTCTGACAAAAGAGTGACTTATCAGCAGATTCGGACAAGCTTAGGCATCGGTATGAGTCAAGTGCACAAAATCCTCCATGAAAATTTAGAGGTCAGGAAGCTTTGTGTCCAGTGGATACCTCATAACTCCGTCCAAAAACTCTGTCGTGTTGATTGGTGTCGTGATATGGTTCAAAGATTTAACGGAGGTGACTCAAATGTTGTGTTTGAAATACTTACGAGTGATGAAAGCTGGATTTATAGTTAAGAGACAGTCTGCTGTATAGGTGTTTCCTTCCGAGGAGTTGCCAACTAAAGTGAAGAGAGGTCGAAACGTGGGAAAAATGATGGTGGTCTCGTTCTTCGGAAGGACAGGTCATTACGCAACAATCGTTTTAGAGGATCGAAAAACAGTTACTGCAAAGTGGCACACTAACAATTGTTTGCCACTTGTCTTGGAAAAAGTTCGGGAAAAACGACCTCGCAGTAGGATCCTCCTTCACCACGACAACGCCACACCGCCAAGCAAACAATCGACTACTTGGCGACGTCAGACGTACAATTACTGGGTCACCCGCCCTATAGCCTTGACCTTTCGATTTTTATTTATTTTCAAAAATAAAAGAAAACGCCGAGGAAGCAGTGGCTGCGTTTCAAAATGCCGTCGAAGAGACCCCTAAGGACGAGTGGGCAAAGTGTTTTTCTCTGTGGTTCCATCGGATGCTAAATGCATCCGATGGAACCACAGAGAAAAATGGACACTATTTTTAAAAGATATAATAAATTAAATTTGTTCAGTTTTTGATTTTCTAAGAACTTTCAGTGTCATCCTCGTACTGCGATGTTTTACATTAAAAATTCTAATGTAATAAAAATCTATAATACAATACAAAAAATATTATAAATATATATCAATTTTATAAAATTAAATCAATTGGATTTTCACCATTACTTTCATCAATTTTATGTATCTGAGCCTCACGCGAGTTCTGTGCGTTTTGCCCCATCCCAAAAGTGCCTTTTACTTCAAGTTTTCACTTCGAAAAAAACTCGCTCAAAAATAAATCTCAATTAGAATAGAATAGAATAGAATAGAATAATTTTTTATTCAATATTGATTATTACATAATTCTTATTGAAAGTCATTTTTTATTTACCACTGGTTCGGAAAATACCTCTGTCCTGGGAAGAACCAGCAAGAAACCCAGCGGGACTTTTTTTTCAAACATATTTCACTTAACAATAATTTCATTTATACAATTTTTAAATGATTTTTAATAGAACCAGCATGGTGGCGATCACCTTATTCCCAGGGGTTATTTTCATTCATGTATTCCTTGATATTATAATAACCCTTTTTGTACAGTTTTTCTTTAATAAAACTTTTAAACTTGTTTATTGATAAACTTTGAATATGTTCTGGGATTTTGTTGTAAAAGCGTATACATTGCCCCATAAATGAATTACTGATTCTGTGGAGTCTAGTAACTGGTATTACAAGCTTATGTTTGTTCCTAGTGTTTAAAGAATGCACATCCTTATTCTTATTAAAGCTATTTATGTTTTTATGTACATACATTAGATTTTCATAAATATATTGCGATGCCAAAGTTAATATGTTTATTTCTTTAAATTTTTGTCTGAGGGACTCTTTACAATTTAGGTTATAAATCGCCCGAACGGCTCTCTTTTGCAAAACAAATATAGCTTCAATATCAGTTGCATTACCCCATAGCAAAATTCCATAAGACATTACGCTATGAAAGTAACTAAAGTACACTAATCTAGCTGTCTCAACATCTGTGAGACTTCTAATCTTTCTTACAGCATATGCTGCAGAACTAAGTCTGCTTGCTAATTTAGATATATGGGGGCCCCATTGAAGTTTCGCGTCAATAGTAATACCGAGAAAAACAGTGGTATCCACAAGACTCAACTCCTCCCCATTTAATAGCACATTGGTATTCGAATGTTTTACATTAGGTATTGTAAATTTAATACACTTTGTCTTATTGCCGTTCAAGAGCATATTGTTGGCGTTAAACCAATGTACTAATTTCGATAGAGCATTATTTACATCGTCATAATTAATTAACTGCCGTTTGAGTTTGAAAATTAAAGAGGTATCGTCAGCAAATAATACTATATCGTGATTGTCCCCTACAAGATAAGGTAAGTCATTAATATAGATTAAAAACAGGAATGGGCCAAGAATCGAGCCCTGAGGAACGCCCATTGATACTACCGATCCGGAGGAACCTTTACCATTTATCACGACTTTTTGAGTTCTGTTACTTAAATATGAAGTAAGAAGTCTAAGCGCCAAATTTTTTACACCGTAATGTTGTAGTTTCCTGATTAATGTTTCATGATGAACACAATCGAAAGCCTTGGAAAGATCACAGAAAACACCTAAGGCATCCTGTGAATTCTCCCAGGCATTAAAAATATATTTCATAAGCTCAACGCCAGCATCAGACGTCGAGCGACCCCTTGTAAATCCAAATTGGTTTTTATGAAGTAATATATTTGTATTAAAAAAAATTAACAATTGATCCAAAATAATTTTTTCAAAAATTTTACTAAGAGTTGGTAGTACAGAAATAGGTCTAAAATTAGCGGGGTCCAATGTACTACCAGATTTAAATAAAGGTATTACTTTACTATACTTCATTAAATCAGGAAACACACCAGAATCGATACAAGTATTAAAAATAATAGCAAGATGAGGTGCAATTAAATCTATTATGGACGCAATAACAGTCACGGAAATCCCCCACAAATCTGCGGTTTTCTTTACATCAATGGTTTTGAAGTATTTTACAATATCTTGCGGTAATACTTTTTCAAATCTAAATTCTTTTAAACAGATATTAACATTCTGTTTGAGTAATGACTCGGCGACAGTTGGAGAAGAATTCAAAGACTCTGTTGTCAAAATAGGAATATCAGTGAAATATTTCTCAAACACCGCTGCGACTTCTTGATTTGATTTAGTCAATTCATTGTTAATTTTTAATTGATAGTTTGCGTTACGAGGTTTTTCATTACCGGTTTCGCTGTTAATTATACTCCACGTCATTTTAATTTTATTCTTAGCCATCTTAATTTTGTTGCTAATATGTAACGATTTGGCTGTGGAGCAAACTTTTTTAAACATTTTAGAATAATTTTTGACATATTCTTTAAAAGCATCAGAATGATTATATGATCTTTCATGGTAAAGGTCATATAACCTTCGTCTGCTTTTATGAATTCCCACTGTCGCCCACTCATTAAATACCTTGCGACTGTTTCCGGAGAATGTTTTAGAAGTAAATGTTTTTTTAAATTCATTGCTTATAAGGGTAAATAATTCTCCATATAAAAAGTCTGCATTGTTCTTATAAGAAAGCGATGGAAGGTTTTTTACCATATTACTTCTAAATCTCTCCAGGCGTTTTGCATTAATAGGAACAAACACAATTTTCTCAATTTCCTGTTTTTTGTGCATATAAGGTAATGAAACCAGTTGTCCACAGTGATCTGAACTAAGTTTTTGAATTATTGATTTGTTGATTGGTACAACAGCTGTAAAAATATTATCAATACAAGTTGCACTACACCCTGCAATTCGTGTAGCTTCAAAGAATAAATTATTAAGATTATAGGATTTGAACAAAGAGCAAAATTTAATACTGATGGAAGAAGTTTCCAGGAGATTGATATTGAAGTCTCCACACACTACAAGAGATTTATTCTGTTTATTAAGCTTAACTAAAACTTCTTCCATAATTTTTTCAAAGGTATCATAATTTGAACATGGGGGTCTGTAAACACTGACAACAATAAGGTGCTCAAGCTCAACACATGCCATTTCTACAGTACGCTCAACAGAGAGGCTCACAATGTCTTTACGTTCTTTACATGATAAGGATTTATTAGCTAGTATTAAGGAGCCACCACGTAATTTAGTATCTCTATTGAACGAACTGACCACCTGGTGATTACTGAAATTAAATATGGAGTTGTAACTTTTTAACCAATGTTCAGTAATACATAAAATATGAATAAGGTTACTATTTAAAAATAATTCAATTTCTAGTTCTTTGCCTAACATACCTTGTATATTTTGATGCACCAGGTTAATACAGTTTTTATTATTGCTATTTTGTGAAATTACACAATGAAGTATAGTTGAATTGTATTCTAAGGTATTTAAGTTATCTTTGCTAGAGATTACCTCTATTGTCTTATTATCTAATTTAAATTACTTGGAACTAATTCCAAATCATATGTGAAATTATTTTTCTGCTCAATAAAAGCAGGTGTTAAGGTAGCCAATAATTTGGCTGGGTTAAAATATAAATAATGAGATAGCGTATTTGCTACCAGTCTCAAACTAAACTTTGATAGGTAATACCTATCTCTTGTCAAAAACTTCTTAATTAAATTATTAATATCCACTAAATGAAATTTATCATTATTATTCTTACAATTAAATGTCAAATTTAAGTTATTATTACATGTCAAATTATGCATCATTAAATTTAAATTATATCTTAGTTTATTTTCCTGTGGCCACCCCTCTATGTAAGGCAATGTAAACAAGATAACTTTAACCACATTTATGTTATTGAGATATTCAATATATTTTAATAATTGATTCTTGTTCATATTGCCTCTTCTCCCAACAAAAATTATTAATATACTATTAGGGTTAAATTTACTAGTTAAAATTTTATTCATAATATCACTGAATGATGCTCCAGGCGTGCAGTAATTACTTATCTGTTGCCTTTTTAAACAGTTATTCAATGATATACCCAATTTTTTTCCTATGTCATCACTATACACAATTACATTATTTTTTTCATTACTTTTTAAATTTATCTGCTTTGTTATGGTACTATCATAGAGTGCAGGTAAAGAAAATGAAGTATTACTGCTTGTCATATTATTAACACACACTGTCCCTAAAGAACCTGGCATTGAGTGCTGATATTCATTTTGATATTTTAATAAGGAATCAAAACGTTCCTCGTTATATTTACATGACTTTACCAGATTATCCATGGCCAGTATGTGTTCTTTTATCTCATTCCCTGCTGATTTATACTTATTTGACATAGTTTGTAATGAAGTTTGAAGTGATAAAATTTCTGAATTAAGACACTCTATTTCAGTCTCATAACAATTTTTCATGTTTTCCACCTCAATTGAATATAATTTAATTTTACTAATTAACTCTTGCTTTTCCTTACATACATTTGAATAATTTTTAATATTAATTTTAGTTTTAACTAATTTTTGAACTTTCCTAATATATTTATTGATTTTTATATATTTTCTTAATTTCCTTCTGCTGCATGTAATCCTTTCTGCTGTTCTTGATGAGGTAGAATCTTTAGTCAAATCTATTGTTGTGGAGGGTTGCAATGTTTCATGAGATTTACATTCTACGAGCTCATCGAACAGACTCTGAGTTTGAAATGCTTGCACGTTATATTTGTATTGTTTAAATTGTGAAATCTGCTCATTAGCTTCAGTTAATTGTAATTTCAATGCAGCAATTAATCTGAGGGCTTCCTCATATTCTTTGCTGCATTGGTCAAACTCATCGACTGTCCCCTGGAGCTGATCCCTTTCCTTTAAAATATCTGTATAGTCTCTATGTATCTTAACCATATCACTTTTCAACTGTGTATTTTTCGAAATTATACTTATTATTTCCTTTTCGTTGTCATCCCTTTCTTTAAGTAACAGCTCACACTGCTCCCTGGACGCCCTCAGTTCTTGGAGCGCCAGATGAAGTTGGTTCTCCATCTGGCGCGTTTTGGCGTTGCGAGTATTCATTTTACTATATATTTTAAATAGTAAAAGAAAACAAAGATGGAAAATCAAGGGAACAGAGTAAGCAAATATCCAATTGTAGGACTCTAATAACAGATCTCAAATTAAATTATCAAGAAAACAATTCAAAATGAAATCCGAAAACAACAAAACTTAAGATATATCGTAAATATTAAAAGGGATAACAAGAATTACAGTAACTTTTAAACCTAAGTTTTAAACGATGTTCGTTACCTGCTGTCACTTTGAATTGAGAGGCACTAAAAATTTATTTATTTAGATATTTACCACTTTTATTTATTACACAATACAATTTGTTCCTAATTAACAACTATAACTTAAATTTGAGGTGGAAATTATCAATTACAATATTTATTTTTACGAAATTATTTGGGAGCAAATTATTTAAGTATTTGTCACCGGGGTTGCCACAGCCAATTCAATTCAATTTAAAATTTGAGAAAACAAAAAATATCTCTTGTGACCGAATTAAATTAAAGATAGAAGAATAAAAGATAAACTGTTTACGATGAATCTATGTCATAGGAAAATTCTGCGTGTCTCAATGGGTAATAACATTGTTGGTATACAATACGAGCGTCTGACAATGAGTGTACATAAAAAACACGCATTAGTACGAAGAAGGCAAACCAGCTATGCGAACGGATATGAATAACCCGGCAACAAACTGGTGGGCGCGTCGGCCGATCACGCCGACCTAGCGTGGCGCTTGACGTCACCCCACGTCACGATTTCAACCGAACAACTTGGACAGCAAGTCTGCAAGCAAATCTGATCTCTCCACCTCATGTAATAAGACATCCAGCAGTTACGTTGTGCAATGCACTGCTGTAGTTTTCCATTCTCTTTGCGTAAGTGCACCGACACCGTTTCAGATAGCTATCCGTAAGAGCAACACGGATTTTCGATTGCACGTGTCTTCTATTACGTCATCAGGTCGTTTATAATTTGAATAAAACCAGGCATTTAATATTTGGTAGGGACATTTCAATGTCCGAAAATAAGCTGTATTATGAAGGAGTAAGTATTATTAAAAGCCGAGTGCAAATGTCGCGACATTATCGTAAAGTAAATACGCTGCGTTATCGCAACAACCGAGGCTATATAAGCAAAGAAAACATCACTTCGACGCTCAGTGCGGATCGCACGAGCAGACTAAAAAGAACCTCTAAGGAAATACTGCTAATGAAAGGATCAACTTAACTATAATAGAATTTAAACAGTTTTGCCGTTTAGTTGTATATGACATTGACTATAACAATTCTATTTTTGTAACTTGGACCAATGAAAAATTACCAAATAATTAAACGACAAATGTTAATATTTATTGAATATCTCATATTTCAGATGAATCATCTAAAGAAAGGGATATCCCAAAGAATGTTCCGATAACTAAGCAGAAATCGATTATTTTGATAGTAATGTATATAAACAAATCAATAAATGTAATTACGATACGGTATATTTTAGTTTAACCTAGAATGTTAATGATAAGCAAATAAATAAACATGTAGACAAAGTTATCTTAATCAAAAATGTCTGCAAGAGATTTCCTGAATCGATAAAAATCACTTAATTAATAAACGTAATTATAAAGGTCAAGGTGAATAGGGTGGAAGGTAAGGAGTTAAAGGTTAAGTTCCCTGAAGATACCGATATTATTAACATTTTAATAATTTCCAATCAAAGAACATAAATTCATTTATAAAAAATATTATTAATGAAATAGTAATGAACTCCACGAGCCCACGACGTTTGTCTTTTGGATAGTGCATATTTACATATCACACTTTTAAAATAAACATTTTTTTTTCAAATAATATATGTCCCACAGCTAGCCAGGTACATAATAGAAGGCTTTTATTCGTGACAGGGTATTTTTAAAGTTACAGCATAAATCTCTTTTCCCCAGTAAATTCTACCTGTAACGACAGACAAACAAGAAAATGTCTTAATAAAAACTTATATTTTTGAAATAAACAAAATATTTGATATATTCAAAATAATCCGCATTTAGAAAAAGGAAAATGATTGAGTAGATAAACCTTCGTTTGACGATAATTGTTCGGATGAAGACATACAAAAACAATGTGTTAATTTTTTCTATTTGTATTATAGGTACAGATACAGGTAGTAACAAAGAATATTATGAATATACAATGCCTATGAACATTCTTAGAATTACTACTGCTGGCTAAGTCACGTTTTCCTGTATCGAAGCAGCATAAACAAAAATTTACTTTATATTTAGTTTTTACCCTACATTAAGTTAACTTACGATATAAGTCAATAATGTAAGGCATTGTTATGCACGGACAGCATTATGACAGTATACTAGCCAGTATTAGAGTCATCAGGGATTAAAACACAAATCTGCATTGTCATTCTTAATCGAGCATAGATATAGGTACTGTCCATAATATAACTGGTACAACAAAGGTGATGATGTAGTAAGGCGAAACTAGACGGGGATAGTAAAACAAGTGCGTGTCCATCCGATATTCAATGAGAATGAAGTTTACTAAGCGACATCAATTGCAAGTAGGTACCTATTAATAATTATAGTTGTAGGTCTGTATTTAGCAGCCACAGCATATACCTACCGTCAAGTAGACTGCTGGCACCCTTGTTTACTTGTAAATAATCCGGCAAATACCTTTAAACTGTCTAAAGAGTAGAGTCTAGGGAGTATTTTTCTACCGACTTCAAAAAGGAGAACGTACTCAATTCGACTGTATGTTCTTTTTTAATGTGTGTTACCTTATAATTTTTTTCTAAGTGAACAAATTCCAATGATTCTTTTTTTTATTTGAAAGCTGGTGCTTCTCATGTGGTCCCACATAAATTTAATCAAGGTCTGTAATTATATTATAGTCGGTTGCACAAAATGTTTAATTATACCACTTGTTTTTAAGTAAAATGGATAAGACAAACGAACTAACGGTCCACCTGGTAGTAAGTGGGTACTGCAGCCCATGGACACCTGCAACCAACTTCAAACAAAGAAGCCTACAGGCGGGCGGTCACCTGTAATGACTGAGATAGAATGCCTTTTTAAATAAAAGTAGAACATTTTAAAAAAGTGAAAAATGCCCCAAAAAATTAAAGAGCAAACCACTGACGCATTGTTTTGTGTATTAATATAATCCTCTAGAAACTGATAAACTTTTATTTAAAACCAATTTCTCGATTAAATAACATTGTGTAACTAAAAACGTTACCTCAGTGTCAACTAGCGACATCTGGTGAGCAGAAAATTATTAGCCATCATTATTCTGGCGCCCTACATTTTTAGATCGGAAAACAATAGTGCACGCACTGCTATTTTACGACAGAAATAGGTAAAAAGGTGAAAACTACTTAGATGGCCTGGTAGACACAAGGATTCCTATCATCTAGTATAACTAAATACATACCACCGAGTACAGGGGACAACGCATTCTTTGATTAAAGTTGGTTGCAACTGTCACACAATGGGTTATAGTTATCAGTTACTATGAAATGAGTTTTTACGTACTTTAACATGTTACTTTAGTGTGCATTGTATGTACACCAGTTTTACTTTTTTGGGTGTTATTTTCCTGTGTTACTGGGTTACTTTAACGTTATAAGAGACGCTGGAGTGTTATGCATGGCTTGAATGCGGTATCTAAGATCCTTTGCATGAAAACACAGTCGAAAAAAAATATATTTCGTCTCAAATAAAATATTAACTTTGGCTGGTTAGCATTAACAAAATACGTTTATAATTCCTTTTTATCATTAGTACTGGCAGCATAGAGCGCATGCATAACGAGCGTATTGGGCGCGGTGGGCGTGACAAGCACGCGGGCACTGCGTGCACGTCACGTGACGTCATCGCCGCGCCCGCGCTGTTGTCGCTTCAATGGACAGCTTTCTTAACAACGGCGTACAAATTGAAGCAACCGGTATTACTGCGATGTTGGTATTCAGATGCGTTTCGACTGATAACAATGGAAGTTAGTGCAGTCTGCAAGAATAATATAATTTTTCTTTACGATTTAGGCTGATTTTTCAATGTTCACGCTGAATACCTATATGTTATAGGTGCAATCTCATCCTAGCTTCCTCGGAGATAGCTTTGGATGTAATATGAAAAATATGGTACCTACAATCACCTTGTAGTGGCAGCGTAAGCAAACCATATAAAAATATATTATGAATAATCCAAAGAGATTTAAAATATATATATACTATACTACTTAAATGTCTTTGGAATAATCATATAAAAATTTCTTAAGCGTCGTTCTATTCTAATCCGTAGAGACGCATGCTTTATCGCATATGTTTTTTTTTTTTGCTTACAAAAATTCATATTATATCGACCAAACCTGGAGAAAAAAAGATTTTGTACAAAACCTTGAGTATTGGATAAGTCTTAAATTGTTTGTGCTTCTGTTTTTATTAACACTCTAAATAGTTGATTATGTTTTGAGAAGTCTCAAGGGTTTTAGATAAAAGTTTGTTATTTTCCGTCGAGATTATATTACAGAACAATCAATCAATAATATAAGATACTATAAAGCCATGAAATTTATAAATTATTGATTGAGCTGTACACTGTTATCTTGTTCTTCGTCAATCCGTATAATCTACTGCTGGACTTGAGCCTCTTCTGTTGTACCTAGAATTGTCTCAAACGTCACGTTTTGGTAGTGGATTGACGACCGCAGTACCAGACGTCTCGCACCTTTGACTGCTGCCCCTGTTTGTGTATTTTAGGTCTGACGTAAACGAGATGATTATAGCGCCATCTATCGGAAGCGTTAAATTTTGTTCTTCATATACCGTATGACTATGGAGTATAGAGTACAAGGAGAACCATCTTATAAGTGGCGAAAGTTGAAAAAGTGTCCTACTATTTACTGAAAATAGAGGTTCCAAAACCTACCACAATAGCGCTGGCGTCTGAAAAACTACGATATGAAGATAGCTGTTGTGAACGGAGTAAAGTCAGCTGAATTCAAATATTTAAAAAATTTCATGATCAGAGTAGTTAGTAAAATGCCAGTATAGAAAATCTCAACTATTTACGTAGTACAAAACCAAGCGGATTGGTCGGTCCTTGTTAATTTCTCCATCTTATTCTAATTACTTTTGGCGCTTTTTTTAAATTTATCCTATGCTTACTGCAGCGCCACCCTTATTGGACACGTTTTGGGACACTTTTCATATATAGAGATGGTCCTCCTTCTCTCTACACTCCATACGTATGCCGTATGACATATAGGTACCGTAATCAACTCTTATGACGCCCACGAAAAGAAACGAAGTGATTGGTTCTCTTACGCTACCAACTCACGGCTCTGTACAATCAACTATTTAGTACAGCGAACTTCAGACGTAGAAAAGTATTAAAATAGCCTATTTATTTATCAAAAGTTTGTTAATAATTAAATGTCACAAGGTTGGTAATAGTTTCTTTCGTACATTAAAAGGATTAGGAGAAGGGAAGGAGCCTTAAGTGACGTACTACTGAAATCCATCGCAAAAACGAGTACTTTACACTTAAAAAACTTAAAAAAGGAAGAGGTTTACAACTGGACTGTACGTTTTTTGTTGTATGTTTGTAACGCGATATCTTCGTCAATTCTGAACGGATTTTGACAATTTTTAATATTTTATTATAACTACATCAGGTGATGTAAAAAAAATTAAATTTGGAGAAATTCTTTAAACCTCTAAGGGAAACTAAATAAGGGATGAAGTTTTTCATATCACTTATTTAGATGACAATGAGATTGTGATATTACTTATTTCTTTTTTTTATAGAATAAGAGTAACAAACGAGCACACAGTCCATCTGATGGTGAGTAGTTACTGTGGCCCCTAGACATCTAAATATATCCTCGATTACGAACCAAAGTGCAGATGCGTTGTCACCCGTGAGGACTAAGATACAATACCTCGTTTCCAGTAACATGGGTCGTCCTGTATTCTGTGAGAGCGTGGTCCTTCCCCTGTCGAGCCGACCCATTCGTGCTACAACTATACAATTAATATACATATGTAGCTGCAGCATGACTCTACCACGTAAAACCACTTAACTTAGCTTATTATACAATACTACTGGTGGTATTACAAAATACCACTGTACCACGTAAGTTCATTTTAGTTTACTGTTAATGTTTAGTTTAAGTTTTTTAACAGTTAATTTTTAAATATTCACTGTTGTTAGATTAAAATAAGGTATGTTCAGGCGTACAAGTATTTAAATAAATCTACACTACGCTTTACAATTAGGATTACAATTTATTCAAGTAATCCAGCTAATTATCTATAGAAGAATGTATGTGTTAAAGTTAAACTTTTCAAAACATGGCAACAACAGTTTTTTGTTTGGTGTTGTCACACGTATAAAAAATTCCACAGGTTTTTGTCTTTTACGGAGTACAAATATAAATTAGATGTCCTTGTCGAAATTATACGTTTATTGCTATGTTGTTTTTTTATAAGATAAAGGTGACAAACGAGCACACAGTCCACCTGATGGTAAATGATTGCTGCGGCCCATGAACATCTACATCTATCCTCTATTACAAATCAAAAGGCAGATGCGTTGTCACCCGTGAGGACTAAGATGGAATGCCTCTTTTCCAGTAAAAAGGGTCTCCGATTCTCTACATTCACCATACGTAACACAGCGGCGTTAAGCTGCTATTTTACGCTGGTATTTTGTGAGAGCGTGGTCCTTCCCCGGTCGAGCCGACCCATTCATGCTACAACTATACTACTAATATAGCTGCAGCATGGCTTTACCACGTGAACACGAATCATAGTCAAGACTTAAAATTAAAATTATTAGAGCTGATATTTTAATTGACAGATAATAAAATATAACATAAGCGAAATAAAAATTAATCATCCATGAATAAATTCGTTTAGTTGTTACACTTTTTGAATTCGTCAGATTATAATTTTAACAACAACAAAATAATTCTTAATGTTTTGAACGCCAAGAATTAATTAGAATATTATTCTGTATAAAAATGTCATGCAATGAGCGAGGTATCTAACTTTCACTTCGGATCATTTTTAAAGCGCATTAGTTTACGGGACTGTTAATTTTCTTTCATAACTCATCCTCGTGTACAATATAGTTCAATTCGTATCAATTTATCTACTATTAATTGCTTATGCAATGTTCGTTTATTTAATATTTTTGCTTTTATAATAATCCGAAGCTACTTGAAGTTCTACGTTGATTCGCAAATTATTATTTCTCTAACCATTTGAGTTCAGTACTTCGCTGATGACATTTTCGTACAAATTATTAGAAGAATTCTTTTAAAGGTATTTTACAATTTTTTGACTACCTCGTTGGTTAAGTGGACGTAAGCGCGACTGCTGTCGTGAGCTCCAGGGTTCGAATTCCGGGTTCGGGCCAAAATTAGTTATTAGATTTTTCTGTCAATACATTCTTTGTAGCAGCCCGGAATCAGGATGTTGACGGTGATTCACCCCCGTGTCTCCAAAAGCACGTAAAGCTGTTGGTCCTGTGTCTGACTATGAGATTGAGGGAATAGAGAGTGTACCTGTGCTTGCGTATACGCTCGGGCACTGCTCTGTCCTGTGCAGATGGTTAGTCTCCGATGAGACTGGCTGCCGTGATTTAAATTGGGTCTGGAGGACATTATTATTATTATATTCAAAGATCCATAAATAGTAGAGTTACGTAGATGTCGCAAATTAGCTTCATTGATCTTACGAGCAAAGATTTTTTTCATTTTATGTTTAACATCCGTTTTAAAGTAATTTTTCCAGAGACTACACTACTAAATAGCACATTATCATGTACAGGCGTGTTCTGCACATTCAGTGACAAATTATTTTATCGCGGACTTGAACAACACTGCCTGCAACATTATTTAAATGCAAATATATTTCGATTCCAATTAAACAATATTATGTAATGCTTTATGGAAATTTCCCGAAGACTTACTGATGTTTGACATTCATTTGTACTATATTTTTAAACTGTTTTTCAACTGTAGTCTCTTTTCATGGTGAATGAATCTGCCGTAGTCTACATTCGTCAGGAGAACTCGTAATTGCAGTAATAATACGTCTTTTACTAAAGTAAAGTCTAAAGACGCCGCTGCGCGTTACTCGTCTCTCGTCTAGGTGTTTATGGATCTGGTGGATATTATCTTTGTATATTGTTACTTTTAGGACATTCTTTTAATAACTGTATATTTCACGTGGCAGAGCCACGCTGCGGCACATTATGGTTCTAGCATGAACGAGTCGGCTCCACTGGGGAAGGACCTGGCTCTCAACAGAATACAAGCATAAAATATCAACTTAATGTTACTGGATTTTGTATGGTGAATGTAGAGAACTGCAGACCCATTTTACTGGAAACGAGGCATTCCATCTTAGTCCAGGACTAACTGATATGGAATGACTAGTTTACGGTTGCCTTTGACAACGAATCTGGACTACAACATCCACTTATCATCAGGTGGCAAAATATTAGTGAAAGTACTAAAGCGGCTTCTCTCGCGCCGTCAATACATTGTAACCACAGTATTTTATTTGTTATTTGTGTTCGTACAGTAACCAGCTGAATGATGAGAAATAATTTGTATTTTATTTTTATAGATAATAAATTCATCATAAGTTTATACCTATATACTTGGTATCACAATTAATACCTTTATTTCATTGACATTTTGGGTAGTTGTACCTAAATCATAGTGATTATATACTCTTTGATTATATTGAATATAATGATAGGTATACATTATATTGTATGTTCATTGCGTGTAGTAAAATTAAATTCAGAATCCATGGTAAAATTGATTTAATATAAAAAAAAGGTTAAAAAATATTTTTTTCAATTTAACACACGGATAAAAGTGTTTTGCGAAAATTGTAGCATACATTACAATTTCTGCTCGTTACCATCCAAATTTATTTCAAACGGAGGCATACGCTCAGCGTGTGATTCGTTGACATTTTGCTAAAGGAAATGAGTGGGAAAACAGCGGCCATGTGGAAAGGTGCACGGGATGTTGCGTCACGCCGCACGCGACTGATGCGTGATGAATTCACGAGTCTATTGCGCAGACGCTACGAGATTCGAGCACGGAAACAATGAGTTATAAATTATAAAGCCGCGTCTCCACCAAAGTTTTGTAACCAAATTTTGTGTTGCCAACACGTGTTGGTAACAAATGTTTCTGTAATTACCTAGTGTTGGCAACAAAACTTGAAACAATGTCGGTAACAGTGTTTCCATTTTCGGCGGCAACATCAAAGGAATACGCTTGTTGTAAACATTTGTTGCCTCGGTGGAGACGCTTGTTGGAAACATTTGTCGGCAACATCGGAAACAAATGTCAAGAATATCAACATAAAATACGTTGTGTTTCATACGGTGAGTGACAAGAACCGAATGCTCTGCAACGAGGCATTCTGTCTTCGTCATCAGGAGTGACGGTTCATCTGTTTTGTTTTCTTTAATTACAATATAATATATTTTTTTATTGTGAATGTACGTGTCTAAGGTCCACTTGCACTTATAATGAGATCAAATTTGTGCTCATAAATCACCTTTAATTCTAAAAAAAAGTGCACAAAGGATAAATTATTCCAAAAAAAAATCGGGGCGGGAAAGTTTGTTGACTGACAAGCGACAACAACCTTTTCCTATCTAGCCATTAAAAATAATTCTTGGTGTTACTAAATTTAAAAAAAAACGAAATGGTTTTGCGAACGCGATTTAATACCTACATAGTTAATTTACAAATGACACATTTTGACAAGGTCTTGTTAAAAAAGGTGTGTGTTCTTAATTCGGTTGGTACGAATTAAAAATAATCAGACGTAGGGAACGAACCCGACTGTAATTTGGATTTGAATGAAACTCGCTATTTTTGTTGCTGTACTACTTAATTTAATTTACTTAATTTTACTTACTTAATTTAATATGTGTATATCGAACGAGTCTATTGGCAGTATTTCATGTGTTTTTAAGACTTGTTTTTTTAAACACAATCTTTCGAAAAAAAGACAAAGAAAGAAGTAGATAATATACAAAATTTTCTTGCAACAACTTGGGTGGTTGTTAAAGATTATTTGCCAAATACCCATCTAAGTATAACTTTAACTATCTGCTGTTAAAATAATTAGTCTGTCCGTCGTTCTGACCGAATAACAAAAACTACAGTACGCCAACGTATTTTATTTTGCATTAAAATTTGTGGTATCGATTATAAGGTCTTTAGCCAAAAATAGCTCATCAAACGATGTAATATTTTATTTAAAAATTTGTTTACAAAATTCCTCACAGATGTTGATGCGTCACAATGAGAAGTTTCCATAAGATTATGACGACGACTTAATCGACGACAACTCCCTTGGACGATCATATTCTTTTACTTTTATATATAAAAATTTCACTACAAATCATTAAATATTTGACTAATGAATAGAATAGAGTAGAATAGAATAATTTTTATTTAATATAGATCACATGTGTAATTCTTATTGAAAGTCATTTTTAGGGTTCCGTACCTCAAAAGGAAAAAACGGAACCCTTATAGGATCACTTTGTTGTCCGTCTGTCTGTCTGTCTGTCAAGACCCTTTTTCTCAGGAACGCGTGGAGGTATCAAGCTGAAATTCATATCAAATACTCAAGTCTACTGTCCCTTAGGGCTATGAAAAAATCAAACTTCTAAGCCAACGCAGTCAAAAGATACAGCCGTTTATGCCGCAAATTTTCGACATTCGAAAGGGAATCAAAACCTACAGGGTACTTCCCGTGTACTCAGAATCTTAAAATTTGGTACAAAGCAATATATAGCACAGATAAAGTAAAAATTGCGAAAATCATACATTTTCAGTGAAGTCATATAATAAAAATATTTTTAATAATTTTAAACTTATATACCTACGGATTTGTTCGGAACCCTCGGTACGCGAGCCCGACTCGCACTTGGCCGGTTTTTTACTTTAGCACTGGTTCGAAAAAACCCTCTGTCCTGGGAAGAACCAGCAAGAAACCCAGTGGGACTTTTTTAAAAGTAAATTTACATTAATGGTTGTACAAACTATTTACAAAATTTATTTTAGAAACTGCTTGGAAGCGACCACCTCATTTCCAGGGGTTATTATCAGCCATGTATTCTTTTTGTGTGACTAATCTGTATCATTCAATGTGTATGACTAATCTGTATTCATCCATTACAGCCTATAAAAGTCCACTGCTGTACATGGGCCTCCCCTATAAATTGCCTCATAGGGAGGATTTGGCCATAGTAGACACATCTGGCGAGCGTATTGTCAACCGCAGTTTTTTATTATTTTGTGTTGTCATCAGGAAGTTGCCGCTGGCCTTCACCTAGTACCGTTTCTCTGTCTTTTCTGCCCATTTCACACTTACGGGAATATCTGTATTTGATATTCACGTGAGAATCTGTATATGATACAGGAACAACAATCCGGTAGCGGTCAAGTTTTCATCAAAAATACAGAACATGAAATATCTCGTAGTATGTGTATGTATATGTTGTCATATTAAAAGTGATACCTAACATAACTTGGTATGGAAATCTAATATAAAAAATAATTTCTGTTCTTTATTAGTAATGCTTTAATTTTTGTTATGCGCTGCTATACCGTTCATCAGATTACGGTAAAATTTTGTCAACTTATTGCTTGCATTTGCGCGAAGGCTATAGGCATAGTACAATTAACTTCCACTAGGTGGCGCGTGTATCGTACAGCCAAATTTATTTGAAATTTACATATCATTCAATGAATTAATTATCTTTCGTAATTTAACTACAAATATAACTATTTCAAATTTAATCATTATAAGACCAAAACTAGAAGCAGGACAGAGACAAAAACACAAAGTCGAACACATATATTACGAAAAAATAGCAAACAAGCCTTGGCAATAATTAGGAACACTTCCAAAAATCAATTCAAAAATACTAACTACACTACACAAAACTAAAATCAACTAAAATATTTACAATTTTTTTTTTATAGAAGAGTGGGCAAACGAACATGCGGCTCACCTGATGGTAAGTGACTACCGCCGCCTATGGATGCGCTGCCGGCCTTTTAGAAAGGTGTGGTTTTAGAAAGGCTATTTTCTTGAAGGTCCCTAAGTCGTATCGGTCCGGAAAAATCGCTGGTGGTAAACAATTCCACAGAGAACTTCTACGAGGAAGAAAACTCGGATGAGATTTCGGACTTTCGGACCCTGAGACTTCGGATGAGAGGTCAGCAGAAGGTACAACAGGGAAGGTACATGATCCTCCACATCTGTGATCCGCGTAGCCGAAGTGACCAGTTGTGTTAGACCATATGCCAAAGCAAAGTCATAGACAGATCTACCCGCATGATCGGTTAAACGATCAAGAACCAAGCCATTCAGCGTGGTGGGCGTTAAATTACTATAATATCACCTGTCAAAATGGTGATGATAAAGCAGCGCCCTTTTGAAGCTTTATTATTTGATTGACTGATGA
The DNA here is from genome assembly GCA_033319125.1 of Parnassius glacialis. NCBI lineage: Eukaryota > Metazoa > Arthropoda > Insecta > Lepidoptera > Papilionidae > Parnassius > Parnassius glacialis. The sequence continues at coordinate 48,707,792 of JAVANC010000017.1, forward strand.
AGAGCTATCGTATCACAGAACCATCTTTGCAAGCAATGTAATTTTGGAGTTATAAGAGAGTGACCATATTAACCGGATGACCTAATACCCTCACCAGTACCAGCTAGTAGTTAATAAAAATTATATAATATAAGTACATGAATTAAATAGTGTTTAAAATGAACTACCAAGTTGTGGTATTTTATTGAAAAATCGAAGCAACCGCAATCCTGATAAGTTTATTTTTATAGGAAAGGTGACAAGCGAGCACACAGTCCACCTGATAATAAGTGGTCGCTGCGGCCCATAGACATTTTTACGTGGTAGAGCCATGCTGCAGCTATATTAGTAGTATAGTTGTAGCACGAATGGGTCGGCTCGACCGGGAAAGGAACACGCTCTCACAGAATACCAGCATAAAATAGCAGTTCAACGCTGCTGTGTTTCGTATGGTGAGTGTAGAGAACCGGAGGCCCTTTTTACTGGAAAAGAGGCATTCCATCTTAGTCCTCACGGGTGACAACGCATCTGCCTCTTGAGTCTTTATTGAGGATAGATGTAGATGTCTATGGGTCCACGGTAACCACTTACCATCAGGTGGACTGTGTGCTCGTTTGTCACCCCATCCTATAAAAAAAAATCTACATCTATCCTCGTTTGCGAATCAAAAAGTAGATGAGTTGTCAGCCGTGAGGACTAAGATGGAATGCTTCTTTTCCAGTAGAAAGGGTCTCCGATTCTCTATGTTACACTCACCATACGAAACATAGCAGCATTAAGCTGCTATTTTACGCCTGTATCCAAGAGTCCTGACATCTTAGGATCAGGATCCCTATACAGAAGAGGAGACCTACCATTTAAAGGAATTTATTTTTAGTCCCATCGTAATATTATCTAATCGCTGTATTAAAAATCAGTTTGTGTAAGGAAAACATAAATTTCAATATTACATATTATTTTATTAAAATATTACATATTTTAACAATGGTAGAGCCACGTGGCAGCTTTTGCTGTCGCACGGATGGGCCGGCTCGAACCGGGGTGGTACCACGACCTCACAGAATACCAGCGTGAAGTAGAGGTTTACCTCTGCGTTTCGCTTGGTGAGTGCAGGTGACCGGAGGCCCTTTTTACTGGAAATGAGGCATTCCATCTTAGTCCACACGGGTGACATTTGCATTTTGATTTGTAATAGAGGATAGATGTAGATGTCTATGGGCCGCAGCTACCACTTACCATCAAGTGGACTGTGTGCTCGTTTGTCACCCTTATCCTATAAAAAAAAATATTAGCTTAGACACAAACATCAACACACTCACAAAAATACAATACATTATTTAACAACTACAAAAGAAATTACTTAAATAAAACATAAGTGACACATTTATTCGTGGTAGAACCATGTTGTAGCTTTTAAGGTTGCAGTTCGACCGGGGAAGGACCACGCTCTTACAGAATACCATCGTAAAATAGCAGCTCAATGCTCCTGTGTTTGTTATGGTGAGTGTAGAGATCATTTTTACTGGATACGTGACATTCCATCTGAGTCCTCAGGAGTGACAACTCATCTGCACTTTGATTCTTAATCGAGGACAGATATACATAGATGTCTTCGGGCTACAGCATCCACTACCATCAGGCGGGCTGTGTGCTCGTTTGTCATGCTCATTCTATAAAAAACAAAATGTTGACAGTATTATTTTGTTGTTTTAATATGCTGTGGTTCATGATGTTACCTTTTTTAAAACAAATTGTTTAGTGCTGTTCTAAGATAATGGCATTACTCCGTTCATGCCGTAGGTATCGTTAAATCAACTGACTTTGAAGAAAAATACGTAAAAGAGGCTTAATTCCCAAACTCAAAGTCAACTCTTATTCAAAACAAAAACACAAACAGGTACGAGTAAATATCTAGGTGCGAGACGGTGGATGCCAAGCGTGACGAATTTGCCTAAATGCTTCTAACTTCAAACTTTCAGCTGTGGACTGGTATAGTCTAATGATAACAGAAATATTGTCAGTAAGAACTATAAAGTAATAACTCTTTCCCACTTGATTACTCTATATGGTATCTGTTTACACTTCCTGCACGTTTTGGGCGCGCCGCCAACATTGCGAACGTGAAATTCGATGCATCATTTAATGTTGCGTCCACTTTTATTTATTTATTTATTTACACTTTCATGCACGAAGTAGTACACATGGAGGACTTAATGCCAAAGTTCATTCTTTCCCTGTCAAACATTAGGCCAAGCAGATATAAGCATATAAGAGGCGGTTGTTATGTGGCAGAGACAAAAACTCTTTTAAAAATAAATTTATTTAATACTTTAAAACTAACTTAAAATATAGTAGTTGATACAAACTTGGGATCGAAGGATTTGGTTTAAATAGTGTAGGAAGCTAGGAGATGGGGGTAAAGGTAAGGGAATAACATTATTCTTGTTTATGTTATCATTAACTTAATCTAAGATAAAATTAGGAATGGTAAACTAACATTAGCATATAATGTTATAATCTAATTTGTTTGGCTTTTTTATAGGCTTCTAAGAAAGAAAGCAATATGATTTAGCTTTTGAGTAAATAAACAATATAAAGTGCTGTAGACTTATAATATAAAGTAAATAGTTGAATATAGTTGAATGCAGTGGAGATGCGATCTCTTCGTAAAATGTGCGGCGTTACCATGGCCGACCGAAAGCGAAACGAAGAGATTCGCAATATGGCAGGTTTGAAAGATGACCTTATCACAAAAATTGATAAGGGCGTGCTTCGATGGTTTGGGCACGTTGAGCGAATGAGTGAAGACCGAATGGTGAAGAAAATATATAGCGCGAAAGTTAATATTAAAAGGTGTCGAGGTAGACCGAGACTAACTTTCGAAGACCATGTGAGCAAACTGCTCGAAGAGGGGAGGGTCAAGAGTACTCGGATACCTAGACGTGCATGTATGAAGAAGATAATGAATCTGAAAGAAGCGAAAGAGGTATGTAAGGATCGTGACACTTGGCGATCTGTTCTCTCTGGCTACCCCGTCAGGGATTGTGCGTGAAGATAAGTTAAGTTAAGTTAAATAGTATCGAACATAATATAAAGTAAATAGTATCTATGACATGACATACGACGCATTCCATTTTAGTCCTCAGGGGCGACAAGGCATCTGAATTTTGATTCTTATAATAATCGAGAATAAATATGGATGTCTATGGGCTACAGCTAGGGTTACCAACTCTTGAAAGGACCAACACGGGAGAATTTTATGAAATCGAGTTCGGATTGATAGAAAATGTTAATCGTTTATTAATTTTTAAATTTATATTGACTTTGCTTTGAAGAAGTACCGTCTGGCAAACCGAACAGATTTACACCGGTTTCTCCCGGTTTCACCAAATTCAGAATTACACCGACGGATACGTATAATTTTTAGAAAAACCGGAGAAATTATTGCACCCCGGGAGGTCGGGAGATTAACCATTATTATCGGAGCCTCCCGGGCAATACGGGAGAGTTGGGAACCCTAGCTACAGCATTCACCTACCATCAGGTCTTCTGTTTGATAAACTTATACAACATTTCACTAACATATTCTATATAATATTATACACAAATACTTACATCTACTAAATTAAAATTAAAAAATAAAATATAAATCAGATACTACTATTTATGTAAAAATATATATGAAAGGATGGCACCCTCCAAGCTTTGCCTATTAATGTGGCGTCTCTCTAATCGAAGCCCATTTGGTCTATAAATTTTTCGTTTTTCTATAAAAAGTATCCAACTTTTTCAGACAAAATATAGTCTATATCACTCCTGGAAAAGCTCTGTTTCATTATAATGGGTTTAGTCGTTCCGAAGAGTACCCAGGACAGACAGACAGACAGATAAAGATTAAAAAAATAGTTATTCATGTCTGAATGGCATTACCGACCAGGAGAACATGATTAACAAAGATAAATTAACTTTAATTAAAAGAATTAAGTAACTATTGTAAGAAAGTACTTGTTATGAAGAAACAGTAAACTTGGCAATAACGCAAGCTAATTCTGATGTGTAAACCGGCGCGCTTCAAATAACATGAGCAAGGGCGAGCGGTGTTTTCTTTGGAAAATCACCGTGTTCCTACTGCTGTGTCTATAAATTGAAATACCTCATTGACCTTGCGAGCTGCTTCCGCGTGGTCAAATTTGAGGTCATGAGTTCGAATCTGCAATGTTTTGTTGAAATAGATATATTTAACAGTTTCAAGTTTCTGTTTATTTCGTAAGCTGTGTATTATTTTATATAATGTATAGGTCTATCTACGTTCAAAAGCTGAATATTGCAAATATACTGCAACCATTTTCCGTAGCGCAGTGGCTTAGCAATGACTTGCAGCGCTAAGTGCCGCGGGTACGAATCGCGCACGGAACAAGTATTTTTATGGCCTACAAATAATTCTAGGACCGGCAGACTAAAAACATAAGTCCAAAAGTCACACTTCAGGGATAAGTAAAAACTAAATAAAAAAATACCGTTAAACTATAAATTCAAATTTATTGGAATATTACGATGTTTTTAATTAATACTAACATGCATCTAAACATGATTTAACAAAAATTTTATAAAACGCGATTTTAGTGACTTATGTTAGAAATAACACTATATACATAGTAGCTACTTGTGACTTAAGTGTATGAGAATAGTACATTTCATTATAAACTAAAATTAATTTGACAAATACAAGCGAATCCTATGAACTTAGAATTAATTTACCATGGTGCTGTTGTCAGCTTGTTTACGATTTTGCGAAAGCAATGATATATAATTTGTATTTTTATTAGTATAGTTTTAGTTATAGCATAGTTTATTCTCATGTACCTTACAAAATTATTAATTACTGTAATTGGAGTAAAACCGTTGTAATTAATTAATTAATTAAATAAATATACTAGCCTAAATTTACAATTTATATTGAACTATTTATTCATCTTCTTCACTATCTAAAATATCAGGGTCTAAATAAAATCTATGAAAAGCGTCGTGTATCAAGGAGAGTAAAGAAATCAGATCATCTTTTTGTTCTTTTGATATCGATAAGGGCTGCATCGATATAACAGGAATAGTGTCAGGTATGGCAAAAACGCGACGTTTCAAGTTTAATTTGAAAAATTGACATTCCGTGTCCAGTGTAACTTTGTAGGACATGACGCCAAATTCAGAATCATAGCGCAGCCAACTTTTATCGAGCCATTTAAACTGTCGCCCTTCTACATCTTTGTTCCTTAATACATTTTTAAGATCCTTTAACAATTTTTAAATCAAAAAAGGCAAACTTACCTTCAACATTTGAGTTTCTCTTCATCACCATCTCGGCTTAGCTTTCCACTGAAGTCCGTCGAGTTGGATTATATTATAAATGCAAACATAAAAAATATAGATATTTAGAAATCGATTTTTCGTGAATCGATACATCAGCTTACAATTCGAATCGATTTAAAAAATCGATCTTTTCAGAAAGAATCGACATCCCTACTGACAATGACAATACAAAATGGCGTCAGTTTTACGGTATAATACGGTATAATGACATAAATATTGCAAAATAGTTGATTTTCAATAATTTTTTTCTCAAAAAGTACGCATTTCCGCATGTTGAAACTTAGCGTGTGTGCTTATAATAATGTAACCTTTCTGTAAAAAAATAAAATATCAACCCCCAACTCGACGGACGTCAATGGAAAGTCGTACCACCATCTCAAATAATTTCTTGCCACGCTGACAATCCATAGAAGTTGGGAATATTTTTAACTAAAATGTTACACACCACAACTGTTCTATTAGCAATCGGAGCAAAACAAACTCGACTAGTGACCCAAATTTTAACACCTCCTTTTTTTTCCTTAGCGATAAATAACATTTTGAGTACCTACCCCCACAGTTAAACATCGAGATAACGCGACGCATTTAAAGTTCCTAATAACATAAGTCACTTTCTGTATCCATGAAATCCGAGAGTGTCAACATAACTCAACTTATGTTTTTATAACGTCGCAAGATTCATACGAATCAAGAGGTTGAAAAGGGACGCCACTTGAGATTCAAGCCCGACCAAGGGAACTGACTTATGTGCTTTAGTCTGCTGATGTATTGATTTTAATAAATAATTTTGGTACAAAGAAAAAATAAAGCAATATTTGACTTATATGTGCTTTAGTCCGCCGGCCCTAGAATTGTTCCTCGATGTTTGTCCTTGTCAAATGTATGTTTGTAAACTGTCCCCAAAATACAGGAGAAAATTCTAGTGTTGAGGTAACGTTTTTTTTCAAAAACAAAGAAATTTTTTTTTGTTCTTTAACCTCTTTAGCTCATGGGCAGGGATCGTCTTTTCTAATTTCGTTTCTTTCTCATTTCGTCACGTATAAAGAACAGTGTAACTTTAAAACGTGATTACGTAGTAAGCAAACAACCGACGGACCATGTAGTGGCGGTGTAAGAATATCCACTACCCCATATCATCCCGTGGGTGTCGTAAGAGGCGACATAGGGAAGCAAACCAGGATATGGGCAGCAGCGTCTTCCTGATAACAACTAAAAATAAAAAACTGCGGTTGCCGCTTGCCAAGCGTGGCAACTATGGTAAATATCCCCCCTATGAAGCAGTCCATGGGGGAGGCCTTTATTCAGCTGTGGCAACTTTAATAGGTTGTAAGGGTAAACAACCGACGGATCCAGCTCAGTTGGGCAGCGTTCCGAAGATTATGGCACGTATTCTTGTCACGTATTCCTCGAAACTTGAAAAAGTACAAAGTAAAGTAAAGTACTACGAGTGCGTGATGTATGTAACGACATGTGGATCTAAGACGTTGCTTGGTGGTCACTGCAGGCCGTAGGAGGAAACTCAAAGTTACTAGGCGAGCTACGGAGGGAGCTACGCTCGAAGTTTCAACGTTATTATTTACTCCGACTTATTTCAGCAAAAGTATATGTTAATTTGTTACTTTGATTTTAGTTTTAATATGCTTTTAATAATTTACGACTATTTCTTAACTTCCTTCGGCGAAACAAGTTTTGCATAATGTATTCATCCATATCTCAAGTTAAAAATACAGTTATATTAAAATAGATTCTGGGCTATTTTTATAATCAGAAGAAAGACAGAAAACATTTATATTAATAAAAATTAAATTAATTTCTCGGAATAACTTGGTTAAATTTCCTGCCAAATAGCTTTCCGGTTGGTCAAAACCACAAACGAATGTTTTAATAATAAGTGGCTATATGTAAGTGCTTTGAATAGAGAGTAGAAAGAAAAGAGTATTTTAAGATTTTAATTGCTAAACATAGTCAGTATAATTACGCGCTGTAAGTCATTTCATCTTAGTTAGTCCTTAAAGATGACGTAACTTTCTTTCTTTCGCTTAGATCTTTGTTTGAAGTTGTCAGGTTCCACTTACTACCAGGTGAACTGTAAGTTCGTTTGTCACCTCAGTTTCATTAAAAAATTAACTTTTATTAGCTGATAAAGAACTTACTGTATTTTGCTGTTTAAGTTCTATCTGGAAAAATTTGTTCTTCCTCTATTTATTTGTACAAATTCCATGATGTACTTAGATGATTAAATTATCATGTTGTATACTGACAGCCTCGATTGTCTAGTAGTCGTAAACGCGACTGCTGATGATGTGTTTCCGGGTTCGAATATCGGGACAAAATCGGCTATTGTGTTCGTGCCTGTCCTGTCCTGATCTAATCTCCGTTGAGACTGGCCATCGTGACCGAAATTAGATCTATTCAGACTTAAAATTTATTTAAAAATTAATAACTAATGTATTAAAAGTGAAGTTTTAAATATCGAAACACAAACCACTTTTTTTATACGATAAGGGTGAAAAACGAGCATACAGTCCACCTGATGGTAAGTGGTTGCTGCGGCCCATAGACATCTACATCTATCCTCTGTTACAGATCAAAATGCAGATGCGTTTTTACCCGTGAGAACTAGGATGGAATGCCTCATTTCCAGTAAAAAGGGCCTCCGGCCACCTGCACTCACCAAGCGAAACGCAGAGGTAAACCTCTACTTCACGCTGGTATTCTGTGAGGTCGTGGTACCACCCCGGTTCGAGCCGGCCCCGTGCGACAGCAAAAGTTGCCGCCTGGCTCTAACACTGTTAAAAATATTTTTTTGTGTATATACCACTTTTATGTGGTAAAGCCACGCTGCAGTTATATATAGCTGTATCACGTAAATCGACTCGACCGAGGTAGGACCATGCCCTTACACAATACCAGCGTGAAACAGCAGAATAATGCTGCTGTGTTTCGTACGAGGCACCCCATCTTAGTCCTCAGGGGTGACAACGAATTATGATTCTTAATCGAGAATAGATGTAGATGTGTATGAGCCACAGCATCCACTTTCCATTCAGGTGGACTATGCTCGTGTGTCCCACTTACTCTATAAAAAAACATAACTAACACGATCAATACCTTATTAATATACAACAATATAAATACAAAACGAAATATATTGTTGTTATTGCAAAGTTTTTACAATGGAGTTTTTCCGGAGGTTATGTAGGTAATTATTCTGTATTTATTCGCTCCGTGGCCTCATGACCGCGGTTTCAAAGCGTTTTACTGCGATCCAAATATATTGACAGGGACGTAGAGCGCATGTGACCTATTGGCTCCCTCTTTCATTCGTTGCTTTAAAACGAGATAAAAATAGGCAACGTTTTCATAACAGTTGTTTAGAATCAGTTTTATAAAGAGTTAAAAACACGAGAAGGTTCTATAGTCACGCGTATGTGTTTTATGTATGTTCTTGTCTTTAATCTTAGCGCATAAGAATTATCGTCTAAAGATTTTTGAGGTTAGACATGGAATTGGATGCTTTATAACACTTTACTCACGTGCTTTATAATATAGGATAGTTCATTTTCGAAATGTTTAGAAGAAGTGGTTGTAGATGAACAAGATAATGTTATCATTGTTTACTTTGCCTCACGTATAATCGTTCTCGATAGCTTTCTCTTTCTTTCGTAATTTACTGTAAAGAGAGAGAGAGAGAGAGTTAGAGAGAGAGAGAGAGAGAGAGAGAGAAGAGAGAGAGAGAGAGAGAGAGAGAGAGAGAGAGAGAAAGAGAGAGAGAGCAATTTTAAGCTGTTCTTAAACTCTTCGATCCTAGTGTTTTTGCTCTCTGGTCGTTTTTCAAATTAAAAGAAATCAATTAATCTATTTCTAAATTCAAAATTCACTTTTGAGAAAATTATCTACCTAAGATTTTTTTTTATAGAAGTGACAAACGAGTATACAGTCAACCTGATATTAAGTGAATACTGTTGCACCTAGACATATATACGAGTATCTATTCTTTGTTAAGATTAAAAAAGTCGATTCGTTGCCATAACTGAGGACTAAGTTAAAATGCCTCATTACCAGTTAAAAGGGTCTCCGATTTTTCTAGTCACCATACGATGATGAGTGGGGAAATCGGAGACACAGCAACATTAAGCTGCTATTTTATGTTGGTATTCTGTGAGAGCGACGTCCTTCCAAGGCCGAAGCAAACGCGTACTGCATCCATAATTATTAGATTTAGGATGCTAAACCTTCAGAAAATTAAGTCCGATCCGCGCCGGCGATGTAATCGCTAATTGTAATATTACGTACTGATTTATATAGTGATAAACCTATATATTGTATATAGTGAGGAAACCTGCATATTATCAAAGAAAATAAAAAGTAAAATATCGAACACGTGTGCAGTCTGTCACCATGCTTTGGAACAGTGGACTCCTCCTTGTCCTTGCTCTGTAGTGGGTTACTGTTACATTTACTATTATAATAAATGTAAAATTTAACCATCTTATCTATTTTTTTTAATATAATCATATAGCTATAAGTAACTAAGTAATTATATGTATGGCCTAGTCGTGGTAGAGTTGGACAGTTCTTTTAAAGTTGTAAGTTCGCTAGAAACCATACACCTTCTATTCATGTTCGGCTTTTAAAAAATCGTCGTGAACACAAATGTAGGTAATACTATAATATTTATTTAAGACTAGTTGTTCCCCGCGACTTCGCCCGCGTGTTATTTGGATTTTTAATTTTTTTTCGCTGCATTGTTTTTCTAAAATAAAAGTAGCCTAAGTTACTCCTTGTGACATCAGCTATCTACCAGTGAAAATCCCGTCAAAATCGACTTAGCTGTTTCAGAGATTAACCGCAACAAACAGACAGACAAAAACTTTAAAAATTGTATTTTTGTTATTAGTACCGTAAAAACTTTCATATGCATTTAGTAAAAAGCTGTAATTTTGACATTACAAACAGACACTTCAATTTTTTATTTGTATAGATTGTTAGCCCAATCACAACAGTTTAACTCTACCCCAGTCTATTACTCATATACAATAGAGGTGTTTGCTAATTTGCTTTTGAATATCGTAACAGGCTGGTAGGCCGTACTTCTCATGATAAGTACATCCCGGATGTACTTATGCACAATCTCGGAATCATAAATACAAATATCAAAACGCTAAAGTCAATGTACTGTGTTTCGACCTGACTTTCAATTGTTGTGGTGGTGTGCGCGGGCTTTACGAAAGATTTTTGTTATCAGAGAAAGTATAATTTGGCTGGGTGTGACATCACGATCACAACACGTCGACGTGCACGCGTCGTGGCCCGCCCGTGATTACATTACGCCTTGATAGAATATAAGCATGCACTCAACTCAATTCTCGTAGCTACCTACCTACACACATGATGAAATAGTTTATATACTAAAAGTGTTCAAGTATTTCGTTAATGATAATACAATACAATTTGTTTCAATTATTTTAAAATTGTTTTCAGTTTTCACATTTTAAAATTATTTAAGGAATTACTACAAAGAAATACTAAATGTAAACACTCGTGTACGTTTCCCAAATGTTTGGAGGATTTCAATTAAGTTTAAATTAAACATAAAGACTTTAGATCCTTCATAATTTGGAAGGCAATGCGCCACAATATGCAGGTGGATTGTTCATAGATAATAGCAACAGATGTCTCGGAACTGTAATCCCAGTTATCGGTTACATATTTAGTAGTTGTATTAGGGTATTATTAAAATATATTTTCTATGTCTACTATAAGCCTTGCCAGCATTTGTATGTCAAATCTCGTAATGTCCACACAAAGAAATGGAATAACGCATACTGTTTTTTCTTTGTTTATGGATTCAAATTAAAATATGTTAAGAAAATATTGTTAATTATGTTTTATAAAATATAACTGAAAATTCATACGTTGATGATACATCCATACTGCTTCTCTTACTCTCGAAGCTTTTAAGAGATTTTTAACGACTTTTTGATCCAGCAAAGCATTTTCGAAGAATCAATGAAAATAGTAAATCAAGACTCTGAAACTGACAAAATAATTTCAGGTTTTACCACCACCGGAGTACTTGTGTTAAACTATTATTCAAACGATAATGCAGGAGAACATTGCGCTTACCGCATAGCCAACGAAAACCGGATTCTCTTTTACAATACTGTTTTGCTCTTTTTAATATTCCTGTGGAATATTTTTTCTATCAAAATTAATGGTACCTTGGTAGTTTTTAGCATTTTAGTAGTTTGTATTGAAACAGTTGCACAGACCGAAGGAAATTCACGATGTATGATTAAAAAATAATGATAACTGGAATGTGTTTGTTGTGTCTATTGTTATTGAATTGATCGTAATGTAATAATAAGTAACAATACCTCTTTACTGTAATTCCTCGATTGACCATGCCAAGAAATTGTGGAACTCATTATGACTTGGATTGTTCCATGATCATTTTGTTTTAATCGGATGATATTATGATGCAATTTTTTTTCGATTACTGTATATGAATTATATTATATGAACGAGATAAAGAATTTGGTAGAACGTGAGTATTTTTTTAAAATTCGAACCACTGAATTTGATTTTGAAAAAATTAAAATAATCTTTCAAAGCAAATTTATCTAAGTTTGACGTTATGCAAAATTGTCGCAAAATGATATTATTTTTCTAAGTATTTCGAAAGATATCGTGTGTTGAAAGATAACTGGAGACGCCACTACAGCTTCGTTATCAGTGGCGCGTCGCGTCGCGGACGTCGCCTCCGCCGCGAACAGTCGCCCACCGGCCTTCCGACGCTCGGAACCAGCGTCACCTCGACAGTCCAAACGATCAATACTTGGACAGTAGTCTGTGTGTTGCATTGTAAACCTCCCAAGTGTAGTGCAGTGTCAGTGATAGTGCGTTTGAAAAAGAAACGACAAGCTTGTATAAATCAATAATTATTTATATTCTTTTATATCTTAACATCGCCTTTACAGTAACATATTTGCTTAAAGCTAACAACTACTTAAGTAGTTAAGATAGGACAGTCTTAAGTGAGTACTAAAACTAGGTAACGATCATGAGATCTAGATCACAGTCTTGTTGCGTCCCGGATTATTGGGTCGGGGCAACAGTGGGTTGTACGGGGACGGGGATGGCCAGTGGCGGGGATGGGAGAAGCTTTAGCACAGGCGCCGGCGGCACTCGTTCTTTTGCGTGCCTTTTGACGTGCTTGGCGAGGTGGTCGGAGCGCATAAAGCGGCGATTGCAGACGCGGCAGCCGAACTTCTTCTCGCCGGTGTGAGTTCTTTTATGGCGAGAGAGCTCGTCGGAACGGGAGAACCTCCGCTCGCAGCCGGGCCACGCGCACCTGAACGGACGTTCGCCTGTGTGTGTTCGGGCGTGCGCTTTGAGGTGGGAGGATTTAAAGTAATTTTTTCCGCAACCGGGGTACGAGCACTCGTACAGGCGGCGTCTGGCGGCCGGTGCTGGGGCGACCAGCCATAGTGCTGTTGTAGGTAATAAAGAGCTAGGAACTAGTACGGCGGGTGTCGGGCGTGGCGCTAGCGGCACCCAGCCGGGCGTGGTAGCGGCCGTGGGTACTGACGCACGCGTCTCTTCCTTCGGCCTGCACTCCGGGTGCGGCGACGGCACACGCGGCTCTTCAGTTTTAGGCGGAGGGGAGGGCTCCACCGGGGCGGGTGGCGTCTGAGCTTTACTTGCAATGTACTTCACTTGGGAGTAACTGTGGCCACGGTTCATTTTGAATTTCAGTGTCTTCAGGATATTCATGTCGTTTGGCGGAGGCGGTGGCAGCGGCTCGGGGCTGCAGGTGCCGTCCTTATGCGCGCGCATGATGACGGACGGACGAGCGCACGGCTCCGGAGGCGGCGTGGTGAGCAGCAGCCGCGCCAGCTCGCAGCGAGAGCGCTTGCTGCACTCATCCTCGCCCTCCGAATCTGAGGGTTGTGGCGTCACCACGCCAGCTGGAGGTACCTCGCGCGCCCGCTTCACAGCGGCCTTCTTCAATGGCAGCTCTACCTGTGAGACAAAGAGAGACAAACGTAAGTGAATGGTTGCTTGAGCGGTTAGACCACGCGCGCGGTGCGTGATCGCGCCCGCAGTAAAGTTGTGGTTGTGCAAAACAAAACGAAAAAAAAACTTTTTTTTATTAGAACAGATGTTTTTTTTTATTATTTTCTTTTTATTTTGATTATTTATATTCTACTTGAAAACACACTCACTTTGTGATCCATCAACGGAGGTGTTGACGGCGGCGAAAGGGGACCGCAGACTTCTAGAAGTGGAGACATATTGATTGCAACTATATCATTAAATGAAAAAAAAAACTTTCTTTTTAATTGAGAAAAACTTGACGTGCAGCGAGAGTTTACAATTCACTCTGACCCGTGTAGCTTCGTCGGCGAGTGGCGGACGAATAAACCGTTTGGGGAGCGTTTGCGGTACGAGGCACTCGCGGTCGCGGGGCCGACACGGGGCGCGGGCGGAGCGCGTCCAATGGCGGCGAGCGGTGAGACGGCGCGGCAAGATGGCGTCCAATGGCGGCGAAGCGATCACGCACTCGGCGCGTGCCGGCGCGTGTCATTCACGTGCACACGGTGTGACGGGCGAGGTCGCAGCGTGACGTCACCGGCGCGCCCCCGCATGACGTCGGGGCGCGCGGCAAGGTCGCCTCGCCTAGCGCTGTGACACGCCACTCCGACTGCACCGGCCAGCCTGCAATTTCGACAGGTGTCATCGACCCGCGTAGCCAAATGGTCATCAAATACTTGAAGTTAACGTGGAGCCTATAGATCGCATTACTCGATCTCACCTTGGCCAAAGCTCTTAAGCCTGCTACATGCATATTTTAGATAATAGATATCATTATCACGCTGTAATGTTTGTACGTGAATGTATTCTCGATATTGTTTAAACGACACACTCAAACCAACTTATCAATGAGTGTTGTGTTTATTTAGGTTTTTAGCGCATATACAAATAAACTTCTCTTGAATATGGGCTTTATAAAACTGTTAGATATTAAGAAACGTAATTATAACACAAGAAATCCCCATATCAATTTTCACAAGGTGGGTTACATATGAAGTGTTAGTGTTAGTTGGTCTACATTTACAAAAATTTCAGAGTGCAACTAACTAAAAGTTTAAGTACTTACATACATATGTCAAAGAATATATTATGTTTGCTGTCACAAAAATAAATAACTTCCGATTAGCTATTATAATTATTGAATATTTATTCGTTATTCGAGTAGTAAAAGATAGTATTTTAATCGTTAAAATATTACTAGTTAAAGAACAAATTAAGCCACATAATATAATATGTTATATTATACCGTCTCGTTGCACAAAATTCTTAATCCTTCTAGAAAGAGCTAGCAAGTACATTTTACTGCATTGATTAAATGTTTTGTTAAGATTATTGCTGTCATAAATATTCCGTGCCATATTTAGAGTTATTGTAGAGTTAAAGAATAATGCAGATTAGAATGTTTTGAAACCTAGGTTTGTCTAACCTAAAATCATGAAACCGCAGTGAAACCGTTATGCTACGTGTTCGTATCGTACGTAGTGAGGGCGGTACGTCGCGCTGTGAAAGTGAGGCACCGTATCACGCTAGCAGGGAGTGATCGAACGGCACAAGCTACAAGAGTGACGCGGGAAATATATACAGCCTGTAGATTAACAGCATCACGAAGGAACTAATGATGAGAAAGCTAAATAAACTGGAAATTAATATGTAAAAAGGAATGGAGGGATTGGATATCTTATCAATATTTTCTTTGGTAATCTCAATATAGCAAACATTAGATAGTCAGACTATTAAAAAAGAGACTGAGAAAGAGCATCTATAGTAATAGTGGGAAAATCTCAAATTACCAAATATTAGATTGTCAAAGATTGTTACAGTAGAGACTGAGCAAGAGCATCTTTAGTAATAGTGGGAAAATATCAAGTTATCAAGCATTAAATTGTCTAAGACTGTTAGAGTTGAGACTGAGCACGAGCATCTTTAATAATTGTGGGAAAATATCAAGTTGTCAAAGATTACATTGTCTAAGACTGTTAGAGTAGAGACTGAGCACGAACATCTTTAGTAATTGTGGGAAAATATCAAGTCGTCAAACATTACATTGTCTAAGACTGTTAGAGTAGAGACTGAGCACGAACATCTTTAGTAATTGTGGGAAAATATCAAGTTGTCAAACATTAGATTGTCTAAGACTGTTAGAGCAGAGACTGAGCACGAGCATCTTTAATAATTGTGGGAAAATATCAAGTTGTCAAAGATTACATTGTCTAAGACTGTTAGAGTAGAGACTGAGCACGAACATCTTTAGTAATTGTGGGAAAATATCAAGTTGTCAAACATTAAATTGTCTAAGACTGTTAGAGTAGAGACTGAGCACGAACATCTTTAGTAATTGTGGGAAAATATCAAGTTGTCAAACATTAGATTGTCTAAGACTGTTAGAGTAGAGACTGAGCACGAACATCTTTAGTAATTGTGGGAAAATATTAAGTTGTCAAACATTAGATTGTCTAAGACTGTTAGAGCAGAGACTGAGCACGAGCATCTTTAGTAATTGTGGGAAAATCTCAAAGTAGCAATTATTAGATTGTCAAAGACTGTAAGAGTAGAGACTAAGCAAGAGCATCTTTAGTAATAGCATATGTATAATAAATACTAATAGTGAGTCAACTCGGCGACTAAACAGAGCAACGAAGGGGCACGGTAAGAAGGAGAGCGGAATACCTCCGTGCACGCAACGTCTGCGGTTGGTAATGAAGTGATTGTATAAACAGAACCAAAGTATAATTTTAACCTGTTTTATTTATTCTATTCAATCCTCCATTCAATATTTTAAGCGGAATACCTGAGATATGGTTATATAGGTAAAATAGCCAGCATAAGCCTTTGTTTCCATCATGACGAATGCGGAACGTAACTAGCTTTTGTAAAATAGTTATTAGTTTGTATCTTTGTGTAGAAAAATAAATTATTACTAGGAATACTGATCAAATATAATATTATTATCCAAGGAAATGTTTTTGTGACAACCCTTGCATTTTTAGCGTCTTGACGTCGTAACAGCCTTGTTGGTATTTTGCGGTATAACAAAGAAGTTGACCCACTATTAGTATTTATTACACATATGCTTCTTTTTTATATTCCGTGGTAATAGTGGGAAAATCTCAAATTGTCAAATATTAGATTTTCAAAGACTGTTAGAGTAGGGACTGGACAAGTAAGTAATAGTGGGACGAAAATTAGCCGTTAAAATTCTTTGCTAGCTACATAAAAGACCTACAACAATGTTTCGACTTTAATGGGTGCAAATCAGAGCCATAATATACAAGGTCCAGAATAAGTCAAGGTAGTAATTTAGGTCCTCTAGAATTCATTGATGATGATTACTGATTCGACAGAGGTCATTAGATACAGTCTTTTGTTTGTAGATGACCTAAAATTGTTGCTCCAAGTTAGGCTTGAGTTGGGTTTAGTATTGTTGGATAATGTTATGAATAATTAAAAATTAAAAAATTTGTTCAACCAACTTCAATTATAAGTTATTAGTTATAACTCAAAAACAATGGTCAGACCTTGATTAAATTTATATGGGACCACATGAAAAAAGAATCATCGAAATCGGTTCATATAGAAAAAAGTTATGACGTAACAAACGCGACACACATAAAAAGAAATAAAAAGAACATACAGTTGAAACAATGTATATACATACACACACACAACCACACACACACACACACACACACACACACACACACACACACACACACACACACACACACACACAACCACACACACACACACACACACATACACACACACACACATATATATATATATATATATATATATATATATATATATATATAACATGTTCGACGTACCAATGTCAAAGTTGATTCGGGCTACATTCAGTTTTAAACTGCTTATGGCTTTGGTCTGATTCAAACAGTGTGAATTTAACGTATGTCTTAAATTCTTGGATTTTGATTGAATTTTATTTATTTTAGAATACGCCGTCACGTTGCATAAAATAATAATATTTAGATACTTGTTTATATAACATCATTGGACTTATTGTTTATTATGCGCCTGACATCAGCTCATTTTGTTAGCTTATACGAGTATGTTACTCGCTTAAGTAACCCCTATCGAGAAACGGCCTTGATAAATTTTAAAAGCCAAATAACATTTCTCTTAATCTTATCACTTGCACCACAGATTTATTTTTGTGTGATCATATAGTACGTTAACGTTGGTGTGCGTGGGGAAACAAAACGTGTGCGGTGACGTGGACGCTACCTTGCGCCTCGCGATACCGTGTATTTGTTGACTCATTAGTGAGTTAGTGACTAATAGCTTATAGTCTAGCCGCTTCTTACTAGTTTCTGTGTCTTTTGTAACTGGAATAAGAGTTTATTTCCGTTTTATTAAACTTAGCCTTGTTCTCGGCGGTAAAGTTAAAATTACGCTAATTTATACTCGTCGATAGCCGTTGCTGTTTTATAAATCGACATCTTTGTTTCCATTTAACGAGGTTATTTTGCGCGAATTTCATTATGGCATCGATTGACTTCATGGCAAGATTATTTAGCAATAAGAATATATTAATTGTTTCAAAACAGTAATGTAGCCCATATAGTACACATACGCTTCATTGCTCGGCACAGGTGGCTTTTTTTCTAAGACCGCGCTTTTTGAAGGAAGAGACATGCCCAACGATGTTTTCATTTTTACAAGAACCATAAAAAGAAGAGGAAAATATTTGGTTCGGAAGCCATGAGGTATTAGGACTTTTCTCATAGTCGCCTCTTACGACATCCATAGGACGAAATGGGGCAATAGATTCTCTTACCACTTAAGGTCTAAAATGTACTTACTAGATTACTAGAGACTAGAAAATTCTTCATTGCACTCTAAATATAAATAAAGGCGAACTTAATGCCAAAAAGGCATTCCTGCCAGATCACCTTTGATGCGTGTGAACTTGGGAGAGCTATGGGTAGAGCCGCAAAAAAAAAGAAAAAAACTAGCTTATTATTTTTGCATAATATTATTTAAAATGCATAATATAATATAAATAAGTTAGTTTATATATATAAATGCTCACTATATATACTCACACTTACACAGCCTACCACTCTATTTTTTGAGCAGTAGAACGTATCTAGTTGGGCTTGGGACGTGAAATGTATTTTGGTTGGTTATTCAGCTGTTTGGTAGGAGGCCACGAAATTTTCCCGTCTTATAATTTCGATTAAGTTTCACGACAACCACTAGACTGTTCAAGTAAAAAAATTCAGAACCAGTTTGTAATGGTAACCCTACAGATGCAGCCACGCATGTCACTCCTATATACGCATGGCCGCGGACGCGCCGCCGCGCCGCGCCCGAGTTATTTTCGCTGCACGCGCATGGATTGTGTTTGTGTATGCTTCATGCATGTGTGTCACGTACACAGATGTATGACGCATGCGTGTGTGTGCGTGTGTGCGTGTGTAGGTGTGGTGTTGTGCCGGTCAGGGCCCTCCGGCACGTGAACGCCGCATGACTTCATTTTCACGTTTGTTAATTTGTTTGTCCCATTTTGTTGTTACCGGTTTCTCGGACACGGTCGCGTTTGCAGAACGTTTCTGTTCTGTTCATATATTTTTTTAAATAGATTGAATATAAACTAACCTTTGAAGATTATATCATGTCTATAGTATTTTCAGAAAGAAATTTCGCTAATTATACACGTTAGTAAGGAATCCGCTAGGAAACATCCCACTGTAGGCACAGTAAGGCACAGTAAGGCACAGTAAGGCACAGTATTAGTAAAAATTAAGAATGTGTTGTAGGCCTATGGGGCACAGAGAAAATAGTCGAGTAGAGATTCTTTAGTGTAGTCTCTATAGAGACTACACTCTTCCGGTTCAATTGACTAACATATTCTTCTTGGTCACTTAAAATAGGTATATTTTATTTCTCACGCAGGCAGACATGATGTCATCACCGAAGAACAGAATAACGATTAATCGGTACTTAGGTAAGTAGGTAAGTAACAATTTAAGAAAGTGTTGACAGCAAAGGGATCTTATTCTAACCTAGATTGCATATAATACGAGTTACCTGGGCCCGGGTTCGGTTCTCCCCACCCCCCGCTAAAATATTGCCCCATCCTCAATTTCGCAAGTGTGTAAAAATAAAATAAAATGAAGTAAAAATAAGTAAATAAAATATAAAATAAGTAAAAAAATGTTCTATAGTCTTCGTATTATATAAAAATATATAAAACAACATAATCACTGTAACCTATTAAAGTTCACTGCAGATCGTAGGCTTCCCCATAGATAGCCTCATAGGGGGGATTTTAGCCACAGTTGCAACTGTGGTGAATATCCCAGGTAGGTTGGCAACCGCAGGTTTTCATTAGCACGACGCTGCTGCCCATCTTCTAGTTTGGGTACGGGACGATATAGACAAATGTGGGTACGCCACTAGCGACAGCTACGGCTGATTTTTCATAGGATAAGGGTAACAAACGAGCACACAGTTCACCTGATGGTAAGTGGTTGCTGTGGCCCATAGACATCTACATCTATCCTCGTTTGCGAATCAAAATACAGATGCGTTGTCACCCGCTAGGACTAAGATGGAATGCCTCGTTTCCAGTAAAAAGAACCGTTCTCTACAGAACCGGAGACCTTTTTATTTTTATTAAGGGGGGGGGGGAATATTTTTTATATTTTTTTGAGAAAAAATCTTAGACATTTTCTATTATCAAATATATAATAGTAGAGAAAGAAATAGGATATTTTTTTAAACTACGTGAAGGTGAAAGTGCATGCATGGGATTTGGGGGATGATAGTTAACTAGCTTATTTTATAATAATTTTATATAAACATGATTTTTAGGGTTCCGTACCTCAAAAAGAAGAATCGGGACCCTTATAGGATCACTTTGTTGTTCCTCTGTCTGTCTGTCAAGACCCTTTTTCTCATAAACGGGTGGAGGTATCAAGCTGAAATTCATTTCAAATACTCAAGTCTACTGTCCCTTCGAGCTGTGAAAAAATCAAACTTCTAAGCCACCACAATCAAAATATACAGCCGTTTATGCCACAAATTTTCGACATTCGCAAGGGAATGAAAATCTACAGGGTTACATCCCGTGAACTCAGAATCTTGAAATTTGGTACAAAGCAACGTTTTATAGCACAGATAAAGGAAAAATTGCGAACAGCATAAATTTTTAGTTACACCATATAATAAAAATATTTTTAATAATTTTAAACTTATATGCCTATGGATTTGTTCGGAACCCTCGGTGCGCGAGTCCGACTCGCACTTGGCCGGTTTTTTTTTAAATTAGAAATATTTTATTTACATTAAAAAATTACCATGAAAATTAATTTCTAAAATATATTTATTATATTAAGTTTTTCAACTCTAACTTTATATTAATACTCTAAAATATATTAGTACAAGGCTGCTTAAAACACTGAAAATTTCTCCATTTCTTTAACAAAACAAAATTTAACTGCCATTTATATTCCATGACTTCCCACATGATACGAGTAGATGAAAAGTTTTAAAAATAGATTGAGCTTACAATTATTAACCGTCCAAAAGCAACTTATTTTTTTTTTTAAATATTTAATTAAACTGACCAAATATTTATATAAGCTGACCAATTATCAGAGAATGCTTCTCGATCGCGCATATTTTTTATTTTTTAATAATGAGGTGCTAAAATTTCTCAATGACCTTGAAAAACTTTAACCCTTAATAAAAAAATGTTTCTAATGCTGACCAATTAATAAGATCAACTGACTTTTATGACCAATTTCTGACCTTTCAGATGGTATAATTGGTTAATCGAAATTCCGCACATGAGGTGCTAACATCGCGGAGCTGGTATTCTGTGAGAACGTGGTCCTTCCCCGGTCGAGTCAACCCATTCGTGTTACAACTATACCAGTAATATAGCTGAGGATACTCTTACATTGCCACTACACGGTTAAACCAAATAATGTATTTTGTTTATCTCTACCCCTGGAAAGTGTGTTTGAGTGTGTGCCCCTTAGAATTATTACGTAATACGAGTAATTGTGGGTAATAATTCTATGGTGTGCCCGTTATTTCTATTTTTGGAACTTTCAACACTACAGTGTTCCTTATATTTTAATAAAAAATATTTTGTTATAACAAAGTTTCAGACTTTTACTGGAATCATTTAAAATTAAGTAGGAAGCTGACTTTCTTTCCCAGAGTACCGCAACCCCCTAGTCCCCTACAATCTGCACGCCCGGACCATGGCCTCCCTGCCCCTACCTTCCTGTTAAGCCACTCACGGTCACACATAAACCTTTATGTAAATACAACCTTTTTAACTTTTTATTGATATTAAAAGGCTAGGTACACTCTCAAGGGCTTTCTGCCCGCTGGCTCGAATCAATGAGGCCTCAGGGTTAACAACGGCAACACCTGTTTATATATTTCACACATAATTTTGAGATAAATTTAATTGATCATGTTCAAAAATTCAAAACGTACAGCTGCGTACTTACTTATTAGTGTTTTATGGAATAAAACTAATTAATGATTTCTTATAATTTATGCGAACACTACACATTGAATAAAACTCTTTTTACGGATTTGTGCTTTACAGCAACCCATGGTCACGGGGGGACCATGGGTTGCTGTAAAGCACCCGAAACTTCGGGAATTAAAATAATTAAATTAAACGCGATAAATTCCGTAAAAATAGTTTTATTCAATCTGTAAAATTAGTTTTATTCAAGGTTAAGTATTCGCGTAAATGTGAGAAATCATAGAATCCCACGTAAAATATATAATCTGCTGAACCTAGGCCTACCCATAGATTGCCTTATGTCATATTTGCCACAGTTACTATACTGAGCAGGCGGGTTAGCAAAAGCAGTTTTTTATTGTTATAGGAGGTTATAGGTAGGAAAGACGCTGCTGTCCCCCTGGTTAGTTTCCCTGTGTCGTCTCTTTGAAACCCGCGGGGCGATATCGGTAGTGGACATTCTAATACCATATCCGGCAGCAATTGGTCATTGACGCCGTAAAGGGATGAACCTCAATTTTTCAAAAAATTACAGGAGAATAATAAATGTTTTCTACCTCTCCTGTAATTATTTGAAAAATTGAGGTTTCCCCTTTACGGCGTCAACGACGAATTGATTGATTGCGCTTTAAGAGTTTTTAAATTCTGAAAATTTCGCTTAAATCTTCGTCTTTTTCTTAATGTCCATGATTTTTTGAAATTTTTCGTAGATGAATTTTTGGCCATAATCGCGGGCCACATTTTTAATTGTTATTTTGGAAATCATCTAAAAAAAATATTATTCGAAACTTCCTCCGTGTTGACCGTGTATGAGAATTCATCACCAAATAAATGTCGTAAAAGGCGACTTTGGGAAATGCCAGAATATTTTATGGTTTCCGAATTCCAATAGATAATGGCATAACCATCTCGTTTACGTCGACAAAATACCCGAACCGCGTATGGGCTATGGGCACATGCGTCAAAGGTAAAAGACGTTTGGTCGTAGCACCTGCCAAGTGACAATAAAGAAAAATCCTCCGTACATCGAAAGAGGTCCATTTCCAGTTATCCAGTAGAGGACTTTAACGACTCGATAAAGAAGAAGAAAGAAGAATTATTAATAATTATTATGTTTGTCTTTGTGCAATTTATGTTTGTAAAAACCCCATGATACAGGAGAAAATCCTAGTGTGGGGGTTAGGTTTTTTAAAAAAAATATTCATACAGAGTGTAAGAGAAAAATATATCAAAATATTATTTTTCTGTGAGTGCCTCGCTTCCACCTAGGAATGTCAACCGTACTTGTTATGATAGTATAGGCTGAACATGGCTGGCATGAGGCTGTTAATAAAGACTCAAAGCAGGAAGAAATATTTTCAATAATTAATTAATACCTTGAAACATAGAGTATGTTTTTTTTATTTTTCTGCCGACTTCCAAAAAGGAGACGGTACTCAATTCGAGTGTATGTTTTTTTTTTTTTTTTTTTTTTTTTTATGTGTGTTACCTCATAACTTTGTACTGGGCGAACCGATTTCGATGATTCTTTTTTTATATGAAAGCTGATAGTGCTCGTGTGGTCCCATATGAATTTGACCAAGGTCAGACCAATGGTTATTGAGTTATTCTCAAATAACCTATATTGAAGTCGGCTGTACAAAATTTTTAATTTTAAATTATTCTTCTTATACAACATGTAACAAAAACCCTGTGGTTCACGTTAAGTGCATTATCAGGATTAGTATTCAAACCTATAGAAATAACTTTATTTTTAAAAAACACTCTATTCCTCACTATCTCTCATAGTCCGATTGGACGGCACCTCCCGTGCTTTCCTAGGCACAGGGTGAAGCAATGCCAACTTCCTGCCTTCAGGCTAGTACGGAAAATTTCTTGCCAGAAAAACTTAATAACTGATTTTCCCAAGATACGAACCCGAGATCACAATATTAGCAGTCGCGCTTACCACTACTAGACCAATGAAGGCTGGTTAGGTATTTTTATTTGCCGTTAAGAAGAAAATTTTGATAGCAAATTCTCCCCGACTGAGGTAAATATTATTTGACGGCTCTGTCGCAGGATGGAATCCTTTATAGGATTTGTGGCCTATAAAAAATATTCTCGGTCTGGATGTTTGTCCGTGTGCAATTTATGTTTGTAGACTACCTTCATGATACTGGGTAATATCTTGGCTAGTTACAAATTCCTGACATTAGTGAAAAGAAAACGAAACAAGAAATTTGGCGCATTTTTGAAAACGCCTACCATAGAATTGATAAGACTGGAAGCTGGAACTAAAATAAAATAAATTATTAAGGAAAAACAGCAAGAAGTTTTTATCATGACTGACGGGAAAATCGTGTCGGGTACACGATGACTTAAAAAAAATTACCTTTCGTATTTGGTTAACCTCATGTTATAGTTATCCATTACAAATCAAAAGACCACTGCTGAAGGCCTCACTCACAGATTGCCTCATGTGACTCGAAAAAATAATGTCCAGCTGCCAAGACGCCTGCCCAGGTTGGCGTACCTACATTTATATTAATTTGAACTGTTATAAAAAAAATGCTTTTTTTATATTATTCTAAGCCAGCGCTTAACTACAATACCAGTTGATATTAAGTGGTGATGTAGCCTAAGATGGTTGAGCGCACTGACTTAACAAAAGCCTATTGACTCTTGCGTTGAAGACACCCACATTGTAATCGGACGGAAACACAGATGCTGGCAATTTATTCCAATCCTTTGCTGTACGCATGATGAATGATGTAGCAAATGCTGCTTTTTTATAGGATAGCGTGACAAACGAGCACACAGTCCACCTGATGGTAAGTGGTTGCTGTGACCTATAGACATCCACATCAATCCCCAATAAAGAATCAAAATAGTTATCTGTGATGGCGTCATTTTGGAGAATAAACCTTTCTTTCTTTCTTTCTAATTATCTTACGCCATGATCACGCAGTAGTGTCATAGCCATGCCGAATTTCAAACATTTGCCTAAAATTTCTTTGCCCGCTCGTTTTGTTTTTTCTTATAGAAACGTTACCTACCACATTAGGATTTTCTCCTGTATCGTGGAGGCAGCTTACAAACATAAATGGCACAATGATTCGCACCCGCGGCCCCCAGCAACTCATTGCTAAGCCACTGCGCCACCGAGCCGGCAAAATAGGTAGAGCTTGTTAAATTGGAAACTAAGCATAATCTTCCCTAGGTTTCCTTAATCCACTTCTCGCCACTTCAGGAGACAGATCGTGACGAGTGACGAGCCTCGACGCTGGTTTTGCCTAGGAGGTTGTGACCCCTGCCCCATCTGAGGATTGTGGATAGTGCCAAATGGAAATCCATAGTCTCTGCCTACCCCTCTAAGTGACAGGCGAAAGAGTTTATGTTATGTTATATTATGCAACCCTTTTTCTAATGAGCGCTTTGCTAGGTGTCTCCCTTTTGCTAAAGAAAGTAAAAGTAACGTAAGAAGTAAGTACGTCTCGTTCTTAAGTCTCACTGTTGGTCACAGACCTCCTCTACCTCTAGTTTTTGAAAAGTTCGAGCAAGAAACGAAGACTACAAAAAAAGAAAACGTTCTTAGCAGCATAAATATTTCTTACTAAAGGATTTATGTTGAAGATTTTGTGAAGAAGTCAAATTAGGTAAGGAAGAGTCAATTAACACTCGTAGAATCAGACCTATTAATTTGTGGCCGTCCATAATACCGGTGCTATCGACGGTGGTGAGTCTTTCCTGGTGTAGTGGTGTTGGGAGTAGTGGTACTGGGATTACTGTTGACGAGGATAGTGCACGCAATTGAGAGGGCGGGAGGCACTAGGTAAGACACATCATTTTAATTCATTACGCGGATATAAGCAAATCAATTTTTACCAACTTTAAGGAAGAGTCAGCTCATCGCCCTTCACTTTGTTCTCGAAATATTTATATTTTAATTTTCTATTTCCTTGCGATGTTTTATTTCATCGTCGATTACGTAGTGCAGTATAAAATTGCAATTACCAGTGTCTTCGAGGAGCTGCCAGCTGCAACGAATCTTTTCTGCCTGAGGAACTCCATGCATAAATCATTAGTTTATAACGTGCAAAGTTTTAACGATCGATAAATATATGACAAAAAAGTATATTAGTACTATGGCGACCTCGGCGTTAGACAAAAATAGTATTTTTTAGGGATGACATTGACACCTATCTAGATTAACTCAGAATGGAAAACATTTTGTTGTAAGTAGCAAAACATTCAAAATTGAAATCTTTCGAGCCTTGAACTTGAATTGCTCGGTTCAATAAATATAGTAAAAAATAAAGTAAAATTTTTACTTATTAACTTCTTATTAGGGATGTTCGACAATCCTCGAACATCGATGATCATCGATGTTAAAAATTAAAACATCGAAACATTGATGTCAATGAACCCATAATCGATTATTGGAAACTCACGAGCAATGCGAGCCCGCGAAATCAATATCAACTAAATCTTTCATCTCCTATGAAGATTTAACCTAAAAAAATATCATTATGGTGTGTCAAACTTAATTGTCAAGTGTCACCTGTAATGTCACAGTGGTCACTGCTTTCGCTTTATTTTGTAGCGTCGTTGTCGCACAATAACTATTTTACGTAAATTGATATTCAAGTTAATTGTTAATTTTTCCTTGTTGTGTTTACATATACAAAAACATCGAAGTTCTGTATCGCTAGCAACGCAAATTCGGGAATTTGCATTTGGAAAAATCCAAAATTAGGGGCTTTTTAGGTGCTAATTAGGTGCCAAGTTTAAAAATTAGGTGCTCTAAAATTTTCGCCGCTACGAACTGTTGACATTTGCGTTGCTAGCAAAACGTCTCGCTGGCAACGCAATGAAGTTATTAGATATACGATAAATATTAATAGCAAGGAATTAAGTGCTAATTAGGTGCTGCAAGTATACGCAATAACAAGGCGCCCCTAATAAAAATAAAGTCGTTATTCAGAACAAAGCAGATGCAAAATTCAGGTTTTCTGAAAATCAGAAAAGAATCAAAAATGCTTTTAGAAAAAGCCCAAATTAGGGGCTTTTTAGGTGCTAATTAAGTACCAAGTTTAAAAATTAGGTGCTCTAAAATTTTCACCGCAACGATCGATTGAAATTTGCGTTACTGGCAAAACGTATCTAGCAACGCAATGACGTTACTAGATATACGATAAATATTAATAGCAAGGAATTAAGTGCTAATTAAGTGCTGAGCGATTATCGAAACCTGATACAGATTAAGATATTACTCTGGGAATTATGGGGTCCACGACCACCATTACCTTACCATAATATATGAACGGTATTTTTTGTTCTTTATCAGTGCCTAAAAATTAAGTGCTAATTAGGTGCTGAAATATTATTGAGGTTGCATGTAGATGACGGTAAAATTCTGGAAATTATCGGATTTAAAACAACCATTACCTTAAAATAAGTTATTAACGGCATTTTTGTTTTTCAGATTTAATATAATCTATAATATTATTTAATATAACTTTCAACCAAATAAATGTCACAATTCTTATTTTTAGACATGTGAAGCCTAAACTTTAGTGTACTAAATGGAAAGGATATTTTCTTTCCAGTAACTTGCTTTGTAATAAATAGCGCCATCTACAACGTTCTATAGTTTTAGTTATTTTATCGAATCAAAATCGATGGACTCTCAAGGTGGTAAGTGCGATAGACGCTAGATGGCACAAACACAAAGACCTGATTTTCGTATTTGCTTTGTTGAATAATTTTCTGAATAACGACTTTATTTTTATCTGGGGCGCCTTGTCATTGCCTATACTTGCAGCACGTAATTAGCACTTAATTCCTTGCTATTAATATTTATCGTATATCTAGTAACGTCATTGCGTTGCTAGATACGTTTTGCCAGTAACGCAAATTTCAATCGATCGTTGCGGTGAAAATTTTAGAGCACCTAATTTTTAAACTTAGTACTTAATTAGCACCTAAAAGCCCCTAATTTGGGCTTTTTCTAAAAGCATTTTTTATTCTTTTCTGATTTTCAGAAAACCTGAATTTTGCATCTGCTTTGTTCAGAATAACGACTTTATTTTTATTAGGGGCGCCTTGTTATTGCACATATTTGCAGCACCTAATTAGCACTTAATTCCTTGTTATTAATATTTATCGTATATAGCTAATAACTTCATTGCGTTGCTAGCGAGACGTTTTACTAGCAACGCAAATTTCAACAGTTCGTTGCGGTGAAAATTCTAGAGCACCTAATTTTTAAACTTGGCACTTAATTAGCACCTAAAAAGCCCCTAATTTGGACTTTTTCTGGGAGTAATTTTGATTTTATTTTAATTTTCAGGAAATATGAATTTTGCATCTGCTATGTTCTGAATAACGACTTTATTTTTATTAGGGGAGCCTTGTTATTGCGTATACTTGCAGCACCTAATTAGCACTTAATTCCTTGCTATTAATATTTATCGTATATCTAATAATTTCATTGCGTTGCTAGCGAGACGTTTTGCTAGCAACGCAAATTTCAACAGTTCGTTGCGGTGAAAATTTTAGAGCACCTAATTTTTAAACTTGGCACCTAATTAGCACCTAAAAATCCCCTAATTTTGGATTTTTCCAAATGCAAATTCCCGACTTTGTATTGCTAGCGATACACAACTAAACATCGATGGAATATCGATGTTGAGCTATCGATGCCAACATCGATGTCATCATCGATGTTGCTGCGACATCGAGCATCCTTATTTCTTAAGGAAAACTTTAAGAGTAAAATAAATATAGATTAAATAGAAATAAGATTCTGTAACAACTAACAAGATGTAACAATACAAAAATATATTTCGATATAATATACTTTTCTGTTAATGTAGGTAAAGGTGCAACTAGTCGGTAGAATAATGAACTCTGCGATGCAGAGCTGGCAAAAATATTAAAGACTCATTTGAGTGTTCCCCTCCACGGAAATCTTTAGTAAAAGGCGAAAGATTTATACGTTTTGAAGGGAAACCAGAGTATACAAACTGTATATACCACATTTGATGCAACCAAATTAACAAAAATCTTATCACTGCGTTATAGAAAAAAACTTAACATATTTTAGCGCCATCAGTTGGCCCCTTATTGCACTATCAGGTTATTTTCCTAGCGCCACCTATGGAATTCTCCTTGCGCTACCTACTACTACTACTAGCTAGCACTTTGTTAATAATATACTACACATACTTTTAGTCTATTTTATATTCAGTAATCTTATATCCAGTACATGCATCCTGATCCTTAATTAACAGATAAAAAGGACAACGATAAAAAATTAAAAAAAATCTGTGTCAGTATACTTTGAAATAATTGTAATCACAATAATTGTAGTAAGTATTGATTAAACTGACATGCTCCTAGTATTGCCATCTATAGAAAGTGTTTTCCAATGCGAAGGATGGGACCAGATGGGACTGTGGATTTCAAGAGAAGCGTAATCAGAACATAAATATAGTATAAGCTAATGGAGTTTATACTATATCTATGGATAAGAAATATTGTTGTCGAATATGGTGAAAATTCTAAAATGGGGCTAAAAATTAAGCTCAATTTGATTTGATAAAATATGAAAAACAAATAGAAAAAGTGACATCTAGTTTGCATTATTGAAAAATTGGTAAGTATAATCCTAACAAAATGAACATGAAAATGTAAAGCAAAACATAAGAGATGGCACTGTTTATGCTATATTATTTTACAGGATGATATGATTTAAAATACTTTTAGTTTTAAAGCTTTTAGGGCTTCCAACAGTTGGCGACACGTCCATCTGATTCTCAAATTTAACCTTTGCGGGCTGCAAAACTGTTGCCGAGCTCTCGTCGCAAGCAAAAATTTATTTTTAAATAATTTACTGAGTTGCTGGTTACATAATTAATTAATATTTATGGAATAGCTTGTTTATAGACAAAGCCAGGTATCAATTAATTTTAAATCTGTAATTCATTGACTAATTGAAAGATATTATTAGTTATTAGTCGAAAATAGTCATTAAATCGCACTGCCGCAAACCCGTACTGTTCCGTCCCGTACCCGCAAAGGGAAAGGCAGGCAAAGGGAATGACCATAGAATTATTTACGTAATAATTCTATGGGAATGACGTTCCATTGAATATGAGAATAAGATTGAAGTGCCGCCATCTGTTGGAAGTCCTAAAAGCTTTAAGGTCCTGCAAAATAATATAGCATAAACAGCGCCATCTCTTATTATAAATTGTGAAGCAAAACGCTTCACAATTTGTTTCTTTTCATAGCATTATACTCACCTTTGTTTCAATAATGGACACTAGATGTCACTGTCTTTACAGAAATCAAATTGAGGTTAACCTTAACTTTTGGCCCTATTTGAGAATTTTTACCATATTCGACAATAATATTTCCTTAGTCTAAATTTAAAAGGTTAGTTATCTACTGGGTTTTACTATGTCACATTCGTATTATAAAACACTTTCGATAGATGGTATACTCACAGCGTGTGAGTTCAATCAATACTTATACAATTATTGTGATTATGTTAGATCACACTACAAGTGACACAGAATATAATAAATATATATTTTGTAAACATTTTGTCGTTGTCCTTTCTATCTGTTATTTAAGGATCAGGATGCATGTACCGAATATAAGGTTAGTGAACACCAAACCAAAAAATAACTTACCTTGTTTAAATATGAATCCCTTCCACTTTTCTCCAGTTACTTCCGATGAAATTAAAAAGATAAGACTGCGATAGAATCAGCCGCCGTATGATAATTTATATCCTTGACCAAATTCTTCCAGTTATTTCCCATAACATAAACTTTTCCGTAGATTCCGGAGCTTTCCCGTCACCGTGGCGCATGGTCTACGTTATTCCCTTGCTGAAAACTTCCAGTCCGACTGTACCCAATTACTTAAGACCTATATCCATTCTTACTTTCCTATCCAAAGTACTTGAAGTCATATCTCTGTTTGTTTACAAGAACAATATATTAAGCCCTTTTCAGTCTGGCTTCAGGCCCGGTCACAGCACTGTTTCAGCTCTTCTGAAGGTCACTAGTGATATTAGGGTGGGCATGGAGGACACCAAAGTCACTGTGCTTGTTTGTTTCAAACGCCTTCAATAACATCAATCATGTCATCCTACTTTCTATCCATTCCCATTCTATAATTTGTACCGAAGCACTGGACTGGTTCTCAACTTATCTTCGGGGACGTCAGCAGTCGGTCCGCATTGATGAGTCTGCATGAAACTGGTGTGACATAAATGCTGGTGTCCCTCAAGGCGGCATTCTGTCTTCTTTGTTATTTTTAGTATTTATTAATATTATCACCCACAACCTTCAGTGTGATGACCTACAGTTGTACGCACAGGCGAATTTTGATTGTGTGTCCGCGGTATATATGGTCAACAGGGACCTAAAACATATTAAGAGCTGGTCTGACAGATTCAGTTTAATTGTTAATCCATCTAAGTGTCAGGCAATATTACCAAGTAGTCATTGCATAATTTAAAAAGTGGTTACTACAGCTCTACCTCCGAACATTTTCAACGTCTTTATTTTGGAATTATGTTCTTCTGTTAAAGATATTGGTTTATACATTGACTCTACTTTGAGCTGGCATGCCCAAGTGATAAATATGTTAGCCAAAATGTGCTACGGGCTCTTTACCGCCTGAAAAATTTTCTTCCATCCAGGACCAAAGCATTAATTGTGCAATCGTTAATTCTTCTCATGATTGATTACGGTGATTTGTGTTATTTTGACCTGAATGCAGATCTTCTCAACAAATATGATCGTCTTCTTAATAACTGCATTCGATTCATTTTCAATCTTCGTAGGTATGACCATGTGTCTACTTATCGTTCCCAACTTGAGTAGCTACCCATTCGTCAGCGACGAAGTAAGAGAAGAAGTAACTTCTCACTTTCAGTTCCTTTGCTCTAGCCATGACAGAAACCTGCGTTCTTCGGATAACCTTTTACTAAAGTGTCCTCCCATAAATTTGGCTTCTTGCATTCTTCCTTCACTGTCCAGTCTGTTCTCCTCTGGAACGCGCTCCCTCTTGAAATTAGAACGGCTAACAATCGTTATGCATTCAAAAAGAAAGTTCGCGAATGTTATTTAAATAAACTGGTAGAATAATCTCATTAGTAGTATTTATTTATGTATAATTCTTTATTGCATTACTTAAAACAAAAGAATACAAAGGGCGGTCTTAATGCCTTAAGGCATTCTCTACCAGTCAACCCATGGTGTGATGAGAATTTGACGTACATAGGTGTGGCAATATAGAATAACAGAACACTACAGAAAATGATAATTAACTACATAATATATACATTTTACTAATAAATAAACTATACATATATGACCCATACATACATATACAACGTGTCCCAAAATTCAACGATAAGCCAACACCGGAGGATAGACCTGCCCCGGACTAATCGGGGAAAAAAAGAAAAAAATATATATCCCAATTATATTTTAAGTTATATAAAAAAAATGAAATTCTTCAGAAATTGAGACCGTTTATGATATTTTTCACTACCATGACCACAATTTTTTAAATATTTTTTTCTTTTTCTTTTATAGGCAACCTAAATAGTACTAGCAGTACTATTTAGGTTGCCTATAAAAGAAAATCTACCACAATTCTTAAAAACTCCAGAATAACTCTTGTTTTATCACGAAAATTAATGAAACTTATTTTATTCCCTAAATTTTTTGAAGACTTTTACTTTTAACCAATTTTAACTTATCGTGGTGTAAAAAAAAAGTATGAACACTGGTATGGCAAGTTTTTTAAAAATTGACGCAACTAACCAACATTCCAAAATGGTATAATACTCTAGGAAAACAAGTTATAAAAAAATATGGGCCTATTATTTCTTAACAGGGGCCAAATGACGGTCGGATGTAATAAAAGTATTAGTTCTTGAAAAATGTTTAATATTTCAAAACAAATGGTACAAACAGTTTCACGTGTAATTTATTAAGTTATTAACATTATAGCAAATGTTCGAACTGTTTGCCACCAGCATTAATACATGCACGACATCGCCTTAAAAATGATCGTTTTATTTGTCTTGCATAGCTTCTGCTATTAATGTAATCAGCAGCCTGAGTGATATTTCGACGAAGCTCGTCCAATATCACAATGGGTTTTGAGTAGACCCTGTTTTTAAGACAACCCCAATAGAAGAAGTCCAGGGGGTTCAAATTGGGTGAACGGGGTGGCCATAAGATAGGACCAAGTCGCCCGATCCAACGCCCTGGATACTCTTGATTTAAATATTCTCGCACAGGACGGGCATAATGTGCTGGGCAACCATCATTTTGGAATCACATGTTTTGAAGATCACTTAAGGGCACGTCGTTTAACAATTCTTGCAAGTCATTTTGTAAAAAGTTTAAATAACTATTGCCA
Organism: Parnassius glacialis; assembly: GCA_033319125.1. Taxonomy (NCBI): domain Eukaryota; kingdom Metazoa; phylum Arthropoda; class Insecta; order Lepidoptera; family Papilionidae; genus Parnassius; species Parnassius glacialis. Next base: position 48,741,192 of record JAVANC010000017.1, read on the forward strand.
TCTAAGTTTCCTTGTAACTCAAAGGGCCCAATTACTTTTCCATTTAATATGCCGGTCCATAGGTTAACCTTGAATTGATATTGGGATTTGTCTTGTCTCATCAAGTGTGGATTTTCATTACTCCAACTATGTAGGTTGTGAAGATTTAAATACCCATCTTTCTTGCACGTTGTTTCATCCGACCATAGAATTTTGTCTAGGAAGTGGGGATCTTCACTGTGCTTTTGCAGCATTACACGGCAAAATGTGACCCGTAGCGGATAGTCCCGCGGTAATAACGTCTGCACACGCCTGTAGTGATATGGGTGAAGCTTGTGACGTTTTAATATTCGATGTGCAGAACTTTTCGGGATTCCTGTAGCTTCTTCTATGGCACGTACCGAAGTAGTCGAGTCATCTCATTCTCATCTCATTGAGAACTTCTTCATCACGATCCAATCTAGGTCTTCCAGCGCTTCTCCTATTGGATGGCATACGACCCTCCGAAAACGCTTGATGCACATTAATAAACACTCGATAATCAGGATATTTTTGAGCATTTGGGTACCTTTTTGATACAGTCTGCTAGCAGCGTTAGCATTACATCGGCATTCTCCATATATTAAATGCATATTAGCGTATTCCTGTGGTGTGTACGGTTGCGTCATGTTAAACGCCAAACAGTCCAAAATGCGCCAGAACTCTAAATCACAAAACACACAATCGTAGTCCAAGATAATGCCAGGTCAGTTCAAGTTGCAGATCACTTCCAGTCCAAATAATGCCAGGTCAGTTAAGTTTGCAGGTCGATTCCAGTCCAAAAAGCCAAGCCAAAAGTCGATAGTATGTACGAGGGCCACGTAAGTTGAATTGGGAACGTTGCGCAGTAAACAAAGGAGCAGAGCGTACTGAACCGACTTGCTGAGAATAATAACAGCTTCTCTACCTGCCCTGTTGTTGTCTCTTTTTAACGTAAATATCTCTATCTATCTATCTCTCTCTAACATCTAAGGCATTAATGCCCCATTCGAATTCCTAGAAATTGTAACAGGAACTCATTTTGGGCATGTAGTAAAAGTAATTACTGACAATTACAGTTTAAGGAATTTGGCCCCTGTTTAGAAATAATAGGCCCATATTTTTTATAACTTATTTTCCTAGAGTATTATACCATTTTGGAATGTTGGTTAGTTGCGTCAATTTTTTAAAAAACTTGCCATACTAGTGTTCATACTTTTTTTTTACACCACGATAAGTTAAATTTGGTTAAAAGTCTTCAAAAAATTTAGGGAATAAAGTAAGTTTCATTAATTTTCGTGATAAAACAAGAGTTATTCTGGAGTTTTTAAGAATTGTGGTAGATAGCAGTACTATTCAGGTTGCCTATAAAAAAAAAAGAAAAAAGTATTTAAAATATTGTGGTCATGGTAGTGAAAAATATCATAAACGGTCTCAATTTCTGAAGAATTTCATTTTTTTATATAACTTAAAATATAATTGGGATATATATTTTTTTCTTTTTTTCCCCTATTAGTCCGGGGCAGGTCTATCCTCCGGTGTTGGCTTATCGTTGAATTTTGGGACACGTTGTATATAAATACATACATATACATACAAATATACATATTTAAATACATATACAAATTGTTCATACAAATAACTATGAATATATGCGTTTGTTTAGCTGTTAGCAATACATATTAAATGCATGCATCATGAAAAATGCGTTGTCTTCAATAGACGATTACGGACCAAATTTTTAAAAGCGTACTTATTGGGTGCTTTTGTGATGTCATCGGGCAAGGAGTTCCACAGGCGTGTAGCTCTCAACTGTGAAGGAGTTACCATAGAACCCGGTGAAGTGAACAGGAATACATATTTTGTTGTTAGAAGAAGAATGTAAGAGGGGAGATGGTGAAATTTACTCTTAAGATAAGAAGGCGAAGATGGGTCATTTAATATGGAAAAAAGAACAAGCAATATTCTGAAATAGCGCCCCTGTCGGATTGTAAGCCAATTTAGTGTAGATCTATATTGCAAAATATGGTCATACTTACGAAGCCCGAATATAAATCTTATACAGTTATTAAGAAGGCGTTCCAGCTTGTTCAGAAGATCTTGGAACAGATCTGGGTAACACAGATCTGCATAATCAATTAAGGGTAATATGAGCGATTCGACAAGCATGATCTTAGATTTTGTGGGAAGAAAAAGTTTTAAACGATACAGAGAGCATAACGTGCATGTATTAAATAATTTTTGATTTGTAATTTTGTGTAAGGGTTTATGTATTTTATATTTAATTAATATTTCTGTCTTTTAACGTTTCACACACCTAGGTTCATATTTTTATCTCTTCATCAACCAAAGTTTAACTGGTAAAGAATGCCTCAGGCATATACATAATATTGTCTGAAGTTTAAATAAATATAATATCATGCAATAATTTTGTATGTTAATATTACGTATCGTTTACACTGAAAATATATGTAGTACTTATATTATTAATAAAGTGCTAGTTCCTAGTAGTGCAAGGAGAATTCCGTAGGTGGCGCTAAGAAAATTACGTTTCTATGTCTGGTAGTACAAAATTAATTTAACTGATGGCACTAAAAAATTTAAGCTTTTTTCTATGACGTAATATTAACATACAAAATTATTGCATTTTTTTATAGTATAAGGGTGACAAACGAGCACACAGTCCACCTGATGGTAAGTGGTTGCTGCGGCCCATAGACATCTACATCTATCCTCGTTTGCGAATCAAAATGCAGATGCGTTGTCACCCGTGAGGACTAAGATGGAATGTCTCCTTTCCAGTAAAAAGGGCCTCCGGCTACCTGCACTCACCAAGCGAAACGCAGAGGTAAACCTCTACTTCACGCTGGTATTCTGTGAGGTCGTGGTACCACCCCGGTTCGAGCCGGCCCATCTGTGCGACAGCAGAAAGCTGCCGCGTGGCTCTACCACTGTTAAATTATTGCATGATATTATATTTATTTAAACTTCAGACAATATTATGTATATGCCTGAGGCATTCTTCATGGTAAGATTTTTCTTAATTTGGTTGGATCAAATGTGGTATCTATTCTACTAATTGTATACGCTGGTTTCCTTTCAAAACGTGTAAATCTTTCGCCTTTTACTAAAGATTTCCGTGGAGTCTTTTATCCTTTTGTAAGCTCTGCTATGCAGAGTTCATACTACTCTAATCTAAAACTAAAATATAAATTGTAACTAAAGTTTGCGTAATTTAATAATTATTCTTCATAATTCATATAACTTACGAGTATATCTTATATAGATCTTTACAAAAATCATTAATATAGATTATTAACCATTATTAATATATTTATGTATATATGTTACTGTAAAAGCCCGAATTTTGGTGAATCTTAGGTTTTACTTTTAAATCCTAGGATTTACCAACATGAGCTGGTAAATGTAAGGATTGATATAAAATGCGACGATTTTTCGCGCTTTTACCGTTAGAGTTTGGTACATCCTAGGTTTAACTAAAGACTACCCAGTAAGTGTTGGTTTTGGAAATGAAACAATATATTTATATATAAGTAGAAAGTATTTATTAAACATTGAATCATATTACCTGCATAATTTTAAAACATTTTTATGGTGATTTCTGAAAGTAGAATATAAAAAAATAAAGTGGCTTGTTTTTGAAAGTAGAACTAGAATATAGAAATAAAGAGATGATGTATCGATTCACAACAAATCGATTTCTAAAATATCGATATTTTTTCACAGACTGGCTCATTGAATATTCTTGGCGAAGAAAAATAAAAATAGCGCATAAAGATGTTTTCGAAGAATTAATTAAAGCAATACAATATCTCTATAAAATTGATTAATAAATTATGTCAAGGAACCGAATTGATTGACTCCGACTCCACCTGGTACGAGTCTGTCCTACCCCTAGAGTGTTTTTATAGATCCGGAGGCGCGTAGAGAGAGCAGCATCCGCCTGTTGTAACAAATCGAAGGCATCGGACGAACCGGAGCGGCTGAGGCTGGTCGCCAAAGGCGACCTACTAGCCGAGGCTGCGGAGGCGAGGATCGCATCACATCACCTGTCGGGTCTAGATTTTGTAATTTTGTTTGTTGGCGCTAAGTCTTCACATCATTTTCTAAATATGAGTAATTTTGGTCAATAAACATATCATTTTATACGTGGTAGAGCCATTCTGCAGCTATATTAGTAGTATAGTTGTAGTACAAATGGGTCGGCATGACCAGGGAAGGACCACGCTCTCACAGAATACCAGCGTAAAATAGCAGCTTAACACTGCTGTGTTTCGTATGGTGAGTGTAGAGAACCGGAGACCCTTTTTACTGGAAACGAGGCATTCCATCTTAGTCCTTGTGACAACGCATCTGCATTTTGATTTGCAAACGAGGATAGATGTAGATGTCTATGGGTCACAGTAAACACTTACCATCAGGTGGACTTTGTGCTCGTTTGTCACCCTATCCTATAAAAAAAATATGTTAATAACTCGTTAAAACACCACCTACTGAAATTCTAGCATTGACATGAAACATCGTCTCATCAAACAAATATACGTTGATATACATATTAACAAAACATTCGTCCCGTGGCATAAGTAGAGTCTATGGGAAATGCCAGGAAGATATTATGGCTTCCGAGGAATCGCGGTGTAACCATATCATTTACGCTAGACGTAAAATACCCAGTCCAGTAACGGAGAGTAGTGTCAAAGGTGCGAGGCACCTGGTGCTGCGATAGCCAATCGACTTGCTGAGCGTGGCGATTAAGGCAAATCTTCAGTAATGGGAGAGGCTTAAGTGCAGCATAGAACGAATAAAAAAATGTTTTAAGTTTTTAGGTCATAAAATCTCTTTTTAACCGACTTCAAAAAGGAGGGGGTTGTCAATTCGAGTGTGTTTTTTTAATTTTTTTTACGTATGTTACGTGATATCTTCGCAGATTGTGAACCGATTTTAACGATTTTTTTATTATTTTACCTCAAGGCTGGTCCCATTAAAATTTGAGAAATAATTCCACCCCTAGTAAGCAAAGGGTAGCAAATAAATGACTTCTTTTTTAGCAACTTGAAGTCGGTTTTTTACTTTTTGTTAAAAGTTAGAATTATTTAATATAAATATTATGCTTAGCTTATTGTTGGCATATCGTGACTAGATGGCGCTGAGATTGTAGAGCACACCCACGAAGGGTTCTCGCTGTAAGGCGTGCAAATGCTTATTGAGCTTATTTTTCATAACAGATACACTGCATAAAGTGTTGGTAATTCAAATTACACATCGTTCAGCAATCAGGTAGAATAAAGAAATTTGTCCATACTTTAAGTTAATTTATAGTAAAATTTATTACCGATTATGTATATTTCAATGTTTTGTACTTACGCCGGTAATGCCTTACGGATTAGTAAACTGAAGTTGCCATGATCCTACAATGTAGCTCGAAGGAACAGTAACTAATTGGGAAGAAAGGTTTTCAAGTGGCAGCCTCGTACTGGGAGGCTGAACATAACTTACGGCTACCTACTGGAAGCTGTATACGTGTAAGAGCCACGGTGCAGCCATATTATGATTATAACACAACCGGGAGAGGGCCACGCTTTTACAGAATACCGGAGTAAAATAGCAGCTTAATGCCGCAGAGTTTCGTATGATGATTGTAGAGAACCGGAGACATTTTTTACTGGTCCTGGTGTATCTGCATTTTGATATTTGAGGATGAATGTACATTCTATGGGCCATAGCATCCTATTACCATCAGGTGGACTGCCTGCTCGTTTATGTCAACCTTATTCTATAAAAACGTGGTGACACAGGCACCTAGATCTTTTTGTGAAATTTCGCCCAATTATGCCAGAAGCTTGATCGTGGTACTGAGATCGAAGATCTGAAGCAGTTAATAACGCGGATTAGTTTAGATTAAAAATATAGTGATCAGTTCGTGGGAGAGTTATAAAACAAATTTGACTAAAGCACTTAAATTAGATCTGCGTAAGCACTAGGCCCTCATAAATATAAACAATATAAGGTGGTAGAACTTCTTGTTCTCTCTTCAAATATCTTCTAGTGCCAATAACCAGTAGGGCAACTACAACAGTGTTTTAGTACGAAAAGGTAACAAATTCAGCGTAAATATGAGACAATGTATTTTTAAATTCAATGGCGGTAACGCACCTTCGGACTTTTTTGTTTGAAGTAGGTAGAAAGTGACTATGATCTGCAGTAGTTACTCACCCTTTATTTATTTATTTACCAATTAATGTACACACAAAGTACATTACTTTGTGTGTATGTCTTGGCTCTGACGTGGAACGGTACGCTTGTCGTATTCCGTTACTAGTTTATCCTCGACTCGTTGGATAATTAATTCGTGCTATACTCAATTACCCTTTCTACATGTACATTAATTGGTAAATAAACAAATAAACGATGAAAAATAAAACTTAAGTAATAAAATCTGACTGTTTCGTCAAACTAAGTACGAAATATCATTTTTTTTTCATGCAAATTTTAGCTAATTAATTTTTAAAATATTTCATGTGGTTAACTGTAAAACAGTGTGTAAAGTTTAATACCGCAATTTTTACGTGGTAGAGTTAGACCACAGCGTACTCTGGTATTCTGTGTTAGTGTGGTTCTATTTCAGTCCACGCACTCGCGCTGTAGCCATATTTTTAAATCATTATAAGCCAATGCTTGATTACAATATTAACTGGTAGTAAGCGGGATGAAACCCCAGATGGTAAATTAGTGCAACATACGCCTTTTCACTTTTTCATTGAAGATATTTATCGTACACGGACGGAAACACATGCGCTGGTAAGTTATCTCATTCCTTTGCTGTACACAATCCCAGTCTTCTCTGTAGCGTAGCTTCACTACGTTTACGAACTTTGTTTTCACCTAGAATGTGAGCAAAACGATTTATTCATAAACAACAGGTGGATTTGTTTGACAAATTTTATAACAGTGGTAGAGCCACGCGCCAGCTTTTGCTGTCGCACGGATGGGCCGGCTCTAACCGGGGTGGTACCACGACCTCACAGAATACCAGCGTGAAGTAGAGGTTTACCTCTGCGTTTCGCTTGGTGAGTGCAGGTGGCCGGAGGCCCTTGTTACTGGAAATGAGGCATTCCATCTTAGTCCTCACGGGTGACAACGCATCTACATTTTTATTCGCAAATGAGGATAGATGTAGATGTCTATGGGCCGCAGCAACCACTTACCATCAGGTGGACTGTGTGCTCGTTTGTCACCCTTATCCTATAAAAAAAAACAAGGTTGACAAAACCTTGTGACAAGACCGAGAATCTTTTTTTAAATAAATAAATGGTATTCGATTTTAAAAACCAAGGAGTTTTCAATTAAAAAGATTCTAATATGACAGGAACAGTGGAAATATTCCATTCTCGATACTTTTAGTGCAGCCTATGTACCATCAGGTGGACTATGTGCTCGCTTGTCACCCTTATCCTATAAAAAAAAATTGTCCTAAACTGAAATGTGATGCAACAGCGAAGATGTTTATTTCTTTGAAAAGGTCTCTGAGTGAGTTCCTCGATATAATATTGTAAATAGCACTTACGGCTCTTTCTTTATTATAAATATGTTTTCAATATCAATTGTTAATCCCCACAATACACTGTGAAAATAGCTGGAATAAACCAACCTTGCTGTTTTCTAATCGTGCTTGGCTGAGGGGAGAATAATAAATTCCTATTATATAATAAATTTAATTTTTCTTTATGGTAAAAATTTAGAATCCTTTGATAAGAGGGGGGAGGAAAATTGAGGGACCGGGGAGGAGGGAGTGTCCCCTACACTCAACACCACTCAAAATTAAAAAGAAAATCCCATTGACCTAACCTCAAAATGATAACATTTATCTCTCTCCAGCAGAAGGGGGAGGGAAGGGGAGGAGCAGGGGTGCCCCTATCAGAAGTGTAAGGATTTCTGTGTGCTCATTTGTTTCTGGACGGTAAAAAATAGTAACCATGAAGGCCACAGCCTTCTAAACTAACGCAAGTAAAAGGATTTTTGGGTGTAAAATATGTAATAATCATTTCTTTATTGTTTGTAAACATAACATGTGACATACCGCGAAATTCAGGCAACTTTAGACATTGGCATGAGTCAAATACAAATAATCTTGCATGAACAATTAGGTGTAAAAAAGTTGTTTTCCCGATGGATACCGCATTCGCTCTGTGAAGAGCAAAAAGCGGCTCGCGTTACTTGGTGCGTCAGAACTCTAGAAAGATTACACGCAGGATCCTCAAATGCTGTATACAACATCGTATCAGGTGACGAATCCTGGATATACGCGTACGGACCCGAAACAAAAACCAGTCACGAGTTTGGGTGTTCGAAAATGAGTTAAAGCCAACAAAAATTGTTCGTTAACGGAGTGTTGCAATAAAAATGGTGGCCACGTTTGTCTCCAAAACCGGCCATGTTACGACTATTTTTCTTGAGGGACAAAGAACGGTTAATGCAGAATGGTATGCTAGCATTTGTTTGCCACAGGTCGTTTCTGAACTCCGTAAAGAGAACTGCAATCGCCGCATCATCCTCCATCACGACAATGCGAGTTCTCACACCGCACACAGAACAAAAGAGTTTTTAGAGCAAGAAAACATAGCATTATTAGACCATCCGCCGTACAGCCCCGACCTAAGCCCTAATAATTTCTATACTTTCCCTAAAATAAAGAATAAATTGCGTGGACAGAGATTTTCATCACCTGAAGAAGCTGTGGACGCCTACAAAACCGTCGTTTTGGAGACCCCAACTTCCGAATGGAATGGTTGCTTCAATGATTGGTTCCATCGTATGGAAAAATGTGTCAAATTTCGCGGAGAATACTTAGAAAAGCAATAAATACATTTTTAAATAGTAATGTTGTGTCACTTCCTTGATTCCCGAAATTTTCAGTGCCGCCCTCGTAAGTAGTTGCTGTGGCCCATAGACATCTACATCCATCCTCAACTACGAATCAAAATGCAGATGCGTTGTCACCCGTGAGTACTAAGAGAGAATGTCTTGTTTCCAGTAAAAGGGGTTTCCGATTCTCTACACTCACCATACGAAACATAGATGCATCAAGTAATAACTTAATCCAGGATAAATGTAGATTTCTATGGGCCCAAAGCATTCAATTACCATCAGCTGGATTATGTGCTCGTTTGCCACTAATATTCTGTAAAGAAAATATCTTTGTTGCGTAATAAATCTAAACATGCCGTTTCAAAGTACAAACTCCATAAATGTAGCGGCTCATTTTGGGTACATGTATAACTATTTACGAGCATAACAAGATTCCTTGTAATATTATTGATTTGCCTTCGCATAAATACAGAGCGCATGTAAAAAGCATTCTTATTATTTTTAAGAAGAACGGATATTATAAATTAGTATGTCTTTAAAAAAAAAGAAAGTGTGGACATAATGAATTTTCTCAGCCTTTTTTACGTTTATATTTTATAAGGTTAAATTATAACTGTTGGGAGAAAAATAGTCTATTTGGAAGTTTCTTGAATCATCTTCCCACAAGGTCTCCTTGCAGTAGATTTGTTGAAGCGAATTTGCAGCATTTGACTTTCAAAAAGTGCTTTCTAGAAGCCAATTTTGAATAAAAATATTTGACTTTGACTTTGAATGGCTGCGATCTCTTGCTGAAATTAAATTACTTACTTTTTAGGCAGAAGATATTTTGTCGTAATCACTACGGAGAGTGCTTTGAGGAATAGTTCGTATTAATTCCAGCCACTAAATTCCACCATCCATGTTGATGGTGGTCAGTCCACCGCTTCACATTTTGCAAACCACTGAGTTTGCTGTCGCTAGTGGTTCACCAATATGACTCGACGATCTTTAAAAAAAAGTTCCTATACATTTCTATAAGACGAGCCGTTTCCTAAAATTTTCTATGGTTTTGCGGACTTTTATGGGTATGGTAGTCATTCGCCATTATGTTATTCGCATACCCATTTGCACCACTTTAAAAAAATATAAAAAATCATATATTTTTCACTTCAAAAAGGAGGAGGATCTCAATTCGAGTGTTCTTTTTTTATATAATATGTTCCTTTATATCTTCGTCAATTGTGAACCGATTATAATGATTCTAATGATTATTAAATAGGTTATCCTCCAGGGGTGGTACTAATAAATTTGAAGAAAGAATTTCATCCATAAGGATGGAAAAATGGTGGATGAGGTTTTTAATGTAGGTAACTATTTAGACAAAATTTAAGCTTTTGTCATTCCAATCCAAAGATAGTCCACTTAAAAGGGACAAAAGAACTATAATTAGAAAAGCCTTTTTTTACATCATAAGGTGCCTTACTTTTAGGCATTTAATGCAATATTAATTAAAATCAAGTAATTTAAAAATAACGTAATATACGAATATCTAACATTTATGTAATTATGATTTTCTTATAGTGTTATTGATGATAACAAGACCTACCGCATTAAGATAAAAAGGAAATCAAAACTAAATAAGAAATACATCTACAAATATCTACTGTCGATCAATTTAGATAACATGTTATATCTAATTACTTTTTCATTGCATATGATGATCCAAATTACAATTAATGTGTATGCATATGAAAATTTCGACAATTTCATCAAGTCTACGACGCTACGAGTCTACGAGCTACGACTGCGTAGAGAGGGGGGACCTAAAGTGGGCGGCGCCAAACCCAGCCCTCAAGTTACAGCTCGCGAATTGGTATCTTGTTGCTGTAGCTGTACGGAAAACGCCTCTAGTATCGCTCAGTCTGTCGGCCGGGTTGGACGTGTCGAACGCGGTGACAAGTTGCAAACGATTCTCGTGGTGGTGATTGTGTGTGACATGTTGGGAGACACAGGTGCACCCCGCTAGGTCATGTCGCGAAGGAAACAGAGCAACCCGAAGCCGTTAAAACGTAAGTTGCATTTACCCTAGGAGTCCATGGAATTCGGAAATTGCATATGCAACGTTCAACAGTTGTTTCTGGTGGTATTGTGTTGTAACTTAGTTTTGTGCACGTTTTGAATGTGTTCATAAACATACCTATTTATTTAGTTTGTAATGTATAAGTTATATGACATAGTTATTATAGTTGAAGATTTTAAATTGACAAATATGACTTAGCTATAGTTTTTAAGTTACGATTCAAGTAAGTCTAGTTTAAAACTGGCATCAATTTTTGGGAGATTACGGATACTACATTGTGGTTAAATATTTTAATTATTATATATTTTATTATTCACATAATCAGCAATTATTATATTTTAATATTAATAAATATAAGCAATAACAGAGGTAACGTGTTATAAGTCACAAAATTCTTGTCTTTTTAAAAAATTAGGTGCAACATTTATAACATTACTAATATTCTAATAAATTAAAGTAATTATTATCGTATTATCTATTCTGTGCCATTAGCTACTCCAATTCCGCTTTAAGTGTTTGTGTTAGAAATGGTTTACTATAGCAGTCGAATGATGAATTCGAACTCACAACTTTCAAATATTAAGTTTCTTGACATGGTACATTTGCGGTATAGAATAAATCTTTCGATCATTTTGAACAAACATTTCTTTTTTGATTTTTAAAACATTTTTAGTATTTTAATTAATGTTACGACTAAATGTGAGATATTCGTGACAGGAATTTCAGTTTTCAGGGGTGGTTGTTAAGCAATTTTGTTTCAAATTATTACTCTTTTATTGCTTAATGTAAAATTACATAATAAATAATCTTTATGTAGGCATTCTGATTGGACTAACTTTTTGATGGAATGGTTGGTTCATATTTTCTAGTTGTTAGAGGAAAGGGAAATTCCTTTATATAGTAATTAGTAAATGACGCGATAAGAACGTACCTTACGTTCTTATCGCGTCATTTACTCTTTAAAATTTTCTAATAATTTCAATAAGACTTGCAAATAATCAAAAAATAAGTTATAATTTTCTTTATATTGTTAAAGATTCAACTCATATTTTTCCTTAATACAAAATCCCCGATATTTGACAAGTTTCAAAGGTACTATTAGATACTATCAAAGAAATTATTTGTTTATGAAGGTTCAATTTCAGAGCAGTGTCCTTATATATTTAGAATGTTTTTCAACGTGGTAGAGCCATGCTGCAGCTATATTAGTAGTATAGTTGTAGCATGAATGGGTCGGCTCGACCGGGGAAGGACCACGCTCTCATAGAATACCAGCGTGAAATAGCAGCTTGACGGTGCTTTTTACTGGAAATGAGGCATTCCATCTTAGTCCTCACGGGTGACAACGCATCTGCATTTTGATTTGTAATAGAGGATAGATGTAGATGTCAATGGGCCGCAGCAACCACTTACCATCAGGTGGACTGTGTGCTCGTTTGTCACCCTTTACTATATAACAAAAAAAATGTTAGAGTCATGCCAACGTACTTTTTATGTTAACATCAGTAGTTCTTGAAAAATTTATATTATAAAATAACTACTGGTAATTTATTAAATAATGATAAAATATCATAATGAAAATCTTCAGGTAGCAAGGGGTAAAATTAATATTTCGTAAAAGTCTTTTGAAAAATGGATATTTCAAAACGATTATAAGCGATCAGAACTGGAGATCCTTTTCCCTGGTATCTAGGAATTAGATCTTAGTCATCTGGGGTGACAACAACCGACTTCAAAAAAGTAGAAAGTTTTAGATTAGACTGTATTTTTTATGTCTGGTTACCTCAGAACTTCTTTCTAGGTGAACCGATTTTGAGGATTCTTTTTTTTATTTAAAAGCTGGTGCTTCTCATGTGGTCCCATATAAATTTGATCAAGATCTGACAGTAGTTATTGAGTTTTCCTTAATAATGCGTTATTAACTAACTTCGACTAGGTACATTGATGATGTTCTCATTTGTTTTTATTGTAACAAAATCTACAGCTTGTACATTTACCAATATATAAATGAGAGAACATTTTATGTTATATAGAAGCCTTTATAGATTTACATTTTTTTTTGCAAAAATTTTTTTTTGTCTTCAGCAATGTTAATAAATAGTTTACAGCGTATAACATAAGATAACTTTATCTACGTCGATGTTGTAAGTATTGTATGTTGATATTACGAATACTGTTCACTGTATTGTGTAAGTATTACCATATACCGTATGTTGGGTATTAGTGTGATGAGAATGAGAGGAAGTGCGCGCGCGCGCGTGTGTGTGTGTGTGTGTGTGTGTGTGTGTGTGTGTGTGTGTGTGTGTGTGTGTGTGTGTGTGTGTGTGTGTGTGTGTGTGTGTGTGTGTTGTGTGTGTGTGTGTGTGTCGCAACTTCAACCTAGTAAGCAAATTTTCATTTATATTGAAGTCGGTTGTACAACATTTTTAATTTTGCCACTTGTTACTTTTAATGATGTATTTGTCTTCCTTACTTGTTAAAAAAAATATTGAAGCAAAAAAACCTTCGCAGTCACTGTGCGTCGAACACTTGTCGTCGCTTTTACAATCTGATCATTTCTTACGACATGTTGTATACGGTTCGAAATGTGTTGCCATTTTTATTTATTTAAAAACCTAAATATAAAGGGTACATACAGATACTTAATGCCATGTGGCATTTTCTGCCAGTCAACCCTGAGTGCCAAAGACAATTGTTGGCAGGTGCGAAACGTAATACTTATAAAAAGTGTAAACATATATTGAAAATATATATACATAGTAGATACATACACAACTCATATTTAAATACAACTTTTACAGTATAAACAATTGAATTTTAGTAATTTTCACCGAGTATCAAAGTACTTTAGGAAAGGTCAGAAGAATCTCGATAACTTCCGATAGATGGCGGTAAACATCACGCTTACACGTCAGAGTTGCAGACGTTTGGCAATGCGACTGCGATTGCCAATGCCAAGCATGGCGTTTAAAGCAAAACGTGTTCTTTTTGAATTAGTAAACTAGGCATTATAAAACTGGCGTTCGGACTTTCCCAACCAGTTTAATGTATTTTTTTTCTTTGTAGTCTTTCCATTTTTAAATTTTTTAACAATAGTCATGTTTTTGTTCATTAAATTTATTATATTTAATGGCTAGGTATTAAGTCTTATTTTATTTTCAAATTCTTCAAAGCATTTAAAGGCAGTTCCAATTATTATATTATTTGCAAGTACCCGTTAATTTCGTTTTTTATTTGATGAATTTGATAATTATTGTAGCACGCGGCTTCCATGTTTACTCATAATTCAGATGAAAGATAAAGACCATTATGTCTCTGTACGTCACTGGAATATTTTATCTTAAATGATATTTCATTAAATGTTATATAATTATTTTATTACATTGCTATTGATATAAATAATGCTAATTAGCTCTTTGGCTTAATTTTCTCCAATAAAATTTTATATAATATGTAAATTACGTATAATTCATGCATGTTAATAATGCACCTTTTTAAAAATGTCGTATAATAAAGTGTTATTTGCAACAGTACTGTTATTTATTCTGTGATAATTATTTTTTATTATTCATGTATTTCATAGTATTATAATTACCTTTAGTTTATAACACGCTTTGTGTAATACATTTTTCAAACTTTATGATAGACAATCTTGGTACTTATATTATAGGTATATCTCTTATTAACATTTTAGTAGAAGCATTATACAATTGCCCCGTGAGTAAATGACTGACACTGCAAAATCGAGATAAATTCTGTAAATACTAGAACCGGATATATGCTAGTAATATACTCGTATCACTTTTTTTTTAAACTACTTAAGTTTTGTGTACATGCTTTTTTTTTTAATTACCATAAGTATATCAATTTCTTTACATTTTTGTCTAAAAGGCTCTATAGTTCTCTAAGAGACTCTACACTTATTACAAGTGTAGTTTAGTTTACACTTAGTTTTGGTATAGATTCCTCCAAGCAAAATCTCACTTGCATGCGGTGCATTTTGCTAATAGAAACGAATGAGGCTTTGACGTTGACGTTGATGGCAACTAAATATAAATCTATTTATAAATATGAATCTATATATAAATTTATTATATTGAGTTACTCAAGTCACCTGCCACTAATTTCTCACCACGCCATTTGTTGACTGGCAGAGAATGCTAACTGGCATTAAGTCCGCCCTTTGTAACCTTTTTATTGGTTAGAACAATAAAGTTTTTAAACAAAAATATAATAAAAATAAATTTATCCAAAAGTATCCTCGTGGGAAGCGGCATTATTAATTTGAAAGTACCAGCTCTGTGCTCACCAATCCTTAATCCCAATGTTGGAGTATAAGCAAATCTTCTTGTTGTCAGGAAAACTGCCACGTAAAAAATGAAATGAAATTAATATTCATTTCTTCGACGGAAGAAAACAAAATTTCGTTTGTCTAATGTAATTTTTATGCAAATCTATTATACTTAGTATCCAAATTTAAAAAAAAAATATCTAGTTAGGGATTCCTCAAGAGGTTCGTGAATATTTATGTGTATTTATTTATATAGTATTTAAACATTTTAGACCTATATATGTATGTATATATATTTATATGCATGTGTTTTTGTTACTCTCGTCATTGGGGGTATTTGCCATAGATGCAGGAAGTCGATGGATGCAGGTGGCTCAGGACCGTGCTTTGTGGCATTCTTTGGGGGAGGCCTATGTTCAGCAGTGGACTTGTGAAGGGCTGTAATGATGATGATGATGATGTGTTTTTGTATGTAGATACGTATGTATTTTTATTTTATTTTACATAATCCATTATAATAATGTGTATATTTATTTTATAATTTTTGTTAGCATCAAAACTAGTTGATATTAGGGTGTCCGTTTCTCTACACACACCGTACGAAACAGCAGCATTAAGCTGCTATTTTACGCTGGTATTCTGTGAGAGCGTGGTCCTTCCCCGGTCGCGCCGACCCATTCGTGCTACAACTATACTATTAATATAGCTGTAGCAAGACTCTACCACGTACAAGACATAAAATGACATTAATCCTGCCCTTTGGAAACTTTTACTTGATAAAGTTGCATGCAATAAAGAATAAACAAAAATAAAATAAAATATTTTTTTGTAAGTTTGATAGCTATTTTAACAAGACCATTATTATAAAAATATGGCATGTAATCTATTTAAAACAAGGCCGTTTAGTCTGAAGACCAGTTTTTCTCGTAATGTTTTTATAAGTGAAGGTTTCAAGCCACATTATGTTGTATAGCGATAAGTATAATATGTAAAAGTTTTGATCATGTGGTCTAGTAAAGAAGTGCTAGTTCGTGTATCTTATCAAAACCAACGCTCAAATTTCGCGCTATATTGAGGTATAGCAGATAATCGACTTAGAACTTTACTTACCGCTTTTTAAGCAGTAGAGCTACGCGGCTGCACGAAAGATTCAGCTGAAGCAGGGAAGGACCAATTTTGTATGCCTTTGTCACGCTTGCGTATTGATAAAATCTTAAAAAGGCACAACTGATCCGAGTATCATTGAAACATATATAAGTTGACGTTAAACTTCTTAGCCCTGCCACCCCCCACGACCATGGTTTCTATAAAGCATACGAAATGTCAGCAGTTAAAATAAAAATCATTATTATCATTCATAATTATGATTTTTATGTTAAAATAAAAATAGGTTGAATTAATACTTTTTTTATAGGATAGGGGACAAACGATCACACAGTCCACATGATGGTAAGTGGTTGCTGTCGCCCATAGACATCTACATCCATCCTCGATTACGAATCAAAATGCAGATGCGTTGTCACCCGTGAGGACTAAGATGGAATGCCTCTTTTCCAGTGAAATGGGTCTCCGGTTCTCTACACTCACCATACGAAATACAGCAATGTTAAGCTGCTGTTTTACACTGGTATTCTGTGAGAGCGTGGTCCTTCCCCGGTCGAGCCGACCCAATCGCGCTACATCTATACTAGTAATATAGCTACAGCATGGCTGGCATGGCTCTACCACGTATAAAAAAAATTAAACGTGACACGAAATCAAATAAAATTTAAGTAAAATTAGTTTATTTCAGTATGTAGCTTTCGCGTAAATTTAAGAAATCCTTACGGAAAGTTTAAGCTACATTAAATAAACATGGGTGTTAGTCCGAAATTATTAGAATTTGATCTCTCAAACATTTAAAATTTGTTTTAAATAATACTACTGTTATAATGTTTATTTTCAGTTCAAAAATTTAAACGACATTCACGTTGTACTTGTGATGCTGATTAGACCACTCAAAAGGGTAAAATAATAAAACTTACTAAAAACTAAAAATTTTATTAAGCATCAAAAAATAAAATATAATGATTTCCACATAAGATCCATTAATTACGTGAGGCGATTTTTCTATCCTCCCCCTTGCCCTGGTGAGATGTCGTGAGAAACGGCTCTACACCTTTACCCCAGAAACCACGCGTGAGATTTTTCAAAATGCGTGAAGTAACACTATTTCTATGTGTTTGATATTTGCCGAGACTCTCCATCTACCCCACGTGAGATTGGGTGAGATTCTCCTCGACCTCCTACGCCACCTTAAGCACCTCACGTGTATTAATGGAAGCCCCCTAATAGCTCTTGAAGTCGGGGCTTTGATTCCTCGATATACTCCTACTTTTTTAGCAAAGACTTCGAAAGTTATTTAGTTAAAAAAAGTTTTTAGTTTTTAAATTGTTTTCTATTTTTTATTGAAAGTTTTATCTTTGCTATTTATTTTAATTGTACTCATAGGTACCTTTACTATCACGTAAGATGAAATCGTTTCTCGAGAAAGGTTGTCGAGAAACGGAGTATTCGACGCAGATATTGAAATTTTGTTTATAAGAACGAATCAAAGTGCGACCGAGTTCATTAAACCGTTATCTCTGTATTAATGTATTCTTTGATTGTTTATTTATCAATGTCGCAGCGATAGCATAACTTTATAATATCGTTAATTATAGCTGTGGAAACCTCCACCAACAGGATAATTGTCTATATTGCTATCTATCGTCTAGGTAAGGAAATGATTTATACTTTTTTAATTTTGTTATTTTTTCAATTTAAAATTTATTTACAACATCCATTAAAGAAAATATCTGTGCGTTAATTTCTATGTTTTACCTTTATTCTCCCAGAGTCCTTATGTTACCGATTAATTAAAATTAGCATATATTATATGCTATTATGTAATATTTACTTAAATTAATATAATATGTTAAATCTTAAACGTTGTCCATTGAAATTGCTAGTGCATTTTATTTGCTTGTTCATTGCTTATTAATAAAGATTCTTGTTTGGCGTTTCGTCACGCATTTATTTGGTGAGTGTGGAGAACCGTAAACTGTTTTTACTGCAATCGAGGCATTCCATCTCTGTCCTGAGGGGTAATAACGCACCTGTATTTTGATTCTTAATAGAGAATAAATGGGGATGTCTATGGGCTACGGCACCCACTTACCAGGTGGACTGTGTGATCTTTTGTAATTTATTCCATAAAAAAATGTTTCTCGACGTGATAGAGCCATGCTGCAGATATATTAATAGTATAGTTGTAGCACGAATGGGTTGGCTGATTGGCTCGACCGGGGTGGGACTACGCTCTCACAGAATACCAACGTAAAATAGCAGCTTAATGCTGCTGTGTTTCGTATGGTGAGTGTAGAGAACCGGAGACCCTTTTTACTAGAAAAGAGGCATTCCATCTTAGTCCTCAACGGTGACAACAGATCTGCATTTTGATTCGTAAACGAGGACAAATGTAGACGTCTATGGGCCACAGCAACCACTTACCATCAGGTGGACTGTGTGCTCGTCTGTCACCCTATCCTATAAAAAAAATGTCACTGCCAACTAGGTTTCAGTTAAAAGTCTAGCCTTTTTACTAAACGGCGCCGTTCAACTAGTGGCCTGAATTATATTCAGCCGATGCGTCTAATACAAAATTGCACCTATCTTGTAATATCAGTGATTTGGCCAAGACTTGGCCCACCCTAAAGCCGCGTACATTTAGGGACATACTAGTAACATTACGTGGTATGGTCACCTTATTGAATTCATTCAACGGGCTAGGTAAAAAGGCTAGGCTGTTAACTGAAAGGCTAGTTAAGCTAGTTGGCTGTGACGTATTTTTTTATAGAATAGGGAGACAAACATGCACACAGTTCACCTGATGGTAAGGGGTTGCTGTGACCCATAGACATCTACGTTTATTCTCAATAAAGAATCAAAATGCAAATGCGTCGTCACCCGTGAGGACTAAGATGGAATGCCTCTTTTCCAGTAAAATGGGTCTCCGGTTCTCTACACTCACCATAAGAAACACAGCGGTATCAAGCTGCCATATTACGCCGGTATTATGTGAGAGCGTGGTCCTTCCCCGGTCGAGCCGACCTATTCGTGCTACAACTATACTACTAATATAGCTGCAGCATGGCTCTACCACGTACAATATATATGATATTAAGTAACATGTGTCATGTATTGATTTAATTTTTAATTTTAGATTATATTTATAAATTGTTAGTTTGAAAATATTTTCCTATTTAACCTACACATTGTTATTTTAATAGCATTTAATCACTTGAACTAAAAGAAGAGATATAAAATATAAATGGTGGATGAGTGTGGGTGTAATTCGCTCCACATGTAATTTCAATTAATTATAAGAGTACAGAATCGATTTACAACTAATCCAGATATTCATTCTGCAATTAAGCGTCGAATGGAATTGGTTTGGAGAAGAAATCATAATTTCTACTCGAGATATGCGAGACGGAAAAGGTCACTACAGTACAACGAACGTTCACAAAACACATACATCCTTTTAAAAACAGATAAATAGGATTGAATGGAGGGTTGGACGCCTCCCTCATAGATTGCCTCAGAGGGGAGATTTTGCCATGTTGCCATGCTTGGCAGGTTGGCTACCGCTGTTTTTTATTATTTTGAGTGTTATCAGGAAGATGCAGTTGTCCATCTATAGTTTTGGTTTCTCTATGTTACCTCTTAGGACGCACATGGGAAGATATGGGGTAGTGGATATTCTTACACCGTCACTACACGGTTGACTCTGAAGTTTAACCTATTTAATAATAAAAGAGTCAAGAAATTCGGTTCATAATTGGTGAAGATATCGCGTAACATTTATTAGATACATTTTGTTCAACCGACTTATATATAAATAAAATCAGAACATCATCAATGAAATCGAAGTTAATTCAATACGCATTGTTAAGGATAACTCAAAAACTACTGGTCAGATCTTCATCAAATTTATATGGGACCACATGAGAAGCACCAGTTTTTAAATAAAAAAGTATCATCAAAATCAGTTCACCTAGAAAAAAGTACTGAGGTAACACATACAAAATACAGTCGAATTGAGAACCTCCTCCTTTTTTATGAAGTCGGTTGAAAACATACAGTCGAATGAGGGCTAATAATCTTCCACTCACCAGATGTCGCTACTAGCGACTGAGGTAAAGTTTTTTGTTACACAGTGTTATTTAATTGAGAAATTAGTTTTAAATAATAGTTTATCATTGTCTAGAGTATTATATTAATATATAACACAATGCGTCAGTGGTTTGATTTTTAATTTTTGCACATTATGACTCTTTTTTTTTAAAAGTCGTCTTTTAGTTATATTTATAGTTTGGTTTATTCATTTCTAATGTAATTAATATAAAATATAACTAATAACACAGAAAGAAACCTTATAGATTACATTTTCCTAAGAAATTATCGTCCCTCGAAAGTGGCGCCGCCCTGGTGGCAGAAAAAGTCGTGGATGCCCTCATTGTAGTAATCCTACTTTTTTGAAGTCCGCTATAATGATGATCAAAGGGCGCAATACGAAAAAAAGTTTTGTATGATGAAGTTTGCTCTGAGATAAGGTAACTAACCGTGCGCTATCACTGAGCTAACTGCAGATAAGGGCGCATGTGTGTAAAAACTGTTAATTTATTTTATAAATATGATAAATATAGACACAACATATCAATATAAAAGTGACCTTATCAGCTGGGTTGCAAATGAAAGATATTATATAATATGGCGGATTATTGTAATATTCATAAATTACGGTAGGGGGACACACTGTAACTAGCATAATTAATATACTTTGTCTTAAGAATATTAGAATATAAAAAATCAAACGTTTAATAATAAGTAATAGCTGACTTCAAAGAAAGAGAAATAATTGTTATCCCTACTATACAACGCTAATCTTAGCACCGACTTCAGAAGCTATTATGTGTATTTTTAACAGACTTCAAAAAGGAGGAGGCTCTCAATTCGAATATATGTTTTTTTGTATGTTACGTGATATTTTCACAGATTGTGAAACGAGTTTGATCATTCTTTTTTTTATTAAATAGGTTTATAGGCTGTTTACCTCAAGGGTGGGCCTAATAAATTTTGAAAAAATCCGCCCTCAAGGGTGGAAAATAGGGGAAAGTTTCATATTGGACTATTGTTTAAGAAATTTCATATGAAATATTCACAGATTCAGAACCAATTTTAATTATTCTTATTTTATTAAATAGGTTAGTGTTAAAGGATGTGGTCTCATATAAATTTGGAGAAAAAAGTGCACCCTTAAGGGTAGCAAATAAATAACTTTTTTTTTATAAATTTGAAGTAATTTTTTACTTTTTGTTAAACTTGTTTGTAAAACTTTGTTTTTACTTTTTATTTATTTGACCCTTATGAGTGAACTAAGGAATGTCACATACTCAAGCCGACAACTATAATGTCTTCTTAATACAATAGTTACATTTAAAGCTTTATCTGCAAGTTTTCCGCCCTCAGAGTTGGAATTTTTGGAACGAAGTTCCTTATCGGACGGTACGGATTTGGTGGATGGGGGCTAGGCGACAAAAAGTGTAAGATTTTTCCATCACGACCCCTTCTGACGTAGCGTAGCCGGCTTGGCGGCTATAAGGAAGCGAGATGGAATAACATCCATCTCCCTCGCACTTTTTCTTATCTTGCCATGAATGATTTTTTTTAAATGACTCTTCATTTAATAGACGCTGATACATAATTAATTTATTTGCATTTGTTAATCAATAATATAAAACGTTTATCAATAATAATATACTACGAAAGGAGCTTCGTTCCAAACGAGTGTTCCACAATACTCACGCATGTTTTTTTTTCTTCAAACTTATATAGAATCCCATCTGATGTGTATCTCTTGAATTAAAAAATAATTATTAAAATGAGTTTTAAAAATTCCTTTCTAATTATTATTATATTACGTATCATATTAATATTACGTATTCAATAGAGTACGTCAGAACCGCCTTAATTTTTATCAGAATTTCGGAGGATTAGGAAACCAAGGATAATCTAGGATACGGGAGGTCGGCAGGAGCCGGCTGTGGGACTCCGTATATAATCCCAATGGTGGAGAGCAAGACAAAAATCTGGATTTTGTTATATCGGATATATTAAAACTAAAACAATCCCTTATAATTAAAACCATAGAAGCCGACTTTAGTGATCCATTATCTATACAAATAAATAAAATTGGAGTGTCTGTTTGTAATGTCGAAATAACAGCTTTTTACTATACGCATATGAAATGATATACGGTACTTATAACAAAAACATGATTTTTAAATTTTTGTCTGTCTTTCTGTCTGTCTGTCTGTGTGCCTGTTTGTTTCGGCTAATCTCCGAAACGGCTGGACAGATTTGGACGGGACTTTCACTGGCAGATAGCTGATGTTATTAGGGAGTAACTTAGGTTACTTATATTTAAAAAAAAGAATTATGCTTCAGGGCAAAAAAATTAAAACCCCAAATTACATGCGGGCGAAGTCGCGGGGAACAGCTAGTCCATTAATAAATAACAAAATGAGACGTAACAAATATAATGTTTTGTAATTGTCATGTTGGTAATTTTGCCAAAAAATGTAGCCTGTGACTGTGACTCTCTGGAGATGGGCACAAACTTTACGACACTTCGCACTTCGAAATCTGTCTAGTCAATTAGGCAGTAAGTTTTAAACCATAGTTTTTGTTCCTAACGTATAAAAACTCGAAATATATAAGCTAGCTGGGGCAATCGTGTAAAAATGAAAGCGAACGAACACGCCCAGATAACAAATGTGCATAGATAATTTAGATTAATTTTCCATGTCATTCCAGTGATAAAAGTAGTTCCCGTTATAATTTAATTCAAAACCCGTACTTGTAATGGGAAGTAGAGTGCGATTAAATGTTAATACTGTTTTTAATGTAGGTACGTGGCTTCTTTGTTTGTCGTGCGGTAGCGGTGTATGAAAATGCATCACCTAGTATTTTCGAATAGGTGTTGCAAGAGGCGATTATGGAGAATGCCAGAAAGAAGTTAATTATTGACGAACCTCATTTTTAGGGTTCCGTAGCCAAATGGCAAAAAACGGAATCCTCATAGAATAAATAGAATAATGTTTTATTCAATATTGATTATTACATAATTCTTATTGAAAGTCCTTTTTTATTTACCACTGGTTCGGAAAATACCTCTGTCCTGAGAAGAACCAGCAAGAAACCCAGCGAGACTTTTTTGTCAAACATATTTCACTTAACAATAATTTCATTTATATCATTTTTAAATGATTTTGAATAGAACCAGCATGGTGGCGATCATCTTATTCCCAGTGGTTATTTTCCTTGTTTATTGATAAACTTTGAATATGTTCTGGGATTTAGTTGTAAAAGCGTATACATTGCCCCATAAATGAATTACTGATTCTGTGGAGTCTAGTAACTGGTATTACAAGCTTATGTTTGTTCCTAGTGTTTAAAATATGCACATCCTTATTCTTATTAAAGCTATTTATGTTTTTATGTACATACATTACATTTTGATAAATATATTGCGATGCCAAAGTAAATATGTTTATTTCTTTAAATTTTTGTCTGAGGTACTCTTTACAATTTAGGTTATAAATCGCCCGAACGGCTCTCTTTTGCAAAACAAATATAGCTTCAATATTAGTCTCATTACCCCATAGCAAAATTCCATAAGACATTATCGCTATGAAACAATACGCTAATCTAGCTGTCTCAACATCTGTGAGACTTCTAATCTTTCTTACAGCATATGCTGCAGAACTAAGTCTGCTTGCTAATTTAGATATATGGGGGCCCCATTGAAGTTTCGCGTCAATAGTAATACCGAGAAAAATAGTGGTATCCACAAGACTCAACTCCTCCCCATTTAATAGCACATTGGTATTCGAAAATTTTACATTAGGTATTGTAAATTTAATACACTTTTTCTTATTGCCGTTTAAGAGCATATTGTTGGAGTTAAACCAATGTACTAATTTCGATAGAGCATTATTTACATTGTCATAATTAATTAACTGTCGTTTGAGTTTGAAAATTAAAGAGGTATCGTCAGCAAATAATTCTATATCGTGATTGTCCCCAACAAGATAAGGTAAGTCATTAATATAGATTAAAAACAGGAATGGGCCAAGATTCGAGCCCTGAGGAATGCCCATTGATACTATCGATCCAGAGGAAACTTTACCATTGATCACGGCTTTTTGAGTTCTGTTACTTAAATATGAAGTAATAAGTCTAAGCACCAAATTTTTTACACCATAATGTTGTAGTTTCCTGATTAATGTCTCATGATGAACACAATCGAAAGCCTTGGAAAGATCACAGAAAATAGCTAAGGCATCTTCTGAATTCTCCCAGGCATTAAGAATATATTTCATAAGCTCATCAACACCGGCATCAGACGTCGAGCGACCCCTTGTAAAACCAAATTGATTTTTATGAAGTAATTTATTTGTATTAAAAAAAATAACAATTGATCCAAAATTATTATTTTTTAATTTTTACTGAGAGTTGGTAGTACAGAAATAGGTCTAAAGTTAGCGGGGTCCAATGTACTACCAGATTTAAATAAAGGTATTACTTTACTGTACTTCATTAAATCAGGAAACACACCAGAATCGATACAAGTATTAAAAATAATAGCAAGATGAGGTGCAGTTAAATCTATTATGTACGCAATAACTATCACGGAAATCACCCACAAATCTGCAGTTTTCTTTACATCAATGGATTTGAAGTATTTTACAATATCTTGCGGTAATACTTTTTCAAATCTAAATTCTTTTAAACAGGTATTAACATTCTGTTTGAGTAAGACTTCTTGATTTGATTTAGATTCTTATAGATTCCTCATGACTGTCTGCCTGTCTGTCCGTCCGTATGTCACAGCCACTTTTTTCTGAAACTATAATAACTATGCTGTTAAAACTTGGTAAGTTGATGTATTCTGTGAACCGCATTAATAATTTCTCACAAAAATTGAAAAAAAAAAACAATAAATTTTGGGGGGTCCCCATACTTAGAACTGAAACTCAAAAACTTTTTTTCCATCAAACCCATACATGTGGGATATCTATGGATAGGTCTTCAAAAATGATGCAACTTCTAAAATAAGTGAATGATAAAACTAAAAAAAAATATATGAAGTACACTACTATGTAAACTTCCACCGAAAAGTGGTTTGAACGAGATCTAGTAAGTAGTTTTTTTTAAACGTCATAAATTGTGAATTATGTTACTTGCTGCTACGGAACCCTTCATGGGCGAGTCGGACTCGCACGTGGCCGCTTATTATTATTGTAAACAATTTTCCCTGATGCGTAAGGTCCATGTTCATGAGGTGATAGCTCCCATGCTGTTTCTAAATATTGTGACACTTAATTGTATAAATTATATTATGTATTTATGTTAAATAAATAACCGTTAGGTTTCTTGCTGGTTGTTCCCAGTTCAGACGTTTTTTCTGTGGTAAAGCTTAAATTACTTTCAATAGGTGTTCATGTAACCTATATTGCATAAAAAAGTTTCCATTCTATTATATTCTATTCATGTCCGTTCAGTGGACTTTTACCGGTTGATAAAGTCAAAGTCGAAGTTAAAACATTTTTATTCCAAATTTTCCTTTACAAAACACTTTTTACCGTCAAAAAAGCTACACTATCGCTTCAACAAGTCCCTACACGAAATCTTGTAAAAAGACGTGGCAAACAAACTAACAAATTATGATAAATACATAAGTAAAAAAGGCTTTTATAAGAATGTTACCAAAAAACAACCAGAAGGTTCGTCAAAAATCTATTATAACACGTCGTGCACAAGTTCACGTCATAACAAATTCTATTATAATTAAAAATTTGTACAAAATTTCAGGAACATTTTGGCTCAACCCCGACTTCAGAAGCTATTATGTGGATTTTAAAACGACTTCAAAAAGGAAGAGCCTCTCACACAGTACAAAATGTTTATGTAGTTCGAGTACTTCGCTGCTAATTCGCGAGTTGTGGGTCTTAATACTGAATAGACTCAACATTTATGTAGCACACAAATTATAGCAGTAAGGAAGTTAACATCGTATGGTGTAATTTTAGTGTTTGTATGAGTCTAAGCGGGATTGTAACAGGTTCTACTAGTTTCAACTTTCAATGGTAATTATCACACGTCGTAATATCGACTTCTCTGTTTTGTAATCTGTGTAATAAAACTTTGGTGACCACACTGTAATAAATAGAAGACCAGCAGTCGACAATCTCATCGTAAATTTAGGCTTACGACATGTAATTACTAGAGCGTCTGTTAGTGATCAAGAGCCGTTGTAGCTCAGGAGTTTAGCGCTCGCTCTAATTTTCACAGTACGCGAGCAACCCGGGTTCGATCACCGCCGGCACCAATGAAATTGTGAATTGCAATTTTAAATGCTGAATTATCACGTGCTCAGCGGTGAAGGAAAACATAGAGGAAACCTGCATGGCTGATAAATTAAAAAATAATAATAAATTAAAAAATATATATTAATAAATAAATAAATAAATAAATAAATATATATATATATATATATATATATATATATATATATATATATATATATATATATATATATATATATATATATACTCTCTCATATGAGGAGGCCTGTACCCAGCAGTGGTACGTATATAGGCTATAACTGTTAGAGATCGTGTAACTCCTGAACGACTTGACCGATTGACATCATATTCACTGATATTTTGTCAAGGCGATGGTTTATAGCCGTGCTCCGATGATCCGATAGGTGCCGCTGTAGTTAAGTTATTAACAAATTCTATATTTATTGACTAAAATAACTCATGTTTAGGTGACGGGACAGGTGGCTTTTTTTTTTATAAAATAAGGTTTATACGTGGTAGAGTCATGCTGCAGCTATATTATTAGTGTAGTTGTAGCACGAATGGATCGGCTCGACCGGGGATGGACCATGCTTTCACAGAATACCAGCGTAAAATAGCAGCTAAATGCTGCTGTGTTTCGCATGGTGAGTATATAGAACCGGTGACCCATTTTACTGGAACCGAGGCACTCCGTCTTAGTCCTCACGGGTGACAAGGCATCTGAATTTTGATTCTTAGTCGTGGATAAATGTACCTAGATGTTTATGGACCACAGCATCCACTTACCATCAGGTGGACGTTGTGCTCGTTTGTCACTCTTATTTTATAAAGATGGTGCTGTTTTTTAATAGGATTAGGGTGACAAACGTGCACACAGTCCACCTGATGGTAAGTGGATGCTGTGGTCTATTAACTTCTAGGTACATTTATCCACGACTAAGAATCAAAATTCAGATGCGTTGTCTCCGGTTGTCTACACTCACCATACGCAACACACCAATTATGCTAGTATTCTGTGAAAGCCTGGTACTACCCCGGTTGAGCCGATCCATTCGTGCTACAGCCACAAGTGCCACTACAATACTACAAGTGTAACTAACACTACGTGGTAGAGCCACGCTGCAGCTATACTGCATTGTGATTCTACCACGTATAAAAATATATGGTATGGTATGGTATCGGTCAAATCATATATATATATATATATATATATATATATATATATATATATAGGCCAAGTTATATATATATATATATATATATATATATATATATATATATATATATATATATATATATAGGCCAAGTCATATATATATACTAGCTCGCCAGGCAGACGTTGTTCTGCCCTTTCCAACGCCCCTTCCTATAAAAATCCTTAAATTCGCAATAAAAAATTTTGAGGGTCATTTATCGGGATAAAAACTATCCTATCTCTCAAGTTGGACCAAAATGCACACAGTGTGCAAAATTTAATTGAAATCAGTTCAGTAGTTTAGGAGTCCATCGCGGACAAACAACGTGACACGTACTTTTTATATATAAAGAAGATATGACTTGACAGATTGTCATCACATTCACGCAGTATAATATGTTTTGTCAACGCGATGGTTTTATAGCCGTGCTGGGATCCGATAGGCGGCATTGTAGTTAAGTTATTAACAAATTCTATATTTATTCACTAAAATGATTTATATTCACAATATACAGGATTATTTTGCAATAACCGGCCAAATAAGCAAATGGTGCAGAAAAATTAATTAAAATAATCCCAAACATTCATTCCTTTTTACCTTTTAAATTCAAAATGCATGGTAATGCACTATTATAACTGTTTGTCATTCATAAATATCTAACGCCTACTATTTTACTACGCACGCACACATTCGTAAGGGTCGATCGGTTGGCAAAAACTTTATGAATTAAATCGCATACAGAGGAACGCGCATACGCGTAGTTGTTGGTCATAAATCACATTCATTAGGGATAATTTCAAATAAAAGTAGAATCCTTATTTTACTTGTAATTTTCAAAAACTACAATAACGGTAGGTATATCATTGTTTATATATTTGAAATTAAGTTTATAATTTGGCTACTTTGAAAATAACCGTATAGTAATAATACAGTTAGTTTAGTGTCAAAGAAGAAAATCACCAGATATGGAGTCGACAGGTTTTTTTTATAGGATAGGGTGACAAACGAGCACACAGTCCACCTGATGGTAAGTGGTTACTGTGACCCATAGACTTCTACATCTATCCTCAATAAAGACTCAAGATGCAGATGCGTTGTCAACCGTGAGGACTAAGATGGAATGCCTCTTTGCCAGTAAAAAGGGTCTCCGGTTCTCTACACTTACCATACGAAACACAGCAGCGTTAAGCTGCTATTTTACGCTGGTTTTCTGTGAGAGCGTGGTCCTTCCCCGGTCGAGCCGACCCATTCGTGTTACAACTATTCTACTAATATAGTTGCAACATGGCTCTACCACGTATAAATGTGTTGCTGTCGTCAAGTTATTTATTTTATAATTACTCTTAAAAAGGTCTAGAGTGAGTCCAGGGTTAGACTCCTTAGTACTGGTAAGGGAACGTCTGGCGGCTATTTTGGTAATGTATTTAGAAGCTTATTATGTCGGGTATAAAAAAAATTATAATCGGCCAAGTGCGAGTCGGACTCGCGCATGTAGGGTTCCGTACCATCGTAATACACTTTTCTAGTAGAGGAGCCCCCTTTAATTTTTAATTTATTTTATTTTAATTTGTTTGTTATGGCGGTAATTTCTGTTACATTACATACATTAAATACATACTCTTTTAGGGTCCCGTTGGTTACCCTTCGGGTACGGAACCCTAAAAAACGCCAGTAATTCGATACTTTATTAATATCCACGTGGTGGTTGCGTAAGGGAAACCATCGCCCCATTTTGACCCGTGGGTATCGTAAAAAGCGACCATGGGAAACCACAAAAATACATCATGGCTTTCGGTAGATCGCAGTTTAACCATCCCGTTCACTTAAGATATAAAATTTCCAGATCGATGACGAGGAGCAGCATCCAAGGTCTATAAGTGCGAGACGTCTGATACCACTATCGCCAACATCCCAGTCAAACGTAGACGATTTCAGCAAATAATAATAATAATAATAATGTCCTCCAGACCGAATTTCGGCCACGGCGGCCAGTCTCAACGTAGACTAGCCATCGGCGCAGGACAGGATTATAGTGCCCAAGTGTATGCGCAAGCACAGGTGCACCCTCTATTCCCTCACTCTCATAGCCCGATGGGACGGTAAACCGACACGACCGGAGAGAGATCAGGTGCAGGACCAACGGCTTTACGTGCTTTCCGAGGCACGGGGGTGAAACACCACTAACTTCCTGACTCCGGGCAGCTACTGAGAGTTTCTTGATGGAAAAACTCAATAACTGATTTTTTGGCCGACCTGGGATTCGAACCCGGGACTCATGATCAGTAGTCGCACTACTACAACCACTAGACCAACGAGGCAGGCAGTTTTTTTTTTTTCTTCAGCAAATACTACTATAAGAAATGCCCTTATTATGATAACGAAGAATAACTATTTATTAACAGTCCGCTATGTGCATATATTTAGCGTTGCTGCCTATAAAAATTCAGCTGAACATAGGCCTCCCACATAGATTGTCTCATGGCAGAGATATTTGCCTTAGTTGCCACACTTGGAAGGCGGGTTAACAAGTTTTTTATTTTTTATTTTAGTTGTTTTTAAGGAAAAACTGCTGCCCATCTCTTGGTTTTTTTTTTTATGGAATAGGGGGCAAACAAGCATGCGGCTCACCTGATGGTAAGTGACTACCGCCGCCCATGAACAACCGCAACACTAGGGGAATTGCAGATGCGTTGCCGGCCTTTTAGAAAGGTGTAAGCTCTTTTCTTGAAGGTTCCTAAGTCGTATCGGTCCGGAAAATTCGCTGGTGGTAATTGATTCCACAAGGAAGTTGTGCGAGGGAGAAAACTTCTTCTAAATCGCACAGTGGTGGACCGCCAATCATCCAGATGGTATGGATGGTAACGCCAGTTTTGACGCGATGTGCGATGGTGAAATTGAGCGGCTGGAATTAGTCCGAACAATTCCTCAAAGCACTCCCCGTGAAAGATGCGATAAAACACGCAAAGAGATGCAACATCTCTACGCAGTGCCAATGTATCGAGCCGATCAGAAAGAACTCGGTCGTCGACGATTCGAAACGCTCTGCGCTGGATGCGGTCAAGTGGAAGGAGCTGGCACTGGGGTGCCCCGGCCCAGAGATGAGAACAGTATTCCATGTGGGGCCGAACTTGCGATTTAGAGGCCAATTTGGACCACGAAACTGCACACTATTCGATATGTCGACGCCAAGGATTCCGATGCTGGCTGAGGCAGCAAGGGGAGTGCCTTGAAACTGAGGAGATACGACAAAGGGGTTCTTTTTAGCGGTAAACGCGCAAACTTGTGTCTTCTGGGGATTGAACTGGACTAGATTTAGTCGGCCCCAATCCGAGACTTTGTTAAGCAAAGACTCGACTTCAGACACAAGTTTGTTCCGGTACTCGGCGACGTTTTCCCGAGAAATATTGGCACGGCCGGTATATAAGGCATCACCAGTGCTGTCGTCCGCATAGCAATGAATGCTACCAGTTAGCAACATATCATTGATATGCAGGAGAAACAGCGTTGGTGATAGCACGCAGCCTTGTGGTACACCAGCGTTGATAGGCTTGAGAGCAGAGCATGCACCGTCTACTACGACCTTGATGCTCCGATCAGCAAGGAAACTGGTAATCCATTTGCACAATTTCTCGGGAAGCCCATAGGCAGGAAGCTTCGAAAGAAGCGCTTTGTGCCAGACCCGATCAAAGGGTTTGTTTCCCCCTGTCGCCTCTTACGACACCCACGGGATGATATGGGGCAGTGGATATTCTTACACCGCCGCTACACGGTCGCTAATATTAAAAAAAAAATACTACATAAAACGGTACGGTGTTCTTTAAACCCATAACCTAAAAGTTCATCATTAACAAAAAGTTATTGAAACAAAAGTTCAAATAATATTTTGACTATAAATTGAATGGAAAATGTTAATTAGTTGAGAATAAATATCAAAATAATAACAATAAAACAAAAACCAGTCAAATCATACCCGGTTTGCAGCTTATACGACGATAATGTATTTATTTATCAATATGGCGTCATATAGAAAGATTCCGTGAGATACAGAAACGATTTCTAAAAGATCACGGTTATAAAATTATAAACTACTACACATACTCCAGACACTATTTGAGTTTCGAAAAATACCTCTGTCTTGCATTCAGTAAGCAATCATTCCAGCAAACCATTTTTTTAATTATTAAGGTTTAATTATAATCATCATCACCATTGCATTTCTTCACACGTTCCACACACTTCACACTGCTTCTAAACATCGGTCACTTCTAAGGAATTCGATTGGTATTCCACAAAACACGTTTCACCTGCATCCGTCGACATTCTGCATGTAATACTTAGTCCTCACCCCATTTAGTAAGGTTTTTTTACGATTTTTTTTTGTTTACGATAATATTATACAAATTCTTATTAATTGCACCCAATTACTATTTTATATACTATACTATACATTTATAATTAGGTGGTACAGCTCGTTTTGCCATTTTAATAAAAAAAATTATAAGTTTAGGGTGACAAACGAGCACATAGTCCACCTGATGGTAAGTGGTTGCTGTAGCCCATAGACATCTACATCTATCTTCGATTACGAATCAAAATGCAGATGCGTTGTCACTCGTTAGGACTAAGATGGAATGCCTCGTTTCCAGTAAAAAGGGTCTCCGGTTCTCTACACACACCATACGAAACACAGCAGCGTTAAGTTGCTATTTTACGCTGGTATTCTGTAAGAGCGTGGTCCTTCCCTGGTCGAGCCGACCCATTCGTGCTACAACCATAATATGCAGCATGGCTCTACCACGTATAATTAATATATTATTGGGTGGTATGGCTTGTTTGCCATTTTAATATTTGAAAAAATACGTATTAGTATACTCTGCAGATTGATGAACGAAGGCCTAACGATCTATAATAATGATAAATCTGTTAAAAACGCTAAATCCGAAATTTTGAGTCTGTACGTAGAGCGCAGCATTTGCCAACGCGAGATATAAGTTATTAGCTTTGCTTTTACCTATCCGCCTGCGAGGGTATTGGGAGTATGAATATTTGAAGTAATGTTTGAATGTAAAGTTCAAGTTAAATGATGATAATAATTTAAGTTGAACTCGAAATCAGACTTATTTCCGTATCGTGTCTGATATCGAGTTCAAGTCTTTGAATAAATCGACGCCTAAAACGAAGTAATATTTGAAACAGTCGGTTAGTTTTATATTATGTATACTGGCATAAATATTTCCTAAATTAATAACTAAGCATAATATACTTTAATTTATTTTATTATGGTTAACAATTGACAATACCTTAATTTCTAAAGTTTATTTCATATTATACTTATTTATTATATTATTAAATTCTGTTAACCACGTTAAATTTTATTAAATTTGTAACTAGGTTATTGCATGTTCTTCGCATTCAACGTTCAATTCGAACTACTCCATTATTAATCTATAAATAGGCAAAAAAACAATAGTGCCTTTGAAGCCGTGTCTCTAGAGGCAAGCCTAAGAAGCGTCGGCCAGATAACAAGATGTAATTGGTCGGTGTATTACAGATTTTATTCAATACTCAGATAGTGTTGAGTGGATGACGCGCCACTTGAGTGTAATGGAGGCAGATAAGGGCGCTTGTAGTTATTTAAAGTTCCCATCGCGTTTACATGGACGCGTTTTTTTTTTAATTTTATAAACACGTCTACGACGACATTGGCGTCTGTCCGTTTTGTGGATTATAGCAAGAAAATAATGCAGGCCAATTAACGGTCGGGTATTTGTCGTGATAATCTAATTATTTATGAAATATTTTTATTTTAGTATCACTATAATAATTATTCTTAGCAGTGCCATTGTGTGTTTGATACTATAAATTTGAATCTGTGCTAAATGTAATATAATAACTATAGACTGTATGGCCTGTCATACATTTTTAGAGCATTATTAGCTTACCTTTTATGATTTACACGTGCAAAGTCTACCACAGTATCAGATAAAAAAGTAGTATTTCCAGCACTTAGTGCGATCATCGTATCGTCTTTTTAAAATTCTGGGTAACGAAACATTTTTTTCATTGAATGGTCTTGTACCAAATTCCCTTATTAAATGAGTGAGGTTTCATAAAAATACTGTTTAAATAAGAGAACATTAATATCAAATTAAAATTAGGCGGTAGGGTTCTTTTTCTGCCACCCTCTCCTCCAATTATATAACCTATTTATCCCGTCAAATAGCAGTACTTGCACAGCTGCGTTCCGGTCTCAAGGGTAAAGAAAGCCAGTATAAAGAATAAAAAAATAAAGAAAGTCACGCGGGGCATCCCATATTAGTCCTCAGAGGGCGACATTGCATCTGTAGGTTTCTTTGTTTCAATTTGACTGCAGGTGTCTATGAACTGCAGTAGTCCCTTACAGGTGCAGTGTAAGTTCGTTTGTAACTTCAGTTTTATACATACAGGTCATTCATGTTCAATCAGAACAACTTGCGGTCAAATCAATAAATAAATAATTAGATACTTAATCATAACTGGCTGGAATAATGGAGCTAGACTTGTTATAAATTTAGCTTTATAAAGATATGTGCTTAGCGCTACAACATTTACAATGATTGAACTCGCTGATTCACACAAATATATCTCTGATTTGTATTGTACTGTAATGTATATTGTATGATTATATTATATAGGTATGGTAATAATACATGTAATATTATAACAATAATACTAGCTGACCAGGCAGACGTTGTTCTGCCCTTTCCGACGACCATTTGCTTTCCTAAAAAAATTCCTGAAATTAGCAATAAAAAAATTGAGGGTCACTTATCAAGATAAAAACTATCCTATCTTTCTAGTTGGAACAAACTGCACACAGTGTGCAACATTTCATTGAAATCAGTTCAGTAGTTTAGGAGTTCATCGCGGACAAACAAAGTGACACGTAATTTTTATATATAAAGATGACGAAATTAAAATGATTACTAACGCTACTCTTGTATTATCTGACAAGCTTCAATAAAAAGTAAATCATTATATCAAAGCGTGTGTACGCGAAGTGACTTTTTTCAAGACCTTGGATATATATCGGCAAATGGGTTACTTTTTTATTCTTTCATAGAAAAACCAGACATAGATTAGATATGGATCTGCCTTCTGGGCACTGGAACATCAAACAATTCGTATAAAACCATTGACCACATACACCAAGTTTATCTTTTCAGTCTCAAAGATGGTACGCGAAGTACGGAGGGACATATTAGGCAGTGCACCTGATCAAAGAGAATTATGCCAAGCGGCGATATCAAAGGGTTATTGTGCGATGCGAACGCAGGACGCTCGTAAGCAAATGACGTCCACGAAGACGGCCGTCCTATTGTGCCTCGAAATTATGCCTTCCATGGATTCCAGAGATTGTGCGTTTCCAGGCTACTTTGTTTTGCATTAATGATTAATTTGCAAATAGTTACACGCGGTCACTACCGGGTGTACTAATAAAATATATATGTAATAATCGGTTTATTTTCTTTAAAATCGAGTAGGTACAGTAAACGATTTTAAATATATAAATTTACCAATACGATAAATTTTCTTATTATACACTTGTTACATAATTATTTTATAAATGAATACCCATAAAGTTTGATTAAAATATTTGAGATTATCAGATGTTTTTATCACCTAATTGCTTTATTTTAAAAGCAATGTTATTCACAATGGCGTTCATAAATGTCTGTTTATTTATTTTTTATTTTCTTCGGACCCTGGATTCTTACGATTTGTACCTTTGCCGGTGTCACGTAACAAGACCACTTTAAGTTGAGCTTCACATAACATTAGTCAAATTTGTTGTTTGATTTTAGAAAAACTTTATGTATTTATTAAAACAAAGTGTTAATTAAGATCCCTTAAAATGCAAGTTGCAATAATTGCGCTTTTTAATTATTGAACTCTACTATTTGAAATCTTACTATAACAGTTAATTAAAAATAATGGCAGTTTTATAAGTAATAGTAAATGCACTGGTAGTAAATAAATTCTAAAAAGAGAGTATCGGTGCTACAATAATTTTTAGATCGCTAATGTCTGGCAACACTTTGAAGTGACGAGATAAGAACTTATCCACTGCAATGAGTAATCCAGTAATAAAGAGCTTAGTTACTTGTTGATTGTAGCAATACACTTGTAATAAAAATTTCGAATAGCGTAGTTTAAAAGGTAATTTTTATTAGCTTCCAGTACATATTAATAATTAATAAAGTCGGGATGTGGTAGAAATTCTATATCTTTTTCATATTATTTTTAACAAATGGTTTTAGTTATTTGACAGCAGCTATATTTTTAGTTTTTTAATTGATAGCAACGGCATTAAGTTACATTACTTATTTAGTTATTTTTAAAGTTTTTTAATTGATAACAAAATCGCCTTATGATATGTTCACGATAATGTACTATGATAAATATTTATTAAAAATTGTTAGTCGAATATTAAAAGAATATTTTAATAATGTATTTAATTTATATAAATGTCAGATGTATTTATTTACACAAAAAAATCGATACATTAACAAAAATTTGACTTTCAAATTTTATTTTAATATTTTAAACTTTGCACAAATATGTTTTAGCCTAAATTAAATTATTATTAATCTGTTCTTCTTTAGTGTAGTTACCTACATAATAAAATATCAAAGTAACGGAAAACTATTTTATTATTACTTTTATCGTTGATACACATAAGAAGTCGTAGGCGCAGCTTTTTAAGGCTATATTATATTATTAATAATCTGTTCTTCTTCAGTATTGCACATATTAAATATCAGTATTTGTACATGATAAATTACCTTATTTGAAAAGTAAGTAGAGTTAAGAAAAACAATCTAAACATCAATCAACATTGTCAGTTTCGATTCAAAAAAACCATTACGCCATTAAATATACGGCAAAAGAATCAATCACCAGCCATGGACTGCTTGAGATTTTTACTCTGGTCCGCGTAATTTTTCTAATGGCAGACAATTTAATTTACAAAAATAATGATTATTCTATGATGTAAATGAAACTTATAACTAACACTATGCTACGTGTTGACCCCTAACAGTTTTGGTAACCATATTGTTGACAATTGGGGTGTCATCTCCCCATGCGTCTATTCTTACATAACCCTTCGTTCCCACGGGTTACGCGTGCCATTTTTCGACTTTTATGGGGTAACTTTAGAGGGTACTATTTTATTTTCTATTGCGTTATATCCACTTTGAAAATGGCTAAACTAAATGGTATTTTTAAGTAAACGTTAAGGAAACAAGTTGAGGAAATAGAGAGCGAGTACTTGCCTAAGTCTCCGTTGAGACTAGGCGTGGCCGATATTCGGTCTTGAGGACATCTTTCGCTAAATACAAATTTAAAGATGTAATATAAAGCAGAGATGCGTTATAACTTATCTTTTGTTATTTATTACTGTTCAGGAAAGGGTCTGGTAACTCACCGGTCTCCGCCTTCCACTGCCTCACGCTGCTGGGGCTCGGCGAGCTGGCTGGCTGATTAGGTGACTCGAAGGGATATAACCCTGTCTCTCCGAATAGAATAGTTCATAGGTCATTGGCACAGTATCTTAGGGTATTGTTTAGTACTCGTAAAATAAAAGGGACACGCACAATGATTTTTCGAAAGAGAAAGTTCATAACGTATCGGCGTACGGCGCGCAAGTGATCTAGCCGTTCGACCAATCAAACGCAAGCGTGGATTCTAGCGTAAAAAGGATTGTTACTAGACCAAGAATTCAATAAATCCCTATTAATTTAGTAATTGCCACTCAAAAGTTTATATGAAAGTAACTATATAGAGAATAAATATTAATTAAAAAATATAGCTCCAGTACTGAACAATTACCTATATGCCAACGGTTGACCACAACCCTACTTGGTGTGGTAAGTGGTGATGAAGCCCTAGATAGTAAATCGCACTGTCTTAGTGTAACAAAAGCCTACTCACTCTTGCCTTGAAGACACCCAGATTGTAATCGGATCGAAAGACGACTGTATCTAGTTTATACTAAATTATTGCGATGTAATAGCTTTACCATAAAATATAAATATTTGATAAACATACAACGCGAGAATCTGGACGGCAAACTGGTTTGCTTAGGAAACGCCTAATTATTCAAATTTTTATATATATTTAATTAGGCTGTTTTTGGTTAGAGCTTGTTTATCTTTTGAATTGGTTCATAAGATTTAGTGAGCTGAGACCGTACGAGCTTACACCGTTTTATTACTGTTTATTATGTTGAAGAAACATTTTAAGAACATTGTTCGATAAGGGTGTTACCACACCAATCGATCGATCGTTGATCGACGCCACTGGATGCGATCGATTGATGTGGTATCTTTAGCTGATCGACGGATACTGGTCGATAAAACAATATCTATATTTGTTCATTCATCGATCGATGTCAATCGACAATTAATCGATGTGGTTGTGGAATAGAATAGAATAATTTTTTATTCAATATAGATCACACGTGTAATTATTATTGAAAGTCATTTTTTACTTTACCACTGGTTCGAAAAAAAAACCTCTGTCCTGGGAAGAACCAGTAAGAAACCCAGCGGGACTTTTTTTTGGACTCATCATTAGTCATCAGTATCTTTCAAAATGTATTCAGAAGAGGACGCGTTGCTGGCCAGTACGCTCATATTCTTATTATTATTACGGAGACGCAAATGCAGAATATTCTCGATGCTACGTTTTTAAAGGCCAGAGATCGATTATTTCATCCATACGACATTTTAAATAGCGGTCAGTGGAGCGGGGCGGGTTCTCGAATAATTAAGCATTTCGATCGACGTGGACTAAACTATTCTACCATCAATCGATCGATTGGTGTGGTAACACCCTAAGACTGTTTACCGTTACTTAGCAGCCTTTTAAAAGTCGTGAACATATGTCTGTCCATAGATTGCCTCATAGTGGGTATATTTGCGACAGTTGCTCGCTGGGCAGGCAGATTGGGAACCGCAATATTTTATTTTTGCTTAAGCAATTTAATTATTGTTATCAATAATTAAGCAGTTCGAACTAAAACCGCACACTAAATAGGAATTTGTGTGTGTGTGTGTGTGTGTGGAATTAGTGATACTTGCTAGTGCGCGTACTTCTCTGATTGATGGAGGAAAATTGTATTTCATCAAAACAACGTAAATTGATGCGTTGAATATTTTGAACTCGAGTAACCTGTCCTAAAATATTTACGAGGCGGGATTTGATCTTCACTCATTCATTATTCATTACGGACTTAAAAATGTTCACTGTCGAAAATATGCCTCCCCCATAGATTGCCTCATAATCTAGTAGCCAAATATCCTCCATATTTGCCATAGTTGCCACGCTTGGCGGTCGGGTTTTTTATTATTTTGAGCTGTTATTAGAAAGATACTGTGCTGCCCATTCCCTGTTATAGTGTCTCTTTGTCGCTTCTTACGACACGCACGGGATGATATAAGGTAGTGGAATAAGATGATATTCTTACACCGTCACTACACGGCGGATTTATATAAATTAAAAAAAAGGTTTTGTAATTTATGTTTTTGTTTATGAAAGCCCAATAAAGCGTTTTGAGGGAACTACAGGAGGAGAGTCATAGTTGATATTTAGCTCCATAGATACACAAGTTTTTGTAATGTAATCTATTTTAAAAGTTTCTTCACCGTTTCAGGAATCATTCTGTAAAACTTTTCGTGTAAATTTTTAATAGATTGTAATATTGATGTGATTAGAAATATAAAATGTAAGCGTCGATTTTAATTAATACTAGCTGTTCTCCGCGACTTCGCCGGCGGGTAATTTAGGGTTTTAATTATATTGCGCGGAACCCTAATTCTTTTTCTAAAGTATAAGTAGCCTAAGTTACTCCTTATAACATCAAATATCTGCCAGTGAAAGTCCCGTCGAAATCGGTCCAGCCGTTTCGGAGATTAGCCGGAACAAACAGACAGACAGACAGACCGACAGACAGACAAAAATTTTAAAAATTGTGTTTTTGTTATAAGTACCGTATATACTTTCATATGAAATTAGTAAAAAGCTGGTATTTTGACATTACAAACAGACATTTCAATTTTATTTATTTGTATAGATATATACTTTCATATGCATTTAGTAAAAAGCTGGTATTTTGACATTACAAACAGACACTTCAATTTTATTTATTTGTATAGATATACAGAAGGTTTTGTTTATAACTTGAGTATTTCTTTAAATATTATTTAGGTAACACACTATACGACAAGACGTGGAGCTAGATGAGGTTATTAAAAATCGTTTACTTTAATAAAATCTTCTCTTTAGTCTTTTAAAAGTACTTACTTTATTTGATTTCCAAAAATATTGTACTTCGTATGCCCACAGGGTAGGACATAGTTGATCTTGATTATCTAACATCTATGTAATACCTATGATCCACGAAATACATTATAATGGAGTTGTTATAAATTAATTTGCTTAATTTCGCGTAAAGAAAGAAAATGATGTGTCCTGCCCAGTTTTAAGGGGACCTCCCAACCTACCTCAATCGCGTGCACTATGCCCGTCGCCGTCAATCCCAGCACTACCATCCATGTCTGTTTGTTCCGGCTAATCTCTGAAACGGCTGGACTGATTTTGACGGGATTTTTACTGGCAGATAGCTGATGCCATAAGGAGTAACTTAGGATACTTTTATTTTAGAAGAATAATTAGAGTTCCGCGCAAAAAAACTAAAACCCCAAATAACACGCGGGCGAAGTCGCGAGGAACAGCTAATAATAAATATATCATTCTACTTCGCGATGAAGTTTTGACTTTGGTTGTTGTTAGCCGTGCACATATACATTGTGTTAGTGTGCGTAGGCTGCGGGCGCTCGGCAGTAGAGCCACAGATTAGTTAATAGGTAGAGCTCCAGAGACCTACGCACACTAACACAACGTGTGTGTACACGGCTAACACAACCAAAGTCAAAACTTCATTTTGAAATTGAATAACCTACAACCGCTATTACAATATTAAAGCTCTTACTTTGGGAACTTTACAATGGTATCTAATATTTCATATTTACCTGGAAATCCCCACATTACAATAAATGAAACGATTTGCAAATGTTTATTTTGTTCTATATATCCCCAATAACCTAATTTGCGACTGATACAATGATAAATTATTACTCATTTGAATCAAAAGCTCTGATTCATTCTTTTGTCTGACAATCGGTTATTTAGAATTTAATTATTCATATAGAAAATACGGTTGGGTGTGTGGTTTTCCTTAAGATGTGATTAAAAGTTTTTGTTCTATTAATTAGGGACCATTTTTCATCTGTATGTTGACAACTTGTTAGACGAAAAAAATTGTCGGTTAAAAGTTTCAGCTTTATCTAATCCTTAATTCCATACTACCAGAGGTCTGTTATCTATTTTATTTTTAAATAAATTTTCCAATTTTCAAATTTTAACCCTAGTATATGCATAATTTCAAACTTTATTGCTACTTTACTTGCGGTGGAATTCTAGCAAACATTTGTTTTATTTTTAGAAAATATTCAAGAACCCTCCGTTCTGTCGCCTACATTACGTCTGATAGTGGGCCAGGAATAATACATTTATTATGATTTATGTATTAATTTATATTAAGTAAAGTAATTCAAGAGTCTTAAACAGCAACAGATGGACACGTTCCACTTCTTGTGTTTGAACGCGTCACGCAGAATGAAAGTATCTATTATGGAGCAGCTTCAATACCTTGTGGTATACCTAATGCATACTGTGAACTAGTTTACTGTCAGTAGATTAATAATATAAACTCTGAGGCATGTTAATACACTTTAGAGTTACAATTTGTTAATTCACTTCGATGTAAAAGACTTTTGTATAGAACTCAACACTAAAATAAAACAATAGGATTCATTCATTTTCCTAGCTTCGTTTAGCACAGCTCTAGTAAAAATTGGGTTAGTGAAGTAAGGTCTTCGTAAATAAGCTGTGTGCGAGGGAGACGAGCGAGAGACGCTTGCGAGGAATATGTGCAAGGCAATGTTTGCTAAGCTTTTTTTTTCTGAATCTGTACGCTGTTGACCCTGCGGCCTAGTCAGCTTCATCTAATTAGGCTCGTAAGTGAGGACTTACGAACTATTGAGTGCAACGATTCTGCCGGCAGCAGTCCCGAGGCACCCTGACCTCTGCTTTCGGAGTGAGGCTCCTCGAGCTGGGGGGGGGGGGGCTCGATGCTATTCAAGCGCCCCTCAGAAGGAGGTACGAACCTCGGCTTGAATCACTATCGCAATTTTGTTAACGGGTCGTAAGATTAGAAACGCCCCGTATCACAAGTGTTAAATCTCGTGTACGGGGTGCGTCTCTGACGACGCATTCGCCGGCGAATGCGGTGTGCCCTAGTGTTCTGTACTAGAGTAGTGTCTGGGTGTGTGTGAGTGTTTATGATTGCTAAACTAGTTTCCTCTCCTGAGGAGGGGGGGGGGGACGGGATCGACCTATTCGTGGAAGTGATCTCGTCGTCGGGATCAAGAAGAACGTTCTTGGCACGTCTCCTGTGGGGGGCAGCATCCCTCATTGGGGAGTACGAGCCCGCCTCATTCATCAACGGATTTTCGTGTTCCTTTATCGAATCGAAGTATCT
The DNA here is from genome assembly GCA_033319125.1 of Parnassius glacialis. Lineage (NCBI taxonomy): Eukaryota > Metazoa > Arthropoda > Insecta > Lepidoptera > Papilionidae > Parnassius > Parnassius glacialis. The sequence continues at coordinate 48,783,721 of JAVANC010000017.1, forward strand.
TAAGGATAATTCTTTAAGATACGGGTGTATAGTGGGCATATCGAGGTCACGGTGAAGATCCGCGTTCCCCACATAGAAGGGAGCTCCTGTGATCTGATGCAGGAATTTAGAGCTACTAGCCTACCATTTAACAGTGAACGCGCACGCACAGTTTAAGTAAAAACAGTTCGCTACGCCTTCGCACCGCTAAGTTCAAGCCATCCATCAAACCTCCGGTTTGTTTCCCTGTGTCGACACCCACGGGGCGATATGGGGTAGTGGATATTATTACATCACCACTGCACGGTAGAACGGACAGTATACTTAAGCGTATACCTACATAAAATTTAAAGCGACAATCGATATATATACATTGGAAAAATGAGTTTTGGTTTGACCGTCACTTGTGAAATATGCAATCCAAAAGGCACATTACCGATCGCGTACTGTATCTAAAATCCAGTTATCAAATGGCCCAGAGGTAGGAAAGAAACGATAACCAGATACGTTAGTTGGTATGTTTATTTATGGCCCGGACAGAAAAGCAATCTTAGATTTTATCTAGTGATATTTGAATTTTTTATTAGCTGTGACTGACCGCTTGTGAGCAATCGTGATTTTATTTACATTTGTTTAATAAATTTTAAAATTGACGACTTGGATCTTTTATCAATATTAGATGGTGTTAAAATTCATTTAGCAGCTATTTTCATATTAATATTTATAACTAAAATCTTATTTTATTTCTTTATTGAGGTATGGCAAATTATAATCAAATAGAGGTAAATATTTACTTGTTTTACAATGTTATATTAAACATATTTCGTATTTATATGATTTTAAATGACAACCATTTTATTTTTATTCTTCGTAAATAAAATTAATATTTTTATTTTCCGTTCTGTACACGTTACTTTAATTCAATGTGTCAACTAACCTGCGTACCTTTAATTTTCATAGAAAAATATATAGGGTAGGTTGTCACTCCACCATTGATTGGCACTTGCTATTTTAATTTGAATATTAAGAATGTTTTCTTTTTTTTATATCACAGCAACACATCTGTGTTCGATATTATCTTGTGCTAGGATATATAATTTCTTATGTTGTTTTAAAATGTGCTTGAACAAGTAAGTTAAAATTTAACAAAAAGTTAAGTCGTGGCTAGATTTTGAGACAAAAAAGTGATTTTTAGGTAAGTTTATATGCAATTCTCTATTTATTTTTATCAATTTACGTAATTGAAGCATATTAAACGTTATTTTAATGTTGTGAAAAGAAGCATCGGCTTTTTTAATCGTGCCAATGACGATACTTGTTATTTGTTTGACAACATAATGATTGGCATATATGTCAATCACTATACTTTATTTCTCTTATCCAAATAGGAGTTTTGGCGGGAAATTGACCAGCGGCGGTTGGCTGCTCCTGTATTTTTGTTTAAATAATGGTTTGAAGTGGACTTTGATATGTAAAAGTGGTGCGATTTTGTGTATTAAGTGTCTGCGCATGTGAACTATTAGTGGAAACTGTAAAACAAGTGCTCCGATGGTGATGTGATTCTCAAAATAAGGTGTCTGTCTTCTTAGGTGCCTGGAGATACCATCGCCAACCGTCAGCCGTCTGCTGGCTCAAGTTGCCGTCAAAATCTCTCAAGGGCTGCACAATGTGATGCGTCAACATATTCTGAAGCAGTATACTATGAAGGATAATTATTATAATATATTGTAACTTCAGGCTCAGAAGGGGAAGCCGTAAAGCCAGTTAATAAGAAGAAGTCTTATTCAAATCTATTCTTGACACTGCCAATTACTGTATCCATTGAGTATAGATAACTTTTTCATATTTTAAATTAATGAAGAATACCGATAGTTAAGAGCGGGCGCTTTGGAAGCCATGGAAATGGTATGGAAAAATCACTGCCGCACAAACATATAAAATTCTACGCGCGAATTTACAGTTCTCGCTAAATAAGAAAAGTTAAAAAAACTAAGAAGGTGAAAAGCCGACCTGGTCCTGACACAGTTTTCGGTATAACAAAAAATGTCATTGGTGTGGAGACGTATGACTATTTTAAGCTGCTATTTTACTCTGGTATTCTGTGAGAGCGCAATCCTACCCCGGTCGCGTCGACACATTAACTAATATAGGTGCAGCGTGGCTTTACCACGCATAAATCTTACAACTTTACAGCACCCATGGTCACGGGGGGAGGGGCTGAGTTGTTTGAAGCCCTGATTATATCATAAAATTGGATTCATTCCTAGACCGCAACTATTCCCCCTGTAGAAAATACAATCAGACGTTCAAAAGTTAGTGTCTAGAGAGGGGGTATCTACTGTCTTAAATAGGTTAATTACTTATCACAAAATAGGTGGATAAAGGCAGAACTTGTCATCCCTTACGAATAAACGTTTTTCATCAGTCCTACAATAAATAATTTTTCAGTGATTATTTTTTGTAGATGATCATAAGAACCACACCTATTTTGAGCTGGTGCAACTTTGCCCAAGTCTCGCCGTAATACTTATAGCCCTTAACCTAAGTGCAATGCGACTATTGCAACCAGCTGACATCACTACATTTCGGCCCATCAAAGCTATGTGGCGTAAAGCTGTCTTTGAACGACTGATAAACAATTTGATAAAAAGCTTGCCTACTTTGGCAACACTTTTATCGAATTGAAATAAATGCACGTTATGAAATGGTTTTGAGACTGAGTTTTGAGAATGGGTTGTGTCCATTTAGTCCAGACAAAATGGATTACACAAATGCATGATGCCCTCGAAATCACAAAAACAGAAAGTTTTTTTATTCAATATAGATTATAAATAATACTTATTGAAAGTCACTCTTTTGTGTAATTACCACTGGTTCGAAAAAAAAACCTCTGTCCTGGGAAGAACCAGGAAGAAACCCAGCGGGACTTTTTTTTTAAATAACAGCTTATAATCATGTAATCACAATTAACCACACAAAACAAATTAGAAATAGCTTGGTAGTGATCACCTAATTCCCAGGGGTTATTTCTTAATATTGTAATAACCTTTTTTATACAAACTATGTTTAATAAAGTTTTTGAACTTTAAGCAGGTTAAATTTCGTATAAAAATAAAAGCTTATACATCGCCCCAAGAATGAATTACTGACTCAGTGGAGTCGAGAATTGGTACTACTAGCTTGTGTCTGTTCCTAGTATTAACAGAATGAATATCACTTATTTTTGTATAACTACCTTTATTTTTGTGTACGTACATTACATTTTCATAAATGTATTGAGAAGCCAAAGTTAATATATTAATTTCCTTAAATTTTTGTCGGAGCGACTCTTTAGGTTTTAAATCATAGATTGCTCTTATGGCCCTCTTCTGTAAAACAAATATGATTTCAGTGTCAGTCGCGTGTCTCCATAGCAAAATACCATACGACATTATGCTATGGAAACAGCTAAAATAAACAAGTCTGGCTGTTTTCACACTGGTAAGTTTTCTAATCTTTTTTTACAGCATATGCTGCAGAACTAAGTCTGCTTGTTAATTTTGATATATGGCGGCTCCATTGAAGCTTCGCTTCACACAGTAAGCCAATTTAGATTATCACCGTTCCGTGCATATAAATTACCAAATATTTCAAGAATAAACACTAAATCAGAAATATCTGTATCAAATTTGCCTTTTATCCTTTCACTTAGTAATGATTTATCAGTACCAGAGCTTATACAAGCTGCAGAGATTATTGTTAAGTATCAGAAAGAAAACTAACCCTTGTGTTTTTCATCAATTAGGCAGCAAATTTGGAATTTGTTGGAGGTGAATCAGTGATCGTGGATGTCGAAGCAAACATAAATCGTTTGGAATGCCCTAGAAATATTTATAGAGTTTTTGCTATTGTCAAATACCTATGTAAAAGCAAAAAGTTGGTAAACAACACCGTTATTTTCTACTAACAAGTGAAGGTTCGGAAGTTGCGGAGCTAGAAAAACAATGAAAAAATTAGGTACAAGTGGAAAAAGCAGAATTGAATTAGTCAGCCAAATATACATATAGAAACAATCTGAAATAAAGAACAAGACGTACTATGCCAAAAAACTCTGAAATTATAATACTCACTAAATGTTTAATCTAACAAGTCAATACCACAATTACAGAAAAAGTGAAAGAATTACTGAAGTAGAAAAATTTAAAGTGACTATAGGTAACCATCCAACTAAAATACAGAATGAACAAAGACGCAGCCTTTATCTACAAAAGATCCAGAGAATACTAAAACCGAAGAATTTATAAATAAAATAGATTACCAACTCATAATAAAATAAGACAAACCGTAATAAAAATCTATATCTGCAAAATATTGAGAAAACACGAAAGGTTTTATTGAAAAAGGCACATCAAAAAATGTATCCGAAGAAAGAAAGAAACACGGTAGACCAACGAAACTGCTTTCAGATGAAGATCTAAGGAAATTATAAAAGAGATTTGTTCACAATAAATTTTACAACAATAATATGGAACTTAGAAAGATCTGGGTATAACTTTTAAGACTTCCAAAAGTGCCAATGATTATACTTAATTTACAGTGCCATTCACTGTGCTAAAGTGCCAGTGATTGTAACATTCTCTAAAAAAAAGTTTTATTACGTTTTAAAATTAATTTAGCATTTCTTTTTAAATTTAATGCGTCATTTGATTTATGGCTATGTAAACTAAAGTCCAACAAAACAATCTAAAAATATAACAAATTTGTTTATTTACCAGAATTAACCACTTACAAGCAGAAGTCAGCTTAAAGTGCCAATCATTATACTGTTTACCCTAATTGATTTTAATAGGCATTTTAAGCATTATTTGTTATGTTATGATGTAAAGAAAAAAATGTGAAATATAAAATATAAATAAAAAGAAAAATTCTTATTTATTTGCCAGTATTGGACGTTTCAGGTTTTAGTCAAGACTGAAAGGGTTTATATCAAAAATACATTTTTTATTATTAATTGTTTTTTAATTTTATTATTTTTATGGCTTAATGGATTGACTGTAGTAAAAACTAATATTTAGTTAGCTGTTACAAATGCCACTCAACCTAATAAGTTTGTCGGATTATACGTGTAATATTATGTACGCAACACAAAATATTGTGTATCAGTTGCCAATCTTATCGATCTCTAGTGGTGTAAATAACTTCGATAATCAATTTGCTATCAAACGAATTTTCTGGAAAACGAAGGGGGCATTAGTCACACTCGAGATTTAATAATTTGAAATTAAAAATTTTGTACAACCGACTTCCATATAAATTATTAAGAATAACTCAAAAACTATTGGTCAGAATTTGATTAAATTTATATGGGATCACATGGGCAAATTTGTAAGGCACCAGCTTTCAAATAAAAAAAGAATCATCGAAATCGGTTCACCCAGTAAGAAGTTATGGGGTAACACACATAAAAAAACACAGTCGAATTGAGTACCAGCTCCTTTTTTGCCGATTTCCAAAAAGGAGACGGTACTCAATAGTCTTGATATTAGCTAGGCATATGATGTTTCTTAACTGCCGTTTTTTCTTATAGAATAAGGGTGACAAACGAACACATTCCACTTGATGGTAAGTGTGGATACTGTGGCCCATAGACATCTTTATCTTTCCTCGGCTAAGAATCAAAATGCAGATGACCCTGGTCCAAATGCAGATGGCTCATTTACAGTAAAAAGGGGTTCAGTAAAACATTCATCATGCTAAACACAGCAACGCTGAGCTGCTATTTGACGCTGGTATTCTCTCCCAGCCACAATACAGCTGTTTAACATGGATCTATCACCTATAAAATCGATCGAATATAAATTATATAAAAACGATATCACTGATTTAAGAAAGTGGTGGTGCGACGCCTATAAACAGTTAGAAAATAGAGCATAATGGCAAGTGTATTTTTATTATATAAAAAAAAACCAAAATTTGAGGTGTGTGGGATGGTTACCCATTTGTGGCTCGTAAGACATGCAGTAAGTGGATTGAAGAAAGTGGCTGACGATCGTGTTTTTTAGTTTTTATGGGGGAGGTTTTTTAGCAGTTAATTTATAAAGAAAAAAGTTTATAATGTGTGTGTTGGAAGTAATTCACAACAGAATGATACGTTTAGGAAATTTATGAAATCAGTACAAGAATATCTTAATCAAGATTATTATGTCGTCAATGAGTACATAGAGATAAAACGCTTTAGATGTCTGCTTCTTTCTTTTTTGCCGACTTCCAAAAAGGAGACGGTACTCAATTCGAGTGTATGTTTTTTTTTATGTGTGTTACCTCATAACTTTGTACTGGGCGAATCGATTTCGATGATTCTTTTTTTATATGAAAGCTGATAGTTCTCGTGTGATCCCATATGAATTTGATCAAGGTCAGACCAATGGTTATTGAGTTATTCTTAAATAACTTTGTTATTGTTATTGAAGTCACCAACAACAGCTTTCAAATAAAAAAAACAATCACTGAAATAGGTTCACCTAGAACGAAGTTATGAGGTAACAAACATAAAAGAAACATACAGTCGAATTGAGTACCTCCTCCTATTTGAAGTAGCTAGAAAAGCACTGGCAATTTATTCCCTTATTGTGTTTTTTTTTAATAAAACAGAAGTGATCAACGAACCAGTCAACTTGATGGTAAATAGTTACTGCAGTGCGTCAACACCCGCAGCCAAATTCAAACAAAGAAAACCACAGATGCGTTGTCACCTCGGATGACTAAGATGGAATGCTTCACCGCCTGTAATTACACTGTCTCTCCATACCCTTTGGACTGGACAGTAAATAATGTCCTCCAGACCGAATTTCGGTCACGGCGGCCAGCCTCAACGGAGACTAGCCATCGGCGCAGGACAGGATTACAGTGCCCAAGTGTACGCGCAAGCACGAGTGCACTCTCTATTCCATCGCTCTCATAGTCCGATGGGACGGTAAACTGATACGACCGGAGAGGGATCAGGCGCAGGACCAACGGCTTTACGTGCTTTCCGAGGCACGGGGGTGAGACACCGCCAGCTTTCTGACTCCGGGCAGCTACTGAGAATTTCTTGATGCAAAAACTCAATAACTGATTTTTTTGACCCGACCCGGGATTCGAACCCGGGACCTCATGACCAGCAGTTGCACTACTACAACCACTAGACCAACGGGGCAGTTTGGACTGCAACACAGTAGTGCAAGCATTGACATTGTGTAGTAAACATCGTGTATAGTGGATATTTATTGTTTTTTTATGAAATGCTTGCCTGTAGTAAATTATTGCACTTTAGAGTTTTTTTTTTCAATTGTTAGAGATTACTATATGGTTTTTATAGAAAATATCAAAGATAAAACGACTAATGTTATCGTTATGATAATTTAATGAAATAAGATATGGATGCCTGGATTAAAATCGTTAAAAATTACATCGATAACGATCTAAAGATAAACAACTAGTTAATCGCTTTACATGGTTTTTTATGTAGGTAGTGATTAGAAGCCGGGATTATTACTTTACCGTTAATACAGTTAATACGACGTAATATTAATTAAGGCGAGGTAGTTCAGGGACTTAGCGCTCGCTGTAAGTTTCATAGCGACACGCCGGTACCAATAAAATTGTTAATAACAGTTTTACTACGTTGTCGTAGGGAAATTAAAAAAAACATTTGGAGACATGTGATTGTCAAGTCCACTAACACCTTGCCCTAAAACCTCAGAACTGAGAGAAGGCCTATGCTCAGGAGTGGGATGTATGATGTAGTGTGATATACGGTGTAATTTCAACTTTTTAATACGGTAATTACTACAAATAGAAGTTAATTTTGGACTAGCGGACTTCGATTGCGTGGAATTTATTACGATTGAATTTCATGGGATTTAATTTTTTTTGTGCAGAACCCTAATTCTTTTTCTAAAATAAAAGTAGCCTAACTTACTCCTTATAACATCAGATATCTGCCAGTGAATATCCCGTCAAAATCAGTCCAACCGTTTCGGAGATTAGCCGGAACAAACAGATAGACCGACAGACAGAAAAAACTTACAAATTGTTTGTTTGTTATAAGCACTGTATATAATTAAATATGCATTAATAAGAAGCTGTTATTTTGGAATTGCAAACAGCAACTTCAATTTTATTTATTTTTGTATAGATTAATCTAATTTCAAATTACACTTACAAATCAATTATTTTTTAATTTATTTTTATAACGAGAAGCTAATATCTAAACGTAAAACTATTTTTTTTTCGTGGCCTTATACATTAGTCATGTATTCCGAATGCTTCGCTTTGCTCGTTACTCAGTTCCTATAAATTTTTAGATACAGCATTCTCTATTGGCACTTATGGCTTTCAATAGATGGCGGTATAACCATATTGTTAACACCAGACGTAAGGTACCCAAAACGGGCGATGGGCAGCAGAATCACAGATGCGAGACGTCTGTATCGTGATCATCAATTCTCCCGCCAATCGTGACGATTTAGCCAAATCCTCAACAACGGAAGTAGTAAATAGTGAACTTTCACGGGCTGATGACGAACAAGAAGTTTAGTTATAGGTTCTGATTGTATTTCTTTTCAATTTGTTTAGTTTTCAATAAAGTTGCACATAAAAAATACGGTCTACAAATGAATCTAATTTTACGATGTAATCAGGGCGTCAAACACCTCAGTTTATTTACTGTGACCTCAGTCCGCCCTCCCCTCGTGACCATGGGTGCTGTAACCTTGTAAGGTTTATATGTGGTAGAGCCACGCTGCAGCTATATTAGTTGTAGTATGAATGAGTCGACGCGACCGGGGTAGGATCGCGCTCTCACAGAATACCAGAGTAAAATAGCAGCTTAAAACTGCTGTGTTTCGTATGATGAGTGTAGAGAACCGGAGACGTTTTTTTTTACTAGAAACGGAGCATTCCATATTAGTCCTCAGGAGGATAAATGTAGATGTACATGGTACAGCATCCACTTACCATTAGGTGGACTATGTGCTCGTTTGTCACCCATAGCCTACAAAAAAGTGCCCGTAAGAAAATTTAAAATCAACCGCCATATATAAACCGTAAAATTAGTTTCATTTCATGTGTAGTGTTTGCGTAAATACAAGAAATAATTACGACCTTACCCAAAATCGTTGATTAGCGCTTGCTTCACTTAAGTAATAATTAATTAACGCTATAGCTACTGTTATATCTATAAGAAAGAAAAAGAAAGCTTAAAATCGACGTCAAATTTTATGAGTACTTGTAAGACGGTTATAACTTGTATGTCACTGCTTACTCAAAAAGCGATTGCTGGCTTGATAATACGCGTGGGTCAGCTGGGTTAATATAAACCAAGGGGAACAATGTACACGTTTATAATCTCATTGCTATCCTTAAATTGCGCCACTCGAGGATTTGACGATAGCCGGCTTGATCGATGTTCTTTGATTGTGTGTTTAGATAAGAAATTTTATCTGTCATGGAGATTATATTTTATCCTGAACTGCGGCTTGAGAATGCGCGGGAAAGGAATTTATGAAAGAAAGAATAATTTCTAAAAATATTCGAATAATATTTTCCCACAAAAATATATACTTATTACGTTTTATTTATTTAATTTTAATGTACTAATTTAACGTTATGGATATTTTTTTGAAAATAAAGCAGACTAATAGTACAGGGGGTGTAATATGGGTAATGTTTCACCCCCTGGACATCATATGAGCTTCTGGATGAATTTCAGTGACCGAAAATCAATTATTTGTATTTTCGCGCAAACATTTGGACACTGATGATGCAACCGAGTATAACACAGTATTGTATTCTGTCTCTTTAATGTCATTTGCTAATTTTGTGTAGTCCGAATTCTGAATAAAAATTGTAATCTATCGTCTCCCTGCAACAATTTGGTTTCAAAGATAATTAAAGTTATGTATTTCATATATTTAAGAGGAAAACTTAGAAGCTTCCAGCTTTTTTGCGTTAAGTTTTTACAATTTTTGGCGGAAATTGTGTGACTTAGCTTAGAGTTTATACATGCAATAAACTTATTCAGACAAAGAAGGCCACATATGCGTTGTTACCCCTGAAGTGTGTAGTGGATACCTTTAAAAATTAAAATAAAATTAAAAAGTCATCGAGGCACGTTTTAAGTTTTAGTGCAGGACCGATTCTGATAACGTATCTGGAGCATATAGGCTATACACTGTGGTTTGGCGAACTCCGAGATAGCGATCGTTAATTTCAAGAATCCAATCACTTATTGGGTCTAATCATGCGATCCCAATTTGAATTTTCTTCCTGCCCCGCCATGTTATAGATCCTGGACATTGATAGCGTTTAATTTATTTTCTCGCAGATTGATAAACCGTCGAGATGTTATCAACAGTGGGAGGATTTATGGGATCGCGTTATAAGTGTCCCGCGTGGGATGGAGCTGTCCAGGATTTTTGAAACGGCCTGTTGTTTTTACAATTTGTAATAATCTACGATGTATATATTGTTTATGGTACAACATTACATTACACTATTATACAATACATTCTATTACCATCCATCACAGACTATAAAATTCATCGTGGCCACGCATGACGGGTGGGTTGGCAACCGCAGTTTTTGGAATGAAGTTCTTTATCGTATGGTACGAATTTGACGGATGTGGGCTAGGCGAGAAAAAATGTAAGATTTTTCCGTCACGACCGTTTTTTCTACGGTGCGAGCGAGATGGAATAATATCCATCTCCCTCGCACTTTTTCTTATCTTGCCATGAAAGAAATATTATTTTAAACGACGCTTCATTATAATAGACGCTAGTAATTTATTTATTTGTATTTGTTAATCAATAATATAATACGTTTCTCAATAATAACATATTACGAACGGAACTTCGTTCCAACAGAGTGTTCCATGACACTCACGCATGTTTTTATTTATTAGTTCGAGTTATTATCAGGAAGATGCTGCCGCTCATCTCCTGTTTCAGTTTCCCTCAGTCAACTCTTACCACACTCACGAATCGTTTTTTTTTATTTTAAATACACTTTCCTTGAGGTGGGCAGTGGCTTCAGTCAAGTAGGTACTTGTCGTCGCGCCACAAGCGAAACGCGTCGAACCTAAATCGCGCTATTAAAAATCCGAAGTACTGCTGTATACGAGTATATAGAATAGCTCTAAATCGAAACTATCACATGATCGTTGGCCGCTCACTGGGCTGATTACCTTGCCCGGCGGGAGATCTCCTTTTTCCCTTCCAGATTTTCCTTTGCGATTCGTTGACTGTATCGAACTACAATTAACACAATAATTTAAGGTAACTTGGAATGTACGGGAATATTACCAATGCTAATATAGCATTGCTCTAGTTTTTTTTTAAATAATTAAAAGTTATTTAATGGCCTTGTAAAAGTACCTTAACTTAGTTTACAAGGTCAGAGATTTTCGTTAAGCAATAAAAATGGCTTGTTTTATCGGAATTTTATTACACATTACATATTAAAATTCTTCTCCTTTAGCTAACTAGTAATTTAAATATTAATATCGTAGATTGGGAGGGGATCAGTTTTCTAAATATGATGCTTTAATTAAAAAGTGTTCTTTTTTTAAATTATTCGTTACAGCCTATCTAAAGTCCACTGCTGAAAACGGATACTCACAGAGGTCACGCTTAACAGGCCGGTTGACTATAGCAGATTTTTTCTATTACGAGCTGTTATAAGAAAAGTGCTGCTGCCCATCTCCTATATCATTTCTCTCTGTGCTCCCTAACCACACCCATGGGATAAAATGTGATGGTTGATTCTTTTACGCCCCCACAAAACCAAAATAAAAAATTGTGCAGCGATGCCACTCAGCCAGCTATGCAGAGGTCTATGCTCAGGCATTAATTGACATATCCCCACAGATCAGTAGTTTGACTTAGCAGTGAATCGGCAGCATTTTTTTTATAGGATAAGGGTGAAAAACGAGCACACAGTCCACCTGATGGTAAGTGGTTGCTGTGGCCCATAGACATCTACATCTATCCTCTATTACAAATCAAAATGCAGATGCGTTTTTACCCGTGAGGACTAGGATGGAATGCCTCATTTCCAGTAAAAAGGGCCTCCGGCCACCTGCACTTACCAAGCGAAACGCAGAAGTAAACCTCTACTTCACGCCGGTATTCTGTGAGGTCGTGGTACCACTCTATATGTGTATGTGTATGTATATGTATTCGAGCCGGCCCATTCGTGCGACAGCAAGAGCTGCCGCCTCGGATAGGTCGAAGAACTGCGAATCCATTAGGAAGAAAGTTTCTCGAGTGTAGCAGCAGCAGCAGTGTCTCATAACTCCCCACTAAAAGGAATGACGACCTGATAGCACAAGGATTCGATTATGTACAGCTCAGGAACGTGCTTTGTAGTATTATATGATACCTTAGTTCAGCAGTCGATTTGAAAAACGGTAATCATGATTATAGGCATTTAAAGGTTTTTTGAAACACGATAGCGCCGCCAATTGTACCTTCAAATAAGTTGATTTTTTTTTCTCTCTTATGTGTATTTGTGGTGTACAGTAAAGTACATTTCATTCATTCATTCATAAGCAAGTATAATATGAGCAAGTAGTATAGTTCCATTGTATGTTATTAACCGAGGTCAAGTATCATTGCCAAAGTTGATATAAAAGTTGGGGTTAACTAATTACTTACAGTAATAATATAGCGCACGTAATTTGATTCAAATAATAATTTTAATGAAATAATTTACATCATCCGACATGACTGCGATACGAAAGTTAAGTATTGGTCATTTCTTTATTTCATATAAACGTTAGCAATACATACGAGTATATACAGATAGCCCACATCTCTTGTATCGTGGAGGATTTTTTCATACATTGATTGCACCTGGACGAAGATCCAAATTCGGGAAAATATATTTGTAGGCAAAACCTTGACTCTAACGCTAACCATTGTTCTCTATTATTATACTATTTTAAAGTAATCCCTAATCCCGTAAACATTAAAACATTATTCTTTGTAATTTTTAATCAGCTTTGTATTTTCGCCAAGACGCCAAAAGATATTTAGTGACTATTATTTGTTATGTATGACGAAGCAAACGATTAGAACGGCTAACGCACATGTCGTAGAGAGTAATTGTGTTCTGTGCACATGTCTTACGAAGTAGTTAAAGTTCTTTTCTTGTTTATTTTTTTTAAGTTGAAGTGAATAGGTTTATACTCGGCTAATGTATTTATCATGTCTTCTATTGCTCAGCCATAAAGGTCACAATGTTTCACTTTGTAACGTAATGTTTTATTGTAAACGCTAATTTATTTCAAAATAAAAATAATACATTATTTTCCTCACATTGCAACCATACAAAACCTAGGGGAATCGTCTAAAGTTTAGGAAAAATTTAAGTAGGCGTGCTAAAATATATTTTTTTTGTAATTAAAACACGTAATAGGTATTACACTTGTCAACTGAAAGATAAGATTAAATCAATGATTAAAATTTCTTTAAATTTCGAAACAAATCTCTTATATCGTTTACCTAGAGTTACATTCAGACCTATTTTGAGCCGTGTTGGAATGGAGATAAGGTGCTGTCAAAACATGTACAAAATTTGTAATGCCATTTTCCTCTTGTCACTGCGACACGATATGCTCGATTGTGATCGCAAAGCTATCAATTGCTTGCTACTGTTTGTTGCGATACCAATTTACAATAACGATAAATATATCGATATTTTCCTTATCGATAGACTGATACTTCTAATTTGGGCAAATTTTGATCATATAAATTTGTGCCTTTAAGTACTGGACCTTTTCACCAAATGTAAACAAGACTACGGTATGTATTACATCATATTATTTGAATAAAGATTATTTGTTTATTTATGTCCACCATGTATAATATTGTTAACTGTCACAACTAGTACTTAAGTCTTACAGATGGTATATTATATTGCAAATGAAACAGAGCAGAAAGAACATTCATAAAAAGCTACGTTCTATGTACTTAGGCTATTCTTATCATTTACTTGATTGATGGCACAAAAGATGTTTGATTGACTGTAAAAAAAACTATGACGTTATTTACTGGTATTTTCATCCAAATTCTTACGAAAGTTCCTTTTTGACAACTCGTAAAAAGTTTGTTGACAGGAGTCTCCATTGCCCTATTAGAACGTCTTAAATGAGAAGAGTGTATTATACAATACCGAAAACGCCGAAATGCTGCTTCATTACCGCGTATTTGATCGAAATCGAAAGTGGTTTTAATAATAGGGAAGATGGATGGTGTTGTAAGGTTTTCTGTTAGCACTGGCAATTAATCCATTGAAAGTGACTAATGATAGGGAATATTATTTTACTTTTTTACAATAACAAAGCATTTAAGTAATAAATTATGTCATAAATTACTTTTTTTTTAAATATGGGTGCAAACGAGCACATAGACCACCTAATGATAGGACAAAGTCCAGCTAATGATAACAGGTCCACATTTGTCCTCGATTAGGTATCAAACTGCAGATGCGTTGTCACCCGTAAAGGAATAAGATGGAATGGCACGTTTTCAGTAAAAAAGTGCCTCCGCTTCCATACACTCACCACACGAAACATAGCAGCATTAAGCTGCTATTTTCACTTGTACTCTGTGAAGTGCTAATAATAACCCAGTGAAGTTGACCCATGCGTGCTACAAGTATAATATATGTAGCTGCAGTGTGGCTCTACTACGATAAGAACCTCATATTTGTATTTTCACATTTTAAAAGCAAGAAAAGTCATTTGTTATCAGAAATGTAATTAATGTGTATAAAAGAAATTTGAGAAAAGCTGAACAAAAATATGGAGATTAAATAAATCTAAAACTGGACTAGCAAATCAACTAATTGAAGATACAGCTCAATGAAATAATATAACTAAAAAAAAATTAAATGTTTGGAAGCTGTGCGTTTTTTCCGTCAATTAAGATTAGTTACTGGTCAAAATTATAAAAATTGACCGTAAATCTTGAACGTAAAAAATGTAGATTCAGGTAACAAACGACTTTTTCATTTATTTGAGGCTCTACTTATAGCTTTTCCTAGAACCAAAATATAGTTTAATTCAGTTCTAAGAAGATTTTAGAATTCGAATCTGCACTTGAAGCCAACTAAAAAGTTGAATCACAGATTTGCAAGCGTATCCAACATTTAAATCATAACCGCTGTATCTACCTAACTATTATTTTCCCAGTTAACAGCGCACAGAATTCACGATAATCGCGTTGCCAGATAACATCCCACACCATGCGTCCATCACGCTACTTTCGTCTCTTTCGCTCGCATCGAAATCGGCCGTCCTCCCTTTCTCGCTTATCTGGCTAGTTACGAATTTAAAAACTAAAATAATGAGCGATATATCGCGGCCGCTATCGCAGCATCCGCCAGCGTATCGCGAGCGATAACAGTACATCTGCCATGTCAATGGTCGCCGATTTGTAATACAAACATTATTCATGCACACGTTTGGTTTATTTACAGACATCCTCAAACGGACAATTTATTTTCAATTAGTTTCATAATCATCTGATTAACAGGTGTTGCCCTATTCAACCTTGTTTGTTTGTTATTATTACGATTACGTTTGCTAAAGTAAAATGTTTTAAATAATAAATAAGTATAGTAATTTAATTACTCGGGAGCTGTCAATAGAGATGTTGTTTGGACTTTAATTATTTCATCGTTAGCCAGTACGAAACATTGCTTCGAATACGAGTATGAAACGCGCATTAATCGTTCGAGTATGTACGTAAATAATACCGTAACATAATACACTCTGGAAAGTTTTTGATTTTGAGTATCCGTTATAAATATTTAAAAAAAAAGATTATGTTTTGATTTTTCGGCACGGTTGAAAGATGTTAAGGAAGAAAAG
Source organism: Parnassius glacialis (assembly GCA_033319125.1). NCBI lineage: Eukaryota > Metazoa > Arthropoda > Insecta > Lepidoptera > Papilionidae > Parnassius > Parnassius glacialis. Next base: position 48,799,598 of record JAVANC010000017.1, read on the forward strand.
GAAGGTTTTAAAATGACGGTGGATAGCATCATTGTCATCATCACTATTATTATAGAACAATTCGAGCTCCTTCTAAACACACGCTTTTCATAAATATTGTATATAAATCTATATATTGTGTGAGTGTAGGTAGGTAGGCAAAGCTATTGAATTAAATTGATTTTTCTTTTATCTGTTTTTACGCTATTGCTATGCTCATTTTCCTGTGTAGAATATTTATATTGCGTTCTCGTCCTGAACATGAATTTGTAGACCTTTATAACTGATGTATTAGTTTGTTTCTTCTTCTGTGTTTTTCACTCAGTCTCTATAGTCGTTCCGCAGTGCTGAATGTTTCTGTCGCGTTCTTCTTCTGAGCATGAGTTTGTGGACCTTATATCTATTTCTGTGAATCATGAGTAGTTTCTGTGATGCTATCTGAAAATAGGAGTTATTTCAACGCCTCCTACAAACTGATTAACATAAATCACGCTAGAGCGTACTGGTGTAGATTGAGGCTCATAAGAGCTTTAAACAAGCTTAAACTAAATGTAATAAAATAGTTTGAATTTGACGCGAGCTATCTGCGTCCATGAATTTCTTTCATATCATGGTGTTTAAGATGTTTGCATCCATTATTTCCTTCATATCACGGTTTTAAACTATTTGCATCCATCAATTTCCTTTATATCACGGATTTTAACTTATCTGCATCCATAAATTTCCTTTATGTCACGGTTTTAAGCTATCCGCATCCATACATTTCCTTTATATCACGGTTTTAAGCTGTCCGCATCCATCAATTTCCTTTATACCGCGGTTTTAAGCTATCTGCATCCATCAATTTCCTTTATATCACGGTTTTAAGCTGTCCGCATCCATCAATTTCCTTTATATCACGGTTTTAAGCTGTCCGCATCCATCAATTTCCTTTATTTCTCGGATTCTACTACGCGATAGGGCTTCTTTTCTATCTAGAAGTCCTTCTGGTTAGTTACCACCTTCTTGCCTATTTCTGCCGCCAAATAGCAGTGTTTTCACTGCTATGTTATGGTCTGAAGGGTTTAGGGACCCATATAATTACAGGCTGTGAGGTATTCTATCTTAGACCTTAGAAGTGACAACGCATCTGTAGCCTCCTTTATTTGAATTTGGTTGCAGGTGTCCATATACTGCGGCAGTCACTTTTTTTTAATATAATAGGGTGAACAAGCATGCGGCTCACCTGGTGGTCAGTGACTACCTAAGCCCATGAACATCTGCAACACCAGGGGAATTGCGGATGCGTTGCCAGCCTTTTAAAAAATAATAGGGTCTTACCATCAGGTGGACTTTAATTTCGTTTGTTACTTTAGTTTTTAATTAAAAATATTACATGTACAATGTATGTATGTTAGCCGAGAGTAACTATCGGTGCTTGCACACATCCGATATGTACGTGACTTATCGCCACTATACCAAGACAAAGCAACTCTCTGATGTAAACTTAGGTTGCATTGACTACGCGTTATCGTACGTCTTATCAGTAAAAATATATTTGTTACATAGTAATTAATATCTAGCGTGTCCACTGGTGTTCGCTTACGATTTCAAAGTACTCAGCGGCTTCAAGACTTCGATAATATTATTCCTAGGAAACCATATTGAATGAGGTTAATACTTTCCAGCTTCTGAGTATTGAAAGTTATATACTTTGGTTATATATTTTTCCTCGACAGCTGCCAAATGCATATCAAAAAGGTTACAGATGTGTTGTCACCTCTGAAGAAAAAGATGACATGTCTTACAAACTGTAATTATACTGGCTGTTTATTCTTTTAAGGCCAAATAGGCCAATTAGGATCTTAAGGAAGACACAAGACCCTCAGGCTTATTCCTAAACTTGTCCCTTAGAAGACCAGTATGAGATACAGTGATGGTCTCAATAATAGATAAGACTAAAATCCGGCAATTTGATTGGCTTATGTGAACTATGAGGAGGCTTTAGATTCAGTCGAAATTTCGCCCATGATACAGTCTTTTCAGCGGTGCCAAGTTGATAGTCAGTAAATCGAGGTGCTAAAGTTAGGGACTCTACAATGACAATCCAAATACAAAATCATACGAAACTTATCCAATTGCAGTGAGGTATAATACAGGTGAGGTTACATCCCCGAAACTGTTCACCGCTGCATTGGAAGATGTTTTCAAGCTACTGGACTGGAAAGGATGGACTATTAACATCAATGGCGAATCAATCACTCACCTTCAACTTGCCCACGATATAGTCATTATGGCTGAATCCCAGGAGGACCTTAGCTCTATGCTCAACGTTCTTAATAGTATTTCCCAACGAATAGATCTTAAGATAAACATGAACGAGATAAAAATCATGTCTAACATCTATGTTACACCTATACCGGTAGTTGTTGGGGACACTACGCTCTTAGTTGTTTTGACTTGGGTCAAAATGTTCGATTAGATAAGTTCAAGAGGTCAACCGACGAATCTAACTCGTCTGGCCTGCGTTCGGAAAACTGCGACAAATCTTTTTGTCTGATTTTCCTCAGAGCCTTATGTTAAAAGTTTACAACTAGTGCGTGTTTCCAGTGAAGACTTAAGAAACGAAAACGTGGTCCTTCAACTGCTGGTCTTATGAAGAAGTACAAAATCGCTTTTTTTTACTATGCCATTGTACAAACAAAATTATTGTAAAGTGAAATATATTTAAAAAAAAAGAAGTCCGCTGGGTTTCTTGCTGGTTCTTCCCAGGACAGAGGAACCAGTGGTAAATAAAGAAAATTACTTTTAATAAATATTTTGTAATAATCAATATTGAATAAAAATCACTCCATTCTATTCTATTCTATTGCGAGCAGTTTCTCTGCGGGTTAAAATTCGTAACCAGGATATCCGCAGAAAAACAATCAGTAAGGGGAAGGGGTGATGGATCGGCCATATACTCTTAGTTCAAAGGACTGAAAACCAATGGGGGAAAGTTCTCGAGTGGCAGGCTCATACTGGCTCATATTGTGATATAAAAAATATGCAAGTATTGCTCACTTAAAGTATTATGATATTGTAATTGCGTCTTGCATTTATTTTAATACAAGACAGATATTATTGTATATTTGTTTAACTTTAATATATACTTCAAACAGTAATTTAAATGTATTTCGCGACGAATATCTGATATCCGCCTTTGTCATTAAGAAACCGTCTTCATCGACGAGATATGTATATAATCGCTCGTAAATAACTCTGGTCCCTTGTATCACACAGCCAGAGAGATATCAGATTATCATTCCGTATGTTATCTCGGTTCAAGTGTTATCAGTCAATAAAAAACATCTTGCTGTCGTCCCTGGTGAGGTTAGAATGAAAATTTTGTTCCTATTCATGTAATTAAACTTTGATTTGATCTAATTTATGTATCGATATAGTTATTCTCTTTATTTTACATTAATCATCAATATTTTTAAATTTTGAATATTTAATAAATTATATACAAAATTTGGATAATATTGTTTTATCTGGCAATGTCAATAATATTAAAGTTATTAAATGTCTATGTTTATTTTTCCACTTTTTCAATATATGAATAAACCTCTAAGGATAATTTATTTTTATATATAAATATAAAAATATACTTTTTGCTCTAAACAAACCTTATGGAATAGTCTGTTATCAGGGTGAGGCAACTTTGTATGAAAGCTGAAAAATCTGCAAGAGTTTTGACGGGAACTTGACCGGCGGCGGTTTGCTGCTTCTGTATTATAGTTTAAATAATAGTTTGAAGTGGATTTTGATATGTAAAAGTGGTGCGATTTTATGTATTAACTGTCTACGCATGTGAACTATTAGTGGAAACGGTGAAACAAGTGCTTTGATGGTGATGGATTCTCAAGATAAGCTGTTGGTTTGCATAGGCGCCTTTAGACACCATCGCCAACTGTCAACTGTCTGCTGGTTCAAGTTGCCGTCAAAATCTCCCAAGGGTTGCACAATGTGGCGCATCAACATATTGTGAAGCAGTGACCTATGAAGAATAATTATACATTAGGGGAAATTATAATAAACCGAATAAAAATACTCAAGACTTAGCCTAAAGGTATACCAGGCCATAATCTCCAAAAAAAATGAAAAATCTGCACATAATCATGATTTTGTCAATATGCGTGTTGGGCTTGTAAAAATAAAGCGAGATAAAATATCGCTATCTCTTTCTTTGATGTTGTTTTAGATTGCCATTTTAAAAATTAGATAAACAAATTCATATTATACGGGAAGAAAATAAAAATGCTAATTCGGTGTTAAACTTTTATTGGTTTGCTCTTTAAAGTATAATTGGTACATACATATTACTCTGAGATTCGCAAAATTAGTTTACCTTTTAATTAGCAGAATTCTATCAAAAGAAGCCATGAATTAATAGAAGAAGAAAAAATGACATTTGTTTGTAAACGTCTTTCATATTAAAAATATTTTCTGAAATTTTTTTTTATATTCTACTAAGCCAGCGCTTATCTACGATCCCACCTGATGGTAAGTGGTGATGTAGCCTAAGATGGTGAAGCGCACTGACTTAACAAAAGCCTATTCACTCTTGCCTTGAAGACACCCACACTGTAATCGGATGGAAAGACAGATGCTGGCAACTTATTTCACTCCTTTGCTGTACGCATGATGAGCGACGTGGCGAACCGTTTGGTTCGAATGTGTGGTAAGTCAACAACGAAAGGGTGGAGACTGGCCGAACGTCTGGTTGTCCGATGGTGGAAGGGAGAGGGTGAAGGGAGAAAGGAGAGGAAATTTATTTCATAGGTTTAGTTTTTAATATTTATTATTCATTTTTGCTTAAATTCAGTTAGATGGTCTTCATTTTCGTATATGTACGCGAATATACAGTCATAATATCGTCGTGAATGTACAGTAAACATTGAGTTATATGTACTACGTACTAGAGAAGCCATTCCGAACATTGACTATGTTCAACTGAACTGTACTGCAATCCGTTCAAACTAAATATTGCGTAAATTGAAGATTTGTGAATTCCATGAAATAATTATTATAACATTTTATTTAGAAATATAATATGTTTGTTTAGATTAAATTAAGATATTTTATATTAAATTCTTATATTTATTTTATATTAATATCTTAATTTATATCAAATTAAAGTCTTCGCGCATGCGCGAAGACATAGAGTAGGACACAATTTTTATTAATTTTTTGTGAGATGTTAATTCTGTATAAGATATTGACTATAAATGAATTCATTATTTCAAAGTTTTATGCACGATTTGTGGTCATCATCGAAACTAAGTTATATGTTGTGCAAATAAAAAAAGCACAAAATTATCTGATCACTTTCTGCAAGTTTCCTATGATAGGAAAAGAAAAACTTATGACAATATTGTGGTAAGGCTATAAACATTTCGAATTTATTGGCAGTTATTTGTACGGTTTATTACTATATTGACTCGAATTGTATCTGTTTCAGATCACGTATTTGGGCTGAGTTAAGTTTCCACCATGAGAATTTTGCTGATTTAAATTTACGTTAATGTTCTGTGTTATATATCAGTAACGTGTAATTTAATGTGTTATATATCAGTAACGAGCGAGGAAATATTATGTGCAAAAGCAATAAAAACATCAATAATAATGTGTAGTTCATAAAAAAATCTATCTTCCAGAAAATAAAATGACATAACTATACTTATTTATAGTTTTATTTTATCCCACATACTAATCTAAAGTATATTCGAGTAATTTTGGTGCAACCTCTCAAATATATGGGAATTTACCCCATAGGTTTGTGAGGCTTGAACCAAAATTACTTGAATAAGCCTTAAATAAAAAGTTTAAAGTTACAGAATATAAAGGTTTGAAATTCCCGCTAAAAAGTTTTATATGGGTGTCCACCGTAGCGCTTTTCGTATACACATAAACACGTGTTTTCGTTTTTAGTATGAAGTTGGCGTCCTTCTCTTGATAAAGAGTAATTGTGTTCTGTGGTTTGTTATTCAACCCATAGAGTAATTGCACAGATGTGTATGGTTCAACCCTACCACAGACCACAATAATTACTCTCTACAACCATAAAGAAGTAAAATGTCAGCAGTTTCATTGTTTTAAAGATGTATGCAAAGGAGGTTTGTGAGGATCACCAATACTCACAATACACATAATAACTCGATTTTGTATATCTGCTGGGGTCGAATTTAGTGATTGATTTAAAACTAACTTCCCGATGAGCTCGGGAAATCGGAACTCGGGGAATCGGATTAAAATAAAAAAAGTGGTACATTACAAATTTCATTAATTTGTTATTTTAATTCGCAATCACTTACATATCGTGGTCAGGAGATAGGCGGTACCATCATCCTGATAACAATGTAATAAAAAAGCTATGGTTGTCAAACAATTGCTAAGCATGGTCACTTTGGAAAATATCAGCCTGTATCGGAATCCTTGGCGTCAACATATCGAATAGTGTGCAGTTTCGTGGTCACTTGGAAGGGAAGGCCAAATTGGCCTCTAAAAAGCTTGGCGTGCTCAGCAGAGCGAGACAGTATTTCATGCCGGCACATCGCTTGCAACTTTACAAAGCGCAAGTTCGGCCCCACATGGAATACTGTTCTCATCTCTGGGCCGGGGCACCCCAGTGCCAGCTCCTTCCACTTGACCGCATCCAGCGCAGAGCGGTTCGAATCGTCGACGACCGAGTTATTTCTGATCGGCTCGATACACTGGCACTGCGTAGAGATGTTGCATCTCTTTGCGTATTTTATCGCATTTATCACGGGGAGTGCTCTGAGGAATTGTTCGGACTAATTCCAGCCGCTCAATTTCACCATCGCACATCGCGACAAAACTCGCGTTACCATCCATACCATCTGGATGATTGGCGGTCCACGACTGTGCGATTTAGAAGAAGTTTTCTCCCTCGCACGACTTCCTTGTGGAATCAATTACCACCAGCGAATTTTCCGGACCGATACGACTTAGGAACCTTCAAGAAAAGAGCTTACACCTTTCTAAAAGGTCGGCAACGCATCTGCAATTCCCCTGGTGTTGCGGTTGTTCATGGGCGGCGGTAGTCACTTACCATCAGGTGAGCCGCATGCTCGTTTGCCCCCTATTCTATAAAAAAAAAAAAAAATATCCCTCTCTCGCTCTCTCCCCTATGAAACAATTTATGTTTATCAGTGGACTTTGATAAATTGTAATGATTGAATAAAAATAACTGTTGCGTATATATTTCCTGATTGTAGTTTTTATTGGAATTCACTCTTGCTACTCGCGATAACATAAATTAAACCTAAACAAGTTTGATAGCAATTCTTAGTATTGTTAGTGTCATCCTGTTCACATTCTATGACCTAGATGATGTACCCCTGGCTATATTCTATTGCGGCTAGGGTTGCTCACTCTTCTATACAATATATAGTATATTACTTAATTAGGTACGAATATTATAATTAAAAAAAATATGTAGAAGGATACTTTTCGTCAACTCGAAAATGTCCATTTCTGGACATGGGCCTCTCTCATTTTATATATAGAATAAGGGTCACAAACGAGCACCCAGTCCACCTGATGGTAAGTGAATAATGTGGCCCTTAGACATCTACATTTATCCTTGATTAAGAATCAAAATGCAGATGCGTCCTCACCCCTGAGGACTAAGATGGAATGCCTCGTTTGCAGTAAAAAGTTTCTCAGTTTCTCTGCCAACCTTTCCTTTCTACTACCAACTCTCAGTAAAATTTTTGAAAAAATAATTTTGGATCAATTGTTAATTTTTTTTAATACAAATAAATTACTTCATGAAAACCAATTTGGTTTTACAAAGGGTCGCTCGACGTCTGACGCCGGTGTTGAGCTTATGAAATATATTTTTAATGCCTGGGAGAATTCAAGGGATGCCTTAGGTGTTTTCTGTGATCTTTCCAAGGCTTTCGATTGTGTTCATCATGAAACATTGATCAGGAAACTACAACATTACGGTGTAAAAAATTTGGCGCTTAGACTTATTACTTCATATTTAAGTAACAGAACTCAAAAAGTTGGGATTAATGGTAAAGGTTCCTCCGGATCGGTAGTAACAATGGGCGTTCCTCAGGGCTCGATTCTTGGCCCATTCCTGTTTTTAATCTATATTAATGACTTACCTTATCTTGTAGGGGACAATCACGATATAGTATTATTTGCTGACGATACCTCTTTAATTTTCAAACTCAAACGGCAGTTAATTAATTATGACGATGTAAATAATGCTCTATCGAAATTAGTACATTGGTTTAACGCCAACAATATGGTCTTAAACGACAATAAGACAAAGTGTGTTAAATTTACAATACCTAATGTAAAACATTCGAATACCAATGTGCTATTAAATGGGGAGAAGTTGAGTCTTGTGGATACTACTGTTTTTCTCGGTATTACTATTGACGCGAAACTTCAATGGGGCCCCCATATATCTAAATTAGCAAGCAGACTTAGTTCTGCAGCATATGCTGTAAGAAAGATTAGAAGTCTCACAGATGTTGAGACAGCTAGATTAGTGTATTTTAGTTACTTTCATAGCGTAATGTCTTATGGAATTTTGCTAAGGGGTAATGCCACTGATATTGAAGCTATATTTATTTTGCAAAAGAGAGCCGTTCGGGCGATTTATAACCTAAATTGTAAAGAGTCCATCAGACAAAAATTTAAAGAAATAAACATATTAACTTTGGCATCGCAATATATTTATGAAAATTTAATGTATGTACATAAAAACATAAATAGCTTTAATAAGAATAACGATGTGCATACTTTAAACACTAGGAACAAATATAAGCTTGTAATACCAGTTACTAGACTCCACAGAATCAGTAATTCATTTATGGGGCAATGTATACGCTTTTACAACAAAATTCCAGAACATATTCAAAGTTTATCAATAAACAAGTTTAAAAGTTTTATTAAAGAAAAACTGTACAAAAAGGGTTATTATAATATCAAGGAATACATGAATGAAAAGGGGTTACCTGGGAATAAGGTGATCGCCACCATGCTGGTTCTATTAAAAATCATTTAAAAATAGTATAAATGAAATTATTGTTAAGTGCAATATGTTTGAAAAAAAAAAAGTCCCACTGGGTTTCTTGCTGGTTCTTCCCAGGACAGAGGTATTTTCCGAACCAGTGGTAAATAAAAAATGACTTTCAATAAGAATTATGTAATAATCAATATTGAATAAAAAATTATTCTATTCTATTCTATTTTATTCTGCACTCACCACTATTTTACGCTGGTATTCTGTGAGAGCATGATTCTTGCCCGGTCAAGACCTATTTGTGCTACAGCCACAGTAAAGCTCTATTACGTAGGTTTAAAACTTTAGGAAGGAATTTTATTATCGTGACGCATGATGAGGGGATTGGCGATTGCGTTACAAGATATATCCCACCATTGTAGCTGCTGCTATGCCCGTGTCTGTGGATGCTGTAAATCATCTGTAACGTTAGAATAAAACCCGATAAAATCCGTAAAATTAATTCCATTCAATCTTTGTTAACAGTTAGTGGATGATGAATTTTGACGTAACCATATCCCAAAACCGGCTAGCCTTATCGCGTCCTATTCGAATTATTAAATTAGAAATTTGTACGTCACATGCGTCGCAACAGTCGAAGCAATTTGGCCGTCGCCTGCTTCATCTCCACCGATAAGCATTCGATAAACAACAGATAACTGTTAATGGAGCGAGTTCTCTCCACAGATAAGACACGCTAATGAATCTTCGTTTTAAAACCATACACTTGCTAATGACGAATAGGTATTTCTAGACGTATATTTCGATTGTCATTTTACGATGTTTTTCAAATGTCAGTAAGGTTATAAAACGATTACTTGAAATAATAGGTCACTTCACAAATAAAAGTACGTACATACTAGTGTTTTTTCTACTTTATATTTTATAGTTATTTATGTCGGAAATTTTGTATTAATAAGTGAAGAGAAAATTTTGTACCCTTTTTATATTGCGCACACCGAGGAGTGTAAGATTTGGTGTTTAGTACCTACGTGAGGGTAATATGGTCATCCGGTTAATATGGTCACTTTCATAAAACTCCAAAACTACGGTCTTGTTTGCAAAGATGGCTTTGTGATACGATAGCTCTTCATCAGTCAATTCTTAAATAATAAAGGGTCAAAAGGGTGCTGCTTTATCATCACCATTTTAACAGCTGATACTAGAGTAAATATTTTAGTCGATTTTAGTATCAACTCAACCGTCCACGGTGACTAGGTACAGTTCCCAAGAAAATTATTGCCTCACCTGTCCATAGTGACTATCGTCACTAAACGACATCTTTGGGTTTAATCGTGTACAGTGCAAAAGATAGCTGTTATTAATACAGTAAAAAATTATAGATGGTACTATTATAAATTTGTCATTTTATCTGTATAGTAGTAACAAAATATTAAAACGTACTTATGTCATATATGTATAATACGTATTATACACGTTTCTAATGTTTTTAATTTTTTTAAATAACGCTATCTCAACACTAGGATTTTCTCCTGTATCGTGGAGGCAGTTTATATACATAAATTCATCATCATCGTCATCATCATCATTACTGCCCTTCACAAGTCCACTGCTGAACATAGGCCTCGCTCAAGGAATGCCACAAAGCACGGTTCCGAGACACCTGCATCCATTGTCTTCTTGCATGTCTTACCAGGTCGTCACTCCATATAGTGGGGGGACGCCCTACATAGCCTACCTGCTGGGACGAGGCTACCACTCGCGAAACCTGTCTTCCCATCTGTTGTCGGTTACATATAATACATAAATATTAAATACACAAATATATACATAAATTGCACAAGGACAAACATCCAGACCCTGAACAGTTACTTTTATGCCATGCAAATACTTGTTCCGTGAGGGATTCGAACTCGCGGCCCTCGACGATGTAATCCATTGCTATGCCACTGCGCCACGGAGCTATCAACTCAATTATGACTGTTTATTAATTATTACTAAAAATTTACCATGTTGTACTAAAAAGCAGAAACCAGCAGACCAAACTTTCAGACGCTATCGCGTCACCTATTAACCGACCGTGATTAAACAATGGGACTTTAATCGAAAAAATAATTCTAGTAATTTGTCTACCACCCTGAGTGATTCCCGCTCAGGCAATTTGTCTGCCAGATTAGAGATGGCTCGATTGTTAACTGAGCTCCTAACGTAATTAGTAACTATTTGTTTTTGCCGGCTTATCGCGGTTTTCATCGAAGTTCCGACCTCAACAATGGGGAAAGGTTAAATTTTGAAATGATTCGATTAGGTGCGACGTTTTGATTTGTTTGTCTCATTTTTCTAAATGTTTCCTTTCCTGTATGTAAAATTGTTAACTGTGTGTTTATGTGAGTTCTCTACATTATCTATGGTCTCAGTTTACATTTGCAAAAGCAATCAAAATACGAAACAGAATTTTGCCTAAATTATTATTTATTCATATATATTATTATATATTAATAAATTTTAAATAAATTCTGTGGACTTGTTAAATGATTATTGCCAGTCATTTATTAATCAATTTAAAGTAATAAAGACATAACTAACAGTCGCAGAAATTGTTTACAGGTACCATAAGAGGGGAAAAATAGGAGAAGAAGTTTTTAATGTAACTTTTTAGACGGCATTTGAGCTAGTATTCCTTAGTTATATAGTAGTAACAGTAGTTATATAGTATTAACAGTGGTAAAGCCACGCGGCAGCTTTTGCTGTCGCACGGATGGGCCGGCTCGAACCGGGGTGGTACCACGACCTCACAGAAAACCAGCGTGAAGTAGAGGTTTACCTCTGCGTTTCGCTTGGTGAGTGCAGGTGGCCGGAGGCCCTTTTTGCTGGAAATGAGGCATTCTATCTTAGTCCTCACGGGTGACAACGCATCTACATTTTGATTTGTAATAGAGGATAGATGTAGATGTCTATGGGCCGCAGCAACCACTTACCATCAGGTGGACTGTGTGCTCGTTTGTCACCCTTATCCTATAAAAAAAAGTCCGCTCAAAAGAGTGACAATAATAGACTTTTAATGATTTTACTTTATCTATACAAATAAATAAATATGAAGTGTCTGTTTGTAATGTCAAAATAACAGCGTTTTACTTAATGCATATTACATTATATACAGTAATTATAACAAGAAAAATTTAAAAAAAATAGTGTGTGCATCTGTGTCTGTCGGTTTGTTCCGACTAATCTCGGAAACGGATAGACCAATTTTGACGGGACTTTTATTCGCTGATAGATGATTTTAAAACGAGTAACTTATGCTACTTTTATTATAGAAAAAATAATTAGGGTACCGAGCAAAAAAATTAAAACCAATGAAATCCATAGTAAAAAATAGAAGTGGCGTGAGTTAAACATAAAAGTTGACTTCAAAGAACCAAAAAAAGAATAAAATAGTTTCAACATAGTATTTTCTGAAGTCTGGGCCTTAATACTTCTCTATAATATTCCATTATTAAAAGTTTAATTTGTTGTTCGTTTGTAAGGCATTGATATTACGTAATAGCCCACGTGTGGTGCAGTGCATTGTTCTCCGAAGTTCGCGGGTGGTCGCGTGCTGCTATCAGCATTGTATAGTTTAAGAGCTCTCGTAATCTTTCGGATAAATGCGTAATTTAACATGACGCCTGCGATTTAGCAAAGTTAGTTTCAGATGGCGCTAGTTGCGTTGTGGTGGTAAAGTAACTATTTTATATTATACGTGGTAGAGCCCTGCTGTAGCTATATATGTAGCACGAAAGGGTCGGCTCGACCGGGGAAGGACCACGCTCTCACAGAATACCAACGTGAAATAGCAGCTTAACACTGCTGTGTGATAGTGAGTGTAGAGAACCGGAGACCCTTTTTACTGGAAAAGAGGCATTCCATCTTAGTCCTCACGGGTGACAACGCATCTGCATTTTGATTTGTAATAGAGGATAAATGTAGATGTCTATACGCCACAGCAACCGCTTACCATCAGGTGGACTGTGTACTCGTTTGTCACCCTATCCTATAAAAAATAATATCTATCAAAAAGTTTTAATTTTATTTAAAAAAAATCCCGCTGTGTTCCTTGCTGGTTCTTCCAAGGACAGAGGTTTTATCCGAACCAGTGTTAAGGCTTAAATGACTTTCAATAAGTACTCGTGTATTCTGGAAATATATAAAAAAATTAGCAGTTTTATTCAATTACCTAGTTTAAATAATCCAGGAACGTTTTCAAAATCATCGCAACTATCATTTTATGTGATTAAAGTTATATTAAATATTCATCTATAATTAATTACAGCTTATGAAAAGCACAAGCCTCTCTTATAGATTTTCTTATAGGGTGAATTATGACATAGTTGTCAATCTTAGCAGGCAGGTTGGCGATCGCAGTTTTTTTATTATTTTAATTAGTTACCTATCTGGAAGATTCTGCTGCCTACCTTTTAATTCATTTTCCCTTTGTCATTTCTTATGACACCCACAAGATGATATGGGATATTAAATATTATTATTTCAATTTAATATTATCTCAAAATATACAATAGTCTACCAAAAGCTTTAAATCACACCTATTTGTGTTAAGATGTAGCTAAAAGAATCGAATCCGTGATCTGGCAACGAATGCACTTAATTTTGATTCGCCGTTGAAACAACCCTTGTACTTACAATGTTCTCCGTAACTTAATCACCTGTCCCATCTTATACCAGCACATTGTTCTTTACACCAATAAACAAAAATAGTCTTTACGAACCTAATGAGTGGGATCTTTATCCTTTGAAGCATCGAGCTCTCGACCTACGGCCCCGCGAACCATTTCATCTCCTCCGAGCATAAACTACGTAGCAGGCGTCAATTGTTAACAACCTCTCGATTCTCGTGAATAGATACAATCGATTCTGTCGTTTATTTTCTCGCACTAGAGTTTCGATTGTTTCATTCGATACTATTCGCCTGCAGCCATTTAGATCATACGTTTGTACGTCAATTTGAAAGTGACAGAATGCTCAATTCTCTTCCTTAAATAGTCGGCGTTTAGGATGACTTTCGCAGTTTTAATTTCTACAAGTCATATCGATTAATCAGCTAACCTGTACGAATTGATTGTCGACTTTATTTTGTTTTAGGAAGGTGTGTATTCTGGACGATTATGTTACGTGTAATAGATGATTTTTTCTGTTACTTATTGTTTAGGACAGTCGTTTGTTTTGACAGGCCGTGTCTGTACGCGGTTACTGTGACTGAGATTGTCCGATTGTGTGTAGAGCGTTTTAGATTGAAAGATAACGCGGAGACTTACGTACCAAGCGAAGGAAAGACTGAGATACGTAACATGTTTATTTATGTATAATGTATATTCAGTATATGTATATTCATGTATATTTAGTTTAATGTTTCGTACACGTTTCGCTCTTCAGTATATAGTTTTATTATAATTTCAGTTCACCTTACATTCACGGCTTTATATTAAGTTAACCTAAAATATCAAAAGCCATATCACATAATCAGAAGCATTTTAAGCCCACCGCAGGGCGTGTTTTTATGATAATTATTATACGTTTATTTCTTATTTTAATCGTTGTTACCTCTATATTAGGCCGTTAATTATAACTTAGTCCTTTCAAATTAATTTTAAAACTATATAAGTACCTTTTTAAACTGTTATATGTGAGGAGCTGATGTAGAGATGAGATAGATATAGGAATGCCTGAATTACAGATCACCAGAACTGTGCTCCACGTATATAAAGAATTAAAAAAATAGCAGCAAATGTAGAGAATATATCAGCCAACTTGTCATAGGAGAATAAGGTTTCTTACAAACTATAAAACTAGTTTTTATGAAGTATCTGCTTAAAATATATATAAATACAATTAATCTAATATAACTTTTAAAATTTAGACAAGGAGATGATGAACAACAACGCGGATTTTACGGTCCCTACGGCGCCACGATTTGAGGGCGAATTCGTACATGTCCGCCCAGATACGCCGAAAAGTAAGAATATTTTTTTTCGATATCTCGCTCGTTTTCCGAGATATCGATACTCAAAACTCGAACACTTAAACCGAATCAGCATGTCCGGACTTCACGTAGTCTTGTCTGTCCTACCCCTAGTCATAGTATCTTGTCGAGATCTATGCGAATCCGCCTCCAAATCCTGGCGTCGTAAGAACCGTAGTCGTGTCCAACACGGAAATGCAATGGTCTTACATTAGTTTGCCATCCATCGCGACACTGTGTATCGATAGACGTACATTACGTTATTACATTTGCTCTGTAATGTGTGTTTGTATGTTTTTTGTGGAGGTCCGTTAATGGTCCGATGTCGAGATAAGATAGTCGAGCTACATGCTGTTTCAGTTTAATTATACCTGTGTGAGTAATCCACACTTTCTAGGCATACCAAACGTATTTCTATTTGTTCTTAATTCTGTGACGGTTTTGTCATTTTAAACACTAAAAATTTATTTATATATTTCTGAAGTGACAAACGAAATTATTGTCTATGTGATGGTAAGTGGCCACTGTACTCCATGGACATATGCCAGCAACTAAAAATAAAGGTTTTTTTTTATATAATAAGGGTGATGAACGATCAAACAGTCCACCTGATGGTAAGTGGATGCTGAGGCCATTATACATCTATCCTCGATTAAGAATCAAAATGTAGATGCCTTGCCACTCCTGAGAATTAAGATGGAATGCCTCGTTTCCAGTAGAAAGGGGCTCTGGTTCTCACCGAGTCAAGCCGCTATTTTACGCTGGTATTCCGTGAGAGCGTGGTCTTACCCCAGCCGAGCCGACCCATTCGTGCTACAATTATAGTATAGCTGAAGCATGGCTTCCACGTACCAGCATTACCACGTAACAAGTAAACTACAGATGCGATGTCACCACTGAGGACTAAGATGGAATGCCCCATACCCTATAACTATACCGACTATTTTCTATTCTATTTTATTCTCTTCTCTTTTTTATATTTAGCTTAGAACAAGTACTGCTATTTAGTGACATAAATAGGTAAACTCCGAGGCAGAAAAGAGGTCCTACCATGTTATTGTAATATACATATTTGTTTTGTTAATTTTCGAATTTTTTCTATTTTTCTTTCCAGGCAGAAATCAAACAAATTGTTTGGAGGCAGAAATTTTTGCTTGGAAAAGTTGTAAATTTTGCATGTCTACTTTCTTGTTACTAAGTTGTTGTTGTTCGTTATTTATACCAATAATTTGTCATCACTGTTCAGCTGGTAATTAGTATAGTATAGTAGCTGGTAATTAGTATGGTAATTAGTAAGTGTATAATGCAGGCTTCATCAAAAAGGTAGCGTTGTCCCACAGATTACCCCCGTAATCTATGCGTTGTCCATCCACTTTGCAGTGGTAGCTTTATGCGTCTGTTCGGCGGTTTTTAATGTACTTATGAGAGTTTAGCGTTATTTTACTTAAATATCGTACTTTTAGTTGATAGCGATATATTCCTTATTTATTTTTATTCTATTAAAACAAAATTTATTGTTACATTGGGCTAAAAAAATAAAAGGAGAAAATATGTGTGTTCCTTCTCCAATCAGACTAACCTTATTTTAATTTTTATTCGATATTCAGAAAGTATGTCAATCAAAATTTTTATTTCTAACGTCAAAAATACACAGAATTCATTTTATTACAGGTGTTTTTGTCCTACTACTTTCCAAGGAGGTCGGTTCCATAGGCTATTTAACTGTTTACGTGTTATTGTTACTCTTTGGTGTAAGAGATAGCTGTGGGTGTTTACAGTCTGCAACAAACACACACAAACAACATCAGTTACACTGAATACTCGTTTGTCACTCTTCTACATATAACATATACACAGGGAAGCTGCAGTAGTATGTTTAATCGAATCAATTGTCTTTCAAATTACATTTCATCTCGTCCCTACAGGAATGCCTCGAAGGTAGCTACGTGCCTACTCACCGCGATCCCGACCAGTTTGTACTGACGTGTACACTGTACAGGCATGGCCTAAACCCGATGCGGACACGATAGTTTGCGGTAATCTGCGCCTACGCACTATTGTTTAAAACTTGGTATGCTCATTTTGTATGCCCCGATAGCATCGTTAGTGGCGTACAACATAAGCGGTAGGCCCCGGCGACTCTATAAGGATAGGGAACTATTGCCTGGGCTGATTTAAAGCGCTATATCGGTTGCGCCTTATTGCGATGTTAGAGAAAGCTTCCTCGATAATCTTTATGTGTGTTACGTAGCAAGCTTGAAGGTTTGTATTGTAACCAGATGTTATATAGATTTACACCTAATGGTTAGTTGCTACTGTAGTAAAATACCCGCAAAATTCTACCACCAACTTAAAAAAATATATTGGTAAATCCAATTGGGCATACCTTAAGCGCATTAAAAAAATTACGTATAACATGATCATACGGAATTATTAAAGTAGTTTAAATACATTTCGACAGCACTATCGGCTTCAACACCCTCGAAAACCATGAAAATGACACCCATGATGAAAAAATTGATACCTATTGCAGCCGCCATCTTGGATGTACATTTCGACACCACTATCGGCTTCAACACTCTTGAAACCCATGAAAATGACACCCGAGATGCAAAAATTGGTACCAACTTCAGCCGCCAACTTGGATTTACATTTCGACAGCACTATCGGCTTCAACACCCTCGAAACCCATGAAAATGACACCCATGATGAAAAAATTGATACCCATTGCAGCCGCCACCTTAGATTTACATTTCGACAACCCTATCGGCTTCAACTCTCTCGAAAACCATGAAAATGACACCCATGATGAAAAAATTGATACCTATTGCAGCCGCCATCTTGGATTTACATTTCGACAGCACTATCGGTTTCAACACCCTCGAAAACCATGAAAATGACACCCAAGATGAAAAAATTTATATATTTTGCAGCCGCCATTTTGGATTTACATTTTGACAGCACTATCGGCTTCAACACCCTCGAAAACCATGAAAATGACACCCATGATGAATAAATTGGTACCTAATTCAGCCGCCATCTTGGATTTACATTTCGACAGCACTATCAGCTTCAACAACCTCGAAAACCATGAAAATGACACCCAAGATGAAAAAATTTATATATTTTGCAGCCGCTATCTTGGATTTACATTTTGACAGCACTATCGGATTCAACACCCTCGAAAACCATGAAAATGACACCCATGATAAAAAAATTGATACCTATTGCGGCCGCCATCTTGGATTTACATTTCGACAACCCTATCGGTTTCGACACCCTCGAAAAGCATGAAAATGTCACCCATGACACAAAAATTATACTACTTACTTTTAGTACGTACTACTATTATTTATTCTGTGCTTTTAAATATTGTAATAAAAAAATCTCTTATAATTATTATAATCAAGTATTTAAGAAATTTGTTTATTCGAATATTGTGTATTTGTACAGCGATCTTTTTGAGCCGCTGAAAACAACCGAAACAATGTCCACTCACGACGGCGACTGAAGCCGAACCATAGAGTAGAGTAATATATACCGGAAAGCCGAACTAAACTTAATACAAACAACGGTACAAAGGTACTCTGTGAACTAAACTACTCTGTGGCTTGAGATCCCCTTTTACAGAAACAATTTGTATACGAGGTAACCAAATCAACGAAAATTTCGCCATTTTGGAGCCGAAAAAATTTAATTATAGCTAAACGAAACAAAATTACACTGCCATTTACATTCAGTGGCTTCCCACATGATAGATGAAGAGATTAAAAAATAGATTGAGTTAAACAATTGATATTTTCAAAAGTTGTAGTGTTTACAAACCACAGGGACATGATAAATCCACACCATAAGACACTAAAACCCTTTTTTTTATTTAAAAAGAGCAATTAATCGATTTAAAAAAATTATTAATAAGTTCAACAATCATTTATCTTTCTAACAATGTGCTTTTTATATCATTTATATGTATAATATGATTGCTAGATACGATTTTATTCGATAAAATGTTGGAATTTTAATTTTTAGGCGATAGTAGAACATTACCTTGCGCTTTCGCTTAAGGTATGCAAAAGAGTACAGTTCACAGCTTCTCCATACCATATAAAAAGGAAGTTGGAACACAGCAGTTGGTGCACTGCATCTAGATAGAAAAGGCGTTTTTTATAGAATGAGGGTGGCAAACGAGCACACAGTCCATTTGATGGTAAGTGGTTGCTGTGGCCCATATACATCTACATTTATCCTCATTTGCGAATCAAAACGCAGATGCGTTGTCACCGTGAGGACTAAGATGGAATGCCACTTTTCCAGTAAAAAGGGTCTCCGGTTCTCTACACTCACTATACGAAACACAGCAGTGTTAAGCTGCTATTATACGATGGTATTCTGTGAGAGCGTGGTTCTTCCCCGGTCGAGACGACCTATTCGTGCTGCAACCACAATATAGCTGCAGTATGGCTCTACCACGTAATAAAGTTCGTAATACGTAATACCACGTAATAAGAGTTCCACGACTTACCATAAAACTGTAAATAATGTCCACGACTGCCTTGTTTATCTAGTGGTCGAAGGCGCAACTGCTGATTTTGAGTCTAAGTCTATTTAAAAAACGTTACCCCCACACTAGGATTTTCTCCTTTATCGTAGAGGCAGTTTACAAACATAAATTACACAAGGACAATCATCTAGACCCGGAACAATTACTTGTAGGCCATACAAATACTTGTTCCGTGCGGGATTCGAACCCGCGGGCCCCCAGCGCTACAGCTCATTGCTAAGCCACTGCGCCACGGAGTCGTGACTTCGTTCTCGGACTGAGTTAAAATTTGTTATCCCCCTTGGCTATACGGCTTTTATTTCGGTATCACAGACGGACACTGTATTTTTATTATTATGAATGTATGTGACAAGAAACTACAAATTTAACTAAGCAATATTATTGAAATTCGATTTCAAAGTAGAATAAATATGTGTACTATTTGTGTATCTTTATATCATTAAATATATACATATGTACATAAGATTTTTGAACTCGTGACTTGATGATATTTTATACGAGTAAATGTATTATTATTCCAATTTATGTCATTAGTATAAAGCGACCTTCGGTGTCGTGTCTAACGATTTAAAAATAAACTATTCCACTTCGACGTATTCAATAATGACTGGTGTTGTCAAAAACCGATTTTAATCTACGAAAATTATCGAATAATCGACGTTACGGTTGCGCATACACCGGATGACAAACCTAAGTGTGACATTACAATTATATTATGTGTAATTGCGTTAGCCTTGTATTTTGGACCATATTTTCTGAGCCATAAGGTCTGACTTATGTTTTAAAAGTAGAATAAGTAAAGTTGTGCGTTTGTGTTTTTAATAACAGTAACTTGTCATAGCGTTGTATGTTAGAGATCAGTGAGAAGTTCGAAATATAAACGTTTTAAAATTAATAGTATCTTTTAAACATTTTTTTTTATAGAAGAAGGGTGACAAACGAGCACACAGTCCACCTGATGGTAAGTGGTTGCTATGGCTCATAGACATCTACATTTACCTTCGACTACGAATCAAAATGCAGATGCGTTTTCACCCGTGAGGGCTAAAATGGAATGCCTCGTTTCCAGTAAAAAGGGCCTCCGGTTCTCTACACTCACCATAGGAAACACGTTAAGCTGCTATTTTACGCTGGTATTCTGTGAGAGTGTGGTCCTTCCCCGGTCGAGCCGACCCATTCGTGCTACCACCATAATATAGCTGCAGCATGGCTCTACCATGTACATAACATATACACATACACATACATAACATATTTTAAGGAGTATTTTTTTATTTGAGGAAAAGTTTATTAAAACCAGTAATAGTTATGGTAAGTCAAACCCATGTCAATTAAAATATGTTTCCGACCTGTTATATTTAAATTATCTCAATATAGAAATTATACATAATAAGAATTAAACGATAACATAATCTTTTGTTTTCAAATAAACACATTATTGGAATACTTTTAATAATAACATTTTACTAATAATTACCGGTGTAGAGGCGGGTAAGAATACCCACTACCCCATATCTTCCCGTGGGTGTCGTAAGAGACGACAGTGGGAAACTGAGGCAGAAGATGGGCAGCAGCATCTTTCTGGTAACAGCAAAACAACAATAAAAAAACTGTGATTATCAACCCGTTCGCCAAGCGTGGCATCTATGGCAATCTACCCCCAATAAACAAAGTTATGTATGCTCACTGTGAACCCGGGTTCTATCCCCGCCGGCACCAATGAAATTGTTAATTGCAATTTTAAATGCTGATTTACCACGTGCTCGGCGGTGAAGGAAAACGTCGTGAGGAAACCAGCATGTCTGAGAAATAAGAAAAAAAATATTTCGAAGACATGTGAAGTTCGCCAACACGCATTAAGGCAGCGCTGTGGACAATTCCTAAAACCCTCTCAGAAATGAGAGGAGGCCTGTGCCCAGCAGTGGGACGTAAATAGGCTGCAACTTTACTTTACTTTACTTTTATGCTCACTATGCTCAATGGCCTCAATATTAGTGTCACCAACGGATAGGTATTAAGATAAACATGGACAAAACGAAGATCATGTATAACGTCCATGTCACACCTATGCCGGTAGTTGTTGGGAGCACTAAACTCGAAGTTGTTGACGAGTATGTTCACCTGGGGTAAATAGTCCGACTAGGTAAGTCCAACTTCGACCGAGAGGTCAATCGACAGATTCAACTCGGCTGGGCAGCGTTCGGGAAATTACGGCATATCTTCTCGTCAGGTATACCTCAAAACTTGAAAACTAGACTGTACAACCAGTGCGTGTTGCCAGTGATAGCCTATGGAACTGAGACGTGGTCCTTCACTGCTGACCGTATGAAGAAGCTCAAGGTCGCTCAGCGAGCTATGGAGATGGCTATGCTCGGGGTTTCCCTGCTTGATAAATTTAGAAAAGAGGATATCCGTAATAGAACCAGAGTGACCGACATAGCCCAACGAATTAGTAAGCTGAAGTGGCAATGGGCTGGCCACATAGCTCGATGAACCGACAACCGATGGGAACTGTAGGACGTCAGCCCACTAGATAGAGTGACGACCTGGTAAGACATGCAGGAGATCGATGGATGTAGGTGGCTCAGGACCGTGCTTTGTGGCATTCCTTGGGAGAGCCCTATGTTCAGCAGTGTACTTGTGATGGGCTGTAATGATGATGATGATGAATAGTTACCCAATTTGTGCTATCTCATCAGTAGCCATGTAGCCACTTTGGCTACAGGTGAGATGCGGCTGAGTTGGTGCTGTACCCCCATCAAATACTTGGTTGGGGATCATAATCGTGCACATCCAATAGAATTATATACCTATAGTATTATATACGGTGGTTTTTACATTTCAAAGTGACATTAAACTATTATATAATTTAAGATAATATAAAAAAATTACAGCTTGTAATTTTCTAATTGTATTAGTTATCTATGTAGTATCTCAACGGAACCCCTTTAACAGTCAAACGATTCACACTTCGCGCGTTTTTATAGATCAAAATCGCGCCATTAAATACCTGTCCGATGGTATGGTTGATAGAAAGATTTATGTTATTTAAATAACATATTTGAATTGTATTTTTTGTAACAACAGTAGGACGGTCGAGTTATATTTTAAGGTTATCTAGTTTTAATAGATCTTTTTGTATTTAGATGTTGCCAGAATACATACTGTTTGATATTTATATTTTCATCTATTGTTCGTCTATAAGATATAATGGACAGCTTTAATTGCTTAATAACAGAAGTAATGGGACAAACACGATATTTTTGTGGCTTTCATATTCGATTGAAAATTCAACACAACGCAGAATGCCCATGAGTAACATACCCATAGAGTTATACAATGGTTAAGAAATATGAAAAGTTGCAAGAATATTTGATAGGGTCTGACCGAAAAACAAATGCTTTTATCGTTGTTCTCGACAGGCAGGCTAAGCGGATTAGTCATAGCAGTATCGACTTTATCTGCTAAATTTTTTAGTAGGTTGTAGGATTCCTTCTCTGCTTAGATCACACAGTAGGTACCACACTTTTATCTATTTTTCCTGTCAAATAGCAGTGCTTGTACTTCAATGTGAAGGGTATAGACAGTCAGTATAACAAGCTGTGTGCAATCTTATTCCCCATAGGTGACATCTGGAACCTTCTTTGTTTGATGTTGGCTGCAGGCGTCCATGTAATGCAATAGCCACACTTACTATCAGGTGAACTGACTGTAAGTTCGTTTGTAAGTTACAAAGGCAGTTTTCCAAAACAACATATTTGAAATTATTAATTCGCCATAAAAAAATCAATAAAAGGAAATTATGTGAGTGATTTCTATATTTTTTTACGTGACTATGGTCTTATGCAGTGGCGGAAATATTTTTAAATTTTATTTTTTTGTTGCGGCTTGAATTAGAATTGCTCATGTTTCTCTTTTTTTTTTATAAAAAAATATTTAAGAATACGAAAAAATCATTCGAATGAATATCTATTGATTTATAATTTACTTTCTCTCAGGTGCGAATAATACCCAATCATTCAGCGCCGGTCATAACTTGACTTGTGTGATTGCTTTCAACGGTCCGTTGCTATCGATGAATTTGTTCGGCTCTACTCATGATTTAAAGCCCGACGAAAGGTCGTGTCGATGCGACCATAGACAACGCTAGTGTTGAACTATAATTATTACTATTTATTACAACTACCATTTATTTTGCTTGTTGGAGGGGATTTGCAAGTGGGAGATAATATTAGCATATGCAATTTGAATATTTAATATATTTGCCTATTAGTAACAAACAAGATTGTTGCACCAAGAAAGAGAAGATCAACTTTAGTCTGTATTATAAAAAAAAAGTTATTGCAGTCTTGTCCAATTGGTTAGTTGGTGGTAAAATTTATTAATAATAACTTTTTAATTAGCATATTATTCCACAAATGTTGATCCTTAACTTTTTCTATATTTTACGTCGTCGAGCCATGCTGCAGCTATATTAGTAGTAGGTATAGTTGTAGCACGAATGGGTCGGCTGGGTCGGGGGAGGACCACGTTCTCACAGAATACCAGCGTAAAATAGCAGCTTAACACTGCTGTGTTTCGTATGGTGTGTAGAGACCCGGAGACCCTTTTTACTGGAAAAGATACATTCCATCTTAGTCCTCACGGGTGACAACGCATCTGCATTTTGATTCTTTATTGAGTGATGATGAGAGATGGTACGAAATTTCGAATTCAATTTCAGTGACGTGACAAAATACTCGTTATAGTAGAATTAGGTTACGAATAACTTAAGTTTTTTAGTTACTTATGATCAGAACCGAACCTTGGCTCAGTGCATAGATGGTTAGGTTAAAATTTTGATTTTGCTTTTTATTGGTGATGAATTCCTGTAGAGGGATTCCTATACTATTAAAGATGGAATAACTAATTCGTGGTCGTAACAATTTATATCTCACACAAATATGTAACAGTAGTAGAGTTTCTTTTAAAATGTTGTTATCTTTTTGTAATAAACTAATTTTTTACACTACTATATTCACATTCAGCTCCGGTCGAGAGACTCCATCTCGTTGTTTTTAGCCCAAAAAGTGACAAAAACTGCGATTAAAGTAAAACAAAGATCGCGTCCTGCGTGATCTTCATTTAGCGATACAACGAAACTGTTTTCAGACTCACGCAACCGCAAGTGTTGGAATTTCGAATGGAACAAAATAAGACGATTACCTGTTGGCAAATGTTCCCGATACGGGCCGCCACAATCGCCTTACGGCCCACAATCTCGCCATCGGTAATTTGGTAATAAAATGAAAATACATTCGCGTCTTATCTGTAATCCGCTCTATATGTATCCTATACTATATAAACATTCAATAATCAAACTACAGAACGAGGCAAGCGCCTTCAGAAATCTCTAAATGTTCATGAAACTCTCCAACAAACTGCAAGCAAGTTTATCGCAGAAATAAAAACATTTGCCTCATCGTTAAGGATTAAAATTGCCTGATGGGTTGCGGCTCGTCTGCTTTCGCGGATTCGTGCCGATTTCGCGTGGCCACAAATTTAATTTTCTTTAATAAGCTCCATAAGTATGCGTCAATGGAAACTGAACTTTGTATTAGTTGTTGAAGGTTGATTACCGTGTGCCGTGTCACGTTCGCGTTGGAGGCATGTATCTAGATAGGCAGCTTGTTTCATCGGGAGAGATGCAAGAGGCGATAGTGGCCCCGCCCATGCTTTTTTCGTGGTCTCTAAGTAACAATGGGGTGATCTGTTAACTAAATAACGAGTGCGATGCATCAGTGGGAACGTTGTCGATGCGCGGGCCGCATCGAGTTTTATTTTGTTCGCCCGGTGTCGGATCACGGCCAATTTGATTGAGTTTTGATTAACGGCACTGACCAGTAACTAACATTCGAGTCAATAAAATCGCTGAAATACGTAAGATATTTAATGAGGATGTTATGAAATTTAATAATAGGGTCCTTTATCTCTTCGTCTTCTTCACCAGCCTGTAAAAGCTCACTGCTGGATTCTCTTGGCCTTTGGGTCTCTCTTGGCAGGTAGGATCTACCTTAATCGCCGCGTTTGGTGTGCGGAGTGACGATCACTTTGCGAGTACGTTTGCACCTTTGACACTGCTTCCTGAATGCTGTCTGGGCTCTGGGTACTTTACGCCAGGCGTACCATACGCATATATATATTACATCGTCACCTATCGGAAGCCATGAGACGATTCTCTTACGTCGTAAGACCTCGTAAGAGGGGGGGGGGGGGGGGTTAGTTAACTAATTATTTAAAATTAAAAAAACATTCTTATAATCAACATCCAACAATAATAGAGATAGCTTGGCTTACTGGTCAGAATGCTATATTGGACTTGGGTAAGTTTAAAACTAGTAAGTGAATCTCTGCTAGTGTATTTACTTGCAGTAAGGCCTACATAGACCGAGCTAATCGAAGTACTATTTTTTACGTTACAGCCTTAACTGTTAAATTACTCCACTCATCAACGTTAAATTACTGTTTATAACTAAATAATTCCAATAAGGAAATACAAAACAGTTGTGAAATCAGCGATAGGGTATTAATGCGTATTATTAATTAATAATTTTCCGCCATATTTCAACACGGAGTTTTTAGACGTCCTTTAATTAACCTCTGGAAACTGTATCGATGGTGTGACCCGTTGTTTTTCCTTGTATTATCAACCTTTATTTATAGCGTTGTAACTTGTTTGTTTAAATTTTAGTGATTGTGGTCTTTGATATGAAGCAAGGCTTACGGTAGGTAGAGCTTACGGTATTTTAAATTTTAGAGTTCTGCATTTTAAAACAAAATAGCAAGTCGCTAATATTTAGTTATTTATTATATTTATTTATTTAAAAGGACAATCAACAAGACTAACACTAATACATGGAATTAAAGTAGCATGAATATCAAACTAAAGCTAAGCGTCATCTTAATTATAGGCTGCCACGGCATGCAAAAGTGGACTATGCAAATTAAACTTAAACATTTTAATCCTTATTTTTTATGTTAAAAAAATCAAACAATAGGTATAGATACTTGAATCAAACAGACACCATTGACTCGAGAAACTGACCGAGCTTGCGTCTAAATTTCAATGGTTTGTCAGAAAAGATGTTAATGTTATAAGACTTAGATATAAGTTGTACTGTCTCTGTAAGCGATTCATGGTGACCTAAACTACTTTTGGCAACTTTTGGTGAGAATGGAAAATAACGTACGAGACGCGGCAACTTGTATGGGATATAAAAATAGACAGATCGCAATAACGTAGGGCAGTCAATGAGGCCATTGATAATCTTATGAAAAAGCAACTGATGCAAAAACAATCTTCGCTCTCGTAGGTTATTTAGTTTAAAATAGGCAAGATATTCCTTATATAAGGGCAGCAGTTTGGCTGGCCAGAGAAATATTTTCTGTATTCGCTTGATTCGCTTAATGTGGACCTCATAATGTGGGGACCAAACCTGACTACAATATTCCAAACTCGAACGAACCAAAGCCAAATATAGGAGAATTTTGTTGAGGGCTTATTGAACTCCTTCGCATTCCGCAACACAAACCCTAGAATTTGGAAACCTTTTGTTGCGACTTGGTCTATGTTCTTGTGAAAGCTTAGTTTTTTCTCTATAATGATGCCCAAATCTCGAGTAGAGTCCACCTATATTGTAGGTAGACTCTACCTCTATTGTATCTACACTATTGTACCAATATTGTATGACGGTGACAAGTACGTTTTGCACCTAGAAAATCTAATAAATTTACATGTTTCAGTATATAAATATAACCTGTTCTCCTTACACCATCAAGCGAGTCGATCTAGATCTTCCTGTAACAACAATCAATCATTGCAGATCAGAGATTCCTCTAATCTACATATAAAGTTTCATATCATCAGCGTAAAGGAAACAAGCTGCATGATCTAAGATACCCTCGATATCATTAATAAATATATTAAAGAGGATTGGACCCAGATGCGAACCTTGTGGAACGCCGGAAGTTGGCTGAAAGTAATGCGAGGAGGAGCCATTAACCATAACGTGCGACTTTCGTTGATCAAGATAAGATTCAAACCATTCCAGAAGGCTACCATATACACCCACACGAGAAAGTTTCCCCAGTAAAATTTTGTGATCAACTGAATCGAAAGCTTTACTAAAGTCGGTGTATATGGTGTCCATATGAAATGCTAGTTACTGACCGTTTAGTGGCGTTCTTAGAATATCCACTACCTCATATCGTCCAGTGGGTGTCGTAATAGGCGGCAGAGGGAAACTAAAACAGAAGATGGGCAGCAGCATCTTCCTGATAACAGTTGAACAAAAAAAACTGGTTGTCAACCCGCTTGCCAAACGTGGCATATATGGCAAATATCTCTCCTATGAGGTAATCTATGGAGGAGGCATAATATGTTCAGGAGTGGAGTTTTTAATAGGCTGTAAAGGTAACGGTAAGGTATCTCAAAACAAAATAGCAAATCGCTGTTGGGAAAGTATTACTTTGCAATCCGTTTGTTGAGTCCCTTTTCCTAATGTACGGCTTAACATTTACAACTTCATCAAATGCAATTTTTTCAAATCTCAACCATTTCGAAATGAGGTTCCGCCGATCAGAGTAGCAATGGGGAAGGTTACTTCGCAGGTTCCTTTACTTCTTAAGTCCACTGCTGAACACAATGGATAGTGAGTCCCATGGGTATTGTAAGAGGCTATGGGATATACCAGGAAAATCGTAAGTCTTGCAGTAGCTGGCGGTACCATGTTGTTATACATACAGCTACTGATTAAGTTTTAGAACCTCGTTCATGGTTGGTATCTAGAGTAGTTTTTATAGACCTTATTACACATACCTATAACAACTGACTGAATAAATAATCCAGATTTTTAATATTCATTTAAACTGAAGGAAACCCTCAGAGCAGATGGTGTAATATTTATCTAATAAAGAATGTATTTATGAAAAAAAAAACTATTTTTATAATTGTTTATATTACAATTTTATATATTGTGGTTGTAGCACGAATGGGTAGGCTCGACCGGGGTAGAGGACCACGCTATCACAGAATACCAGCGTAAAATAGAAGCTCAACGCTGTTATGTTTCGTATGGTTAGTGCAGAGAACCGAAGACCCTTTTTACTGGAAACGAGGCATTCTATCTTAGTCCTCAGGGCATGACAACGCATCTACATTTTAATTCTTAATCGAGTATAAATGTAGATATCAATGGGTTACAGCATCCACTTACCATCACGTGGACTGTGTGCTCGTTTGTCACCCATAGTCTATAAAAGAAAAGGTGGTGTAGCATTTCTTTTCTGCTAAGGAGTCCAACTGGTTAGGTACAACCCTCTTACCTATTTCCTCCGTCAGAATATGTGTTTATTGCTATGTTTTGGTCTAAAGGGTATAAAAAGCCAGTTTAATTACAGGATGTAAGGATGATGAGCTTCAAATTCTTTTATAAAGTAAAGTACTTTGGTACTCATTTACATGTCGTTCTTATAATGAGCCAAATTACATAATACGTCTTTTTTCTTTTCTATGTTCTTCTATTCTACGTCTCATAATACTCCACCTATGAAATTACCGTACTGCAATACTGGCCATTTCAAATCCCAAATAATTTTTGATTAGCTAAGAATTCTAATTTCAAATTAATTCTAAAAACAAGGAGTTCTTTATTTTTTATTTCAGTCATTTATTTATTGATTAGCGTTATGTTTTCATCGCATTTGAATCTTTTCCGTCACCATGCATACATAGTTATCATATATTTTTACTCATCTACGACCCGTAAAAATTCATAACTGAACATGGTCTTCTCCTGCTATTGACTGGAATGGGCCTTGATTATCACGCTTCGCGGCAGGCGGATTGACGATGTCAGTACCAGATGTATCGCATCTTTGATGCTGCTGCCGGTCACCGGTCTGGGTATTTTACGTCTGATGTAAATGATAGGTTGTAGCGCCATCTATCGAAAGATGATTTTTCTGTTATTTAATTTTGAAATGGGGTGATTAATGATTTCTTATATTTACGCGAACACTACACATTTAAATAAAACTAATTTTACGGATTTTATCGCGTATATTAACTTATTTTATATTCCCGACGTTTCGGGTGACTTCCAGCACCCGTGGTCACGGGGGACTGAGGTGTTTGACGTCCTGATGTCATAGTTAGCCCGGCTACCTTCAGTTTTTTAATATTAATTTTTGGTTCGATTTACGCAGAATGAGCTTACAGTATCTTGAAGTCTAGCAGTGGTATGCTTGGGTTTGGATTTGATTTTATTAAATGGCGAAGCTTGCGAAGATACTTATTGATTTCACGATGTCTGTCCGTCTGTCCGTCTGTCCCACGATTATCTCGAAAACGGTTTCGACTTTTCAAATTCTGTTTTCAGCAATCGATTACTGATCACCCAGGCATCTGAACCTCCTATTTTGAAACTGATTGCTCAACGGAAACCGTTAGAAACCGCTACAAAGCTGATTGCTTCGCCACTTTGCTATGCTGTTAGCTTGCTAGGTTTATTAATTATGGGATCCCAAGCAGATGGCAGCACCCATCCATCTTCTGTATTGAAATTAGGATGTTTTTTAATTTCAATAGCCTCGCGAATCTTCCTTGGGAGGAATCGGTGTTCTTTTGCGAGGATTTGTGGTCTATCAAATCTAATGTAATGGCGGGGACGATCTTGAACATGTTATACGCGATAAAATCCGTAAAATTAGTTTTATTGAAATGGGGTGATTAATTGAATAAAAATAATTTTACAGATCTTAATTTTTGCTTTTTAATTCCCGACGTGTCAAATGCCACTCGCATGGTCATAACACGTATGGCAACGTTAAAATAAAATTATTTTTATATAATGTGTAGTATTTGCGTAAATATAAGAAATCATTATCGGGTGATTGATTCTTGTACGACGCTATCACATCAGATTTCTTAATCGCCGTATGTTACTTGACTGACTACTACTGATTGTTATTAAAACCACTGCATTATAGTACATGACTGCCGCTTTAGTTTAGTCGTCTGATTATGTGTTCTCGGTTCGAATCTCGATTGAAGTCAAAATAAGTTATTTGCTTTATTTGTCAAGAAATTTTCAGTATGTCAGTATTTCACACACGTGCTTCGGAAAGCAAGTTAAGTGTAATGTAATCATATCCTTTCTAAATGGCTAGTCTCTGTTGAAACTTGCCACCGTGACGAAAATTTGTATGGTGAACATTATTATGGTTATAGAAATGAGAGAATAACTTTGGAGGGATATCAACCCGAGATTTCATTTGAATCGAATCTTGTTTGTCGATTGACCATTAGTCTCATGAACATAGTATTGATGATATGAACATAGCATAGAATCGAATCAATGAAATGAGATGAGATATTAGTACCATAGCATACCATACCTTTTACTATAAGATTTATTTATATAAAATATGGTACCTACGCATTCTCTTTTTTTTTAAATTTTCTGCAACTATTTCTATAACGGTTAGTTATCTATGAGGTTTTTAATATTATTTTCTCTTTCGTCGTGTGTTGCACTAAAAAACTTTGAGTGTAATGTGTTGTACTATTTTTGAAAAAAAGGTTGCATACCCTGAGAAAATTATATATTTTTTTTAACGCCGAGCAAAGCACGGTCGCCCAGGTACATCAATTAAAACGAACATTTTCAAATGTCTGGCTAGTTTGTGGCATGGCAAAGAAGGTATCTGGTTTTTTTTTCACACAGTCATAATATAATCTGCTTGCTTTTTTTATAGGTTAGGGTGACAAATGAGCACACGGTCCACCTGATGGCAAGTGTTTGTTGTGACCCATAGACATCTACATCAATCCTCAATAAAGATTCAAAATGCAGATCACCCGTGAGGACTAAGATGGAATGCCTCTTTACCAGTAAAATCGATCTCCGGTGAGAGCAGAGCTCTCACCATACGAAACGCAGCAGTGTCAAGCTGCCATTTTACGCCGGTATTCTGTGAGAGTGTGGTCCTTCCCCGGTCGAACCGACTCATGTGTGCTACAACTATACTACTAATAAAGCTGCAGCATGACTCTGCCACGTATGAAAACCACGCTTCTTTTCAATACTGAACACACACACACACACACACACACACATTACACGAGTCTCTTTTTAATGGGGAAGTTTCTCTTATTTAACTTTTTATTATTTGCTTTTGAGCAAGTAATACTATTGAAGATTATATAATATATAGTACGAACAAGTAACAGTATTATAAATAATATAGTAAGAATATATATAGGAAAATACATTGATTGCTTAGCATAGTGATTTAATCTTAAATTAAGTGGTAAATGCACCGATGTACTTGTAAGTTGTAGCGTGGAGGTAGTACGGTGGTAGGCGGAGCGAGGCCCCTCCTCTCGTCCCAGCCATGCTTGTTCTGTGACGTCGCGGACGGGTTTGACAGCTTCTCGCACCAAGCTTCGAGTTCGAGGAAGTCCAACGCTGTAGGCCGCACCTAAGCGTCCAGACTGAGTCATTGGTTTCTTAAAGCTGTTGTGTGGTGTACTGACGGTTTTTATTTGTTGATTTATACAGCAGTTACATTACTCCATATCGTAAAGCTGATTAAAATTTATTGTTCAAATATACTAGGCTTCTAACATTGTAGAGAGTTTTCCGTAATCAACATGCTTGATAGACTGATTGGCGCTCGCAGTGTCGGACTTTCAATGCTTCTCTTTGTCACCTTTGTCACTGTTCTGGGTATTTGACACCTGGTAGATAAGAGATGTTATGCTGCCTTCCGTCGGAAGCTATGAGGTCTTACTGGTGTTTCCCATGATATAATAACATATAATCCATTAATTTAAAAACCTTATAACAAAGACACTTTATTCATGTTTTTTTTTCAAATTTACGAAATTGGGATGTTATTTAAGAAACTACGTACAGAGAGCACTGAAGTTATATGATATAATGTGTCTTCTTATTTTTACCGTAAGTTAGTGAAGCAAGCTCAGTTCACGAGTATGACGAAAGATGGAAAAATTAGACGTGATATTTAATAAATTACAGTACCTACCAGTCCAATGATCTTATAAAATAAGAAATCGTCTATTACACACACTATGTATGCTTACTAGCGTTTGTTGTAAACGAATAAAATATAAATGAACTAAATTTTTATACGTGGTAGAGCTAGGTTGTAGGTGTGTCATAGCTGCAGTACGATTGGGTAGGCTCGAACAGGGTAAGTCAAAGTGTGGAAGGAAAAGGGTAGATTTCCCGCCGGGCAAGGCGGCCAACGTACTGAGTGGCAGTTCGGAGCTATTCTATATATATACATACAGTTTTTACTTCGGAACTTTGACAGCGCGATGTAGTCTTCTTTGTATTTCGTTCGTGGCGCGACGACTGCGCCGCCACATCACCCCTCTGTTCAGACCGGAGGTCGATAGTATAGTCTAGATGTTGACGAATGTGCAAGTGCCAGGAAATTGCCTTGTAGTCTGCGGTGAGTCGAGAAGAAGGCAAGTAATCTGCGAGAGTGTCGTGAAGCAGAGGTAAGCAGTAAATCTCAGAGCCGTGCCGACCACTGTAGCGCAGAGAGTAGCTTGAAAGAACAGGAAAAATTATTCCAGTGCTGCGATGAACTTTGTAAAGCAATGGCTTGCAGGATGTGAAGACTACGGACAATATTTGTTCGGGAGCGAATTGTAGGGGTTTTTGAGGATAACGACGAAGGTTTGAAGCTGTTTTCCGAAGGATATTAGTTGCGTGTTTTAGATTACGTCGGGGTCACCACTGTGGCCGGTGGAAGGAAAAGGGGAGATCTCCCGCCGGGCAAGGTGTTAGGTCCGTGGAGCGGCCAATATATCCGAGTGGTAGTTCGGAGCTATTCTATGTATACTGCTTTTACTTCGGAACTTTGATTACGCAATTTAGGCTTCGATGTATTTTAGCTTGTAGCGCGACGACAGCGGCGCCATAAAGTCAAAATCTAAAAATATTTTTATATAAAATTGTCATTTACAAAGCACTTTTCAAGAACCAAGAAAGGTACACCATCGCTTTAAAAGTCTCTACTGCCGAAGATCGTGTGAGAAGGGGCAAGTCACTTACAAGTAGACTATTTTCCTCCCAACAGTTCCAATTTACCCTTATAAAACACATCTCCAGAAAGTTGAAGATGGACTTAGGACAATTGTATTGTTTCGTATAGGGAATGACGTGAACTAGAGACCCCTTTTTTACTGATAACGAACAATGGTAGTTAGTCCGAAAGGGTTCATCCATTTAATATCAGATGGATTATGGATCGTTTGTCACTGCTACGTGCGTCAAGAAATAGAGCTAGAGATTGTTTTTTTTTATAGGATAAGGGTGACAAACGAGCACACAGTCCACCTGATGGTAAGTGGTTGCTGCGGCCCATAGACATCTACACCTATCCTCTATTACAAATCAAAATGTAGATGCGTTGTCACCCGAGAGGACTAAGATGGAATGCCTCATTCCCAGTAAAAAGGGCCTCCGGCCACCTGCATTCACCAAGCGAAACGCAGAGGTAAACCTCTACTTCACGCTGGTTTGCTGTGAGGTCGTGGTACCACCCCGGTTCGAGCCGGCCCATCCGTGCGACAGCAAAAGCTTCCGCGTGGCGCTAGCACTGTTAAAAATTCCAGATAAACTTTTTTATAGTAAATTCTCATTTATATCGGTAATTTGGTAGATTTTTTGTGCACTTACTAAGTAGCCTTATTTTGCCTAATAAATCTTCCTACTAAACCAAACAGACATAGGTTAGTATTCTATTTATTGTATAAAAAGAAAAAAAACTGAAGTGATGAACGTACTTATTCCGTATAGTGGCAGAATAAGAATATACACTTTTATGAACTTGCAGTCTACCTGATGGTAAGTGGTTACTACAGCCCATGAACACCTTCAACCAACTTCAAACAATAAACGGTACAGATGCGTTGTTTCACCTCTAAGGACTCTGATGGAATGTCTCACATACCGGAAAACAGTAGCGCCGGCACTGCTGCTTGGTGGCAAAAATAGGTAAGAGGGGCTGAACTCCTAGATAGAGAAGGACTTCTACTGCCTAGTAGTAAGTTAACTATTATAAGCGAAAACTGTTGTCTCTCTGTGGTGTGCTGGTGGATTTGGAAAGGAATAATTAAATCAGCTAATTAACCGAAATAACGTAAGGCTGGCGACTCTATGCCTGCACTCGGGATTGATTAAATTTGTTTTATCTATTTTGTTAATAACACGTACTTCACCTATTATATATACCTTTAAACAGTACATTTATTATCGTGTTTCGGCACCCGTATAGAATTCTTTTAAGCTAAATAAGAGAACCTTCATTACACATTACAAGTTAAGGTATTCCATCGCAGTCCTCAGCGATGGAAACACAGTAGTCTTCTTTCCTTTGAGGTTGCAAGTATTAATGGGCTACAGTATCTGCTTAGTTACTGTAAGTTCGTTTGTAACACTAATATTTTATTGAGAATAACGATATACTTACTATTTTCGCCATGAAAGCTGAAAAGCATTTTCTTGACTTTGATATTATCAAATAGCGTCAATGGATTCACCCTTCCCTCCATCAATCAGGGCAAGCGTTCGATTTACTGCACAAACAAATTAGCGTTCGCACCGACAGCGACCGACGACTAAGGAGATGTTATTAAGAAATAAATTGGGACGAGAGCGATAGGGTTGCCACCTAAAGTTCAGAGTCCTTTAAAAATATTTTATAATATCAAGTAGTCTGCATTTTACGAGTAATTTAAATAAATGTCATTAGCATAGATAATCTATTAGCATTTTAATTTATTTTGCATTGACCTATTTAGATATATCGTTAATCTATTTTATGGAGTTGCTTAAACATTATTTCAAATAAGATAAGAACTTGTATTAATTCTGTCTCGTGCTTCCACATATAAACTATTTTATGATTACTTATTTAAAAAGACCAAGGTGGCTTGAACTTGCATACAAAGTGCTCGTAACTGTAGCTAGCCTATAGCGACTATCCCAGAAGAGAAAGTCCATGATCTTACCGGCGGAAGAACTCTTATCTCTTTCTTAAGAGCTGGAGATGATGGTCTTTTCCAACTCATAGTATGGAATTTGGTTTCGGGATCGTAATGGTGAAGCCAAGCTTGGTCAATCAATATAAATTAAGTTAAAACTATAAGGTTTTGTTGTAACAGTTCAAAAAAGCCTTAGGAGATATTGATTTTAGTTTGTTTCTGCGGAGCGCTAAACATCCTGGGTACAAAACGCTTGCATATTTTTTTATCCCCAATCCTCTTCGAAATTTTAAATTACAACTTTAAATGCTGATGATATATATATATATATATATATATATATATATAAAATTCACCATATTATCTTCGTTCGTACCTTAGTTCATAACAGTCTATCAAAAGTCCAATGCTGAAAATAGGCTTTTCTTACATAGATATGTTCATTCAACCATATGTAACTCGATTTTTAACCTCCATTATCCATTCATTACTGCCTATTATAAAAATCCTAGCACTGGATTTTTACATAGACATAGATGAATTATATTTGCAAAGCTTGGTTGCATGGTTTGCAGCCCCAGTTTTTTATTCGTTTGAGTTGATATCAGAAAGATGTTGCTGCCCATCAATCATCATCATCATCATCAGCATAGAAGACCTTCAGCTTTCAAAATATTAAGGTACCCTTTATAAGAAAACTAGAGTAACTAAACTAATTGCAAAAACATCGTTCAACATTCGTTATCTAAATGTTATTTTTTTCTAGTAAATACTAAAAATATTCTATGTTAATTGTCCCCGTTGTTTATCGAGGCGATATCATTGGAACGAGTTCTCGGTATCATACCCGCGCATGTTAATAAGGCTGATGGCGTTATGTAGCTATACATGCATTTTTATCCGTACTATCAAATGAAAAAATGATTATTCGGTTAATTGGTTAATTTCGTTATCGGTACCAACATGCGCTAAATTTTGACGCTACGTTATCACTCATTCACGAGTTAGTTTTAAAGTCAAAATTCAGTTGTAACTAAAAATGTACGGTACGTAAATTGCTGCCTGACTACTGTAA
Organism: Parnassius glacialis; assembly: GCA_033319125.1. NCBI lineage: Eukaryota > Metazoa > Arthropoda > Insecta > Lepidoptera > Papilionidae > Parnassius > Parnassius glacialis. The sequence goes on from JAVANC010000017.1 coordinate 48,836,320, forward strand.
CATGACATGGCCACGGGAAACTTAGGTGTCCGACATGCTGATGTCATAGTGTTAACGAAAGCAACCTTCAACTTTTAAATTTGAATTGATATTAAATAGTTGAAATAAATAACGCTAAATGAGGGCATCCACGACTTTTTCTGCCACCAGGGCGGCGCCACTTTACAGTGAGGTAAAATATTTGACAGATTTCATAGCTGGGATGATAATTTCTTAGGAAAATGTAATGTTTAAAGTTTGTTTCTGTATTATTAGTTATATTTTATATTAATTACATTAGAAATGAATAAACCAAACTATAAAATATAACTAAAAACCGATTTTTTTAAAAAGAGCTATAAAGTGCAAAAAATTAAAAATCAAACCACTGAGGCATTGTGTTGTGTATTAATTTAATATTCTAGATAATGATAAACTATTTATTTAAAACTAATTTCTCAATTAACTGACACTGTGTAACAAAAAACTTTACCTCAGTCGCTACTAGCAACATCTGGTGAGTGGAAGATTATTAGCCCTCATTGCGTGAAATAACAGCATAATATTATTGTATTTCGTATGGTGATTGTAGTAAACCACAAAAACTTTACTGATAACGAGGTATTCCATCTGAACCCCCAGGGGTGACAACATAATTGTGTTTTGATTCTTAATGGACTTAGATATCTGTGGGCCACGGCAATCACTTACAATCAGGTGGACTGTGAGCTAGTTTTGTCACCATTCATCTATAAAATATTTACAGTTCAAAGCACAACCCTGCTCTTTAGCGGCGACAGCACTGGCGCGGTCCGCGGCAGCGCATATAAATTACAGATTTACACGTAATATTTCATTTTTCAAAGCCGTTTATTATAACAGTCGATTGACGTCTTTTCAAAGCAGAGTGATGTCGAAATGAGTTTGTTTTGTAATTTTTTAAACATTTAATTTTAATCCAAATTGGTAAAATATTGCCGGACTACTTAAATGTATAGAAATGGAGTATGTTAGGTATTTATTGCCGTTAGGATGAAAACACGTATATTATTACAAAACTATGGTTGACATATATAATATTGTATTGTATTGATATAGATAAATTAATACTAAATAAATATATTTATTACATAATATGTTAAATAAAAGTACACTTTACTTCTATAAAATCACCCCTTCAGTCGATATAATAAACAAGCTTTTTCTGACACCGTCATGTCGCTGCTTAAAATTCGCGATGACGTTTCCCGCGCGATTTGTAAACATGGCGTTAGTTCCGGCGAGGCCGCGGCGGAAATTCGATCCGTCTTTTAGAGGGAAGGCGGGGATGGTTCAGATTATGTTCTAAAGGACAACAAGTTTTGTTTTGAAATGAGTAATTGCGATTAAACAATGTTTACCATAGGCGCTTGTTGGCAAAAGGCTATTGTTGTTTTTACTTCTCAATTATTTTTCAACGTGTTTTGTCTGTTTAATACACATAGATGCTAACTTTGGAGTAATAAGTTTTCTCGGCTTACGCGCCATTTGAGTCAATCCGTCTCTTCATACCAGTCTTTAAATCTTAATCCGGTTTCATGCAAAACTGTTTCCTTGTAAGTGGAATCCATTCAAAATTGAATTATGGTCAATATTGCAGTTCATTAAAATTATGCAGGCAGTATGATACAAGAATAAATACATATAAAATAAAGATAATTTAATAAGTATTTTAAGTGTCACTTTTGTTTTTATAATAATCAAATATTGTATAAAACTTGGCTATACCATAAAGAATTCAAATTAAAAAAATACCATTAATGACACTCTTAATTTACTTTTTAAAGAACTTACGCAAAAAGGTACACGGAAAAAATATAATTAACGTAATTGGTAAAAACGTCTCTTAAAGCGAATTTATTTCATCGCTTAATGCCCTCGCATTTTTGTTAATGTTGCTGCATTGGATTAAAGAATAAGAAAAAAAAAAGAACTGGGAAGTAATATACAAATGTAATTTTAGTTAATGAATGTTGGTAGGGTAGAGAATAATGTACATCGCCGTGCAGAAATCATGCTCATTACACTCATAGCACAGGCCATACATAATATTGAAATACAACCAGAGATTATACGAAAGCTCTGTTTTAGCCTATACGATTATAATTTTATCTATATCTATGAGTTATTCTTTGTAGATTCTAATAGATGAGACAAGAAGAATAGAGGCAAGAAACGGATGGCATAAGTATTTCTTCCGAAAATTTAAAAAAAACAATGAGCAATTTTTCTATCGCAATTGTCGGGTTGTATATTCATATTTTTCTTATCATAATGAGTAATATGCATAATATACAATTTTTATTGTGTGTCATACTCCTCGTCGTTTTTGTAATCCTTATTATAAGGTGTATGTATAATAAAGATTAAATAAATAAAAAATAAAATATATAATTCAATGTTATTATATATCATCAGCGTGTAAAAGAATATGGATTTCTTCCGTCGTAGATTTTAAAAACTGAATTGAAAAACTAAGTTACATTATATTGTTTTTTGTTTCAGGTAAGTCTCCGGTTTAGATCCTGTTGCAAATTATTGGTAAATAACTTGCATTCAATGTAAAGACTTATAAAGAACTTTAAATTTAGGAGGTGCCAGCTTTCCAGCTTCCAGATAATGACTAAGAACTGCGTTTAGGACATCGCTTACTCTAATTGAGTGCAAAAGTGATTTTTATGAATTAGACCTACCTTATCGTAGCTACATTATTTACTTTATGACGGAATCTATTGAATCTTTTATACGTGGTAGAGCCATCCTGTAGCCTATATTAATAGTATAGCTGTAGCACAAATGGGTCGGTTCGACAGGAGAAGAACCACGCTCTCACAGAATAACAGCATAAATAGTAGCTTAATGCTGCTGCGTTTCGTATGGTTAGTGTAGAGAACCGGAGACCCTTTTTACTGGAAAAGAGGCATTCTATCTTAGTCCTCATGGCTGACAACGCATCCGCATTTAGAATTCCTAAACGAAGATAGATATAAATGTCTATGGGCAACAGCAACCACTTACCATCAGGTGGACTGTGTGCTCGTTTGTCACCCTTATTCTATAAAAAAAAACTTTATGCCGATCCATTGAACAAGACAGAAAGTAAAAACTACATTTCATTCATAGTTGTAGAAACAAGAATGCGCTTTAGTATTTGTAAGATTGACGGTTGGAAAGCTCATGATATCAGCATAGCACTGTGACGTAATCTAGTAGAGGCAGTGTCGGATGCAGAGGTGGAATCTGTAACCCCATTACGTCTGGTGGTGGCGCCATGGGTAGACGTTAAGAACATATGAACAATAAGTTTTCTGAAATGGGCCGGTCATATGGTTCGTAAAACTGATAACCAATGGGGAAGATAGGCTTTTGAGTGGGAGCCTCGTACAGGTAAGCGAATGGGATGGGCTCCCACTAGATTGAGTACGACGTCGATGGATGCAGGTAGGACAGGACCGTGTTTTGTTTTGTATCATTCCTTGCAAGAGGCCTGTTTTTATAGGAATAGGATGACAAAGGAGAAGACAGTCCAACTGATGGTAAGTGGTTGCTGCGGCCCATAGAAATCTACATCTATCCTCTATTACAAATAAAAATGCAGATGCGTTGTCACCCTTGAGGACTAAGATGGAATGCCTCGTTTCCAGTAAAAAGGGCTTCCGGCCACCTGCACTCACCAAGTGAAACGCAGAGGTAAACCTCTACTTCACGCTGGTATTCTGTGAGGTCGTGATACCACCCCGGTTCGAGCCGGCCCATCCGTGCAACAGCAAAAGCTGCCGCGTGGCTCTACCACTGTTAGCCTTTGTTCAGCAGTGGACTTGTAGAGGATAGTGATTATTATAATGATGATGATATACTAGATGTAAAACATCCAATCCAAATCCATTACAATTACTGCTTAACAGCGATAATTTTAACAAAACTAGAACAAATATAAATGAACCACCATGTTATTAAACGAATATGCTAGTAAATAACCTACCATTTTCCCGTTACGAAACATGCCCGTATGGCAAGGTTCCGTACATAACGAATCAATAAGCAAGTCAAGAGCTGCACATGGAAGTACGAACTTTTTAATCTGCTCAGACAATTCAAATGGCGCATTATGCGAGGGAGGACGGCAGACAATGGTGCAGCTCGGTTCAGTCGCTTAAACAACTGGAGTGGGCTATCTCAGCCTCTCATATGCGGTATTTGTGCAAACTTTCAGGGAAGTGTGGCCTTTATACACCTTTTTTAAGCGTCTGTATGTATGCCTAGTGTGATTATAAGCGACGGCTTTATGTTAATCTATACTCTATACAAGTAAATAAAATTGAGGTGTCTGTTTGTAATGTCGAAATAACAGCCTTTTACTATATGCATATGAAAGTATAAACGGTACTTATAGCAAAACACGCTTTTTAAAATTTTTGTTTGTCTGTCTTTCTGTCCGTCTGTCTGTCTGTTTGTCCCGGCTAATCTCCGAAACGGCTGGACTGATTTTGACCGGACTTTCACTGGAAGATAGCTGATGTTATAAGAAGCAACTTACACTACTTTTATTTTAGAAAAAAGATTAGGGTTCCGCGCAAAAATTAAAACCCATGAAATCCAATCGTAATAAATTACGCGCGGGCAAAGTCGCGGGGAACAGCTAGTTCTACTATAAACGCGCATATCGTCGCACGAACGTATTCAAGAGTATTTAGAGATATTAAGCCGTTGATCCTGTGGGTGCGAACCGCAGCTGGTGGGAAAATTTGTACAAAATCTAAGTGGTTTATATTTCGGAAGGTGCTGCTGTTTTTCCCAGGATCGGGTTGACCATGTAGTACCAGCGTGAGAATATCTACTACCCCATGTTATCCCGTGGGTGTTGTAAGAGGCGACAGAGGAAAACAAAGTAGCATATGAGCAACAGCTCTTACTAATAACAAGTAAAAGTTAAAAATAACTGCGGTAGTCAAACCGCCAGCCAAGCGGGGTAACTATAGCAAATAATACCCGCCCCCCCCCGTCCACCATGTGGCAATTAATGAAGGAGGCCTATGTTCAGTAGTGGACTTTTGATAGGCTGTAACGATAATGGTTTCTCCCAGCATCCCGATCTGCCTTCAAGTTTACTGCATTAGTAAAAGTGGATAGTGTGGGGGTAACGTTAAAAAGTTATAGTTAAAGAACTTAAAATCCACCTGATAGTAAGTGGCTATTGCAGCCAATGGACACCTGCGAATATTGGCTCGCGTTGTCACCTCTGATTAGTACTCGGGAGATAAGTCCTGGGGAGTAAGAGGATTTAGCCACCTATCTACTACAGTTTGAATTTTGTAATGTTTGCGCGTTTAGACATTATATTTTTTTTATAGGATAAGGGTGACAAACGAGCACACAGTCCACCTGATGGTAAGTGGTTGCTGCGGCCCACAGACATCTACATCTATCCTCTGTTACAAATCAAAATGTAGATGCGTTGTCACCCGTGAGGACTAAGATGGAATTCCTCATTTCCAGTAAAAAGAGCCTCCGGCCACCTGCACTCACCAAGTGAAACGCAGAGGTAAACCTTTACTTCACGCTGGTTTTATGTGAGGTCGTGGTACCACCCCGGTTCGAGCCGGCCCATCCGTGCGACAGCAAAAGCTGCTGCGTGGCTCTACCACTGTTATATTAAAAGCTTCCGATTATACGAAACATTTACTTGGTCTAAAATCAAACGAAAAGGTATCTATCGATATACTGTCAGTAAAATAGGGTATAACCTAGGACTTTGATTCCAGCTGGAACGTTTTCAAAAACTATCTTCGAATCTAAAATACAAAAACAAATACTTACTATGGACTTTATTTTCTACCGACTTCAAAAAGGAGCCGGTACTTAATTCGACTGTATGTTTTTTATGTGTGTTACCTCATAACTTTTTACTGAGTGAACCAATTTCGATGACTCTTTTTTTGTTTAAAAGCTGGTGCTTCACATGTGGTCCCATCTAAATTTGATCAAAGTCTGACCTATAGTTTTTGAGTTATTCTTAATAATTTGAAAATATTGAAGGCGGTTGTACAAAACTATTAATTTTTAATTAGTTACTAGCTATTTCCCCGTGAGTTTGTCCACGTGGAATTTATTACGATTTGATTTCAAGGATTTTAATTTTTTTGCGTGTAATCCTATTTTTTTCTAAAATAAAAGTGGCCTTACTCCTTATAATAATATCAGCTATCTACCAGAGAAAGCCCTGTCATAATCGGTCCAGCCATTTCGGAGATTACCCGGAACCAACAGGCAGATGGACAGACAAAAATTGAATTTTTTTCTTTCTATAAGTACTTTCTTTCTATAACAGTGGTAGAGCCACGCAGCAGCTTTTGCAGTCGCACGGATGGGCCGGCTCGAACCGGGGTGGTACCACGACCTCACAGAAAACCAGCGTGAAGTAGAGGCTTACCTCTGCGTTTCGCTTGGTGAGTGCAGGTGGCCGGAGGCCCTTTTTACTGGAAATGAGGCATTCCATCTTAGTCCTCACGGGTGACAACGCATCTACATTTTGGATAGATGTAGATGTCTATGGGCCGCAGCAACCACTTACCATCAGGTGGACTGTGTGCTCGTTTGTCACCCTTATCCTATAAAAAAAAAAACCTTTAAAGTATACTTTCATATGCATTTAGTAAAAAGCTGTTATTTTGACATTACAAACAGACACTTTGTAAAGATTGTTATCAGCTATATAGTTACGGTGTAAAAGAATCTGCCACCACATTATGTCTGGTTGTGCGACGATGGGGAATGACAATAAGACCTGTCGGCGTCGACTACAATGCGTTTTAACAGAAAAATTAAGAAATTTTCTGCCACGTACGACCATATTGTGAAATTTAGTCTTGCTAGTGATGTTCCCCCGGACGGATACGACTTAGAGACTTTTACGAAAAGAGTGTCCTCCTCTCTAAAATGTCGTTCATGCATCCTGCCACCTGCAATCCCTTTGGTGTTGCGAATGTTTATGCGCCGCGGTGATCACTTGCTAACTGCTCATGTGCTACGTATTCCTGTCGTCTTACGTGGTGTGAATATCTTGTATATGTTTACAAAATTTATTACATTTTTTATAGGATAGGGTGACAATCGAGAACACAGTGACCTGATGGAAAGTGGTTGCTGTGACCCATAGACATCTACATTTATCCGCGTTTGCGAATCAAAAGGCAAATGTGTTCTCACCCGTGAGGACTATGATAAAACGCCTCTTTTCCAGTAAAAGGGGTCTCCGGTTCTCTACACTCACCATACGAAACACAGCAGTGTTAAACTGCTATTTTACGGCGGTATTCTCTAAGAGCGTAGTCCTTTCCCGGTCGAGCCGACCTATTCGTGCTACTACTATACTACTAATATAGCTGCAACATGGCTCTACCACGTACAATATATTTATATATTACAATATATTTACATTAGTAATATTTATACATTATGTAAAGCGTCCAGATCGGCCGTTTGGTACTGCGATCACCAAGCTAGTTGCAAGTGTAGGGATTACGGACAACTTCCCAACAATGGGATTGGTTGACATCCAGCAGTTGCTTCTAATGAATCTTCATCGTCAGTCACTATTCATCTATTTGGTTTACTGATGGACCTTGGCATTTTCTCAGTTGCGAGTATTTGCCATCGTTTCACTTTGCAGGCGGAGCAGACAAAAATCAATTATTTTTTGGGTATGATATGAGATTTTCTTTTATATTTCATAGTGTCAAATAGACTCTTGTACAAACTCTTCATCATGTTGTGTCCTTTCCATTGTTTGTGTGTACATAAATTGTTATTGTTTTTGTACGTGGTAGAGCCAAGCTGCAGCTAGTATAGTTGTAGCACGAATGGTTCGGCTCGACCGGGGTAGGACCACGCTTTCACAGAATACCAGCGTAAAATAGCAGCTTAACACTGCTGTGTTTCGTATGGTGAGTGTAGAGAACCGGAGACCCTTTTTACTGGAAAAGAGGCATTCCATCTTGCTCCTCACGGGTGTCAGCGCATCTGCATTTTGATTCGCAAACGAGGATAAATGTGGATGTCTATGGGCCACAGCAACCACTTACCATCAGGTGGACTGTGTGCTCGTTTGTCACCCTATCCTATAAAAAAATTGTTAAATAAATAAATAATATTTAAAAAAAATTAAATAACATCGTGTAATAAAAGTTTGATTGAAAAATACCTAATATTATAAATTTTACTAGGCGTTGTAAAGTTTGAAAAATATTCATTTAACTTAATGAAAACACCAAAATAAGCGGTAGCTGTCACCAGCGCCATCTGTCTTACGGGGGTGTCCGAGTGTTTAGCCAGCGCACGCCGGAAATGAAGCGGCGCACGCGACCCGCATAACGACCGAGCTACACTCAAGTGTAAGAATACCCTTATTGTTTGATTGAAGTGTTCATATAATTACATCGACAAAAATAAGGTATTAACAAGTTATTTATACAAAAAATGTAATTTTTGAAACATACTAAAACTTTACTGAATGATTTTTGTAAATTTAAAACCATTTAAACTCTAAGAACAGTTAAAAACTTTACTTAGAGTTTAAATTACATGTTCATGGCCCTTAATTGTATAAATATTATATTGTATGTTATGCTATAAAAAAGCACCGCTGGGTTTCTTGCTGTTTCTTCCCAGGACAGAGGCTTTTTCCGAACCAGAGGTAAAAGTTAAAAACGACTTTCAATAAGAATGACATGTAATCAATATTGAATAAAAATGATTCTATTCTATTCTATTAATGTCAAACAAAAATTGGTAGTGTCCAAACAATTATTAATGTAATGACGTGAAGGTTTATCCAAAGCAATTTTTTTGCAATATCTTTTGTAATAATGATAACTGCAATTTTTTATGCGGCTGATAAAAATTATTCGGACTTTCTGATGTTATGATAAAATATTAACGACAAAGGTAATTTAAAAATAAAATAAAACCTCACTTCAAAAACTAAAAAGAATATCACATAATAGCTTCGCTTAACAATTCGATGTTTGGACAGTGTATCAGATAATTAAAGCTACAACTGCAGAAGTTGTTTTGTGAAAACTATTTTATTCATGCGTGGTAGACCCATGCTACAGCTATATATGTAAGTGATATAGTTGTAGCACGAATGGGTCGGCACGATTGGGGAAGTACCACGCGCTCACAGAATACCAGCGTAAAATAACAGCTTGACACTGTGTTTCGTATGGTGAGTGTAGAGAACCGGAGACCCATTTTACTGGAAAAGAGGCATTCCATCTTAGTCCTCACAGATGACGACGCATTTGCTTTTTGATTCCTTGTTGAGGATAAATGTAGATGTCTATGGGTCACAGCAACCACTTACCATCAGGTGGACTGTGTGCTCGTTTGTCACCCTATCCTATAAAAAAATCTTTTTACCTCCTTCAAAAAAGGAGGAGCTTCTCAATTCCATTTTTTTATGTGTGTTGTGAAAGCTGGTTCTTCTCATGTGGTCCCATATAAATTTGATCAAGATCTGACATGAGTTATCCTTAATAATGCGTATTTAATTGACTCCAACTACATTGATGATGTTCTCATTTTATTTATATTGAAGTCGGTTGTACAAATTTTTTAATTTTGCCACTTGAATTCTTTTTTTAGTACTTTGAGTTGGATTTTACCTTTTACTAAAAGTTTAATTTTTACCATTTTGATTTGGTGAAGTAATATCATCGAGGGGTAGCGATGCAAGAGAATCCAATACTTCATCCCGTGGATGACAAATATTGTTGTAAAATTTAAAGTCCCTTTGGGTTAATACTACGCTCTTACCTATCTCTGCCGGCAAACAGCAGTGCCCTAATTGCTATGTTCAGATATGTCTAATGAGAAGACAACTAAAACTACAGGCTATTAGACTTTTAATGTTTTTATTTAACATTGACTATTTGTCCAATTGTATGTTGTAATTAAAATGTGGTAGCCGTAAATGACATTAGGTGGATTGTACGCTCGGTTGTCACCCTAATATTATAATAAAGAATAGAATAGAATAGAATAATTTTTTATTCAATATTGATTATTACATAATACTTATTGAAAGTCATTTTTTATTTACCACTGGTTCGGAAAATACCTCAGTCCTGGGAAGAACCAGCAAGAAACCCAGCGGGACTTTTTTTTTAAACATAATTTCACTTAACAATAATTTTGTTTATACAATTTTTAAATGATATTTTCATAGAACCAGCATGGTGGAGATCACCCTATTCCCAGGGGTTATTTTCATTCATGTATTCCTTGATATTATAATAACCCTTCTTGTACAGTTTTTCTTTAATAAAACTTTTAAACTTGTTTATTGACAAACTTTTAATATGTTCTGGGATTTTGCTGTAAAAGCGTATACATTGCCCCATAAATGAATTACTGATTCTGTGGAGTCTAGTAACTGGCATTACAAGCTTATGTTTGTTCCTAGTATTTAAAGTATGCACATCCTTACTCTTATTAAAGCTATTTATGTTTTTATGCACATACATTACATTCTCATAAATATATTGCGATGCAAAAGTTAATATGTTTATTTCTTTAAATTTTTCTCTGAGGGACTCTTTACAATTTAGGTTATAAATCGCCCGTACGGCTCTCTTTTGCAAAACAAATATAGCTTCAATATCAGTCGCATTACCCCATAGCAAAATTCCATAAGACATTACGCTATGAAAGTAACTAAAATACACTAACCTAGCTGTCTCAACATCTGTGAGACTTCTAATCTTTCTTACAGCATATGCTGCAGAACTAAGTCTGCTTGCTAATTTAGATATATGGGGGCCCCATTGAAGTTTCGCGTCAATAGTAATACCAAGAAAAACAGTGGTATCCACAAGACTCAACTCCTCCCCATTTAACAGCACATTGGTATTCGAATGTTTTACATTAGGTATTGTAAATTTAATACACTTTGTCTTATTGCCGTTTAAGAGCATATTGTTGGCGTTAAACCAATGTAACAATTTCGATAGAGCATTATTTACATCGTCATAACTAATTAACTGTCGTTTGAGTTTGAAAATCAAAGAGGTATCGTCAGCAAATAATACTATATCGTGATTGTCCCCTACAAGATAAGGTAAGTCATTAATATAGATTAAAAACAAGAATGGGCCAAGAATCGAGCCCTGAGGAACGCCCATTGATACTACAGATCCGGAGGAACCTTTACCATTAATCACTACTTTTTGAATTCTGTTACTTAAATATGAAGTAATAAGTCTAAGCGCTAAATTTTTTACACCGTAATGTTGTAGTTTCCTGATTAATGTCTCATGATGAACACAATCGAAAGCCTTGGAAAGATCACAGAAAATACCTAAGGCATCTTGTGAATTCTCCCAGGCATTAAAAATATATTTCATAAGCTCAACACCGGCGTCCGACGTCGAGAGACCCCTTGTAAAACCAAATTGGTTTTTATGAAGTAATTTATTTGTATTAAAAAAAGTTAACAATTGATCCAAAATTATTTTTTCAAAAATTTTACTGAGAGTTGGTAGTACAGAAATAGGTCTAAAATTAGCGGGGTCCACCAGATACCAGATTTAAATAAAGGTATTACTTTACTGTACTTCATTAAATCAGGAAACACACCAGAATCGATACAAGTATTAAAAAAGACATTAGACACATTATTCATATAACATATTTTATACTCGGTAGAGCCATGCTTCAGCTATATCATAGTTGTAGCAGGAATGGATCAGCTCGATCGGGGAAGGACCACACTCTCACAGAGTACCAGCGTAAAATAGCAGCTTAATGCAGCTGTGTTTCGTATGGCAAATTTAGAGAACCGGAGACCCTTTTTACTTAATACGAGGCATTCCATCTTAGTCCTCAGGGGTTACAGCGTATCTGCATTATGATTCGTAAACGAAGATAGATGTAAATGTCTAATGAAATACGAGTACGAGATATGAGTATGTTTACAAAATCTTTGAATATCAACGAATAAATTATTCTTAAAAAAATCATGTATTTTTTTTGTATCTGTAAAGTCAGTTTAAAGTTACAGAAATGTAACTTTAATTCGAGCTTTCGTAAATTAATATTTGACATTAAATATATCTAAGTTTAATCTTTCCTTTTTGCTGCATTTCTTCAGACGAGTTCAATTTCAAATAAGTGTTTAAAATTAGCCTCCTTATAAGTATGCAGTAACATCCCCACAGTGCAGTCAGGTGGCTGCTATTACTGGAAGGGACAAACAAGGATCGTATCGGGTGCGGTGTCGTTGCGATAACGAAGCGATCACGTTGCGCTATCGCCCGTGTCACATTGTTCGATATCGAGACGTGCACTTTCGCTTGATAGGTAGGGCTGGGACACTTGTTGTTACCTAATATTGAAATACAAAACTAATGAATGATTAACCGTAACAGATATACTACAATGGATACAAATCCGTGTAATTGTTATATTGTGTATTCTATGATAAAAATTTAAATTAAGTTATTAAATCTTATCTGTACATAGTTGCAGATAGTTTTATATTAAACTTGAAATTAAGCCGTTTGTTTTTTTAAGCTGATTAAGTTTTTTGTCGATTTTGATAATGTAATTTTAAAGAATAACTAACCCTGGTCAGTAGTTAGAAAAATCTAAAATTTTCCCGCCATTTTGTTAAATTGATCTTTATAACACTTACACTAACAAGTAAAATAGGACTTTAATCTTTATAAAGTGTTGAATAGTTGTAGTCTGTTCTGTTGTAGTTTCGTGGAGATTTTGATATCAACCAGAGTGAGTTAATGACTTGACCATGGCCATAGATGCTGAGTCGTATAATTTTTTTTGATATTTTTAACACAATCTTAATATTGCTTGTTTCGTCGTTTCCATTTTTTTCTTTACTCACCTAGAAACAAAAATGCGCAGTTTTTTTTATTGAATTCCATAAAGCCATTGTTTGAGTAGTACCGCAGTAGCAATGTTCTATCAATCAAGTAACTACAGCATAAAACATTTAAAAAAGAAAACTCTTAATCCTACTCATCCCTAACGGAGCCCAGTCTCCGATACTACTTACAACCGATAGTGCATTGTCCCCGATAAACTTGTTATTTGTTGATAAAGAGAAAGCTGCTATCACCGTCGCGTATTTGTAAATACTTGACGACGTTAATTAGCAAGATACGAGGGGTGACTTGTCCGAGACCTTTATCGTAATGTCATCATTTCGATAGAATTTTTTTTCTTCACTGCAAGCAGTTGGTCTTTTCAAAATTGCACAGATTATTTCTGTTCCTTAAGCGCTCAATTACACAGCTTTCATTTATTTTATAAAACAGCTTCAAATCTTAAATTATTGTGTATATGACCTTTATTTTAAATGTTTTTGTTTACGATGCTCGTAGTGATTATCGCTTTATTTGTAAAAAAACGCACACGCACCCCACATGAAAAAACAATCCTTGGTTGCCAATCACAAATTAAAGTCCATCTTGTACATATAATTAAGTACTCACGAGTTTAAAAATAAAACTGATATATTTTGTATCTGGAAAGTTTGTTATAACTATCTGTTGTTTATTTGAGCATAATATTTAGTTAGCTGGATTTACTAAATCATAATACATATTTCTTAATTATAATTATTGAATTAACGTGAACATTAGAAATCGAATAAGATTATTTTCTAATGAAATGTGAATTATTCTTTGAATTTTGTTATGATAAGATTTTATCGTAACAAAAACACACAGCCTATTAAGTCCACTACTAAACAGAGGACTCCCCCATAGATTATAGGGGGGAAATTTGCCATAGTTGCTTATTTGACAAGCGGGCTGGCAACCACAGTTTTATTTTTATTTTTAGTCGTTATTAGGAAGACGCTTTGCCCACCTCCTGATTTGTTTCCCTCTGTCGTCTCTTACGACGCTCACAGGATGATACTGGTCAGTAATAAGATTTTAAATTTATTAATTTATTTTAAGTTTCCAACTTTGACAGTGACTTTTGAGAGTTACAGCTGAAATTAAATTTGTATTACTAGGTATATCATAATGTCGCCGTGTAATAGCGGCGTACGGGAGTTCACTACCATATCTACCCATGGGTGTAGTAAGAGGCGATAGAGTGATTTGAAAGAGATGAGCAGCGATATCTGATAGCAGTTCAAAATTAAAAAAAAAAAACTGCGATAGCTAACCCGCCAGTTATGACAAATATGAGAGAATCTATGGTGGAGGCCTATAATAGTCAGCTGTGCACTTTTGATGTTTTGGCTTTAACGATGATGATGATACTATAAAAGCTTTGTAATCTGTGTAGAGCAAGTAAATTTGGATTTAGTCCTGTAAAAAGATTTAACCTATACTTTAGTCGAAAGTGATCTGTGCCAAAATCAGAAAAAGTAGCAGCCGATAAAAATCTAAAATTATATTTAAATAATAATAATAATGTCCTTTAGATCGAATTTCTGTCACGGCAGCCAGCTTCAATGGAGATTAGCCATCGGATCAGGTCAGGCTTATAATGCCAAAGTGTATGCGTAAAGCACAGGGCCACTCCCTATTCCTCACTCTCATAGTTCGATAGGACGGTAAACCGACACAGCCGGAGAGAGATCAGGCGCAGAACGCACGGCTTTACGTGCTTTCCGTGCCTTGACGGCTCCGTGGCGCAGTGGCTTAGCAATGAGTTGTTGCGTTGGGGGCCGCGGGTTCGAAACCCGCACGGAACAAGTATTTGTATGGCCTATAAATAATTGTTCCGGGTCTGTATGTTTGTCCTCGTGCAATCTATGTTTGTAAACTGCCTCCACGATACAGGAGAAATCCTGGTGCGGGGGTAACGTTTTTAAAAAAAAAAGAAAATGAAACAAATCAAGAAATTTTAAACGATACAAATTAATTTGTTGTGGACACCACACAACAAGCGCGGCTACGGTTAGCTTAGCTCTTGAAGGAAATATTACACATTTTAAAAAAGTGGCATCTTCTTACACGCAACAATGTTTTGTTTCATGCATGATAACTACATAACGACGATGATGTTTTAGTAACGTGTTAAAGTAAACAGATTAATTGGATCGAGTTCCAAGAACATAAAGCCTACCACATTTCACGCACGTACATCGCGTCATAACTCACGATACCATCCTCACCATCTGGATGCTTGGCGGTCCACGACTGTGCGTATTACTAAGAGTTTTCTTCCTCGTACAACTTCTCTGTGAAATTGTTTACCACTGGTGATTTTTCCGGATCGATACGACTTAGGGACCTTCAAGAAAAGAGCTTACACCTTTCAAAAAGGCCGGCAATGCATCTACAATTCCCCTGGTGTTGCGGTTGTTCATGGGCGGCGAAAGTCACTTACCATCAGGTGAGTCGCATGCTCGTTTGCCCCCTCTTCTATAAAAAAAACCATTGGATAATGTTATAACCGTATAATATTTTTGTCGAATCTTGTTGCACGATCCATGACGCTAGAATGTAAAGTGCGTTCTTTGATAGATAAAAGTTACAACTGAAAAATTTGGCTTCGCGTGTGGTCACAACATAATAATTGAGTGGTGTTGCAACTGCTTTAACGCTTAGCGGAATATTAATAGTTGTGCTTCTCTGTCCGTTGTGAATAGTCGCAAATTAGTATTTTTAGGGTTCTATCCACCAAAAGGAAGAAACGAAACCTTTATAACATTACTCCGTTGGCCGTCCGGCCGCTGTCTGTCATGACCCTTTTTCTCAGGTACGCATGAAGATATCAAGTTGAAGTTAATATCAAATACGTAGGTCTACGGTCCCTTGGAGCTTTAAACAAATCAAGGTTCTAAGAACTAAGTCGCGCGCAGTACTCGCAAATAAATCAAAACCTATTGGATACTTTCCGTTGACCCAGAATTATAAAATTTGGCAAAAAAAGGTTTCACAGCACAAGTAAAGGAAAAAGTCCCAAAATACGTTAATATATAGTTTATATCACATAAATATATATTTATATTATGTGAACTGCGAATAATATTCAAAAAGCTAGGTTATTATCAATTTTTTACAGCTATTGTAATAATTCGACGGTTACTTTGTTTAAATGATTAGCTGCGGTGCTCAGAGGCCGTGGGCTCCAATTCCGCACGGAACAAGTGTTTCTTTTGTCTGAAAATAATTATACCTGGATGTTTGTCCAACTCATGCATACATATAAAACACCTCCACAATACTGGAAAAGACTCTCAGAGGTCCTAATCTATTTTTTATCAGTACTTCAATAGTTTATTTGTCGTAATTTTTTTGCCACAAACTAGCGCACCTTAAGGAAAATTTCCAATAATATCTCTACATGGTATAAAACAAAGTCGCTTCCCGCCGTCTGTACGCTTAGATCTTTTAAACTACTCAACGGGTTTTCATGTAATTTTCATTTGTAGATAGAATGATTTAAGAGAAATGTTCAAAGGTGTATAATATATGCATATTATATATTATATAATTCTTCTGTCCGTGTGTATTTGACTTAATTCCACCTAAACAGCTGTACTGATTTTGATGAATTGTGTGTGATTAAGTTGATTAGAAAATGGTTTAGATTCACAATTGAACCCGGTGGGTAGTTTTGCCGTCGAGATGCTGAAATCAATGGTGCGAAGCCGGGGTTGATCGCTAATTACCAATAAGTCTTACCAGTATGTCTAATGGAAAGAAAATTCCAGTAGTATTACTAGTAAGACTATTTGATAAAACATAAAGTAAGAAATACGCCATAAATTTTTGTGTGGAAGAGGGTATGATTCTAAAGTTCATAAAGAGAAATTTAAAATTTATAATTATTTTAAAGATGTTCTATTACGTTTAACTTTTCATGATATTATGCCTTAGAATAAAGAAACGGAAAAAGTTTCGTCCATAAAATCAGATTAACCACAGAATAAAAAGAGAAAATCGGTTAATGTTTTATCACCTACCGATGAATCGCATTATAATCTTCCGGACGCTTAGGAAGGTCTTTACGAGATTTAAAATTTTAATATCGGCCGACGCGATCAGTTAAGGCGGGAAATAAGTGTAATGGCGTATAAATCAGTCGGTATCAATGTTATACCGGCTCTGTCAATAGCTGTGAGGTGGGCTGGGGTGACAGGTTAGCATGGATGTTCCTACAAATTTAGACTTTCCTTTTAGTGTTTAAAGCTTTCAGAAATGTATCACGGATCAATGATAGGATATAGGAGAAGATATCATCATTAATATCATTACTACCCATCAAAGGGCACTACTGAATATAATCCTTCCCCATAGATTGTCTCATATGAGGAATATTTGTCACAGTTGCCACGCTTGGCTCGCTTGGAGATCGCAGATTTTTGAAGTTATACTTCTTTTGGCGCGTTTGAGAAAAAATATGAGAGTTATTTTTTTACGATGTGCGCGCACACTGAAACCTAAAAGCGACAACTTCAGTTGGTGATTGGACGTGGTTATGCAAAAAGGATCCAACCCTAAAGAAGAAAGCTAATTTGAGGTTATGAAATGTGAAGAATGGATCTGTATGGTTCGTGTGTGTGTTGGTAATTATTTTCTTATTTGTGTTACTTTCGCTAAAATTGTTGCATCACATAATAGTATAGACCACAAACATTATTTTTCAACTGAACACTTGACACAAATTACATTGGATCCTTTTTGCGTATCTATTTTCAATTGTCTGTCAACTGTCTAGTTTTCGTGAGAACTGATAACTATATTTATTCAAATATATATGAATCTATAAAACGTGTTTTATTTTAGTTATTTTTGTTTTGTTACGCTAAAAAAGTATAACTTCTTACGTGTGTACATAAGTACACACACACGTTTTTTTATTATTTTAAAGAAAATGCCGCTGGTTATTTCCTACTTCACTTCTCTCTATCGCATTTTACGTCAGTCAGTTGTAGGGCAGTGGATATTCTATGGTGAATCTAAAGTAAAATTAAGTACTAGCTTTTCCAACATCCCATTTGAAAATGTGTTCAAATGGTTATTAAATTCAGAAATCAGTCATATCCACTCAACTCTTACGTCCGTATGGAGTCCATTATCGAGTTGGAGATGGTGCGGATAGCGGCCATAATTTGCAATAAATATAAGGGCGGAGGTGTCAGCGATGGTACCTTTGTTGCAACGTTCAGATATTGTAACAGGTGGATTTGAGCAGAATCCTGATGATAATCATCATTGATTAATCATGCAATTTGGTAAGAACCACTGGTACATCTTAAAAAATTATAAACTAAAGTATGTTATTCAAGTTATTTTTCTTTCTTAATCAAAATCCTGCTCCAATAATTTATGCACAGAATTGGGTTGTTGTTGTCATTTTAAATTAGTTTAAATTTTAGTAGTTTCTCAAAACTTGGTCGGTTTGGTAATAAAAAAGAATTGAAAATTAAAACCATTATGAAGATACCCTCAGAAGAACGAGAAACCAGCACAGCGGACTAGCCGTCTTAATTGCTCGAAGAATAGACAAACGATGGGTAAGGTTCTAGAATGAATAGTTAATGAATAGTAATAGAATAGTAATTACTAACAAGCGCAGTGTTTCCAGCCGATTGAAACATTTGATCGATGTATGCAGGTGGATCAGAACCGTACTTTATGAGAATCTATGGGCGAGGCATATGCTTGGCAGTGAACTTGTGATGGACTGTAATGATGATGATGATATGGTAATATAGGTGTAGTGTAGTAAAATCTGATACACTCTGTACATTTACAAATGACAGATATGTTTATTTTGTCCACCCCTTATATTACGTAACATTTCTATATTTACGAAAATAAAGTAGTTTCATGCGACATATAAATAAAATTAAAATAAATGCAATCAAATAGTTCTATTGTAACGACTGTAGTAACGGATGGTTGATAATTAATTACAAAAATACAGGCAAAGCGTGACGAAATGAAATGAAATCGAACAATACTGTAATTTGTAATATCGTTAACGTGTTACCAACGTACGAATTATACGTAATAGTGTATTACGAGTGAGGGCTATTACAAGAGCGGTTAAGATACGGGCATGCACTGGCAACACTGTAATCTCAACTTGAAATGCGATGACCGCGCGATAGAGCACGTGGGCGTTTTCTAAACTGCGCTTCGCTTACGAGTTTGTCACTTCCAGATAATATGCACTCGTGTAAATAATTTTGAAGGAGTAAAAATTATTATGCCCTTAATATCCTAGTTTAGTAGTAATATTTTCTACACGTCATTTACTATCACTATAGATTATCACAAGTGCACTGATGGACGTCAACCTTCCCCATGGATTGACTACAGCCATGGTGGCTGCAAGTAACTTTCTATTATGTGGAATTAAAACTAGTAATGTTATAAAAAAAAACTAGCATACCTCTTAAAAACAAATTGGTTACCTTATGAAATTTATATTGGGCAATTATGAGTATATCAATATTTATTTTTATTATTAGACAACTGGCACCTTACTTGTACTGTTGAGAAACCAAGCTTCAATGCTTGGTTACTCAACAGTACAAGTAAGTATATACAACTAATCCATTATAAAATATATAATATGTACATATATATACATATTATATACATTAAGTACATAATATGTGCTTAATATTTCGCTAAAACTAGGTGTCCGTAACCGTTGAAACGGTTAATAGTTAGGTGTTGCCCGCTATAATACTCACCTGCATTATCGATAGTATCGAGAGGCAATGCGTAGGCACTCTACGTAGAGTGGCGACTGTATCGGCGGGGTTAATGGCGCGAGAATCACTGATAGCGACACGCCGCCGCCCCGCCGCCCCCCACGGGGTGTCTGCTACGTCACAAAGTTACAGATGCCCAATCGGGGTAATTGTGTGGTAAAAGATAAGTCGGATAGACTAAGTTTTGATCTATCTAGTTTATGTATTAAGTCGTTAAATGGAAATAAAATGATACCAAAAAAGATAACATAATATAAACTCTCACGCATGACGACCTGACTTGACTTGAAACTTGCGTTTGCCACGATGCTGACATGCCTTTATTGTTTTTTTCAAGAAACAGAAACAGAAACTTCACTCTTTTGTTTAATTTACTACGGGTTCGGAAATAAGACCTCTGTTCTACGAAAAACAAGCAGGAAACCCAGTGAGACTGCTTCTCACTTCTGCAATGTAAATTTGTTTTCTGATTCATTATTTCTAAGTGTTCAAAATACCACAGCATTCCTTTCTTGATCCTGGTCATAAGCAAAATATCATCTTAGAAACCGCACTTTTCTCTTATAACACAATTTCTCACCCTATCATTCGGATTCACACTTAAGATAACCTAACATACATTAAACCTTTCATGTGAAAATGATTTTTCAAGAAAATGTATTATATTATATGTATATTATTACCGCATACGGAGGTCACTCAATAAGTTTTGAGATATACAAAAAGTATTCTAGATACTATTAATATTTATTTTAAATCTTTTCAAAATATTATCCATCATGATCTATACAAAGTTCCATTCGTATAAACCAAATCTGAAAACACTTTTGCCAGTCTTGATCTGACAGGTCAGAAATCGCTCTTTCGAAGGCAGCCACGGCTTCTTCGGCGCTTTAAAAAAACTTGCCTTTTATTTTTTCTTTGACTCTTGGGAACAAAATAAATCACAAGGAGCTAAGTCAGGGCTGTAGTGTGGGTGACTTAGAGTTTCAACACCAGATTCCTTAGTAAATGCTTTTGTTTTAAGGGAGGTATGTGAAGAGGCGTTATCGTGATACAGCATGATTCCCCGAAGCCCGGTCTTTGGTCTTCTCTCCCGCAAAGCTTGAAAAGCTTTGGGTAATGCAACTGTAGTATACCATTCAGAGTTAACTGACCTACAATTTCCCAGCACTGACGTCGACAAATGTCCGCTCCACGAAAAAAACTAGCCACCATTTTTTTTGCCGACGTTGTGAGTTCTTTGCAGTTTTGTCGGTAACTGTCCTTCTAAGTAGACCCATAACAATGATTGTCTTTTATTTTCCGGGTCATATTGATAGATCCATGTCTTGTCACCAGTAACGATTTCTGAAATACACCTAGATGCCCCATTTTCAAAACGTAGACGCATTTCACGGCAGTTTTATTTTTACGGATTTTGTCACGTTTAATTTAACTTTTTAATTTTCGATGTTTCGAGTGCTTCACAGCACCCATGGTCACGGGGGGGGGGGGGGGGGGAAGGGGACTGAAGTGTTTGACGTCCAGATGTCATAATTAGTCCGGTTACCTTCAGTTTTTGAATATTAATTTTTGGTCCGATCTACGCAGTATGAGCTTACAATTTACAACAACTTTTAATTAATTTTCATATTAAACATTTTAATATCAAGAAGCATAAATATAAAGTCATTAATTTTCATTGCTTTTATTATAAAACTTAAACTTTTAAGGCCGTAGGAATAAAGATATAAAATTTTTGGTTTTAATAAATTCTGAATACACCGCACTTAGTGTTTAGGGAACCATATTGGAAATTTTTACATTAGTGGATCTTGTGATTTTTTAACGCATTCTTGACTTTATAGTAAGCTTACTGGTCCAGAGCGTGGTCTTCCCCCGTCGAACCGACTGAGTTGTGCTACATCCATAGAATAGCCGTAGCATTGCTCTACCATGGATTTTGTTTCCTGTGATTATTTAACCAGACAGGTTGAATAACCCTTATCTACGTAGAAAGATCAGGTGAACTGATCGATGTGTGGACCGACGTTGTTCATCTGGAACATATCAATTACCGTTTTCGCCGACGATCCATCAACACGTCTGTACGTACGTTGTTTCAGTTTCATAATAGATTCACTTACCTCGCGGTTTGTTCGTTCAAATTTCAGCCCTTCGGCTGTGTTTCCATTGCAGGTTGTTATAATATAATATTAATTAACAATACACTTGACGGTAAAAAGCTTTTGCAGCTCATGGTCACCTGCTTCCAATTTCAAATAAATACGGCTACAAATGCATTGTCACTTCTGAAGATTGCTGAAATGCCTGATAATTTGTTATTATACTGTGTTTTCTCTACGAACCGGAATACACCAGTGGGTAGTCACTAGAAATAGAATGGTACCAGCACAGACCTCAAAGCCCGATAAGAAGCCTGGTGGCGAATGATTATTCATATATCATTTCAAGTTCATTTTATTTTGTTATTAACTAAGGTCATATTTCTCGGTTATGTCTTATAACTTACTTTAAGATAAAAATAGGTAAAGTATATTTCCATGTTAAAAGGTTTTCGATGAATAATTGATGCTAAAATATTTAAAATACAATAACTATTAGTTTAAACAATCACATCTTATATAGTATAAGCTTAATAAAACTATAAGATCTTACCAACGATTGTTTCCCGTGACGTATCTTGGTCTGTGTCGTAACGTGGGACCGTGCAACCGGTGTCGAGAGGGAGCAGGGCGTAGGGCGGCTGCGAGCCGAGATATCAGCTCACGTGCCTTTGTTCTCCGATCGGATATCTCGACTCGTCGGATCAGCCTAAATTATTTATCCTTTTTCACAGAAGTATGAACTATGAAAATTGTAGAGAAGGCAATGAAAAATAATGTTTTTGCTGATATGTGCTTATACTTAGTGTATGAAATATCTCAAGAATATATATTTCATAATGATTGTTGATGTAGTGGAGCCATATTTTAGCTGTATTATGGTTGTAGCATGGATGGTTTGGCTTGACTACGCTCTCCCAGAATACCAGCGAGCGAGCAATTAAAGAGACGCATACATAGGCTGCACTAAAAGTATCGGGAATGGAATATTTCCACTGTTCCTGTCATATTAAAATCTTTTTAATGGAAAACTCCTTGGTTTTAAAAATCGAATACCATTTATTTATTTAAAAAAAGATTTTCGATCTTATCACAAGGTTTTGTCAAACTTATCCTAAAAAAAAAACTTGTTTAGTCGTTGAGAAAATGGAATTGACTCGAGAAAATTCAAGAGCGATGATAACAGTGGTAGAGCCAGGCGGCAGCTTTTGCTGTCGGTTGGATGGGCCGGCTCGAACCGGAGTAGTACCACGACCTCACAGAATACCAGCGTGAAGTAGAGGTTTACCTCTGCGTTTCGCTTGGTGAGTGCAGGTGGCCGGAGGCCCTTTTTACTGGAAATGAGGCATTCCATCCTAGTCGTCACGGGTGAAAACGCATCTGCATTTTGATCTGTAACACGCTGGTTTGCTGAATTTCAACGTGGACGTGTCAAGCTCAGTGATGATCCCCGTCAAGGTCGTCCAAAAACTGCAGTCACCCAAGAAAACGTTGATGCTGTGCGTAAGCTGATTGCGGAAGATCGACATGTGACATACCGCGAAATTCAGGCAACTTTGGACATTGGCATGAGTCAAATATAAATAATCTTGCATGAACAATTAGGTGTAAAAAAGTTGTTTTCCCGATGGATACCGCATTCGCTCTGTGAAGAGTAAAAAGCGGCTCGCGTTACTTGGTGCGTCAGAACTCTCGAAAGATTCCACGCATGATCCTCAAATGCTGTATACAACTTCGTATCAGGTGACAAATCCTGGATATACGCGTACGAATCCGAAACAAAAAACCAGTCACGAGTTTGGGTGTTCGAAAATGAGTTAAGAGCCCTCTTACATTTCGGCGTTTCGCAAATTTAGGTATTTTACGCACCGAGCGGGCGGCAAGCTACGCGACCGATACTTTCTTTCATATCTATTCACTCGCTCGCACTATAATACTGTGAGTATGGCGATTATACGATCTTGATCTTCCATAATACAAAGTTTTCTTAGGATGGACTTCAGTGGATGGAATATTTTTTGGTGTGTCATTTTAATGTTATCTTATTAATTTATTATTATATAGTTATATAATTTATTATTTATTATTATATAGTTATATAATTTATTATTTATTATTATATACCATTTTGATATATTATTCATTATTTATGAAATTTAGTGTCAAAATAAGTACACATAAATATTTTAATTGTTACGCTGTCTAAATAATCGATTATGTCTACTACCGGTGTATGTATAAATAAATAAACGGTTGCAACCTGTTTTAATAAATATAACAACCAAATGTAAGTAATATTTTTTTAATCGGTACTTACAGTCAATTACTATATTTTTTTATAAGAAAAATATTTGCTGCGACGGCATTGACCGAACTTTTCGCGATTCGATAATTTCAGGCAGTACACACTTTTCATAAAAAGCTTGTAACTTGGGTAAAATATTGAAAATCTAAAATTGGTCGTATTTATAAATTTTTTGTACTTTTACTGCATTAATCTGGGCCAATACATATTATGGCAAGTATTCAGACATTTTTATTTGCTAAATGAAGCTGGCCTTGGATTTGGTAAAACCAGTCATTATTTTGATTTAATGTTACACTTGAATCACTGAATTTATAAACTTTAACTTTTTTTTGTCGAAAGGCCGTATCAAAATCTATTCCGAAAGCTGAAATAGGACATTTAACTTCAATAAGACCGTTGCTGTATAAACCATTAGGTGAAGCCCTCAAATAATAATGACCTAGGTCAATGAATAGACCACATTTTTCTATATTAATATTTTTTTGTTTGCTCAATTGTGCACATGCTGCAGACTCGTTGTCCCTACCATGTTTAATGGAAGAGACGTGATCTAAATTATAACTATATAAAATAGTTTTAAACCGATCGATCAAAAATTGTGGTCGTAGTTGACGATGTTCTAGTATGCAGGCAATCGACGCACACTACGATAGCAATCGACGCACACTACGGTAGTATCGAAACGATGCAGCGCCCGAAATAAACTGACGCAGGTCCACCCTCGGCAAGCGCTCGCGCGTTAATGATCGCAGATGGCCGGCACAGTGAAATATATAGTACTTTTATTTAATTAATTAAAATATAATAGTAACGATTTAAAAAGTAAAAATAATAGCATAGTTTAAGCAAATGTTGATGATTATTTTGGTATAAATTTTACTTCTAAATGATGTAGAACTTCGGAAATATAGAGGCTTGTATCGAAGCTTTTTTGGTCGTTTTTTGAATTATGTCGATTTTTTTTCCTATTGTGAAAAGCATATAACGAAAATAGATTCAACTATTATTAAAGTGTAGGATATTTGGGAGATAAAAATATTTTTTTTGATGGTCGATATTCAATAGAATCTACGAATTAGAGCTCCCAAATCATGTCTTCGAGAGTTTTTGCCTAAACATGCATTGGGAGAATGATTATTACTGATTAAATAAATAAGTTATCTAAAATCCATTCCGAGCTTATTTGAGGAGAGAAAACGAACTATTTTTACCAAGTAATTGTTATTTCAAGCAATGAACGATAAACATAAAACTTCAACGAGGAAACCTTGTGATTTCGCGTTTTCTTGTAATACGCCTCTTAAAGCCAATAAAAATTGTTCGTTCACGGAGTTTTGTAAAAAAATGGTGGCCACGTTTGTCTCCAAAACCGGCCATGTTACGACTATTCCTCTTGAGGGACAAAGAACGGTTAATACAGAATGGTATGCTAGCATTTGTTTGCCACAGGTCGTTTCTGAACTCCGTAAAGAGAACTGCAGCCGCCGCATCATCCTCCATCACAAAAATGCGAGTTCTCACACCGCACACAGAACAAAAGAGTTTTTAGAGCAAGAAAACATAGAATTATTAGACCATCCGCCGTACAGCCCCGACCTAAGCCCTAATGATTTCTATACTTTCTCTAAAATAAAGAATAAATTGCGTGGACAGAGATTTTCATCACCTGAAGAAGCTGTGGACGCCTACAAAACGGCCATTTTGGAGACCCCAACTTCCGAATGGAATGGTTGCTTTAATGATTGGTTCCATCGTATGGAAAAATGTGTGAAATTTCGCAGAGAATACTTCGAAAAGCAATAAATACATTTTTAAATAGTAATGTTGTGTCACTTCCTTGATTCCCGAAATTTTCAGTGTCGCCCTCGTAATGCTGCTGCGTTTCCATATGAAAATGACTATGACGAGCACCGGAGACCCTTCTTTACTGTGTACTTTTGGTAATAAGTTATTCCATCTTAGTCCAGAAGGGTGACAACACGTCTGCATTTCGTATTTTATTCTATGTTTAATATACAAAATAAAAGTATGAGAATTCCAACAAAATTATTAAAATTCTAAATTATGAATGGATAATTTTTTTAAATATATTTTTTTTGATAAACGAGAACACAGTCAACCTGATTTTAAGTGGCTACTGTGATACATAGACATTTATATTTATCCTCGATAAAGAATCAAAATAGAGATACGTCCCTCAGAATTAAGGAATGCTTTATTTCCAGTAAAAAGGTTTTCCGAATCTCTACACTTATCTTACGAAACAGCAGCATTAAGCTGCTATTTTACGCTGGCGTTCTGTGAGAGCGCGGTCCCACCCCGGTCGAGCCGACTTGTTGGTGCTACAACTATAATATTGCTGCAGCGTGGTTCTACCACGTATAAAAGTGTGTGAGTCAAAGTCTTATATTTAAGCTGTTGGTTTATTTTACCATAGCAATTTGTTTCTGATTCTTTTATAGATAGTCCTACATGGACGATTTTTTTTTCTATTAATATTTTATAAAAATACTTTTACAGCGTATTTAGTTTATATTATAAACCTTAATTAAATTGAATTTAAATGTAGATCTAGTTATCGGAAAAGACTTTCAAGCGGGTTAGCGTCAAAACTTCATCACTTAGGGAGTCGACTATCGCGTTATACCTCGTGTAGTTAGAAATATTTTATAGGAGATTACAGTGAAAAGGAGTCATAGATTGATCATGTGCGGGGACGTTATCGCACAGTTTCAGATACCTGTTGTTCGCAACCGCAGAGATTGGATGTTTTCGTCGGCCCATCCAGATGCGATCGCCTGGAAAAGATACCTTAACCCGTTGTATGGAAGACTGCTTTTATATTTGATTTTATGTCACGAAAAGTTTAGAAACTCTATTAAAATCAATTATTTCTTTCTTATTCATCTTCAGTCCGTTAGAGTCCTACTGGACATGGGCCTCTCCCGTTGTGGGGAAGGGAGTTTTTTTTAAATAATTTGTTTGATTATTATAAATGACTGCTAATTTTTACCTTATTTTTAAATTCATATGGCTTACTAACAGTCAACTTACACTGTCACAATCATAAATAACAGAAAAGTTTTATTTTATCATTTAGATTTTAAGAATCCAAAAATTCTCCGTATGCTTTTTGTAGATAGTTGCTTGTGTTTTAGTTTCAAGTGTATGGAGAGCCAAATTTAATTACTGACCAACAAAATGAAAAATAAAAGGATAAAACGCAGCAATTATATACGCTTTGTTAAAGATTGTGAGACGTTCGTGTTCGTGGGCTCTTGATACCAACAATACTAATCTGTACCAACTTGGTACAGATTAGTATATTCCATTGAGTTATATGTACTACGTACTAGAGAAGCCATTTTAAACACAAACTGTGTCCTACTCTATGTTTTCGCGCATGCGCGGGAGTAGTAGTCGCGCATGCGCGAAGACATTAATTTGATATAAAATAAGATATTGATATAAAATAAATTTAAGAGTTTAATATAAAATATCTTAATTTCATCCAAACAAACATGTTATATTTCTAAATAAAATGTAATAATAATTATTTTATGGAAATCACAAATCTTCAATTTACGCAATATTTAGTTTGTACGGATTGCACTACAGTTCAGTTGAACATAGTCAATGTTCGGAATGGCTTCTCTAGTACGTAGTACATATAACTCAATGGTATATTCCTCTTTTTTTCATTTTTAAGGTTTTGGCTACAACGCCTTGAGTCAAAAAGCGTAGATCAAACGTTGTAATACATTTTGCAGAATCCTTATTTTATACGTTACCAAATTTGTTGATGTGTCACATTGCGATATTTTAGGAAGATTTTGATGACAGTTTCATCCAACCATTTCATGACGACCATAGGTCAAGATCTCAAGGCGCCTAAACAAAATAACTAGTACATGGTCCGTCGTTTCAAATAAGTAATAATTCGCATGCGCAGACTCTTAAAAAATTGCATTGCTTTTTTTAATGCAACTCGTTGCGAAATTTTGAGAAATTTTTAAAACAACTCAACTCCACAGATCGGCCTGTTGGCGATTTTAAGGTGTGTTTGACACCTTCATAATAACTTGAGGTTTATATCACTATCGGAATAATGAGGGCATCCACGACTTTTTCTGCTACCAGGGCGGCGCCACTTTAGAGTGAGGTAAAATATTTGACAGATTTCATAGCGGGGACAATAATTTCTTAGGAAAATGTAATATTTAAGGTTCTAATTTTTATTGTAAGGTTGTTTCTGTATTATTAGTTATATTTTATATTAATTACGTTGGAAATGAATTAACCAAACTATAAATATAACTAAAAGACGACTTTAAAAAAAAAAGAGTTATAATGTGCAAAAAATTAAAAATCAAACCACTGACACATTGTGTTGTGTATTAATATACTCTACACAATGTGTATATATACTATTATATACTCTAGAATATGATAAACTATTATTTAAAAGTAATTTCTCAATTAACTGACACTGTGTAAAAAAAACTTTACCTCAGTCACACCTAGCGACATCTGGTGAGTGGAAAATTATTAGCCCTCATTGTATCACCGTTTTTACGCATCGTCTAAATTCACAGACAATAAATGTACAAAAACGTACCACCATTACGTATTAAAATCCACTTCAAACTATTATATAAATTATAGGTAATATACTAAGCAAGGAGCAACCACTTGCGGTTAAGTCCAAAATTCCGATGTATTTGTGTGTAGGTTTGCTTTTTAGTTGTTTTTATTTATGCCTGCCAGTTTTTATTGTCTCTCAGTGGATTACAAGAACGACCATCAACATAACAGTATAAAACAAATCAATTGAAAAAGTGGTTTGTTTAGCGAGGTAACCACATGTTTACCTAGCAGTAAAATGATTTTTAGACAGAAAACTGGCCCCTTTAACTCACAAACAAAAGTTTAATTAGACAATTCTAATTTGAGAATATGTTTATAGTTACGTTAAATATCTATATACAAATGATCTGATTGCCACTTCATCAAAAGCCAAAACGGACGTATTCCATAGCTGCAGGCACTGTAACCGTCAGAGCGCCGGTATCAGCGAGGC
The DNA here is from genome assembly GCA_033319125.1 of Parnassius glacialis. Taxonomy (NCBI): domain Eukaryota; kingdom Metazoa; phylum Arthropoda; class Insecta; order Lepidoptera; family Papilionidae; genus Parnassius; species Parnassius glacialis. The sequence goes on from JAVANC010000017.1 coordinate 48,865,554, forward strand.
AGATTTGCTCGTTAGTTGTAACGGCTCGAGGCGAGCGGGCCAAATTGCGCGTGACGATAACACGTTATCGCTCCACCTTCATTGAATAGGGATGTTTTTAAAATCACTGGACTGGATTTTTCAACGGTCTAGCCCTGGTATCGATGTTGACGGTCGCGGCTTAGTCATGTCTCGATACATTATTCCATATGTTACGGTGTGAAATTCTAGCTTCATTTAATTTTTTAAAGATATAAACCAGAAACAAAAATATTCGGTTAAGTTAGTAAGATAATAAAAAATTATGTATAAATTCTTACTTATGTATAAGCATATAAATAAAATTAAAGCCTGTAATAATGAAGTAACTGGCTTCTGTTAAGCTCAAGGGATTAAGAATCACTTAAAATTTTTGTCTGTTTATCTGTCTGTCTGTCCGGGCTTTGGTAACAGAATCTTCGGAATGACTGAACCGATTGTGATAAAAATTTACGAACAAATAGAGAGCAATGCCAAGAAGGATTTACGCTGTAGTTTATACCAGAAATTTGAAGTTTTTTTTAAATAAAACAAAAATTGATAGTCTTTGATTATTTATTTATTTATATTCATTTGTTTATTTCAACTTTTATGTACGAAAGAAAAATCGTACATATGACGGACTTAATGCCTTAAAGCATTCTCTCCCAGTCAACCATTAGGCTAAGCAGAGATAAACATATGGGAGATAGTGCAGCAAAAGTAAACTAATAATGAGAAAAAAAGATGACGAAGTTCGAATAAACTAAAATCTATATTAGATTTTAGTTTATGTTTAGATTATCTTAAATCTAAATAACGCCAGATGAATAGGGATAGTAGGCGAAGTGTAGGGCGTCCCCCCACAAGATGGAGTGACGACCTGGTAAGACATGCAGGAAGTCGATGGATGCAGGTGGCTCAGGACCGTGCTTTGTGGCATTCTTTGGGGGAGGCCTATGTTCAGCAGTGGACTTGTGAAGGGCTGTAATGATGATGATGATGATCATATCCAGGCAAAGCCGGGGCGGTTCGTTAGTTTAAAGTAAGAATGACATTGCTCTAAACAAAAAATACTTTCGAGAAGATTTTAAGAGAGGTAACAATAAACAAGTAAGCAAAAACGGCCCAAAGTAATTCAATTGCATTACTTTGTGCAGTCCATCTTCTGATTTTCCATTTTCTAGACCACCAGCCGCAACGTTATTGATAAGAAGTAAGAACATCCGGACGCTTTTCTGTCTTTAGTATATTTTTGCAAAATTTCCTAACAGAGCGTAATGAAGACAAATCTAGTTGCATGCAATGAATTCTTGTATTGCCACTTGCCAGTATATTTAATTATTTCTTCCTCAGCTAAAGCAGCACGACGCACACTCCGACAGGCGATTACTATTTTAGCACCAGGGTCAGCCAAATTCTTTGCTGTTTCCAATCCTATCCCACCGCTACCTCCTGTTATAATTACCACTTTCCCGACCATAAGAGCGTTTGACCGACATATTCCACAAATAACTTGCTGATGGATTTAACGATGAAAATAACTAACACTGTAAAAAACAGTACGTAGGTCACTGAATAAGTTTTGAGATACTCGAAATTTATAAATGGAACGCACCCGTGTTATATGTTTCTAAAAAGCAAATTTATTTAAAAATAGAACTCCATAAGCCAATTGCTCAATATTAAAAAAAAAACAAAGTTCTATTAATTTTCCTTATATTAACCGCTAACATTTGCGCGCTATGATATATTATGATTTTAAATTTGGTTTATCCGAATAATTAAGTTTACAACGGTCACAATCAGCACTAGGGCTTAGCTTCATCACGCGCAACAATTTTTAGATGGTTTGCTGAATTCAAAAGGGGTAAAATTAATCTTAAAGATGACCAAAGAACCGCGGCCCCACAAACAGCAGTAACGGCGGAAAATGTATGGACTACTGAAATGTTGGTGCGAGAAGACCCACGAATCACATATACGGATATCGAAAAGATTGTAGGCATTCGTTCGGGGAGCATTCATACAATCCTACATCAACATCTTGGAGTGAGGAAGCTTTTGTCGATGGAGCCCTCGTTTGCTCTCCGAAAGCGAAAAACAGACTCGTATGGATTGGTGCCATGAAATGCGTCTACGTTTTGAAAACGGGGCAGCTAGGCGTGTTTCGGAAACCATTACTGGTGACGAGACATGGATCTATCAATAAAAATTAAAAATAAAAGCTAATCATCGGTATGGATCTACTCAGAAGGACATTTAGGCGACAAAACTGCAAAGACTTCGCAACATCGGCAAAAAGATGGTGGCTAGTTTTTTTTCGCGCATTTGTCGACGTCAATGCTGGAAAATTGTAGGTTAGTCAACTTTGAATGGTATACTACAGTTGCATTACCCAAAGATTTTCAAGTTGTGCGGAAGAGAAGACCAAAGACCGGGCTTCGGGGAATCACGCTGCATCACGATAAGCCCTTTTCACATATCTCCCTTAGAACAAAAGCATTTTTTGAGGAATCTGGTGTTGAAACTCTAAGTCATTCACCCTACAGCCTTGACTTAGCGCCTTGTGATTTTTTTTTTGTACCCAAGGCCAGGTTTTTTCAAGCGCCGAAGAAATCGTGGCTGCCTACGAAGAAGAGATTTCCGACCTGTCAGATCAAGACTGGCAAAAGTGTTTTCAGAGTTGGTTTAGGCGAATGAAATTTTGTATAGAGCATGATGGAGAATATTTTGAAAAGATGTAAAATAAACATTAATAGTATCTAGAATACTTTTTGTATATCTCAAAACTTATTGAGTGACCTGCGTGACATCCAGAAGAAAATGATTTTATTCAACTAATTCTCTTATAAATATTCACATGGAAATGAAAATAATCGCCTTGACAGTTATTTGCATAAATTACGACAACTTTTACTAGGTCACATGTATATTTGGCAATAAATGCGATGAGTCACGGCAGGGTATCAATACAACTGAGACGTACGTACACTATGATAACAATTTATTTTCTCTACCCTTTTCAACATCGCGACTCGGAGCCAAAAATTCAAAAGTCCACTGCTGGTAGCAGTGAGAACGTCTCGCGCTTTACTGTCCGTGGTCGGGTATTCTGTTTAACGTAAACGAAATGGTTATACCATGGTCATATGCCATCTTACGATACCTAAGAGACAAAATGGAGTGACGGATAACGATAGAAAGTAAGAATAATTAAGTCCAATATGTAAATTGTAAATTGTGGCGACGCTGTCGCCGCGCGACAATCAAAACGCATCGCAGCCTAAATCGCGCTATCGAAGTTGCAGTACATGGAGCGGTCGGCAGCACCCAGGGCTGAACATCTTGTCCAGTGGAAAATCTCCTCTTTTCCTTTCACAGCCAAAGTCACTCAGCACGTGCTACAACATGGAGTGTTGTTGTTGATAATGAATGGGATTACATTGTGTTCAAGTCCCCAAACGTACCTTATAAAAATGCTATAAGATTTAAATTTTATGAGATCCCAATGTAAATTTTATTTATAAAAGTTTTTTAAATTTTTCCTTGTATCGCAGATGCGTTTTACATACATACATATATTGAACATGGATAAACATCCAAACGCGGAACAGGTATTGGTAGGCCATACAAATACGAGTACTTGTTTTAAATCTATTGTAATGTACTTTGTAGTTGTTATTAAATAAAAATTATGCGAAACTGTTTTCATACAAGCGGCTGTACTGTACCTGAGATAAGACGTCTTGAGGTGGGTCATTAAGCCGTCCTGTGCTCAATTGGCTGTAAGTCAGGATAAGAAGTGTTAACATGCTCCATTATGTTCTCCATTCCTAGTTTAATTTATCCATCTAAAAATAACCTTTTAATTTTTAGCCGCCTTTAAAAATGAAGGAGGTATTCGACTGTAGGTTTTTGTATGTTTGCTTATTGCGAACCTATTTCAATGATAATTTTTTAGGATAATCAAAAGAATCAGGCGTTTCTCTGCGGAAATCCATTATATTTACGACTAGCTGTTCCCCGCGACTTCACCCGTGTGTTATTTAGATTTTTAATTTTTTTGCGCGGAACTCTAATTATTTTTTTAAGTATAAGTAGCCTAAGTTATTCCCTATAACATCAGCTATCTGCTAATGAAAGTCCCATCGAAATCGGTACAGCCGTTTTGGAAATTAGCTGGAACAAACAGACAGACAGACATACGGACAGACAGACAAAAATTTTAAAAATTGTGTTTTTGTTATAAGTTCGCTATAAACTTTCATATGCATTTAGTAAAAAGCTGTTATTTTGACATTACAAACAGACACTTCAATTTAATTTATTTGTATAGATGTTAAAAGTTAATTAGATAATATAACTTACATAAACACCCACGCCTGTTTACGGACTTTTTTTGGCAAAATCCTGGTACACCTCTCCACCTAAGTAGCTAATATTAATGAATCAAGATTTTAGATTGTTTAACTTGGATCTATGATTTCCTTTTAAGTAGACACTATAATCAAATTTAAATTTGATGAAAATTTTCAACCATTACGGTAGAAAAATAGGGGATTAAGTTAATGTTTTTTAGACGATACGAGAATTCTATTTTTTTACCTTCAGCTTGTGATATTCCAAGAGTCTAGTCAAAGAAGCCAAAAAACTGACTTTTAATTAAAAAATTAAAAATTGCCTAAACACTGAAAATAAAATCCACATATTAGGTATATGACTTTTTTGTATTCTTAATTGTTTGATAGACTTTGTATTAGCACCGAGTTGAGAAGTTACTACGTGGGAGTTACTTTATTCTATTTAGATTTGTTAAATCTGTAATGTCTGTAAAAAGCCTGTATGTAATACCTTTATTAAAAGTCTTTTTCAATTACTACGTTTTAAGGGTACCGTACCCAAAGGGTAACCAACGGGACCCTATTTCTAAGCCTCCGCTGTCCGTCCGCCCGTCCGTCCGTCTGTCTGTCAGCGGGCTGTATCTCATGATTCGTAATAAGTAGACAGTTGAAATTTTCACAGAATGTGTATTTCTGTTGCCGCTATAACAACAAATAATAAAAATTAAAATAAGTTAAAAATTAAAATGGGCTCCCCTTTTAGAAACGTGTATTACGATGACACAGAACCCTTCATGCGTGTGTCCGACTCGCACTTGGCCGGTTATTAATAACTTGCTTGCGTGTTTGTTTGTTCGGGGTGAATATAATTGAATTTAAACTAACTCTCCGATGAGCTAAAGACTTGAAATTTTCAACATAGCTCGGAATCGGAAGACAATGTAATAAAAAAAATTGGAATATAAAAAGTATATAGCTATACGTGGTAGAGCCATGCTGCAGCTATATTACTGGTATAGTTGTAGCACGAATGGATCGGCTCGACCGGGGAAGGACCACGCTCTCACAGAATACCAGCGTAAAATAGCAGCTTGTCACTGCTGTGTTTCGTATGGTGAGTGTAGAGAACCGGAAACCCATTTTACTGGAAAAGAGGCATTCCATCTTAGTCCTCACGGGTGACAACGCATCTGCATTTTCATTCGCAAACGAGGATAGATGTAGATGTCTCTGGGCCACAGCAACCACTTACCATCAGGTGGACTTTGCTCTCGTTTGTCACCCTTATCCTATAAAAAAAAGTAAAACATAATTTTTTTTTAAATTTCACTTGTTTGTGTAAAGTTAAATTGCGAGGAAAGAAACATTGCATAACACCCGCCTTCATCTAAATTTTAAGAGAAAGCCTGTCAACATACATACTTCTTCAGTGCGTTTATTTTTGAAAGAGTAAGGGTGACTAATGACCTCGACAACAAGTGAATGCTATGGCCCATAGGCTACTATATCAATTAAGAATCCAGAAAAAGAAAATGCAAATGCGTTGTTACCCCTGATGACTAAGATGGTACGCCTCGATTCCAGGAAAAAGGGTCTCCGGTTCTTTACACTCAATATTCGACACACAACTATAGCAAATCAAAGTAAATCCTCCCTACAATAACCACACTATGTTCATCAATGGAATTTTACTGGCTGATGATGATGAAGAAGAAGAATCTTAGATATTTAATGAATATTAATGTCCTCCAGACCGAATCTTGGTCACGGCGGCCAGTCTCAACGGAGACTAGCCATCGGAGCAGGATAGGTTTATAGTATCCAAGTGTATGCGCTTTTTCGGTGGGGAAATATCTAACATATCTTATCAGCATTGCGGGAGATAGGATGGGTTATGTCCAACTGTTTGTCTGTCTGTCTTTCTTGAGTGAACCAAAACCTGTATTTCGCAAACATCCGTGAACCCATAGCGCTCGTCTCCACAGTCAACAACGATCTTACTACAACTAACTTAACTTGGGCTTCAGAGGTGACATCGCATCTGTAGCCATCCTTGTTTGAAGTTGGCTCTAGGCTGCAGTGGCCACTTACCATCAGTTAGATTGTAAGTTCGTTTGTCCCTTCAGTTTAATATAAAAAAAGAAAAACTAAAAATGGATGCCATCAAAATTTACGACTTCTAAGATAAACGATATTATTATGTATATTCTTTATGTATTCATTACCCCTAATAATAATGTCCTCCAAACAGAATTTCGGTCACGACGGCCAGTCTCAACGGAGACTAGCCATCGGCGCAGGACAGCATTATAGTGCCCAAGTGTATGCGCAAGCACAGGTGGCACAGGTGCACTCTCTATTCCCTCACTCTCATAGTCCGATGGGACGGTAAACCGACACGACCGGAGAGAGATCAGGCGCAGGACCAACGGCTTTACCTGCTTTCCCAGGTACGGGGTTGAGACGCCGCCAACTTCCTGACTCCGGGCAGCTACTGAGAATTTCTTGATAGAAAAACTCAATAGCTGATTTAATGAATATTAAGGAAGTTTTAATAAAACTAATTTTACGGATTTTATCGCGTATATTAACTTATTTTACATTCCCGACGTTTCAAGCACTTTAAAGCACCCATAGTCACGGGGGGGGGGGGGGACTAAGGTGTATGACGTCCCAATGTCATAGTTAACCACGGCATACCTCCAGATTAAAAATTATTAATTTTTGTTATGATCTACGCAGTATGAACTTACAGTATTATGAAGTCTTGCAGTTGTATGCATGGGTTGGGATTTAATTTTATTAATTATGGGATCCCAAGCAGATGGTAGCACCCAGCCATCTTCTCTATTGAAATTAGGATGTTTTTTTTGATTTCGTGGTTAACTATGACATTGGGACGTCATACACCTCAGTCCCCCCCGTGACTATGGATGCTGTAAAATGCTTCAAACGTCGGGAATGTAAAATAAGTTAATATACGCGATAGAATCCGTATAATTAGTTTTATTTAAATGTGTAGTGTTCGCGTAAATATAAGAAATCATTAAGGAAGTTATTAATGATGTTTTATAGAATTAACATGATTTAATAAAGTCACATCCGACACTATTTCACAATATGAAATGCATTGCTTTTTTCATAAAAAATACTTATTTAAGTACATAAGTTTCCGAAATACAATGCACTCTGTGAACGCCAAACAAACTGATATCTATCCACAAATTACTCTTCAACGCGAGTATTGCTTATTTGTCCCTTAATTCTAAATTCTATTGTTAGCAAAACAAGACTGAAATTCATTCGCGTTAAGCCCCACAGCCTGTTGCGCTCCGGATATTACCCGTTCTATCAGTACCCGGCTGCCTCAGTCGAGAATCACCTTGTAATTCGGCAAATTACCTCCAGATCTTTGTGTAATTAAATACTTTTCTACGGCTCTCCATTTTGTTGCGAAAGAAATTACAATGGACGGTTTGTGAGCACTGGTATAGCGTTGCTTTTACCATTTAATCGTTTGATACTAAAAATACTTATATTTATTTTCGTGATTATATTGACCCGACAATGTTATTGCATACTCGTATTCAAATTTGTTTATGTTACTTCTATATTTGCTTATGTTACTAGTGGGGAAATATCGTAGGCTGGTTCTCCAGCTCATTCTCTAAAAATGTCTTTGTTAAGGTTAAGATGAATTCCTACTCCTTCACTGCTTAGAAGTTCGCTTATTTCTGCCCTCTCCTGTTCCATTTCGTAGGATAAAAGAGCCGTTATATTTACCAAATCATTCATTCATTATTTACAGACTTTAACAAGTCCACTACTGAATATAGGACGCTTAGCGAGCGACCAACACTTGGCAGTTTTTAGCACTATTGAGTTGTTGTCAGGAAGTTGTTGCTTCTTGCTTCTGCCCATGTCTCCTTTTCAGTCTTTTACGTGGTAGAGCCATGCTGCAGCTATATTATGTAGTATAGTTGTAGCACGAATGGGTCGGCTCGACCGGGGAAGGACCACGCTCTCACAGAATACCAGCGTAAAATAGCAGCTTAACACTGCTGTTTTTCATATGGTGAGTGTAGAGAACCGGAGACCCATTTTACTGGCATTCCATTTTAGTCCTCATGTGTGACAACGCATCTGCATTTTGATTCGCAAACGAGGATAAATGTAGATGTCTATGGGCCACAGCAACCACTTACCATCAGGTGGACTGTGTGCTCGTTTGTCATCCGATCCTATAAAAAAAAAGTTTCCCTTTGTTGTTCCCTGTTAGGCATTTCATTGTAGTTCTTAGGGGTGAAAATGCTTCTGTGACTCATTTGTTTTCAGTCGGTTGCAAGAGTTTATTTTTATAAAACTGAAACTCCTACCGGCAAATTCACACTAAGAAAGGAAGAAATTACATACATACAAACATAAACACTCACGCCTGTCACCCAGAGAGGTAGGCAGATACTAGGGACTTCCATTGGGCACGATCCTGACACACCTCTCTCGCCTCCTTTATGTCCATATATCTACGCATACATGCTCGTCGGTTAAAGAGTTTTTCAATATATTGCCAATTTGGTCGATAAACTTTCGTTTAGGGCGTCCCTTCTCGACACTGCTGTTCACATCTGCAACATAGATTTGCTATTAGCCTGTAATTATAAAAGAAAATGTCAAAACTTTTTCACAAAACGTTACTGCGCGCCTTTGTAATGAGATATATATAATAGCCACCAGTCATCAATATGCACCACGGGGTACAGTGGCTTAGCAATAAGTTGCTGCGCTAAGGGCCGCGGGTTCGAATCCCGCACGGACCAAGTGTTTGTATGGCCTACAAATAATTGTTCCGGGTTTGGATGTTTGTCCTTGTGAAATTTATATATGTAAACTGCTTACTGCCCACGATACAGGAGAAAATCTCAGTGTGGAGGTATTGTTTTTTTTAGAAGAAAAAAAGATTACTAAGCCTGAAACATAGCATACTAAAAGAAACCGATAACACACTAGGATTGTGAAAAGTATTCCCACCACTACAGTTTCGGTGCTACATCACCCAGCAGGCGTGGTGAGTACAGGTAAATATATCAAGTATGCATGCTGGCGCTCAAAATATTCTGTTTTAACCCTTTCGCTGTCCCGTGCACTACATATAGGTCATTGCTATTGTCTTACTATTGTGTCTGGAAACCGGACAGTGAACGTGTTAACTTGTAATAGTAAGTAGGAGTGTATTGAGAGCTGGCACTTTGGAATAATAAATTGATTACAAAATTATGATAAAAATTAACAGCAACAGGGAATTTAAAAAGGAACAGTTTCAGTTCAAATGCGCGAAGTCACGAAACATGCTGAAATGGCGTCCAAAATGGTTGCGACAATGTTTTTATTGAGGTCTTTAGAGTTGTGCCTTATCTAAAAGGTGGGTTCAACGCGGGCGCGTGTACCGGCCTTATCGTATGCGCACAGGCGCACCTCACTCGCGATACTATCTACCTAATTAATTTCCACCACAAACAATGCCAGTATGACGGCAGTAAAAATGTGTGTCTTTTATACACCCTCGTCACAGCGCACCCATGTCAAGGTAATTAATAAACTTACATGCATTAGCACGGTGTTTAGGTTCCGGCTGGATCTAAATAAATGACGGTTTTCTGTGGATTGAAGAACAAGTAAGTTTTACAAAAATTAAGTATATTTTTTTTAAATGTTTTTACTACTTACTATATATTTACATTGTTATCCTATTCTGAGCTATATGTTCCTAATTTCAAGTCTCTAGCTAATCAGAATGTTAGTTTAAAAAATATAAAACGTGGTAATAGGACTATTGAGTTATTACTACAAACTACTTATTATATTTCGTACAATATAAGAATTAAAAAAAAAAAGTTTAAAATGTGAAGAAATTTAAGTATAGAGAACTGAGGCATTGTTTTGTATAGAAAATTGCATAGAAAGCGAAAAACTTATAATTAAATCGCAACTTTTCAATGGTGATGACACTGTGTTACCATATGCGTAAGAAATAAGTTCACCTTTATCCCAACTAGTGACATCTGGTGAGCGTAAGCCTATTAGCCCTTATTTGTACCAGTGTTAAATACCCAAATAAGTATTTGCCCGTCATACAGTACAGTTACTTGTTTTTGTAGCGCCATAGCCACTGCGAAACCAATCGTTCATTACAGATATTTTAAAAAACGAAATACGCATTTTGAGCTGTTGTCTTCTCTGGCGAACAAAAGGCGACGCCACAAACAGATGCAAATAAAAATATTGAATGTAACAGCTAATTTTAATAAGGCGTAAGCTGCGTTCAGTAAATTAATATAAGGATAACAATTTAAGAGATTAAGTTAAAAATTAATAAGACTATAATCCATAAAACACGTAAATTTTATAAAAACGCCAGTACAGTCCGTAGAGTACCAGTTGATCACTAAAAAAGAATATTCCCCACTACATTAAAATATTTTAAAAGTACAATAAATAAGAGTTATTATAAAGATGAAAGATGCATTATGAATGTCTGTCCTTTTACTATCTAATTAAAATGGCAGACAGTATAAAATATATATAATACAAAAGGGCAGTACAGGACATTTATAACGCTACAAGATTTAATGTTACATTGCGCTATCCACCACCAGAAAATGAAAATTATCACGAGATTCTAAGTTAGGGGCGTAAAATTGTCGCAAACGAGTTTCTTTCGTGTGTATAATCGCTGCTGAACTATTTTTCTTAACGTCATCAAAGTTTTACAACGATAATATTGCCAAAAACTGCTGCAAAGATAAAAGTCATTATGAAAATATTTCGAATTTAATCGGAATATAAAAAAGAACTATTTTGTCGTGTTTTGTATTATGAAAATCCATCACTCCATTAGGTCCCACGGGTGTCGTGTCAGAATAGATAGCATTATAATAATTTCGTATATACCAAATACAAAAAGACCCGTGTTAGCTCTGGGGCTAAATGCTCGCTGTAAATTTCACAGTATGCAAGCAACTTTTGCTAGATAGCTGCCGGCACTAATAAAATTGTTAATTGCAATTACAAATTTTGATTGACTACATGCTCGGCGGTGAAGAAAAACAAAGAAACCTGTGAAAAACAAAAAAAAAACACGAGGATTGGTGAAGTCTGCCAACACGCAGTATAGCAGCTAGGTGGCTATACTTTTAAACTTTCAGCAGGGCTAGTATGGGCAGTAGACAATTTTATTCCCAGGGAAAGGAGAAAATGTTTATCCTCTCGCTTAGTTTTATCCACCCTTCGAGCATGGGCACACCGGTGGATATAATATCCACAGTAGATAAAATGGGAGATAGACTTAGACTTAGATAGATTTTTTGTATGAATATAAACTTAAACCCACGTCCAATAAATTAGGATAAAATTGTCCCTTTCAAATGTCAAAAAGCATAATTTTTTATCTTTCATTTCGCTCCATGCTACGGACGGGGGATATATATATCTACTCGTTATGTCAATACTTCCCCCGTTGCCGTGCTTTGACATAGGGACAAGATAATCTTATCTCTTGTCAGTGGATATAATCGGTGGATAAATTTTTTGTCCCCAGCCCATGTTAGCCGGGCCGGTGTAAGTCTTCCAAACCGACAACGGGGAGCAATATATGGACGTGCGGGACTTCTAGTACTAGCATCGGTATTGCCCCTGAAAAGTGTAATGATTATGTTTGTGGTAAACTTTGGGAAAGGTTAATTTCCAGAAGTGAAGTGTTGCTGGCTGAAAAAGAACAAGGAATCTTTGAATGCGACATAATCTAATGAGGTTCTTTAAATTTTCGAGTCTAAGGCGAACTTTGCAATGAGGTTAAATATTTGACAAATAACGAGGAAGATAATTGATAATTGAGGAAAATGTAAGGGTTATTGTTTCTTTCTGTATTATTAGTTAAGATTTTATATTCATACATTTGATACGAATAAACCAAACTATGGGTTTAACTCAAAGTAGAAAAAATTAAAAAAAGGGTTAAAAAGTGCAAAAAATTAAAGATCGAACCACTGAGGCATTGTTATGTGTATTAATATTGTGCACGACGCAAACAGCGTGATACAAACAAAAGACATTGTAACCGGCACTAGTTGAACAACCTAGGCGCAGTGGGCATGACGACGGTGTAATTATCGGGCCACGCCTCCGGTTCGACAACTAGCTGGGGTTGTGCGGAAGAACTAGGCGCAGCCTTATGCGGGATTAAAATATAACTTTGTGTAAATAATTGTATTACTTATGTTGAACGATAAAAAATAATGTTCTATTATAACTATGTTTAAGGTTGAGTTGTAACTATGCAATAACTCTCCCAAATAAAGGCACCGTATGAACAGGGAGAGTTAGCATAGACTTAAAATGTAAACTATAATTATCAAATATAGTAAATATTTACTTTTTAATATAATAAATATATTAAGCCATTAGGCACATAATATAATAACCAAAGAGCATGTTATCGTGACGCGGCCGCGGAGCAAATGAAGCCACGCGCACCGCGCCACGACGTTTTATATTTATAGTGCTGAGGCGGGGGGAAGGATTCTCCGCCTAAAGCAGCTGAAAATTATAATTTAGCACTGTAAATAAATAAAAATATTGTTATGTACACCTTAGTATAATAATTAGTTGTAAGAATATTATATAGTTAATTATGTTTGTTAGCTCGTAAGTTTATTGGATAAATAAAGATAGGCGCGGGGGTGAGGCAAGGGTCCGCTGGCCAGCAGCGGCCAAATCATATAAAAGACGGGCCGGCCGCTAGGGTCGGCAGTCGCTCTTCAGCCACCGAAAAGGCACCAGCAAGAAAAGAAAGTAAAAGTTCCTCCTCACCGCCGCTTGCCTCCAGTTAAAAGCAAGACCAGCGCGTTTTATTCCATTTTTCGCACGGCGTTACGGCGATCCGTAATATTAATGGTCCTTCGAGAAGCCGGATTACTAGAAGAAAAAGACAATATCGGTCTTGGTATTGCCGGAAGAAAGAAGCAAACCGCAAGAACGAAAAAATATTATTGTGAAGAAAAATGGTGATTACGCGTAGTAACAGCGGAGAATCATCGAAGCGTCGCAAGGATGAACAAACAACCCAGGGGGCCACAGAAGAGGCCTCCGGGGGTGACTCAGCCGCTAGTGGTTCAACAAACGCCACTAGTGAAACCACAACGGTTAGCGATACGACCGCTACCTCTGCAACCGATAGAACAACCGCAACGGAAGAAACCCAGCAAGAGGGTGATGAAAGATCGCAGTGCACAATGAAGCCGGGCGAGACTAGGTCACGCCGCTCCGTAGCCTCACGCAAGAGACTCCTCGCGGAGTTAGAGGCGAAAGAGCGGTTAGCCGAACTCAAGCTCGAGCAGGCTCAGTTGCAAGCAAGAGCGGAATTGCAAGAAATACACGTGCAGCGACTACAAGCAGAAGCCGGATCAACCGATGATGAAGATGAAGAAATAGAAGACGATTTGGCACCAGTGCGCATTAGTACATGGTTGCAAGAAAAACCTGCATCGCAACCCGCGCCACAACCAGCACTGCAGATCGCACCACCCGTACTTCAACAGTGTGCGCCGCAATACGCTCCGCAACATACCGCGCCGCAACCCACGTCGTACTTCGCGCCGCAACCAGCACTACAGATCGCACCACCCGTACTTCAACAGTGTGCGCCGCAATACGCTCCGCAGCATACCGCGCCGCAGAAAAAAGACTATGAACAGGCGCAGCAACAAATCGACGTCGCTACCTTAGCCGCTGCTCTATCACAAGCAGTACGAAGCACAAGGGAGCCGCCGAAATATATACAAGAGCTGCCCTCATTCAATGGTAGCAGCAAAGAATGGCTCAGCTTCAAGACAATGTACGAAGAATCTTCAAAGTACTTCACGGCGAACGAAAACATAGCGAGAATACGCCGAAGCTTAAAAGGGACAGCAAAAGAAGCCGCAGGTTGCCTACTTATAAGCCAACCAGATCCCAGAATTATAATAGAAGCTTTGGAAAGGAGATTCGGACGACCAGAAGCGTTAATTCACTTGGAAATAGAGAAGCTGAAGCTGCTGAACAAAGTTACGGACAATCCCAGGGAGCTATGCATATTTGCAAATCGCATAGCAAACGTAGTGGGCACCGTGGAAGCACTCAAGAAAGCACACTATCTGCATAGTCCAGAAATGACGCGAGTTATCACAGACAAACTCACGCCCATATTGAAAAGCAAATGGTACGACTATGCAGCCAGAAAGAAAGAAGATATCCCAGAGCTTAAGAAAATATCAATGTTCTTAAACGAAGAAGCGGATAAATGCAGCGCGTATGCCTTGCCGGAGTTCATCACAGAGGACAGCGAAACGAGAGAGCGAAGACCGAGAAAAATAGAACGTGCCTTCGCCACAAGCAAGAAACCATATGAAGAACGCTGCCCTCAATGCAAACAAGAACACAAACTGCCCGATTGCAAGTCATACGCCGCTCTGTCCACAAATGACAGATGGGAAGTAGCAAAGAAGTACAATATCTGCTACCGCTGTCTGCGAGGCAAACATCGTCGATTGCTGTGCAAAGCTCCACCGTGCGGAAAAGACGGATGCATGATGAAACACCATAAATTGTTGCATCACGACAGAACAGCAGTAATGGAAAAAGAACCCGCTATGGAAACCGCACCATCGGCAAAGGAGGTCAACACAGCGACTCGACCGTACAAGCACCGCCGCGCTTACCTAAAGATTGCGCCCGTAACAATAAGGGGGCCGCTGAGCTGCGTCGAAACATATGCATTATTGGATGAAGGAAGCACGGTCACCTTAGTCGATGCCTCAATCGCCGACGTCATCGGCGCCGACGGCCCAGCCCACACAATGTGGATAAAAGGGGTCGGCTCGGAGATGAAACACGAGAAGAGCAAGATCGTCAGCTTTAAAATAAGAGGAACGTACGCGCAAGAAGAACACAACATAGAAGCAGCGCGTACGGTAGAGCGGTTGGACTTCGCGCCAGAATCCGTGAATGAAAATCACTTGGAGAATTGCCCACATCTGTTGGATATCAAAGAGGATATCACCTACGAACGCGCCTCACCGAAAGTACTAATCGGGCAAGACAACTGGCACCTCATAGTGTCTAGAAAACTGCGCGTCGGCCGTCGAGACCAACCAGTCGCCTCATACACCAACCTGGGCTGGGTTCTGCATGGCTGTCATAGCTCATTGACGTCGACGGTCACCTTCTGCGGCAGACTACATCAGAGGGAAGATGCACCACCGATAGAAGAAGAAATAAAAAATTATTTCAAATTGGAGTCACTGTGCATCGAGCCGAGAAGACCGAGAGAAGATCCCGAGCAGCGAGCCATGCAAATATTGAACGAAACCAGCCAGAGGTCAGCGGACGGCAGATTCGAAACAGGGTTGTTGTGGAAACAAAAGGACTTCCAAATACCAAATAATTATAAAGAAGCGGAAAGGCGCCTGCACACATTAGAGAAGAGGCTCGACCGAGACAGCAATCTCAAGCTACAGTACGAAGAACGCATAGAGAACCTCTTCAACTCGGGTTACGCAGAGCGCGCGCCAATGCCACCGCCGCAAGGAAGGACATGGTATCTGCCACACTTCCCAGTCATCAACCCTGCGAAACCGAACAAGCCGCCGAGATTGGTACACGACGCCGCAGCGAAGACAGCCGGAATATGTCTCAACGATATGCTTCACTCGGGGCCCGACTTATTACAATCATTGCCCGGAGTGATCATGAGGTTCCGACAGTATCCGTATGCAGTGAGCGCCGACATAAAAGAAATGTTCATGCAGATTAAAGTGCGCAAAGAAGATAGAGACGTTTTACGTTTCTTGTGGAGAGGCAAGCGGCGGGAGGACCAACCGGAGGAATATAGGATGACGTCAATCATCTTTGGAGCGACATCATCACCATGCACAGCATTATACATCAAAAATAAAAATGCTGAAGAACATGCTGAGGCGTACCCAGAAGCTGCGGTCGCCATAAAAAGAAACCATTATATGGACGACTACTTGCAGAGCTTCCACTCTGTCACGGAAGCTCAGCAAACTGTAAAAGCAGTCGATCACGTCCACAAACAAGCGGGATTCGTACTCAGCGGGTGGACATCGAACGAAGAAAAAATAATAGAAGAAATAACGACAGAGCATAGACAACGACGCGACCGTGTGCCTGGGCGGAAAAGAAACTGAGAAGACGCTAGGCCTGCTCTGGCATGTACAAAGCGATCATATTGGATTCAATACTAACAATATGAAGATGCCTGCCGACGTAAAAGAAAAACAGCGCTTGCCAACTAAACGAGAAGCGTTGAGCGTCATAATGGCATTATTTGACCCGCTGGGATTAATATCACCGCTGACCACCCCAGCGAAGAGAATATTTCAAGACACATGGCGTTACAAGGCGGACTGGGACGACCCTCTGCCAACAGAATTAAAAGAAAAATGGGAAGGCTGGATTACTTCACTTAACGCCATAGAACAACTAAGAATACCGCGATGCTACGATTACAACCCGGTGTCGACGCGCCAACTACACACATTCGTCGACGCAAGCGAGGAGGCCTACGCAGCAGCAGTGTATTGGAGGACGGAGCGAGCAGACGGCAGCGTTAACATAACATTGGCCGCCGCCAAGAGCCGCGTAACACCACTGAAACCAGTCTCCATACCACGGCTCGAGTTACAAGCGGCACTGCTGGGAGCTCGTCTGGCGCAGACCGTGGTCGATGAACACGATGGCGACATAGCGGGCAAGACATACTGGTGCGACTCCCGTACTGCACTGGTGTGGATAAGATCGGAGCCTCGCGCGTACAAAGCTTTCGTCGCTCATCGCCTGGCGGAGATAGAAGATACAACCAAAAAGAACGAATGGCGTTGGCTACCGTCTAAAGACAACGTGGCAGACGACGCAACCCGAGCCACACCAGATAGGTTCGACGACTCGCACCGATGGTTCCGAGGGCCCCCGTTTCTGCAGCGTCCACCGGCAAAATGGCCGCAGGAAGAGAAAACGACACAATACGACACCGGGGAAGAGCGAGAAATATGTAGCATCGCTGTTAAAAGCGAAGACTCGCCAACAACACATCTTCCACAAATAGGAAGATTTTCTAAATGGATTCGCCTCATAAGGGCGACAGCGAGAGTCCTCCTATTCATCGACATGTGCAGACCAAACAAGCACGTGGTAAAGGCTGGGCGTAAACGCAACAAAGCGAGACAAGGTAGCGACCCTGGCTGGCAGAGAACAAACAAACGTAACACCCCCGCCAAGGAGAAAAAGGCGACTCCTACTGCCTCATCGCTTGTAGGAATACCGGCCGCTTATCATATGAGAGCCGAACAACTGTGGGTGCAAGCCAGTCAGCGGGAAAGCTTCACGAAGGAGCTCAAGAGGATCACCAGCGGAAGTGTGCCGGGAGGCGACGACAAACTAGGCCACCTGAGCACATACATTGATGAAGAGGGGACCCTACGCCTTAGGGGTCGAATAAAAGCGGCATCAGAAGTGGAGGACGACATGTACGACCCTCCCATATTAGACGGGAAGCACGCGTACACTCGTCTGTACATAGCACACGTACACGAGAGGCTGCATCACGGAGGCGTAGAAACAGTTGTGAACGAATTAAGACAGAGATTGTACGTAAGAAAAATACGTCCAGTAGTGAAAACTGTCATCAAAGGATGCCTACCGTGCCGTCTAAGAAAAGCCAAGCCTGCATCACCGTCTACAGGAAACCTGCCGTCCGCACGCCTCGCTCATCACGCACGTCCATTCACATACACCGGACTAGACTACTTCGGGCCAATAGAAGTCACAGTGGGACGACATCGCGAAAAGCGCTATGGCGCGTTATTTACCTGCATGACGTCGCGAGCAATACACATAGAAGTAGCCCACTCGTTAAGCGCAGACTCAGCCGTGTCGGCGCTTAGGCGTTTTATGAGCAGAAGAGGATGCCCAAAAGAAATATGGAGTGACAACGCTACGTGCTTCAAGGCAGCCGACAAGGAGATGGCCGAAGCAGCACTCACAGCCCTCGAGCACGAAACCACATGTCAACAGATTGTGTGGAAGTACATACCGCCATCAGCACCGTTCATGGGCGGCGTATGGGAGCGAATGGTTCGCTCCGTGAAAGAAGCCCTACACGTCACCCTCAACGAGCGCTATCCCAGTGACGAGACATTGGGGACCCTGCTCGCCGAGGTCGAAAACACTGTCAACTCCAGACCCCTCACACACGTCTCAGTCGATCCAGGAGACCCTGAAGCCATCACGCCGAATCACATCATCATCGGTCCCAACTCGCACGTACCTGCGCCGGGGCACTTCAGCGAGAGTGACGTGACGGCCCGCCAGCAGTGGAAACGAGCTCAAGCCCTAGCCGACGTGTTTTGGAGAAGATGGGTTAAAGAATACCTGCCCCTACTCCAACACCGGCGGGAGCCCAGCAGCATAGGAGTATCGCCGAAGATTGGAGACCTAGTCATCATTTGTGACTCCAATCTACCACGCAACACCTGGCCCAGAGGGAAAATAAGTAATGTATATCCTGGCGTCGACGGAGAGGTACGAGTAGTGGACGTAACCACCAGCAGTGGGCATGTACTAAGGAGACCAACGAAGAAGATCGTCGTGCTACCAGAGGGATCGCAGCGTGGCGACGGCGGGAGAATGTGCACGACGCAAACAGCGTGATACAAACAAAAGACATTGTAACCGGCACTAGTTGAACAACCTAGGCGCAGTGGGCATGACGACGGTGTAATTATCGGGCCACGCCTCCGGTTCGACAACTAGCGGGGGTTGTGCGGAAGAACTAGGCGCAGCCTTATGCGGGATTAAAATATAACTTTGTGTAAATAATTGTATTACTTATGTTGAACGATAAAAAATAATGTTCTATTATAACTATGTTTAAGGTTGAGTTGTAACTATGCAATAACTCTCCCAAATAAAGGCACCGTATGAACAGGGAGAGTTAGCATAGACTTAAAATGTAAACTATAATTATCAAATATAGTAAATATTTACTTTTTAATATAATAAATATATTAAGCCATTAGGCACATAATATAATAACCAAAGAGCATGTTATCGTGACGCGGCCGCGGAGCAAATGAAGCCACGCGCACCGCGCCACGACGTTTTATATTTATAGTGCTGAGGCGGGGGGAAGGATTCTCCGCCTAAAGCAGCTGAAAATTATAATTTAGCACTGTAAATAAATAAAAATATTGTTATGTACACCTTAGTATAATAATTAGTTGTAAGAATATTATATAGTTAATTATGTTTGTTAGCTCGTAAGTTTATTGGATAAATAAAGATAGGCGCGGGGGTGAGGCAAGGGTCCGCTGGCCAGCAGCGGCCAAATCATATAAAAGACGGGCCGGCCGCTAGGGTCGGCAGTCGCTCTCCAGCCACCGAAAAGGCACCAGCAAGAAAAGAAAGTAAAAGTTCCTCCTCACCGCCGCTTGCCTCCAGTTAAAAGCAAGACCAGCGCGTTTTATTCCATTTTTCGCACGGCGTTACGGCGATCCGTAATAAATATAATACTCTAGAAACTGATAAACTATTATTTAAAACTAATTTCTCAATTAACTGACATTGTGTAACAAAAAACTTCACCTCAGTCAGAACTAGCGAAATCTGGTGAGTGGATGATTATTATCCCTCATTTAGGTATCCCTGTTGAATTGGAATTTAATTATAAGTAGAATATTCTGAGCGATTTCCATTGAATATCTTTCGGTGACTTACAGACGCTATGTTACCACCGATAGCGTCATCATCATTTATATATTAACGCGTAAGTTTTTTAATGTATGTTCACCGATTACTCGCAAACGGCTCGACCGATTTCAATGATTCTTCTTTTATTTAATATAAATTTTTAGAAAAAAATTCACTGCTAAGACTGAAAATTAAAAAAATAAATAAAACGAAATTTAAAAGACGACATTCGAATATAATAAATAATTTAACTAAAAACTAAATTTTATCTTTAAAACTAAAATAATATTTTATTGGAAACGAGGCTTGGTCCCAAAGGTGGCAACGCGTCGAATTTTGGCAACAGCATCTAATCACCATCAGGCGGACTGTATGCTCACTTGTCACTTGCATTCTATAAAAAAAAGCTTCCGACAGTTTTCGGGAGTAGACAATGTGGTCGACTTGAAATCTTATTTACTCCAGTGAACAATTACACGTGCCAATATATTGAGCATCGTACCCTTCTTATCTAGTTACTTGGATAACTCACATTACCATAAATGTAAGGTCGATAATCCAAAATACGTTATCATATGAGGAAGCATCAAACGACCTTCAACAACAAGACTGACAACCTGCATTTCTATATAAGCAATAATTTCTTCCTTGTTCCGTCAAGTACGTAACTGTTTTACCTTTCTTATCAAAATAAAGTGTTAAGAAAGAACACTGCACAACAATAATTGGTTCTCATGACAAATAACGCATCCGTGGCATAGTTGCATATTTGCAGCATAACACTCAATTGCAGCGCTGAAGGCCGCGGGTTCAAAACCATCCCGGAACAAGTATTTGTATGGCCTACAAATTAATGTTCCGAGTCTGAATATTGTCCTTAAACAATTTATGCATGTAAACTGCCACCACGATACAGGGGAAAATTCTAGTGGGGGTAACGTATTTTTTTAAAAGGTAACATTAAAAAAAACTTTTTTTCAGCTCTATTAGCCTAATTATTAAGGATGTAGGCTACATAACTAAAAAGTCGAGGGTTCTATTCTGTTATGCGATTACTGTAAGACACACTAGCAATTATATTTGAAGGTTACTTAGATTTTTAACCGGGAATATTTTTTTTGCGCCCAGTAGCAATGAAAAAAGGGCTACCCTACGGGAAGCGGGGGAGAGAGGTGGTGAATGCTCTAAGCATACCATGACTGCCGGCTGCGTGATTATGTGAGACTCATTGCGAAACCTAAGTGCCTACCCACTAATCACCACCTGTGGGACTGGTATTACCTTGTGTGGCCTTTCTGCCGAATCGGAAGCGACCCTCTTTAGGGAAAAGGGGGCGCAGGCGGCGAGGAGCCGCTGAGAGGTCAGCCTAACTAAGGCAAAATAAGGATGGGCAGAAGATTCGGCCTGAGCCGCCAGGAGGCAGTTCAAGTCGGCCGAAAGCTTGTTTGGGGGGTCCGAGAGAGAGTTTCTCGGCCTGTGGACTCGATAGCGAGAGGGGAGTGTGGCTGCATAGGAAGCTGCCTCACGAATGAGATGATTTGAGTGAGACTCTGAGTTTTTAAAGAAGTTCTCAGAGAGTGTTTTTAGAAATGCTGGATTGGGGGGAGCTCTAAGTCTCGATGGAGGTCGGCGTTACGGACGTACCAGGGTGCGTTCGTAGCCCGACGACAGAAGTGGTTTTGAACTATATGGAGTTTGTTTAAGATTTTAGGATTAGTATGCGCAAAGATGAGGGCTGCATATGTCATGACTGGTCGTATACAGACCTTATATTATAGGGTTCGCTTGTTACGGAGGGACATTTTACTGTGTCGGCCCAGCATACTGTTGAGCCTACTCAGATAGAAGCGCGTTGACATGGGGTGACACCTAAGTATTTGGCGATCGTATTCCAGGGGACAGGGGTCAGTAGCATACGGATTGGCTGAATGGTAGTGGGGCGGCGTCGTTTATGATCGAAGTGAACGGCGGAGCTCTTCTCCGGGTTCACATCGATACGCCATTTTTGGAACCAAGCTCCTAAGTCATTAACTGACATTTGGATCTTGTTCCGTATGAAAGGTAGTGAGATAGAATATTAATAATAATAATAATAGAATATTATAATTAATAATAATAATATATTAATAATAGAATGTTACGTTTACATACATTTGTTGTGATGGCGTGGATGTTTTGTTCTGTGGGTGCTTTAACACGTTAAATCGGTGATTAAATTGCAAGGCATCGTACATAAAAACCGCCAAAGAGCCTGCTATGAATTGCCATCATTACAATCTCTTTTAAATGTTGGTTATTTCACGCCAGCCGTGGACTCTTTCAAATCATTTATTATTATTTTAAGATTTATTATTATTATTATCAAGCGTGCATAGATTGCTAAAGTGCTTGCTCTGTGTTATTGAAATCCTTAAAATTAATTTTAATATGTAGCACTCTATGGTCAAAAGAATATTTTTGAAAATCTTGCACATTGCATCCATATATCTTTTCAGTTTTACCTGGAGGTAGATTGGTAGGGTATGCCATGTGTTAGTCGTCCGCATTTGTGTACGCGATTAAGTGAAAAGCAAAAATAAATAAAGTCCTTGATTTTAGCTCAGCATTTGTTAGAGGATTCAGTTACGTACAAAACCTTTCAAAGGCATCTTTCTAATGTATGTATGCCTGGTAGCAAATAATAATAAATCAAATTTTCATTACAAAAAGCCATTTTTATAATGCAGTTGTAGGTGTAGATTTTTCCAAGAATACGCCGCTATATGTGGAAGCTAATAATTGCTTAGAAAACATTTAATGCTCAATTTTTTTTAAATTAAAATATAAACACTTTATTTTATAGCTTTGTACAAATGCTTTTACTTTACGAGTAAGACTGAAAATTATTAAAATAAAAACAATAGACAAAAATTTAATTTTATCAAAATATGAAAATCATTTAATTAGACCAGTTCCAGAGCAAGAAAAAATAAATACTAAGATATATTGGTAAATCCAATTGAGCATACCTTAAGCGCATTAAAAAAATTACGTATAACATGATTATACGGAATTATTAAAGTAGTTTAAATACATTTCGACAGCACTATCGGCTTCAACACCCTAGAAAACCATGAAAATGACACCCATGATGAAAAAATTGATACCTATTGCAGCCGCCATCTTGGATTTACATTTCGACAGCACTATCGGCTTCAACACTTTTGAAAACCATGAAAATGACACCCGAGATGAAAAAGTTGGTACCAACTTCAGCCGCCATCTTGGATTTACATTTCGACAGCACTATCGGATTCAACACCCTCGAAAACCATGAAAATGACACCCAAGATGAAAAACTTGTTATCTATTGCAGCCGCCACCTTGGATTTACATTTCGACAGCACTATCGGCATCAGCACCCCCGAAAACCATGAAAATGACACCAATGATGAAAAAATTTATATCTATTGCAGCCGCCATCTTGGATTTACATTTCGATAGCACTATCGGCTTCAACACCCACGAAAACCATGAAAATGACACCCATGATGAAAAAATTGGTACCTACTTCAGCCGCCATCTTGGATTTACATTTCGACAGCACTATCAGCTTCAACACCCTCGAAAACCATGAAAATGACACCTATGATGAAAAATTTTATACCTATTGCAGCCTCCACCTTGGATTTACATTTCGACAGCACTATCGGCTTCAGCACCCTCGAAAACCATGAAAATGACACCCATGATGAAAAAATTGATACCTATTGTGGCCGCCATCTTGGTTTTACATTACGACAACCCTATCGGTTTCGACACCCTCGAAAAGCATTAAAATGTCACCCATGACAAAAAAAATATACTACTTACTTTTAGTACGTACTACTATTATTTATTCTGTACTTTTAAATATTGTAATAAAAAAATCTCTTATTATTATTATAATCAAGTATTTAAGAAATTTGGTTATTCGAATATTGTGTATTTGTACAGCGATCTTTTTGAGCCGCTGAAAACAACCGAAACAATGTCCACTCACGACGGCGACTGAAGCCGAACTAAACTTAATACAAAGGTACTCTGTGAACTAAACTACTTTGTGGCTGTAGATCCCGATTTACAGAAACAATTTATATACGAGGCAAGCAAATCAACGAAAATTTCGCCATTTTGGAGCCGAAAAAAATTAATTATAGCTAAACAAAACAAAATTACACTGCCATTTACATTCAGTGGCTTCCCACATGATAGATGAAGAGATTAAAAAATAGATTGAGTTAAACAATTGATATTTTCAAAAGTTATAGTGTTTACAAGCCACAGGGACATGATAAATTCACACTATAAGCCACTAAAACCCTTTTTTTTATTTAAAAATAGCAATTAATCGATTTAAAAAAATTATTAATAAGTTCAACAATCATTTATCTTTCTAACAATGTGCTTTTTATATCATTTATATGTATAATACGATTGCTAGATACGATTTTATTCGATAAAATTTGGAATTTTAATTTTAGGCGATAGTAGAACATTACCTTGCGCTTTCGCTTAAGGTATGCAATAATTGACTGAAGTATTTTAATAGAACCGTTCTCCTTTCAAACTTTTAATTCAGTCATTATCCTATCAAAAATCTGCTGCTGAACATTGGCCTTTCCCATATATCCCCTCAGGATTATGCCATAGTTGCGACACTTGGCTGTTGGAAACAGCAGTTTTTTTATGATTTTCAGCTGTTATCAGTAAGATGCTAAATTATACTGAGTTTAAAACTTTTGAATTAAATAATACATCTACAACCTCTTGATATTTCGTAAGTTTAATGACTAGGTAGTGACGGATCTGTGTGTATCTATGTCCATGCATGTGTAAGTGTGCGCATGTATGTCCGTGTGATGTTGATGTGTGTGTGTGTGTGTGTGTCGTTGTGATTGTGTGCGGATGGCGGGCGTCGCGAGCGATAAGGATGTATTAGCACATTCCGCCCGGCGAGCGCCACTGTATTTATTCTTATCCGGTGTAAGGCAGGTTACACCCCTAGTGACGTGCCTGCGATATCGATGAAGTTACGAGCTTACGACTGTACATGATTTAGCTGTTTCGTTGTAGAAAATAGATTGATTAGATATGTTATTTGATTAATTAGAGAAGAGAACGAACAACACAGCTATTTTACAAAAAGAGGTAAGAATTAAAAAGGAAATATTAAGAAATATTAAAACTTTTTTCTTTCTTCCTTCGTCACCATCATAATCATTACAGCCCTTCACAAGTTCACTGCTGAACATAGGCCTTCCCCAAGGAATGCCACTTTCTTCCTTATTAAATCATAAAAATATTATTTTTGATTTCAAAATTTTCTATAATCTCCTCATTTGACAAAGGAATGGCGATCACAATTTCAGATGTGAGTCGTACCATTGACGCTTTCATTGGAATTTGTAAATACTAAAAAGTTATCTCTTTCAAAATGCATTGAAGTCAGGTTCTTGTTCAGTTTGGATTTTAGCGACCGATTTAGGAGTTAACGCTTTATTTTGATGTACCGTAGTTATAAAATGGAACTCATATTTACCACTCGATATTTACTCTCTGTCTAACTTACGTTCTTCTTTGAAACAATTTCACGTAGATGATCAAAATATGGCAAAGTAATAATATTTAACGCAATTATTCAAATAAAATCGTGGTTACATTTCGGATTTTCGATTTAAAGGATTTGGATTTTAGTGATTGCTTGAGGTGTCAGTAAAAAGGCATTTGAAGAAAAATTTCAAAAATGTATAATCTTTCCGTGGGTTACATAAAATTGGAAACCGTTTGCTGTCATCCATCCCTACTAGTCCCAAAATCATAATATTGTTGCGCTGTTACTTATGTATACATAATACATTATAGATTTGACGTATATATAAAACAATTTTATAATATTAAATCCTTATTTATCCAGATTATAAAGTTTTGTCAATTGAAAGAACAAATATTATTGAAATGTTTCAAAAGGGTTAGGTCTATGACATTACCTCAAAAAAAAAAACTGAGATTACGATCTGTGAAATTCGAGGAAAATATAAATAAATGGTATAAATATATACTTTAGTGGTTGAATATGATTTATTAACCAATGAGTTTAGTCATTTTTCAAAATGGCATCTCATCGAAAGAAAAAGACGTTTAGCTGTCAAGTGTCACATTCAGCAATCGTGTTCGTGGTCAGTATATCCATATTAAGCAGTAATTGGATTCGTTTTAATACCTAAAATATAGCGCGACGATAGAATGTAGGTACTTTTTCTGTGGAAAACTGACGTCCATAAGAATTAGGTATCATTATAATATTTGTCAACCTCCACAGATTATGTAACACATCATTGATCACATGAAAAAGAAAATTATGGCCGTGGTTAATTTTTGTTTTGAACCAGGAAACAAAGCCATATGTACGTAAAAATTGGAAAAAATACTGTTCTACATGTGATTGCCTACTTTTGATGTAATGTACGAAGACCTGGTTCAGACTCCTTACATTTTTGAAATATCTCGCTTAAAATATAGAACTAAATAAAAATTTATCGATAATTTGAGACGAACGCCACTTTAAAGGAGCGAAGGGGGTGAAGCTCGCTTGGCGCTGTGAGATAGCAGCGATAGCATCTCCGGGTGGCTGCCCCGATAGCGAATAATAATAATTTTATTATAGTGCTATATAGCTTCCACCCTCACGTTCTATAAACAACTTACCCGCTATATAATGCCGCTAAATAACTGTAAGTTTAAATTTTATTTGTAATAAAATAAAACTGAAGTTAAGGTAGGATAAAAGGATACAAACTAAGGATACAAAGTTAATAAATAGCGATATAATCTTTAAAACTAGTGATTCAATGTGTAGTATTCGTGTAAACATTAGAAATAATTAAAAAGGATACAAAAAGTATTGTTTCTATCGATTGCTTTTGACAATTAAACCACTTAATAAAGAAAACTTCGAATAATGTTTTACATTTATTTTTACCCGCCGCGCCGTTTCTTTCCATTCTTTTTTCTGTAGACTAAAGGCTTGATGGCTCTCAATGGAATGTCTTTAGAATCGTTTTAGCTGTAGAAATGATATAGGATGTAAAACTTTTCTCTTTTCAGTAAACTTTTTCACACAGTCAGGTTTTCTTAAATAATGTTTTAACCTTTAGACGTGTAAATGTGATGATTAAAATAATACATTTACAAAAACATTATGTACCTTGAAAAGTCGTTGATTTTGTAATATTGGAAACAAATCCGTGTAAAATTGGGTAAATAATAAGATCTTAATAAAATTTTAAAAGCATACTTCAAGTGACCGTCAAAAACGAGGCTCGCATCCGGCTGAGCGGCGGGGGCGGCCTCCACGAGGGAGAAGGGAGGGGAGTCCTTATCTCAAAGTCGCAGATTGAATATATTTCATGTGCGACTTCATACGAGATCCTTTGGAGCGCACTTAGGAGTTTTTGTACCGTTCTATGAGTTGCGAATGTGTGCGTGCTTTGTTAACACACATTGGAATCCGCGTAATTCCTTCAGAACTAAAGAATACGTCCCATAAATATTTCATTAATGCTTTTGTGTTTTAAAGAGACGATAGTTTCTTTTAAATTTAAAGGAATAAGCAAGTTTATGGCTTTAAGGTTTTAAAGCCTTAAGTAAGGATTTTATATATTGACGCGACACTACAACGACTTTTAAAGAGTAAAGCCTTTTACTTTTAAGGAGAGGCTTTGACTTAACCGCCATGCTTGGCAGGGGGATTGAAGTTCGCAGTACTAAACCGTTACCGTTACCGTGACAGCCTATTAATGTCCACTGCTGAACAAAGACCTACCCCAAAAACTGCCTCATGGCAGAGGGGGATATTTGCCATAGTTGCCCAGCTTGGCAAAGGGGTTGACGACCCCAGTTTTTTATTTTTTGTTGTTATTAAGAAGACGCTTCTGCCCACCTCCTGATTTGTTTGTCTCTGTCGCCTCTTACGACACCCACGGGATGATATGGGGTAGTGGATATTCTTACACCTGGTACTACGCTAAATGTGACGAAGTGAATAATGCTATATCAAAATTAGTGCATTGGTTTAACGTTAATAATCTGCATTTGAACGGAAATAAAACTAATTGTGTTCTAATTTACAACAACGAATGTTAAATATCTGAATACCAATGTGTTTTTAAATGGGGAGGAATTGAGCCCTGTTGTATCCACTGTTTTTCTTGGCATCACTCTTGACGCAAAGCTTCAGTGGGGCCCCCATATATCCAAATTAGCAAGCAGACTAAGTTCTGCAGCCTATGCTGTAAAAAAGATTAGAGGTCTCACTAGTGTCGAGACAGCTAGATTAGTTTATTTTAGTTATTTCCATAGCATAATGTCTTATGGAATTTTGCTATGGGGAAATGCGGCTGATTCAGATACTATTTTTGTTTTACAGAAGAGGGCCATTAGAGCTATTTACAATCTAAAACCGAGAGAGTCTCTTAGAGATAAATTTAAAGAAATTAATATATTAACTTTGGCCTCTCAGTATATTTACGAAAATTTAATGTATGTTCACAAAAACAAAGATAGTTTTAGTAAAAAAAGTGATATACATTCTGTAAACACTAGGAACAAACACAAGCTAGTGATGCCAGTTTCTCGACTCCACAGAGTCAGTAATTCATTCTTGGGGCAATGTATACGCTATTACAACAAGGTCCCGGAAAGTGTACAGGTTCTCTCTATTACCAAGTTTAAATGTTTTATTAAGCTGAAACTGTATAAAAAGGGTTATTATAGTATAAATGAATACATGGTTGATAATAACCCCTGGGAATGAGGTGGTCGCTTCCAAGCAGTTTCTAAAATAAATTTTGTAAATAGTTCGTAATCATTTATATTGTAAAATTTATTTTAAAAAAAATGTCCCGCTGGGTTTTTTGCTGGTTCTTCCCAGGACAGAGGGTATTTTTTCGAACCAGTGGTAAAGTAAAAAAATGACTTTCAATAAGAATTACACATGTAATGTATATTGAATAAAAATTATTCTATTCTATTCTATTCTATTCTACTACTGCATGGTAAGCAACGTCAAAGTTGCTACTTAACATATTGCACCTTTGACGTTGATTCCCATCGCCGTTGCTGGTATTTGACGTTGTAGCATATTTTGTGATGGTTAAACCGTCATTTATCGGAAGCCAGTTTTTTTTGCATATCCCATAGTTTTAAACGATATCTATGTGATGAAATAGGGTGTAATTTCTTACGAATAATCATAGTTTTTAATTAATCTTTGGATAAGAGCGTACACCATAGAGCCAAGTTGCAACTATATTAATTCTGGTACACGAATGGGTCTGTTTGACCAAAGAAAGACCAGCTTGCACAAAATATCAGCGTGCAATAGTGTCATAACGGTGCTGTGTTACAT
This sequence comes from Parnassius glacialis, assembly GCA_033319125.1. Taxonomy (NCBI): domain Eukaryota; kingdom Metazoa; phylum Arthropoda; class Insecta; order Lepidoptera; family Papilionidae; genus Parnassius; species Parnassius glacialis. The sequence goes on from JAVANC010000017.1 coordinate 48,895,122, forward strand.
ATGATGAGTGATGAGAGTCGGATACCCTTTTTATTGATAACGGAGCCTTCCATCTTTGTCCACAGGGGCACATATTAAAATTTTGATTCTTAATGGATGATATAATATGTAGATGTCTATAAACCACAGCATACAATTACCTTCAGGTGCACTCTGCACATGATTATTAATAGAATCAGGCGTCACTTTCCGGTAATCCATAGCACCTTCCGCCCTCCTTCAGTTGCGTCCACTATCTCCATCACCACCAATTCCAGGACCACCACCCTCACACCACGACACTAGAAAAAACACACCGCCGTCAATAATATGACACGTGTTTCGTACCTACACGAGGCATCCACAGGTGAAGTAAACTGCAGTGGTTGACCGCTAAGTGAAGCCTGTACATAATTGTCGCCCTTACATACTTTCATTAAAAACCCTACATAATATTACTCACAACTTCAAATGTGCTATGAATTCGCGTAATGCAATTTTATTTATAAAGTTTTCTACTTGAATGTTTCATTTCAAATCCATAATTATTATTACTACAGCAAAATGCTCAATATAACATAAAATTAAATTAGTTACTTCAAGAACCTTGCAAAATATCATGTCAATATTTTAGTCCTTTCTACATTATTTTATGGCACATAGAAACGCTTGTACAGTTCACGTATGTATTAATTCTAGGTAAGCACGATCACTTAAGCTCGAGTTCGAATGTTCACAATCAACAGGTGTACAATATTCTGTTTAAAGGTACGTCGTACTCAGGTGGTACCGTATCACCTAAACAAATGAGTTAGATACTCAAATGTGATATAAAAGTAAAGTCATTTTTTTGTGGGATAAATCTTAAATTATTTGAACAATTAGTGGAATCGATGTAATAAGTGCTTCGCATGAAGATATAATTCTTAAGTTTTTTATCTGCTTATGCTTGAGATACTATCGCCTTTAATTTTCCGCTGGGTCAAGCTGTCGTTAAAATCTTCAAAAATTCCGTAATGTGACGCTTCTGCATATTGTGAACAAAATACACTTCAGACTAAACTGTATGGTCTAAGACCTTTGTCTGCCTTAATTGGCGAATCATAACAACACCAATAAAACGTTATTTAGTTCCCATCACAGAACACAATTACTCTTTATGTTCCCATAATTGGTGGATTTTTGACCACAGAATGATACTAATATTTTTAATTTCTATATTAATAGCCACATATCGGCTCCTAGTGTAGGTATTAACCATTGTGTCGACAAACAAATATATAGGACTTGACCTTAACTGTTCCAGTCGTTTAGAAGTTACACGATCTACCGACTAAAAACTATGAAAATTTAGGCTGACTAAAACCTTTTGTTTCTAAGTAAGTATTTATATCTCTCCATACACCCGCACACGAGAGATAATAGTAACTAAAATTAACATAAAATAAGCAACATATCTAAGCGGCATAGTCTCATTAGCGGGACGCTATCAGCGCAGACGGCATTGTTAACAAACTGAATAACTATCTCGTAATGAGCGCGATAGCCTGCTCAGGGTTCAGAACCGCCAATGTCGATGCGATAACGTGGCATATCAAGCCACCTGTCGATGCTGCACGGTGTTTGCTCACAGCGTAACGACCTTGGGCCTGAAACGGTACTAGCTGATTTTAAAAGTTATGTTTTATTAAAAGTAATTTGGGACTTAATACATATTCTACAAATACGAGTACGTTTACTCAATGATACGTATTGTAGAATAATTACATACCACCAATACACGGTAGAATAATCACTACAAATATGGAAGACGAAGAGATGAAGGAAGAAGAGAGAATGGAAGACGATGGGAGAAGAGTTCGATGAGTTTGTTTGTTTCAAATATGTCAAAGTTTCTTCCTATATCGTCAATAATTATTACAGTACTTGGCTACGAATCTGCGGTATTAATGCTTAAATACATAAGTAAAAAATATTCCAATTATTTTATAGGTGATATTGTTCTTAAATTGAATTCCAAATATTGAAATTATTCAACGAACACTTAAACATGTTTACAAAAATCTTCCTAAAGTAATTATCGAAACCGAATTCAGTAGCGCTGTATTTATAACATACTGATTTCATTTGAAAAAATATAATGAAGGATATGAAAAATCGTTTGCGCCAAGGCTGCTCATGTTTAGTTCAATTCATACAACACTATTACTTTCTACCGAGAGGTCGTTTCGCCATCAGCGTAGTTTAAATATTTTAATACAATAAGAGAGTATAATTAGAGACAGCTTTTCCTTCTTAGTCCTAGGATTGACAATACATCCTACAGCCTTCTTTGTATGAAATTGCAGCTACTATTGTATGGCCTACATATAATAAATCCGGGTATGGATATTTGTCCATGACTAATTTACGTAAACGCCTTCCTCCATGATACAGTTTTTTTTAGAGTGCTGGGTCTCGGGTTCAAATTCAAAACTTTGTATGTAATAACGCTTGGTTTTTGCGAATCTAGAGTGTTGTTATTACGAGTATCTACTTATCTGTGACGCATTATGAATTAATACATATTATAAGTTACTAATTACATATACTATTATTTAATAGCCAGAAACTTGATTCGTTAATTATTATTCAATAAGAGTACTGCGAAGTTCATTTCCGGATTTTGTATCTACCGTCTTTTATACCTAGCATGAAACTTATTGGAAAATTAATTTTAATTTTGTTCTCTCGTAAAATTAAAAACAGAATTAAGAGGACAAACCCTATTTACCTTCCGAAGATGGGTAATACTGTAACGCATTAACAGCCCATTGCAACCCTTAATTAATGGTGTTAAGAACTAACATTTAGTCAATGAATAACACGTTATTTTAGTAATAATTAATATCTGATCTCCGTGCCCGTTGTTTACATAACAAAACTAGATTTTGGCACGTTAAATCGAATAACCCCTTTTATAATACTTCAATAAACCTTATATCGGCGTATCACTGGCCGGCGTCCTATTCTGGGATGTGGGAGGGTGTCGCAAAGGGGAGTAGATCGCTGAAAAACGTGAAAAGTGACCGAGATAAGCCCCGTTTTGGCCGCATGGTCGACGCGATATCGTAGGGGCGGCGATGTGTGCAGCTCTCAAAAATTCTATCGATTGCAAATCTATGAGGTATGCGTTAACTATTTGGTAGTTACCCAGGCGGATTTCTATGAATAGGAGACCTTAACACCTAGTAAAAATAGATTAAACATTAAATATTTGAGAATTTTATAGGTACTGTCGGGAATTGAATTCGGGTTACTTGCGTACTATGAAATATAAAGCGATATTTTATATCCTGAACTAACAAGCTCAAAATTATGCATCATCGTCATTATCATAACCCTTCACAATTCCACTGCTGAACATAGGTCTGCCCCAAGGTAAACAAAATACGACCCTGATTGTAATGTATATTATATTAAATAAAAAATTAAACTATATAAAATAAAAATTAAAATGTATAATGTTAATAATCAATGTATTCATATCTGGTAACGTTCAACCCTATCGCTTTCCCCCCACACTCAAACGTCCTCTGACACGCAGCAAGCATAGGTTATGTATTCATTTTATTTGCACAGACCGGCCACTGAACTTTTGTGGTGCGTTGTTCCCCACCGATGATCACATGTGTTACCGACCGATTTAAACTTTGCATATTTGGATTTTTATTTGTCCCGTAGTCTGATTGTTAATTGTTTTTTTATAGAAGTGAGGGTCAAACGAGCATAGAGTCCACATAATATTAAGAGAATGACATGTGGGCAAAGATACCTATATTTACTCGTATCATCGATTAAGAAACAAATTGCATGTTTGCAATGTCACCGCTAAGGACTCAGACGGAATATCTCGTAACCAGTTAAAATAGAGAGACTAACGACGAATATTATATTTGTGCTCTGTGCAAACGACTCCCTTGCCCGGTTGAGCTGACACATTCGTGCTGCAACCATGACAGACGCCTCGTGCCAGTCTAGGTTTTATATCCAACATACACAAGATATTTATACCATTATTTATTGGTGATCAAACAAAATTTGGCAATAGTCGCTACAGGACGAAATGGAGTAATGGGGACTTTAATGACGATTTTATTGGAAAATAAAGTATAATTTTATTCATTAATCTTTACTTTTCACTCAACAATATATTGTAAGATGTAAATAAAATGTACAAAGAAGAGCTTTCCCCAAAAAAGAAAGAAATTTTCTTTAAGCAGATCTCAAGGGAAAGAGAAATAATATTATAGGGCAACTAGGGAGTGGCACAGATTAAATAGTGTTGCTACGTAAGTAGTAGTGTGCATATATATAAGAAATTATTAAAAAAAGAAAAAGCGACTTCTAAATAAAAAAAATAAATTTGACATCCACTTTTGAAGTCGGCGCTAAGACGTAATGTATCGAAGAATTACAGCGGCGACTTCAAAAGCTATTGAGTGAAAATTAAATTTGTTGTTTTTGAAGTTGTTTTTATTTTTTACAGTTTATTTTATTTTACCCTTTTGCATGGTCTAAGCAATATAATAAGATAACAACTAGAATGTTAAATAAATAGTTACATTAAAAACCTTATACCCTATTTTTTCAGCCTTAGGTATGATTTTACTTAAATATTATGTGAGTCCTCTAAAGTATAATCTAATTAATAAAAGACATAATTAAAAACAAAACATACGCGTCGTCTATAGAACCTTCTCGTTTTTGGAACTCGGTTGAAAATAACATTAATTCATTAATTACATCCCTTCACAAGGCCCCTGCTGAACATAGACTTCCCCAAGGAATGCCACAAAGCATGGTCCTAAGCCACCTGCATCCATCGACTTCTTGCATGTCTTACGAGGTCGTATGACGAAAGATATATGAATAACATTTTTATTAGACAATTGAGTATGAGTTATATTTATAGTCATTGTTTACGTGACCTTAAAATCTCGAGGATTGCAATATTATTTCAATTATTGTTTTTTTTTTTGCTTTAATTGCTGTGAGGCGGTAACTGAAATATTTCCTAAAGCACACCAGGGAGCAAAACATGACGTCGTGCGTGCAGTCGTTTGATTGCGCGATACCGCTCATTTACATATTACTGCAGATTTTTTTCTAGAAATAACATATGCATACCTATTACTAGACCATCGTGTGCTCGCGTGGGCCATGTTATAAGTCATAGCGACTGACCAAATTAATATAAATATAATATAATGAGGAGCGGTTTGACTCCTTAATTAAATATCAATGTGAGTGTCAGCGCTCAATGCCAGATTCTTCAAAGTCAGCGTGTGCTGATAATATTATACCACCACTAAAACTCTATGACAGTGCCATAGCAGAGGATATTAAAGTAATAAATAACTCAAATATTACTAAAATACTTTAAAATGTAATTTTACAGCTAAACTTTTTTTTTATATTTTCTCTTAAATCATTAAAGTATAGCTTTGACGGTTCCGTGGTGCAGCAATGAGTTGCAACGAAGAGGGCTGCGGGCTCGAATTCTGCGTGGAACAACTATTTGTACGACCTACATATAATTGTTCCGGGTCTAGATGTTTGTCCTTGTGCAATTTATGTATGTAATCTGCTTCCACGATACGTGTAATTTCTTAAAGGCTTATGGAGCAATTCTAAATTTAATTGTTTATTTACACAAAATTCGCAATACATATTTATTTACATTAGTGCATAAAATAACTCAAAGTACAGAATGTTCTCAGACGTAGTCGACGATATTGCCCATTACACTACTTAGATAAACCATGAGTCACTAAAATACAAGACTACACCAATACAGCGAATGCTGTTACTGGTCTGTAGTAAGCTACAATGCATTTTTCGCACCTAACAGAATACCTTACAAAGATGAGAAACTCATAGACTAAGAACATATTTATAAAAAAAATCAGTTGTGCTGCCTCCTTACAATAATGACTACGATGGTACTTAAAGTAATTAAATGTGAAATATTATAAAAAAATTATAAAATTTATGTCTATTCGAAATATGTACAAATATTTTACATGGTACACTAAAGCTAAACTTAAGGGCGTTCTCCAAGGATTCGTCATGCAAGTTGGATGTGACGTGATTGTGACGTGTTTTGCGTGAATGGTGCACAGGTTGATGTCTTCAAAGAGACCTACGAGGTAAGTCTCACTGGCTTCCCGCAAAGCGCATTAGGCAGCAGACTGGAAACGAAGATCAGTTTTGAAATCTTGAGCAATTTCTCTCACAAGTCGCTGAAACGTCAGTTTATGGATCAGCAAGTTGGTATTTCTCCGATAACGACGAATTACTCGGGGAACAACGGTACCCGGGCGACAACGATGGGGCATCTTCACTCCTCCAGTGCTGGGTGCTGATTTACGCGCGCCTTTGGTGGCCAGCTGTTTACGAGGTGCTTTACCTCATATGGATTTGCGGGCAATCTGTTCCAGTGTGTGTTGGCAGACTTCACTTGTCCTCGAAATATATTATTCCGTAAACTTGGAGGTTTCCTCGTGACATTTTTCTTCATCGTCAAGCATATAGTAAATTAGCGCTTAAAATTGCAATTAAAGATATATTAATATCGGCAGAAATCGAACTGGGGTTGCTCGCATACTATCGAATTTACAGCGAGCGTTTACTCGGGGCCGCGGCGGGTTCGAATCTCGCACGAAACATTTTTTAAATTTGTATGGATTAAAATGTTCTGGGCCTTGATATATCCATCTTAAATTTATAAATGTAAAATAATCGTGGAGGTGCCACTATACTTGAGAAATTCTTCACTGGGGATAGTAATTTTAAAACACAATAAACAATTTATAATTGCATTATTGTATATGGTTTATTTTAATAATTTTTGTTTCTTTTGAAATTGCTTAATTTACCACTTTTCGCTCCAATCTTGACTCCACAATTTATAGGTCAATTGCAGTCATTCGAGGGCATGACTCGTGGCCGTCGTAATGATATTATAATGTTATTTAATTTTACTTTTTTTTCTTTACAGGTAAGTAGGTTATCGGGAGCGATCGTCCTACACATACTCGTGTTAATTGCTGCTGCTTTAATTCCTGTGAGTAAATTTTAAAAAGGATTTATCGCTTGGTTTAAATGCATTACACATTTACAACACAAACACATGTAGAACTGAAACGATTAGTCGTTCATATTGTCATTAGAATGTGTAGTTACGTAATTGCGTTTTTGATTTACTTATCATGAAACTGAATTTTATTATAAGTGCCAGTATCACTTACGTAGTAGTCCGTAGACTTCTTATTAGTCTATAATGCAGTCAATTATAGGACATGAGCGTCTCACACACCATTCACACAGGATTTGACGTAATTCGGTATGTGAAAAATATAATGCTGATTTTGAAACCGTTGCGAGACTGTTCATTAATGAACTCTATTTTGCTCTTCTTGGAGGTCTTAAAAATAAGGTATTTTATCAAGAATCAATGTCATATTTTAGGCTAAGTGATCTATTTCTTCACTAAATTATAACAAACAATAATCTTAAACAATAAATATGTCATCTTTGTAAAATGACAAATTCCAGTTTATGAGGTTATTATTTCATATGTATGAGATTTTTAATCACTTTTTATGCTTCAAAGAAGCAAACTATTTAATACACTCGCCGACGTCACGATAAGTAAAAGTTTAAAGTAAGCTATAAAAATTAACTACAGCTTAGATAACAAAACTAATTAAAATTAGTGTTTATAATAACTATTATGTATTTTTTTATAGGCTAGGGTAACAAACGAGCACATGGTCCACCGTGGTTGTGTGACCCATAGACATCTACATTTTATCCTCAATAAACAATCAAAATGCAGATGCGTCATCATACGTGAGGACTAAGATGGAATGCCGCTTTTCCAGTAAAATGGGTCTCCGGTTTTCTACACTCACCATACGAAACACAGCAATGTCAAGCTTCCATTTTACGCTGGTATTCTGTTTCATTGCTCATGGTGGAATTTTCTCCATAGTTGCCACCATTGGGAAGTGGGTTGGCAAACGTAGTTTTATACATACAACCAGTTCGTATTGCCAGTGATGACATATGGATTTGAGACACGGTCCTTCACTGCTGGCTGTATGAGGAAGCTCAAGATCGCTCAGCGTGCTATGGAGAGGGCTATGCTCGGAGTTTCTATGCGTGATAAACTTAGAAATGAGGATATAGGCAGTAGAACCAGAGTAAACAACACAGTTTCACTAATTAGTAAACTGAAGTGGCAATGGGCCGGCCATATAGCTCGAAGAACCGATGGAGAAGAAAGGTTTTTGAGTGGCGACCTCATAGTGGTAAGCGAAGTGTACGGCGGCTCCCCACTAGGTGGAGGGATGACCTGGTAAGATTCACTCGAAGTCGGTGAATGCACGTGGCTTAAGACCGCGCTTTATGGCATTCCTTGGGGTAGGCCTATGTTCAGGACTGGACTTGTGAAGGACTGTAATGAATAACTATTATAAACCAAGTTGTAATTATAATCGTATCTAAATGTCTATTATTTTGTGGTTAGTTCGACCGGGGGAGGATTACGCTTTCGCATAATAATAACGTTACATAGCAGCATGATAATACCGCTATGTCTCGCATGTCTATGTATGCATGCATATTGCAAAGAATCGGAGACCATTTTAAAATTAATGAGACGTTCCATCTTAGTTTGTCAGGGATGACAAGGCATCTGCATTTCGATTAATAATCGATGATAGATGCAGAGTCACAGCATTTACTTACCTTTACTTCTATGGGGCTCTAAGATTTGTCCATCAGCATCCACTTACTATCAGGTAGACTGTGTGCTCGTAAGACAAACTTGCATCTATAAAAGTAAAAATTGCAACCTTTATATCGTAAGTCCTACTTTTGACCACAGGCCTCTTCTCATTATTGTGAGAGGGTTTTAAGGCGAGGAAGTGTCCACCACGCTGCTCCAATGTGTGTTGACGGACTTCACGTGTTTTCATAATATTTTTATTTTATTGATTTTTTCCTTCATCGTCAAACACGCGGTAAATCAGCACTTAAAATTGCAAAATTTAAAAAGTGTTTAAACAGAAATACAATTATAATTAATTACTAGCTGTTCCCCGCGACCTCGCCCGCGCGTAATTTATTACGATAGGATTTCATGCGTTTTCATTTTTGCGCGGAACCCTAATTCTTTTTCTAAAACAAAAGCAGCCTAAGTTACTTCTTATAAGATGTTATATGAAATAACTTAGGTTACTTACTACTACTAGATGTTATAGAATATAGATACATTATCTATACATCTCTACAAATAAATAAAATTGAAGTGTCTGTTTGTAATATCAAAATAACAGCTTTTTACTAAATGCGTATGAAAGTGTATACGGTACTTAAAACAAAAACACAATTTTTAAAATTTTTGTCTGTCTGTCTTTCCGTCCGTCGGTCTGTCTGTCTGTTTGTTCCGGCTAATCTCCGAAGTGGCTGGACCGATTTTGAAGGGTCTATCACTGGCAGATAGCTGATTTTATAAGGAGTAAATTAGGCTACTTTTATTTTAGAAAAAGAATTAGGGTTCCGTGCAAAAAAAATTAAACCTTAAATTGAACGCGGGCGAAATCGCGGGGAACAGCTAGTAAATAATATTTATTGAAAAAATAATTCTTATGTTCAATTTACTTTTACCTTTCTTAAATTATATAATCATAATAGCGATTATTTTCATCGCATTAAACACATTTTCAAAGTGCCTACACGCACGCATTTGTCCTGACTTAAAATTATAAATGATAGGACAAGAGGGGCGGTAATATTAGGGAGAGGGGAGGGTGCCGTACAAACACAGCAAAAGTTCACGTCCTCCTTATCTCATCTGTTTGACGGATTCGTACCGACAACGCTGCGTATTCATATTTTGTGTACAGGTCATAAATATTACAGAGCCATAATACGGAGTTGCGTATTTATATTAGATACACGGGTGAAATTCACACACTTCATGTAATTTTTATGATCATACAGCGCGGCGTATGAGAGATGTCGTTGTAAGCGTATCTGTGACGTGTGTGGGTGTGGTGCGAACTTCACGTCAAAGTTGGCTGCTGGATGCGGACCTCACCAGGTGTATTATTTGCCTTAATCGCTAAGCTTTAACTTAGTAAGCCGATTGGCGATCACAGATTCAGACTTCTTGCACCTTCGATGCTGCTGCTGGATAGGGTGACAAACGAGCACACAGTCCACCTGATGGTAAGTGGTTGCTGTGGCCCATAGACATCTACATCTATCCTCAATAAAGAATCAAAATGCAGATGCTTTGTCACCCGTGAGGACTAAGATGGAATGCCTCTTTTCCAGTAAAAAGGGCCTCCGGCCACCTGCACTCACCAAGCGAAACGCAGAGGTAAACCTCTACTTCACGCTGGTATTCTGTGAGGTCGTGGTACTACCCCTGTTTGAGCCGGCCCATCCGTGCGACAGCAAAAGCTGCCACGTGGTTCTACCACTGTCAAAAATTTTCTTACTCTCTGGGTGACGGATTCTCTGCTATAGCACGGCTCTATAAAATAGTTGAGGCATTGACTTAAAGGACGACTCGGTAGCGCAGTGCTTTAGCATTTGTATGTGATGCAACAAGTGCCTACAAATAATTGTTCTTGTTCTGAATGTTACATGTATATATATAAAGGAAATAATAAATAAAAATCTTACGTAATTACGGCAACTCCGCACTACACCTAATCGTCCCGTGAAACTGAAACAGGAGATGAGCAGCAACATCTTCTTCTAAATAATTAAAAACTGCGGTTGCCAACCCGCTTGGCAAGCGTGGCAACTATAGCTAAATCTCCATATGAGGTACTCTTTAAGGGATTGCTATGTTTAGATGAGGACTATTAAAGGATGTTATGAATAGAATGGATGATATTTACCACCAAAATTTCAATTCAGGTCAATCTTACTTTACGTATTTCTTTTCCCACTCTATCACTCAGGTTAAATAGATCTAGAGAAAATTGCCTGCGTCATACTGACATACACAAAGTGATTCCATAAGTGTTCCGTTCAGCTATTCTTGTATCTTCTTACTAAATACAAACAAGTGAATTAATTTAATAATATAATTAACCAAAATTCTATGAAAAATGAAGAAAGAAATACTCACATTATTATTATATGAATTCTCTGTATTTACTATTAACCTGTGTGACCAAGATTTTCCAGTCTCGTCACTGATAAGGCAAGCTATTTAATCACAGATAACATCTGCAGGGCGGGCGGGCTGTTATCAGCGCCGGAGGCTTATCGCCGCCCCCGCCCTGCCTTATCAGCCCCGTATAAATTCTCGACTGATTCTTATCCACGCTACAAGGACGGTCTCAGTTTGTTATATTTTTGTAAGGGTGTTATAAAATCTAATTACGTCCATTCGTCTTTGTTTCGAGTTATTTATGAGATGTTTTCGTGTGCCTATTTTTTAAATGATATCTAAACTTTCAAGAATGCAATTTACAAAGCCTAGTTTTAAACTACTCAACTATAAAATAGTTATAGATAGCTAAAAGGCGGCCAAATTGAAAAAAAATACCAGAATTTTATCGGGATTAAAGTTAAATAAATATGTGGTAGAGTCACACTGTAGCTATGTTATGGTTGTAGCACGAATGAGTAGGCTGTGTTATGTATGGTGTGTGTGGAGAACTGGAGATCCTCTTTACTGGTAACGAGACAATGTATCTGTATTTTGATTCTTACATACATACATACATATAATCACGCCTCTTTCCCGTAGGGGTAGGCAGATACCACTTCTTTCCACTTGCTACGATCCTTACATACTTGTTTCGCTTCGTCCACTTTCATTATTCTCTTCATACATGCTCTACGGTTTAGGGTGCTCTTGACCTGGCCTTTTTTCAAGACGTCCCTGATTTGGTCTTGAAATGTCCGCCTAGATCTACCCCTTCCAGCACTTTCATTCACACTCGCCTTATACACTTTTTTCGTCAATCGTGTATGGATGGATGCAGCGTAAGATAATTAAACACCCAATTTTGTCTGTAGATGTCGTAAGAGGCGACCTTGGATAGTGCCTGAAAAATCTAATGTGTTCTAATAGATGCCGTTATGATCACCTCATTTACATCACACGTACAATATCCAGAACGGCAACGGACATCCGCGCCAAAGGTGCCAGACGTCTAGTACTGCAGTCATCAATCCGCCTGTCAAAACTGACGATTAGAGCAAATCTTTCCTAAGACGGCAGAGACTCGTGTCCGGCTATGGACTTTAACAGACTAATGAATATCAATTTATAATTAAAAATTTTGTATAACCGACTTCAATATAAATTATTAAGAATAACTCAAAAACTATTAGTCACATCTTAATAAAATTATATGGGATCACATGTGAAGCACCAGCTTTCAAATTAAAGAAGAATCATCGAAATCGGTTCACCCTGTAAAAAGAGGTAACACACAAAAAATACGAAAATAATTTTTGAAGTCGGTAGAAAAGAAAGATCATGTAACAATGTCACATAACAATCGAGTTTTAGAAGACAGAGTTTTAAATCCATATTTCACACAGCACACTTACCGATACAGCCTATTAAAGTCCACTGCTGAACATGGGCCTTCCTCATAGATTTTCTAATAGGGGGGATATTTGCTATGTTGCCACGCTTGAAAAGCGTTTTGGCAACCACAGTTTTTTATTTTTAGTCGTTATAAGGAAGACGCTGCTGCCCATCTCTACATTTGTTTTCCTCTGTCGCCTCTTACAACACCTACGGGATGGGGTAGTGGATATTCTGAGACCAGCACTACACATCACACTTATCCAAGAACAATGAATCTGATCTACTCGTATTTATACAAATAGTTCCATTGTCATTGAGATGCGCTGTTAATAAATAGACTTTATAAAATAAATTTGTTTGTCCGTCGCACACCTCTATAACTCTATTTGCAACTTGTTCGACCCGCTATCTGCCTGTTTGTCCGTTCCACGAGAGCTATAAAACTCGATCTTGTCCCGTATCGCGCCCCAGCTTCCCGATAGCGCTCAACAAATACTTTTTATCTCGGGCAAGAGCTTTGAGATTCTTTAGTTGAAAGTGTGTTGTTTTATTGTATTTTGTGCGAGTTTTGAATTACTATTTTGCATATTTAGAATAGGAATTTTTGCCCACCTACCTGCGGGATAAGTATTATTGATTAGATGGTCAATATTAGGCTTAAACAGATCGTTGATTATGATGAAACTAGAATTTTAGATTTGTGATAATAATAGCCTATTATATAGGCCCTACAGTTGGGCACAAGCCTTAATCATTTCCAAGGTTGCTCGGAACTGGGAAATTCCGTTGCGCTGCCTCAATATTGGCAGACGTTACGTGCCCTTAGAAATAGTTCTTCACATTTATTGTTTATGCAAATTTCCTCGTGGCATTTATTTCACCAGAAAGCACTTGCTAAAATTGCACTTAAAATAACAAAAAAAACATGCGTGAGCGTCGTGGAACGAAGCTCCTTTCGTAGTATATTATTATTGATAAACATATTATATTATTGACTAACACATACAAATAAAAGAATTTCTAGCGTCTATTAAAATGCAGCGTCATTTAAAATAAAATAATATTTTAGTCATGGCAAGATAAGAAAAAGTGCAAGGGAGATGTATATTATTCCATCTCGCTTCGTTATAACCGCCAAGGCCGTCTAAATTACGTCAGAAGGGGTCGTAACGGAAAAACTATACAGTTTTTCTCGCCTAGCCCTTATCCGCCAAATTCGTACCGTCCGATAAGGAACTTTGTTCCAATTAACGTTTTTAATTAACAGTTTCAATGTGTGAGTCGTATTAGTTTAGAAGATAAGCGCTCACCGCAAATTACAAAAAAAATTCTGATCTCACTTTTTATCTAGACATTTGGCAAAAAAATATAGGGTGATAAAGTCTGTTGTAAGGACTAGCTACTCTGACCATTTTCTTTTAAAATTTTACAGCTTACCTTGAACAAAATACATTGACGTTATCTGTTAATTCCCCGTCATATACACCATACATATCCATCTAATTGTATGTGAGAATATAAAAGCTTTTATTTGATACATTCCTTCCCATATTCGTGAGTTGATAAGACCGATGTATGCCTATATTAGTGGCGTAGTGTTGCAGGTGTTGTAAATTAGCCCTTCTCATTGAGATGAGATTATTTACTTTTCATACGTATCAGTATGTAATTAACGGACAGTAGGACACACCTGCATTCTACATATTTATATTTCATATAAAATCGGTATAATATGTAGTACTAATTGGATGACTAATAGTGACAAATAAACACACTATCCACATGATTATAAGTGGATTTTGTGGCTTAAGACATCTACGTTTATCCTCGAGCGTGGCCCTGCCCTGTCCGAGCCGACCCATTCGTGCTGCAACCATAATATGTATAGCTGCAGCATGGCTCCACTACGTATAAACACAAGTGGTTTTATTAAGTGGCGAAGCTTGCGAAGACACTTATTAATTGGCGAAGCTTGCGAAGTCACTTATTGATTTCACGATGTCTGTCCGTCTGTCCGTCTGTCCGTCCGTCTGTCCGTCTGTCCGTCCGTCTGTCCGTCCGTCTGTCCGTCCGTCTGTCCGTCTGTCCCACGATTATCTCGAGAACGGTTTCGAATTTTCAAATTCTGTTTTCAGCAATCGATTACTGATCACCCAGGCATCTGAACCTCCTATTTTGAAACTGATTGCTCAACGGCAAAAAAAAGCTAATTGCTTCGCCATTTTGCTATGCTGTTAGCTTGCTAGGTTTATCTATACATCTATACAAATAAATAAAATTGAAGTGTCTGTTTGTAATGTGAAAATAACAGATTTTTACTCAATGCATATGAATGTATATACGGTACTCATAACAAAAACACAATTTTTAAAATTTTTGTCTGTCTGTCGGTCTGTCAGTCGGTCTGTCTGTCTGTCTGTCTGTTTGTTCCGGTTAATCTCCGAAACGGCTGGACCGATTTCGACGGGACTTCACTGGCAGATAGCCGATGTTCTAAGGAGTAACTTAGGCTACTAATTATATTTAAGAAAAAGAATTAGGGTTCTGAGCAATATAATTAAAACCCTCAAATTACACGCGGGCGAAGTCGCGGCGCACAGCTAGTTTGTACTGTAAATTATAAATGATAGTTTGAAGACTTCAAGGTTGGCTAACACTTTCGCTACTTGATAACTTGATAAGAAAGAAATTAAGTAGTATGTATAAACGGAGTTGTTATAAATTAATTTGCTTAATTCCAACAACTCCATTCTTAATTTATAATATATCTATTATAATGGATTTCCGCAAAGTAACGCCTGATTCTATTAAGTAATTAAAAAAAGTAAAGTTTTTCATAATTACTAACTTGTTATATAATGATTTCAATTAGAACATGACAACAGAAGAATTTTTTTTGATGATTTTGAATGATGCATTTATTAATTTTATATTTTGTATGCCTACTGGCGGGACATAGAGAACTTACCTTATATTTATTATGTACATCGAGATCTGTAAACTAACCTATGTTCACAAAATAAACAGATTTGATTTGAAAAAAAAAGTATGTATAAACATAACTGGATAAATGTGTTTGCAAAATTTTGACCAGATAGTTTTGTCACTTAAACTAGCACTTTTTTGGAAGTGAGAGTGACCGACGAACACACCTGATAGTAATTGGATGCTGTGACCCATAGCGCATCCTGAATTTAGAATCGAAGTGCGTTATTACCCCTAAAGGGCTAAGAGGGAAAACCCCGTCAACAGTGAAAAAGTCTCCGATTCTCGTCACTTACCATACGAAACACAGTATTTGTGCTGCCACAGTAGTTCTGCTACATTACAGGCACGTTCATTGATCGGGTGTACTACATACGAAACAATACTCTGTTGATGAACCAACATCTAGATAGAGAGTATAACTTTTCGAAGATGCCACACGCAAACCCAAAAAACCACAGATTTTAGATTAAGAGCATCATTCCAAGGGCGATTCGTTCTACTGTTACCAGCTCGTGAGTATTGTAATTCTATTCTTTAATAATTTTGATATTACTTGGTTGTAGACTCCTTTTCTGCCTACGACTAGATGTACTAGGTAGGTATCATAGTCTCACCTATTTTTGACGCCAAATAGCAGTACGTGTACTGCTGTTTTCTGGTCTAAATGTTAAAGAGAACCAGTATAATTAATTACAGGCTATGAGGCACTCTATCTTAGTCTTAAGAGGTGATAACGTATATGTAGCCATCTTTGTTTTTTTACGTGGTAGAGCCATGCTGCAGCTATATTAATAGTATAGTTGTAGCACGAATGGGTCGGCTCGACCGGGGAAGGACCACTCTCTCACAGAATACCAGCGTAAAATAGCAGCTTAATGCTGCTGTGTTTTCCTATGGTGAGTGTAGAGAACCGGAGAACTATTTTACTGGAAAAGAGGCATTCTATCTTAGTCCTCTCGGTCACGACAGACAACGTATCTCCATTTTAATTCGTAAACGAAGATAGACGTATATATGTGTGTGTCTATGGGCCACAGCAACCACTTACCATCAGGTGGACTATGTGCTCGTTTGTCACACCAATTCTATAAAAAAAAAGAAAAACAAAGCTTACTGCAGGTGTCCATGGACCACTTACCATCAGGTGGGTTTTAAGTTAATTTGTCAAAAAATACATTACCTACTGGCCACCATTTTCTCACCCCTCTACCTACTATAGAATTGAACACACGTGCATACTGATCAATAAGCCTTATTAATAAGAAATAATTATTTGCTCGGCCACTATCGGGTCCGCTTCCTGTCCGTTACGTCTGCGTGAGATACGGCACGGTGATTACATCGAAACTGGCTAATTAGACTTATCGTAGACCAATTATTTATAAGCGGAGCTTATCAAGCCATTGTTTTAACTTCGCTAGTGTCTAGTGACACATGGCCGGTCCGTTTGGTCAGCTTAGAATATACGCTTTATCACATACGTTATACGGTATAGATTTTAAGATAATGCTGAACATGGCCAGTATTTACAAAAAAAAATGCTAGTCTTTTTGCTTTGAGCACTAAGCGTTTTGCTCGTTATATATTTAGTTGTGAAATTATTTATTCACTAATTACACTTTATAAGGTACGAGAGGGTAATAGAATAGAATATGTTTTTATTCAATAAACATTACATGAGTAATTCTTATTGAAAGTCATCTTTTACTTTACCACTGGTTCGAAAAAGCCCTCTGTCCTGGGAAGAACCTGCAAGAAACACAGCGGCACTTTTTTTAAATAAATTTTACAATTTAAATGATAACAAAGTATTTACAAAATTAATATGGTCACATTAAGATTTGACGGCCTATAAAACCAAAACTAGGAGGAGGACAGAGACAAAATCACAATGTCGTATACTATGACTAATAATTATAATAATGTCCTCCAGACCGAATTTCGGCCACGGCGGCCAGTCTCAACGGAGACTAGCCATCTGCGCAGGACAGGATTATAGTGCCCAAGTGTATGCGCAAGCACAGGTGCACTCTCTAGCCCGATGGGACGGTAAACCGACACGACCGGTGAGAGATCAGGCGCAGGACCAACGGCTTTACGTGCTTTCCGAGGCACGGGGGTGAAACACCGCCAACTTCCTGACTCCGGGCAGCTATTGAGAATTTCTTGATGGAAAAACTCAATAACTGATTTTTTGGCCTGACCCGGGATTCGAACCCGGGACCTCATGATTAGCAGTGGCACTACTGCAACCACTAGACCAACGAGGCAGTCGAATTACAATACATAGGTCGAATACTATGACTAATATTTTAATAAAAAAAAATAGCAAACAAGCTTTGGCAATAAATAGGAACACTGCAAAATCAACTTAAATAAAACTTACTACACTACACAATACTAAAATCGACTAAAATACTAACTGTCAAAATGACGTCGATAAAGCAGCGCCCTTTTACCCATCTATTATTTGATTAACTTATGAAGAGCTATTGTATCACAGAGCCAAACAAACAAGGCTAAATAAAGCAAAAATATGTGTTATTAGTCTGATACTAACGCTTTTAAAGGAAATTAATACTCAATGTAAATAATTTCATACCGTTTAAACATCATTACTGACGTTTATTCGCAGCGTAAGATAATTCCCTATTCCATACAAACCTCAAATTACCCCGTGAGAGTCGGAAAAAGCGACAGAGTAAAATGAAACAGGAGAGTGACAACAACATCTTGCTGACTACAACACAAAATAATAAAGAACTGAAGTTGCCAACCCGCTTTCCAAACGTGACAACCATGTCACATACCCCCTCTATGAGGGGGTATGTGACATGTTTAAATTATGGAAGAAGTTTTAGTTAAGCTTAATAAACAGAATAAATCTCTTGTAGTGTGTGGAGACTTCAATATCAATCTCCTGGAAACTTCTTCCATCAGTATTAAATTTTGCTCTTTGTTCAAATCCTATAATCTTGATAATTTATTCTTTGAAGCTACACGAATTGCAGGGTGTAGTGCAACTTGTATTGATAATATTTTTACAGGTGTTGTACCAATCAACAAATCAATAATTCAAAAACTTAGTTCAGATCACTGTGGACAACTGGTTTCATTACCTTATATGCACAAAAAACAGGAAATTGAGAAAATTGTGTTTGTTCCTATTAATGCAAAACGCCTGGAGAGATTTAGAAGTAATATGGTAAAAAACCTTCCATCGCTTTCTTATAAGAACAATGCAGACTTTTTATATGGAGAATTATTTACCCTTATAAGCAATGAATTTAAAAAAACATTTACTTCTAAAACATTCTCCGGAAACAGTCACAAGGTATTTAATGAGTGGGCGACAGTGGGAATTCATAAAAGCAGACGAAGGTTATATGACCTTTACCATGAAAGATCATATAATCCTTCTGATGCTTTTAAAGAATATGTCAAAAATTATTCTAAAATGTATAAAAAAGTTTGCTCCACAGCCAAATCGTTACATATTAGCAACAAAATTAAGACGGCTAAGAATAAAATTAAAATGACGTGGAGTATAATTAACAGCGAAACCGGTAATGAAAAACCTCGTAACTCAAACTATCAATTAAAAATTAACAATGAATTGACTAAATCAAATCAAGAAGTCGCAGCGGTGAAAAAATTATTTTGGATCAATTGTTAATTTTTTTTAATACAAATAAATTACTTCATAAATACCAATTTGGATTTACAAGGGGTCGCTCGACGTCTGATGCTGGCGTTGAGCTTATGAAATATATTTTTAATGCCTGGGAGAATTCACAGGATGCCTTAGGTGTTTTCTGTGATCTTTCCAAGGCTTTCGATTGTGTTCATCATGAAACATTAATCAGGAAACTACAACATTACGGTGTAAAAAATTTGGCGCTTAGACTTATTACTTCATATTTAAGTAACAGAACTCAAAAAGTCGTGATAAATGGTAAAGGTTACTCCGGATCGGTAGTATCAATGGGCGTTCCTCAGGGCTCGATTCTTGGCCCATTCCTGTTTTTAATCTATATTAATGACTTACCTTATCTTGTAGGGGACAATCACGATATAGTATTATTTGCTGACGATACCTCTTTAATTTTCAAACTCAAACGGCAGTTAATTAATTATGACGATGTAAATAATGCTCTATCGAAATTAGTACATTGGTTTAACGCCAACAATATGCTCTTGAACGGCAATAAGACAAAGTGTATTAAATTTACAATACCTAATGTAAAACATTCGAATACCAATGTGCTATTAAATGGGGAGGAGTTGAGTCTTGTGGATACCACTGTTTTTCTCGGTATTACTATTGACGCGAAACTTCAATGGGGCCCCCATATATCTAAATTAGCAAGCAGACTTAGTTCTGCAGCATATGCTGTAAGAAAGATTAGAAGTCTCACAGATGTTGAGACAGCTAGATTAGTGTATTTTAGTTACTTTCATAGCGAAATGTCTTATGGAATTTTGCTATGGGGTAATGCGACTGATATTGAAGCTATATTTGTTTTGCAAAAGAGAGCCGTTCGGGCGATTTATAACCTAAATTGTATAGAGTCCCTCAGACAAAAATTTAAAGAAATAAACATATTAACTTTGGCATCGCAATATATTTATGAAAATCTAATGTATGTACATAAAAACATAAATAGCTTTAATAAGAATAAGGATGTGCATTCTTTAAACACTAGGAACAAACATAAGCTTCTAATACCAGTTACTAGACTCCACAGAATCAGTAATTCATTTATGGGGCAATGTATTCGCTTTTACAACAAAATCCCAGAACATATTCAAAGTTTATCAATAAACAAGTTTAAAAGTTTTATTAAAGAAAAACTGTACAAAAAGCCACCATGCTGGTTCTATTAAAAATCATTTAAAAATTGTATAAATGAAATTATTGTTAAGTGAAATATGTTTGAAAAAAAAAGTCCCGCTGGGTTTCTTGCTGGTTCTTCCCAGGACAGAGGTATTTTCCGAACCAGTGGTAAATAAAAAATGACTTTCAATAAGAATTATGTAATAATCAATATTGAATAAAAAATTATTCTATTCTATTCTATTCTAGGTAATCTAGGCTGCAATGAATGAATGAAAAAAAAATAGTTTAAATATAATGTGTCTAATCTAATATCATAAATATTAATCTATGCAATAAAAAATAATAAACCTGACGATTCACGCAAAAACTACTTACTGAACGAATTGTCATGACAGAACATCGGCCAAATACGACCTGAACAAAATATGAAACGACCACCAATGATTGATACGTCCAAAATTGTGACTTAGGTGTATATTAAATTACGGGGTCCAACTTATTTTATAGAAGCCGGTAAAATATTTTAACTTTGTAATGAAAAACCTCATTTCCTTGCTACTTTTTATAGGTTTGAACGCATCTAAACCCGTCCCGTTTTTATCTGTGGTACACATTTCATCATAACACTAAAATAACACTACCACCACTAGTGTTTAAAAAAGTAAACTCATAATGAGTTTACTTTTTTAAACACTAGATTTTATTGTAGATTTTTTATTTATTTTTGTAGTGTATTATCAATTATATCATTTTTAGATGGGGATATGGAAAGTATTCCGAAATTAGTTGCAAATGATAGGTTGCAGTAAATATAGAATGCACTTATACTTAGAACGGAACGTATTATTAGTGTCTCTATGCAGTCTGTGGTATTAAGACACGAGAGCTGACAAAGCGTGAGCAAAAGTGCACCTGAGTCTTGATACTTAGCAGTAAAAAAATTAGAAATGTTATTGATTCATTTTTGTGGTTTTAGCCATTGACTTGACTTATTTAGTTAAGTATATATTACTGCATATTTTTCATATCAATTGTTTTAGCTGATGTTGTAGTCATGGCTGCAGTCATGGTTACATCATAACCGCAAAAGTGACGAAACACATAAGTGTAACGTTCTATGATCCTCGGCTTTTAAATAATATATTTTCAATTTAGGATTTAGATTGTGCCCAGGGGGAACGGATTAATCCATACACTAGTCATGTTCGCGATATTTTATAGCCAGGTCACAGCATGTATGGGCCGTGACCGATGTTCTTTGTATGTAGGCAGTAAATAACTGTATAACATTATAGGCAACGTTTTATAAGAGTAAAAAAGGGTGATGATTTTCTTTTTTTTTAGTTTATTGTCATTATTTTCGCGCCACCAGCCATAACGAGCAGAATAACGTCTGCCGGGACAGCTTGTATTAGTATAATTTAGCTTTATAATTAAAATTAAAAAGTGATTAATATTAATAAACAGGTTAAATGAAATAAACGATAAGCCTTGATCGCTTACACATATTTGTTTGCCACCACATCCATTAATAGCCAAATAAAGCAATAAAATTGTAAATAATTCCATCGCATCCCAATACAACTGCTAATGGTCCTTTATCCAGGATTACGGAGAAGGACGTACTCTACATAAATTTTATTGAGCCATCAATTGCCCAAAGCAACGGTTAACGAAACATATAGCCCATAAAAATGTTAATACTAATGCAACTGCACATTACTTATATGTAATTTGCCACTTTTAAAAAGTAAAATGCACTGTTATTGTTTGGCTTAAAGCAGAAGCGGTAGCGAATGCCGCTAAGTAATAAATTAATAGCCGTTTAAGTACACAAATTGAAATAGACTTCTAAAAATATTTCTTTTTTGTAGAAGTAAGAATGACGAACGATAACACACCTACATGTATCCTCGATTAGGAATGAAAATGCAGATACGTTTTTAGCCATGAGGACTAAGATTGTCAACTATATTAACACATAGGTTGTATGCTGCTACTTTACTCTGGTGTTCTGGGATAGCGTGGTACTACCTCGGTTAAGCCAATCCATTCTTGCTGATGAGATAGCGCGGTTCTGGCAATAAAAATGCCAGCTGGCGTAAATGTATGATACAAACTTCCATAAATGCACCAGATGTGATGTAATGCTTGAAAAATTGGCTCATACATACGAGTACCACTCTAAGAAACGCAGAGAGAAAGTAATATTTTAAACAATGATACTATTGAAATATATCAACCAAAAAAAATACCAAAAAATTCAATTTCGTGTCAGTCGATTTGTTATATTTACGCGAACACTACACATTTAAATAGAACTAGTTTTACGGATTTTATCGCGTATATAAACTTATTTTATATTCCCGAATTTTCGAGCACTTTACAGCACTCATGGTCATGGTAGAGGACTGAGGTGTTTGAAGTCCTTTACTTAAAGATCAGTAAAACCCGCATTAAAGAACACATAGGTGATGTGAAGAATCGACGCTCCGGGAAGTCTGCAGTCTGTGAACACGTACAGGATCTACATTACACTACACTACATTAGCTTAAATTACCACAAATCCTCGCTAAAGAACACCGATTCCTTCCAAGGATGATTCGTGAGGCTATTGAAATCATAAAACATCATAATTTCAACAGAGAATATGGCTGGGTGCTACCATCTGCTTGGGATCTTATAATTAATAAAATTAAACCCCAACCCAAGCATACAACTGCGAGACTTCAAGATACTGTTTGTTCATACTGCGTAGATCGGAACAAAAATTAATAATTATAATCTGGAGGTAGCCGTTTTTAACTATGAGATTTGGGACATCAAACACCTCAATCCCCCCCCCCCCTCCCCTCCCGGTGACCGTGGGTGCTGTAAAGTGCTCGAAACGTCGAAAATATAAAATAAGTTAATTTACGCGATAAAATCCCTAAAACTAGTTTTATTTAAATATTCGTGTCAGTCGTTTAAATTAAAATTACAAAACGCGTTCGCTTATAAATTATCATATGTGTAACTGTCCGGCAAATACAGTATTCTTGAAAACGGCCGTTAAGGAAATGGGACATGTAAATGAAGGCATTGGTCGAGCATGCGAAAATTGCCAGAGATACGCCCGCCATTCGATTCCGAATAAGTCTTTACCATCGTCATGAATTACTGGATAGACTTGCAATTTTTAACGATATTTCTCTACGACTATGTAATTTAATAGTCGCGGAACAAATCACTACACTTAAACACTGTATTAAAATCATGACAAAATTAGTTGATCATAAAATTATATTATGAAATAAAAATTCGTGAAACAGAGATCCTGATATAATAAAAATAAAAATAATGACTTCAATTATTTTTTCTTTTCTTTTTTTAAACGTCTATTCCTCTCAACTATGGGAAAGCTCGACGCCTATTGAGGAGGAAATAAATATAAGAATTATGTTGATTTAAACAATATCAATTTGTAAAGAAATAAATTGTTATCCAGTTTCAGGAGCTTATTTAAAAAAAACTATCGAAAATCATGCTGCCAAAACGCCCGGGCATTGTAAACCATGTCAAACCCTGCACTTTGTGCCAAAAACTATAAGAAATAGAGGTTGTGAATTATAAACAGCGATCTCTTTTTACCCTAGTTACAAATGCTGCATATTTTGTGCAAACTTTTTAAGAAACAATTTATTTTGCTGTTTACAATTAACAGGGATGCAAATGCATAATTAAAATAACGGATATTTACAAAAAATTATTATATAATATAAATATAATATATCATATTATTATATGTATATATATTTACTATTTATTTATCAAAGGTTTAAATTTTTTAGCATTTGCTTTTGAAGATACTGTGGAGGTTAGTAATTTTAAATCAATTATTCGGAAAAATGTTTTCTATAATTAACTACATAATATGTATATCCTTCCTACAACGGTAGAGACCTGTGTACAGCACTGGTGATGAACGAAGAAGAAGACTAATAACACGAAATAAAATATTATACATTTTTAAAATAGCGCTTTAAGAAGCTTGTAATTACCATGATGATCTCAAAGCAAATAACATTAGAAAATATAAATTCTTAACTCTGTCTATGGATAAGTCCCCAAATTTCAATTTTCATGAGGTGTATATTGCCATAGTTGTCACGATTTTAAGTGGTCGAACCGTGCGGCAACTATATTCATTGTATAGTTGTAGCTTGAATGGGTCGGCTCGACCGGGGAAGGACCACAATCTCACAGAATACCCGCGTAAAATAGCAGTTTAATGCTGCTGTGTATCGTAAGGTGAGTGTAGACAACCGGAGACCATTTTTACTGGAACCGAGGCATTCCATCTTCAATGCGTCGTCATCCGGGTGACGACGCATCTGCATTTTGATTTGTAATCGAGGGTAGGTGTGGATGTCTATGGACTACAGCAACCATTTACCATCAGGTGGATTGTGTACTCGTTTGTCACTCTTATCCTATAAAAAAAAGTTATTTAAAGGATTAAAAGCGATAAAATCTGTATTATTAGTTTAATTTAAAAATCTCACGGCATTAAGGTTGTTATTATGAGAATTTTTGCGCTACTTAGGCTATTACGTGGTAGAGCCATGCTGCAGCTATATTAGTAGTATAGTTGTAGCACGAATGGGTGGGTTCGACCGGGGAAGGACCACGCTTTCACAGAATACCAGCGTAAAATAGCAGCTTAATGCTGCTGTGTTTCGTATGATAAGTGTAGAGAACCGGAGAACCTTTTTACTGGAAAAGAGGCATTCCATCTTAGTCCTTACGGGTAACAACGCATCTGCATTTTGATTCGCAAACGAAGATAGATGTAGATGTCTATGGGCCACAGCAACCGCTTACCATCAGGTGGACTGTGTGCTCGTTTGTCACCCTTTCCTATAAAAAATATTTAAAGGATTTGTTTTATTTATTTATTCTTTATTAAATTCCTTAAAACAAAAGAATACAATTTATTTGATTTTAGAGAAAAAGTTAGGAAGTTGAATATTTGCATAAACCTTGATTTCTACATTTTTTTAAAAGAATATGGGTGACAAACGAGCACACAATCCACCTGATAGTAAGAGGATGCTGTGGCCCATAGACATCTACATATATCCTCGATTAAGAATCAAAATGCAGATGCGTTGCCACCCCTGAGGACTAAGATGGTATGCCTCATTTCCTGTAAAAAACGTCTCCGGTTCTCTACTCTCACCATAACAAACACAGCAGCATTAAGCTGCTATTTTACGCTGGTGGTCTGTGAGAGCGTGGTCCTACCCCGGTTGAGCTGACCCATTCGTGCTGCAACCATAATATAGCTGCAGCGTTGCTTTACCACGTTTAGAAATTTTGACGTAGACATACAAATTTTAACTTTTCAAAGACTTGATAAAATTTGCCATATGATCTCGCGTCCACAACTCAAAATATTCAAAACTAAAACTCTCGAAAAGTAGTTCTATTTATAAAAATACTTTGTCATTTTACACAAGACTTATGAGCGTGAAAACTCGACGGGTCATTTTTAAGCCCGAACGCCCTGACAATTGTTAATAACGTACAAAAGAAATCAGATTTCAATCTTCTTGATCCAAGAGAACAATATTATCGGACGTAAAAAAAGCCGGACAAAAACGGCGACTGCCCCACAATGGGCTAACAAATGCTCGCGACGGCGATACCTCTGATAAACGGGAAAAGTGACTACTGGCACCATATGGGCCACCTACGAGCGATTACATCGATTTCAATTTGATACGTAGACGTTCACAATCCGTGAGTACGGTAGGACCAGTACTTTAGCAGAATTCGACAGCGCTATATTCAATTTGACAGTGAGTTTTTGGAGAACGTTTACATAAGTTAACATGATATTGTTTTCGAATTTTAAAAATGAATTGTGGTTTAATTTTTAAGAACGTATATTTAAACACTGGATACTTATAAAAATATCTGTCTGTGCTAAGGGTTGACACATGTTAAATTCTACGTGTTTTATATTTTACGTTTTAAGGCAAATATCGAACATGAGATACGTAGAATGTTCAATTAAATTATAATAATTCTATTAAAATTATATAAAAAGTATACTTGAACTTAGGACTACATATATTAATTAAAGTATGTTAATTATAGTAACATCTCGAAATATTTTTGTAACTTTTTTCCTCGAAGTGTCTTTTTACCGCTAAGCACGTGGTCACATTAATTTGAAAATATAAAAGATACTAATAATTTCATAAATGCCTGCTAGGATCGACGTCATCATCATCATCATTACAGCCCTTCAAAAATCCACTGCTGAACATAGGCCTCCCTCAAGTAATGTCACAAGGCATGGTGCTGAGCCACCTGCATCCATCGACTTCCAGCACATCAACCTTGCGACTTATACAAAGAAAACGTATTTTTTTTATTTCTCTGTTTCTATAAGGGTATGTTTTTGTTTCCTTGTGGGTTTTATCTTTCTTTAAGCTAATTCTAATGGGTATCTTGTTAGAATAACTTATCGATATCAAAATCTATGAGCGCTATAGATTAGTTTCCATTCGCACATATTCGTATAGAATTACAAACTATATCACTCAATATTATACATTGGATTAAAGAAAGGAAGTTCATCTCGTATGTTTAATCGTTCATATCACACAAATCTTATAAGAAAATCCAATAGCTGTAACATGATCCTCACTAAATTAAGCCCTGCGCGACCTTTGTCGTGAATAACAAATGTTTTAAACAGTTTAAAGGTATAAAACACTAGGTCTCCATTGTTGTGGCGATCCAATCTCGCTTGCCACACAAAGGGCGAGCGCGTATCGTGGTAGCGGGCCGCGTTTGACAAATGAGGCAAGCGCGCGCCCACCCATACAGCTCCCCGTATTATGATACTATATATTTAAATGTTTCGATCACTATAAACGGTTTATGTAATTGACAAATATAATTTTTATCATCAACAACTTTGTACTTCAAATTAATACGACCCCAATGAATCTTTTTATAAATAGATCGAGGGCAGGAATTCAAATAAATTTTTAGTATAAAAAAAACGAAATATAAAAATTTGGTTTTTTTTTAAAAATATTTTGCCGTAAGCCTTGCAAACTGTGCTTAAAAATCGGACAAAAGCGTTGCTACATCCATCCAAGTTATAGTTATGAAGGTACCAACTCAAAAAATTTCTATTGGAACACAAACAGTTATTGAGTTGACCTATTCCAACAATAATTATTAGTTTATCATCCTTTTTGCTTTAGGTTTCATTAGCATTTGAAATGCAAAAAATGTCAAAAAAGGAAAGGTCATAGATGTCGTAGCACTTTAATTTTTTTTTTAATTTTCTGATTAAATAAGCACAGATATTAATTTTAATTATTAAAACCGATGTTTTTAATTCATCATTTTAATGTGTAGTTTTTGTGATGTAGTGTTGTATTTAATTCAAGAAGTAGACTGCTTGTCATTTGTGACCTTAAAGTAGAATACTTAATGATATTTTATTTTATTGAGATATAAACATGTGTTAGTGTCGTGGAACACTCGGTTGGAACGAAGTTCCTTTCGTAGTATTTTTTAAAAATACTAGTAATGCTATTAAACATTACTAATATTCCCTTAAACCACTTCTGGTAAGCTTAAAATGCTTGTATTAGAAGTCGTTCACGACAGTAGTCGAATGGCGGATTCGAACCCACGACCATTCGAGTTCGCGGTCCGCGCCCTGTCATTAGGCTACTGACGCTTCTAATATGTCATTATTTATAACCGTATTACATTATTGATTGATGAAGCGTCATTTTAAAATAAAATAATATTTGGCAAGAAAAGAAAAAGTGCGAGGGAGATGGATATTATTCCATCTCGCTTCCTTATAGCCACCAAGGCCGTCTACACTACGTCAAAAGGGTTCGTGGTGAAAAAATCTTACACTTTTTCTTGCCTAACCCCCGTCCGCCAAATTCGTACCGTCCGGTAAAGATCTTCGTTTCAAAACTTCTTTCCAACAAACCTCCGTTTTTGTATATTTAAATACATCGTTCAAATTTTAGGCATCAGATTAATGGTTTAATGAAGCTTACATATTAAATATCGAAGTATTATCACAGAATAGATAATAGTACAAGAAGTATTATGTAAATACGTACTACAACAGACACCCCGAATAAAATATGTACGTCAGTGCAGGGCGCGTGGTCAGAAACAGAGTACCTAAGTAAGTTTGAGCCAGCGGGTTCTGACGTGTGTTGCAAACAAGCAAGCCTTGGCGTCTCTTCTAGTATGTAATACATATTACTTCAAAGTTTTTAATATAACACCTAAAGACATTAAAAGATTCTGTTCATAATTCTCTATAACCATTTATTATTTATTCTTTATTATTGCAGTGCCCTTGCAGGGTTCTTGTTTTGAACCATTTTTTAAAATTAAGACCAACAAGAATAGCAAATAAATTGAATTGAATCGAATTCTTATTTTGTCTTCCTTTTTCCTTTGTTATTTTTTAACTTCTCATCAAACAATTGGTAGATATCACCTTCGGATTCCATTTTTTAAAACATCACACTAACACTGTACTACCGTATCGGTAACCGGGAATCTTGTTTAAGCTGTAGTATCGGGCGTCGATAGTGTACGGCCATTTTTCTTCTACACAACAAAGGATGTAATCGGCCGTATATACGATCCACTTTTTGTGGCCCAAATCATAGGAACAAACAGCAGTTATAATTAATCAAAACTATGCTATATATACTTCTATGTATACGTATTCAAGTTTTAACAGGTTTTATGAGTTATTTCACACATTTAGGGTGGCTCACGCAACATACTGGGTCTAATTACATGGTGATATTGATATATATATATATAGCCGTGGTAGCTCAGATGGTTAGCGCTCGCTATAAGCTTCCCAGTACGCTAGCAACCCGGTATCGATCCCCGCCGGCACCAATGAAATTGTTAATTGAAATTTTTTAGTGCTGATTTACCACGTGCTCGGCGGTGACGGAAAACATCGTGAGGAAACCTGCATGTCTGAGAAATAAGAAAAAAAAATATTTCAAAGACGTGAAGTTCGACAACACGTATTAGGGCAGCGCGGCGGACATTTCCTTGCCCTAAAACCCTCTCAGAAATGAGAGGAGGCCTGTGCCCAGCAGTGGGACGCAAATAGGCTGCAACTTTATATATATATATATATATACATAAACATATGATTGATATAATTGTAAATATCAATCATGTAATATAACAATAACATATAAAACAATATAACTTATAAAATATAAAATTAATAAGATTTCAAAATGCTGCGTAAGCCGCCCTAAAATGTTAAGTTTAAATTTTTTTCAATAATTTGTTTTTAAGAAACCAATCTTGTCAGCCTCGAGCACAGGCGCAGAGTAGCCAGTCTCTCGGTATTCTATATGATGAATTTTGGAGAATGTGCGTAGGAATTAAATTTCCTTCCTAGCCTTTATACTATTGAACAATCATGTGGTCGGCGGCTCTTCCTTTTCGTTGTCGGTATTCTACGCATTCGAACCAAACGATTTGCTTCGTCTTACTTATTGCCTGCAAGGTAGTAAAATAATTATGCGAAGTCTGTCTTCCCGTCCGATTTAAATCTGGGCGTCTTTAAGGCGCTAAGACAGTGCGATTTACCATCTAAGTCTTCATCACTACTAACCACCTGGTGGGGTTGTAGTGTGTAATAGCTAAAAATAGTATTTTTTTAAATCGCCTATTAGAAACATGCTTCAAGATTATTACTTGAACCACGCTGCACTGCGTCGCAATGGGTGACACGTCACCTCCGCCCTCTATTGGGTGTTTAATGATTCACACGGTGATTTCATGTCGCGGTCAGCGGTTATCGTTTTTTACTTTAAATTCATCACTTTAATACAAATCAACATATGGGTTAACTTTAAAACAAACGATTAAAAGAAAACGGTGTAAGAGACATCGTCAAAAGTTTCACACCACATGTTATAGGTACTCGTGCAAACAGTCGTGGTACCGTAGAAGCCTTGATTTCATAGTCAACATCAACTAACACTGGCATAAAGCAATTAAAACTTCTTTTTAAATCGTAATGGAATTAGATTTTCCATATAGCAACAAGTGTTTGGTTTTTAAAGTCGGATAAAATTAACATTATGCTAACACCAAGTACAAGATATTTGATACATATAGACTTATACTATATCATTAATATATTATATGATCGTTATTTTCGTATTTCTTATTAGATGTAGACGCGAGATAGTCGAGACAACGTCTCGAGATTGACTCTATCGCTGTGTTTCAGGGAATCAACTCTGAACTGAATAAAGCTCGATCGGGATCGGCCAATTTCGCAAAAACTACAGAACGCGATCTGTTGTACCGCTGGTTGATAGGGTTGGTGTAGCGACAACAAAAAAGAGGTATTAATATATTAAAGTGAATAATGGAGTACATTTCTTAAATGTAGTAGATTTAAAGTTACGAAATCACTTTTTGCATTATACAAAAAATTGTGTCACAGACATCATTAAGATCAACTTATAGAAATTATAAACAAAATGCATTTCTTTATAAGGTAAGTTCAACTTTCAAGGCTTTATTTGAAAGTAATACCAAAGAATCGAATAAAAATACAACAAGTGCTTAATATTAATATAATTGCAACTTAACCAATTTAAATTCCTAAATTTTCATAAACTTCCAAAAATTAGTTGAGTTGAGTTAGTATAAAGTTGACAATCAACATCAACTCAAACAGTATTTCAAAAATTTCTAAACTAACCTATTTTGCCAACTCTTATTAACATTAATAAAACAATTATATGTTAAATAATTATTGCTCGACGAACCAACAACCGATTGGGAATAATAAAAAGTTTCTAGAGCGGCAACCTCTTACTGTTGTATGGCTCCACTAGATGAAGTGACAACCTGGTAATAGATATATACAGGAAGTCGATGAATGCAGGTGGTTTAAGACCATGCTTTGTTACATTTCTTAGGAGAGACCTATGACCTAGCCTAGACCTATTCATTTGCAGACTTGTAATGTAGGTTCCGATGAATTAATATTAGCTGTAATAACACAGGTAAAAAATTTAAGAAAAAAATTAAATCACACAAAAAACGAAGCTTAAATTTGTGATTGACGTTTTTGCTAACGCCCCCCGACACACACGGCCAGCGCGCGTATCGTACCATCTAATATTATTCTGGGAACGACCTTAATAAGTCACTACAGAATGTTATCTATTCCATTTTATCGGCAGCCCCGATAACCATCTCCATCCAATTAGCCTCACAATGCGATATGGGCCGTCTCA
Source organism: Parnassius glacialis (assembly GCA_033319125.1). Lineage (NCBI taxonomy): Eukaryota > Metazoa > Arthropoda > Insecta > Lepidoptera > Papilionidae > Parnassius > Parnassius glacialis. The sequence continues at coordinate 48,926,894 of JAVANC010000017.1, forward strand.
GCCACATTTATGACGGAGCACTGACTGTGTTAAGTTTAATACTTTGGTTTGTGTGCTGCCACGAGATTGTTTTAAGACATGACATCACGGCACTATTATGTCTGTACTGTGTACTCGTATATGCACATGTAATATCGATAATGTGGCTAGTGGTCGGGGTACCTAACTCACATATATTGGTTCTTGAATCTATGGTTGTGTTATTATTGGTTCACCTGCATGGTAATGACGCAATGCATTTTTCATTGCGGACACATATAGGTCTTTATAGGTTATAATAACCACTTACCATCAAGTAGATTGCGTGTTCCTTTTTAACCCACACTTGTAAAAAAAAATAAGATCCGTCGATAATACAAAAACGAATTCCAAAATACCATACGTACCTCAACTACTTTTTGGTCCAAATATCGATACTCGACCACCTTTACGACCAAATATCGACTACTTTCGTGGCGATACCTACCGCGAGATGTAATTTGATCGCGCGATAATCTCGATCAGCATCTCGCCGAGCTACATGCAGACAAATTCTTCATTTAAACATCTTGATTCAGGCCGGGTAAAATCGATTATACTAATCAAATCGATGATTACAAAACGTTTTTTCTTTTTGGATTTAAATAATAATCGAATAAAAACATTAAAAGACGTTGTTCATAAAACGAGATTTTTAAAACTATTTCAATAAACGTTAAATAATAATGCCTTTGTTTTGACATATAGAATGAATTTTTTTGCTTGATTTTGTTTCTTTTCGATATTAGATATCGAAAACGTACTACTTTTATTAAGTACCACTATTTTTTATTACCACAAAAATTTTAGTGTCAATTAGTAACTCAAATATCACATATTTTATAATATATAAAAAACTAATTACATGTTTTTATAAATTTTTTCCTTTCTTTTTCTTTTATTATAATATTGTAATAGTAAGCGCATGTCGTTGAATATCTGGAATGGTTGTATGATGGCGAATCTTTATTGCTGGCTAGAGAAAGGATGGTTAAAACTACGTTTTTGGTACTCATTTACACTTGGAAGTAAATGGGGTGATATCATGAATTACCGTACTAGGAAACATCGTGCCAAGTCAACAGTTGCCCCTACAATGAGTATTTAAATAAACAATTAAATAACGAATCTGTAGTTGCTTATTTTTAGATAGTTTCTTAAAATATCTATACATGAATAAATATCCAGGTAATTTTGTAATATTTCTGATTTTATATTATGATATCAAAAATAAGTGCGTTACAGTCTATTAAAGTCCATTGCTGAACGTAGGCCTCTCCCATAAATTGCCTCACGGGGGGATATTTGCCATAGTTGCCACGCTTGCCAAACGGGTTGACAACCGCAGTTATTTTTTGTCGTTATTAGGAAGGCGCTGCTGTTCATCTCGTGATTTGTTTCCCTCTGTCGCCTCTTACGACACCCACATAATGATATGGGGTAGTTACACCGCCATTACACGGCCCAAAACATAATCACAATAATATATAAGTACAATCGCGGGCGTCACTTAAAACGCCTACGTGGGTCAGTGTCTGACCTGCGGGTCATAGGTTCGCCATCATTGCTCTAGTGCAATGGCAATCTAGTAAAAATAATTATTATGTATCCATTTTAGGCGAATTTTCCAAAGAACTGTCGAACCTGTCGAACTGGCGAATTAAATTAAATTAAATTTCTGATTTCACATAATATATGATAGATGAACAGTAGATACTGTACAGGCGCTTTTTTTTCGGTAATTAATATTTAGTAGTGATTAGTGAATAAATTAATATACTTGAAGTACACACAAATTTACTATTATATATAACATCGGAGTTAAAGACCATGTTAATTGTTCGTCTGCAATAAATAAATAAAAGGTAAATGTAGGAAATGGCTTTCCTGCATTTACCTATTCTTAAATGGCTCTTGGCGCCCATTGATATCTGCAACCAATTTCAAACAAAGAAAACTACAATTGTTACCCTTAAAGGCTAAGATGAATTACTTCATAGCCTGTAATTTCACTGACTCTCCTACCGGACAGCATGGGTCCACTGCAACTAACGGCATAAATGCTAAAAGGGTGCTACCAACTCGGATGCACTCCTGAGAAGAAAACGGAGCCATACTACGTTATAAACCAAATTTAAATGTAACCCAATAAATGAGATATTATTACGAACATATAGAACATTTTTAACAGTGGTAGAGCCACGCGGCATCTTTTGCTGTCGCATGGATGGGCCAGCTCGAACCGGGGTGGTACCACGACCTCACAGAATACCAGCGTGAAGTAGAGGTTTACCTCTGCGTTTCGCTTGGTGAGTGCAGGTGGCCGGAGGCCCTTTTTACTGGAAATGAAGCATTCCATCTTAGTCCTCGCGGGTGACAACTCATCTGCATTTTGATTTGTAATAGAGGATAGATGTAGATGTCTATGGGGCGCAGCAACCACTTACCATCAGGTGGACTGTGTGCTCGTTTGTCACCCTTATCCTATAAAAAAAAAGAAAAAAAGATTATTATGTAAATACTAAAGTTATATTCATTTTATGGCTCCACTCATATGGGAAAGGATCTAACAGAATACCAGCATGAAATAACCAAATAATGCTGTTGTGTTTCGTATAGTGAATGTAGAGAACTACAGAACCTTTTTTACTGGTTATGAGGCATTCCATATCAGTCCTCAGGGGTGACAACATTCTACAATTTGATTTTTAATCGATGATAGATCGGTTAAAGTAGATACGGATCATGGTATCCACTTACCATCGGTGGACTGTGTGCTCGTTTTTCTTTATTTCTATAATTTAAAACAAAAACATACTACAATATTGAACGTTTTGTATGATACATTAATATAGAAATTAATAAACAGATGCCATTCATTTATAAAATGAAGCATTGATTCTATATTTAGTGATCGACCTGATTTCCAAGAAATGCATCACCGCAAAACATCATCTTTATCGCAATGGTTTTTTTGACACTGCAGAAATGAAATCGTGCTTGCTTCGATATAATATTGTAAACATTTTGTACAATTTATGATTATTCTGTTCATGCGAGCGACGAATGTAACATAGTCGACAGTATCATTGAACGTGTCAGGAAACATGACCCCACATACATTGTGCTTGAAGCCGTGACCCGCAGTATCACGCTGCCGTACACCTGTGGGGGGTCCGGAGAGGAGTGAGAGGTGGGAGGATTGCGATTGCGTATCTATTGACGCGCTATCACTGTATCAATGGAACTGATTGTATCGGACGAATCACGAAACTCAATATCGCTCTTTTTAATAGCGAAGTGATGGAGTTTTTTTTTAATTACTTATATTATTCGGTGGATTACATGTTATTGTTTTTGTAATTCAATAAAATAGAAGTACGAGATATATATAGGCCTCCCTCATATAGGGAACCTACCTCATAGGGGGAATGTTTCCACGATTGGCAGACGAGTTGAAAACAGCAATTTTTTAATTTTTAACTTGTTGCTAGGAAGATCCTGATGCCCATTTCCTAGTTTGTTTAATTCTTATGACATTCAATTTCTTTATGATGATATGGGATAGTGAATATTCGTACTCTACATGGTCAAAAATTATTTGGTCACTATAATATTACGGTCAGTTTAATTTTATTGAGCGTCAATGTTTTCTGCATTTAACCGCGTCATAAACTGTTAACTGGTTCAAAGAGCATAACCGTTCGCCCTTAATTTGATCGTACATGAGCAAACCGTATTGCTATGTCTAACGTAAATGGTATAGTTATACCGCTATCTATCGAAAGATGTTTTAGCATTTGTTTATTGGAGAAGGAGACTAACAAGCTTACGGCTTTATACCATAGTGATCCTTAAGACACCCATAGAAAGAAATGGTTGATAGATTTTCTTGCGTCGCAACCACACGGCATTATATATTATATAGGCTATATAGTTTACAAATTAACTTTTTTACCTTTAAATAATTGCCGCAATCAATAAATCAAAACACAAACATTTTTTGGATCTTCTTATTCAAATTCAAATTCTTTGTTTGCTAGTAAATAGGTACAAAAATATTTTGTTCTTGGTGTTATAACAATGTGTTGAAAAAACCTATTTAACTGTTTTCAACAGCATGCAAATGTCCAAAAGTTTTTATAATATAATTAGTTTCTAAACTTAATCTAAACACATAACTAAAACATCGTTCTACAAATTTTATGAATAAGTTAATTAATATAAATAAATTAAATTGTGCATCGACAACAGGTACTTTATCACTACAATATAAAACCTCATTTATTCTGTAAAATGTTTTTCTACCAGCCATGTCGTAATGAAATTTTAAACTTGTTGTATGGTAAGCGCTTAGTGGGTTCTTCTTTTCAACGCGGACCGCGGCTTCTAAGTTGCAGTTAGTAGATAGATATATATTATATACCCTCAAATCATAGTTACGCCCAACATTATTTACAAAAACATTATTTTCAGTCTGTATACACTATAATATTATGTTAACTACACTCCTAACATAAATGGTGAGGTGTACTCACTCTTCCTAACCTCACACAGTTATCTAGTTCTCGACTTAAAGTTTGCGATAGTATTCTTAACTTGTGGTTATGCTTTATTTGGCTAAAAATATTATATATTTATAATTAAGTATTATAATTAAGACTCTATATTGTTAATTAAAAACAAAATAATCCAAGCTTTTTTAAAATGATATCGGCTTCAAAATTATTAGAATGAAATTTCTCGAACCAACGAAAAACCTCAAATCGTTCGGTTCGCGACAGTATAATTGTTTCGTCACCCAACGACATTAACTCATTACTTTTCGTTATTAGACTAACAAAACGCTTTAGTCGATAACTTGTCCACTAAATAACATAGTTTAAGAGATACATGTGTATACACTGCGGTTGGTCTGCGCATTCTTTGGACGTTCGTCATGGTACAGCAAAGTCGTGTGAATGCCCGTTTATTTGTTAGCAATAATGAAAAATGTATGTTTTGAAATATTAAGAACTTCAGTCTCCACGGAAACTAGCCATCGGTGCAGGACAGGATTATAGTGGCCAGGATATAGTGTATTCGTAAGTAGAAATGTACTATTCCCTCACTCTCATATTCCGATGGGACGGTAATTCGACACGACCGAAAAGAGATAAGGCGCAGGACAACGGCTTTATGCGTTTTCCGAGGCATCGTGGTGTATCACACCCAACTTCCTGACACCAGGCTTCCACTGAGAATTACTTGTTAAAAAAATCGAATAATTGATTTTGACCCAATCCGGGATTCGAACCCAACCTCAAGATCATAAGTTGCGTTTACAATCATTAAACGAAAGAGGCAGTCAATGTTAATTATACAATAAGTAGGTACACCAACTGTTTCACTGAAATGGAATTGGGCCGGAAGTTATTATTATTATAATCAAGATTGCAGCAGACGTATGCTATGCTCTTACTTTAATTTTTATTTATAGGATAGGGTGACAAACGAGCACACAGTCCACCTGATGATAAGTGGTTGCTGTGGCCCATAGACATCTACACCTACCCACGATTACATATCAAAATGAAGAAATGAATGCAGATGCGTTGTCACCCGTGAGGACTAAGATGGAATGCCTCTTTCCAGTAAAAAGGGTCTCCGGTTCTCTACACTCACCGTACGAAATACAGCAGTGTTAAGCTGCTATTTTACGCTGGTATTCTGGAAGAGCGTGGTCCTTCCCATTTACGAGCCGACCCATTCGTGCTACAACTATACTACTAATATAGTTACAGCATGGCTCTACTACGTACAAAGCATGGCTCTACCACGTACACTACGTTTAATGCAGTATTAATACACACGCCCACATATACTAATTATACTTTGTACGTTATTCATACTTGTAAACTCATATTATACGTTTTTTTTTAGTTTTTATAATAATAATAAAATTAGAATAAAGGTACAATCAAAACAAAGAAGATGTAAAGAGATTTATCTCTTGATCAGCATCAACGTAAAAGCGCCGCACAGTAACAACGCACACAGCCGGCCATCAAATTACACAAAACTTGACAGATAACGCCATATTTGTTTCTCTTTTTTTTCCCATCAAACAGTTGTCGGCCATTGCCGCATTAAGAATCCATTAGGTCCGCACGAAGCCTTACTGATTAATTCCCCTTTATCAACCTTGCTTGTATTATCAACTGTTAAGTACAGGTTGTGATTTATATATGCCGTTATCGTGGGTAGATGTGAGATGGCGCCGACTCTGAGTACTATCTCACTTTGGGCTTTCTTTCACGAATCTCGATGCCGAGCCCCGTCATAGATTGGACGCCTCCTGTTCTATATTTATTAGAGTTCCGCGATCGAAATCTTTAAAATTATTCTCTTCTAACAAATAATATTCACGGGTTGTTTACGTTTTCAAAACCAAGTGCGAAAAGTATGTCATTGAACCCCGCGAGAATCTTTTTGGATTTTTATTTTGTCATAATACGAACATAAAAAATTTACAATTTTTTTTAATATGATAAGGGTGACAAACGAGCACACAGTCCACGTGATGGTAAGTGGTTGCTGTGGCCCATAGACATCTACATCTATCTTCGATTACGAATCAAAATGCAGATGCGTTGTCACCCGTGATGACTAAGATGGAATGCCTCGTTTCCAGTAAAAAGGGTCTCCGGTTCTCTACACGCACCATACGAAACACAGTAGCGTTAAGCTGCTATTTTACGCTGGTATTCTGTGAGAGCGTGGTCCTTCCCTGGTCGAACCAACCCATTTGTGCTACAACCATAATATAGCTGTAGCATGGCTCTACCACGTACAAATCGAGATGTTATTGCAAAAATGTCGAAAATTGTAATACGTCTTTCAGTATTATAAAAGAAGAGTAACAAATCTTATATATCTTACATTTGAAAGGTACTGTGCCTTAGATGTGCTCTAAAAATGGTGTTGCAATTGTTTATGGGTGGTGGTAGTCACTTAACATCAGGTGAGACATGCTCATTTGCCCCCTCTCCCGAAAAAAATCATGTTATCTATATGTTGCCGTAAAATCATATGAAATAAGATAAGAGTAACAATTAAAAAGTCAATAATTTAAAATTAAAAATTTTGTACAGCCGACTTCAATATAAGCGATTTATTCTTCAATATAAGTTATTTAAGAATAACTCAATAACCATTGGTATGACCTTGATCAAATTCAATCAAAAGAACTATCAGCTTTCATATAAAAAAAGAATCATCGAAATCGTATCCCCCAGTACAAAGTTATGAGGTAACACACATAAAAAAAAACATACACTCGAATTGAGTACCGTCTCCTTTTTAGAAGTCGGCGGCAAAACAGGAGCCTAATGGTTGAGGATATGGACTACGACTACGAAACCAAAAAGGCGTGGGTTCGAATCTACCATTCGACTACTCTAAAACTATTTTTCCACCATCATTTTAACCATGGTAAGAGTAGTTAATAAGGATTTTAATAAATAAAAAAAAATACTCTATAATTTTGTTCTACGAGAAAAAGGTTTCGAGTAATACAGAAGATTAAATACTGAACTCTTTGAAGTTGTATTCAAGTCGCGGCTAACCGGTCACTTAACAGTTCCCGAATTCAAATTGTTTAAGTAGCCCGACATAAAATAAGCCGTTAAACAACTAACTACAACTAATTCGGAGGCGCTTATTAGGGCCTTTGAAATTATAATGTTAATGTATGTGTGCGAGCTTGTTTGTGTGAGTGAATGTATTTATTTATAAGACTGGCGACTGTGCTTTATCGTTTGAGCCTTGCTTTGTTATAGATATTTCGATATAAGTAATTACGAAATGCTCATTAATTAAATAGTATTGGATAGAAAACAAAATACACTGTTCTTCTTATTGTTGCTCCGTGTAGTGGCGGTGTAAGAATCTCCACTAGTAGGTGTGGTAAGAGGCGACAGAGGAAAACAAATCAACAGATGGGCAGCAGCGTCTTCCCAATAACGCCTAAAAATAAAAATAAAACTGCCATTGCTAACCCGCTTGCCAAGCGTGTCAACTATGGCAAATATCCCCCCTATGAGGCAATGTAAGGTGGAGGCATGTGTTCAGCAGTGGACTTTAATAGGCTGTAACGGTAACCGATGGGAAACAAAATATATCGTTCTCCTTCTTATTCATCAGCCTGCAAAAGTCCACTTGTTTTTTCCCTTTTTAGGAGGAATTTGTCCTATCCTTACGCTTGACAGGCTGATGACGGTAGCAGCGTCAGTCATTTCGCAACTTTGACGCTATTTTCTACCGACTTCAAGAAGGAACCGGTACTCAATTCAACTGTATGTTTTTTTATGTGTGTCACCTCATAACTTTTTTACTGGGTAAGCGATTTCGATGATTCTTTTTTTATTTGAAAGCTTGTGCTTCACATGTGGTCTCATATAATTTTGATCAAGGTCTGACCAATAGTTCTTGAGTTATTCTTAATAATTTATATTGAAGTTGGTTGTACAAAATTTTTAATTTTTAATTATTCGTCGCAGTTTTGGGCATTTTTCGTCATACGTATACAAGATGGTTACACCGCCATCTATCTAAAAGCATAAGATTTTTCTGGCTTTTCTCATAGTCGACTATTACGTCACTCACTGAATGAAATGAGGTGGTAGATTGACCACCACAGGGCCAGTTCCTTATGTTGTTATACGGATAACATTTTTTTTCTTTATATATCTTACTAATTTATACGTGGACCTATTGTAATGGTAACGGGGCAATCTAAGTCCTCAGGGTTGACTATGCGTTTTCGTTATACACACCACAGCATCTACTTACCATCAGGTGGACTGTGTGTTCGTTTGTCATATTACTGGCATAAAAAAAACCTTCGTTGGTCTAGTAGTCGTAAAGGCGTCTTCTGATCATGTAGTTCCAGGTTCGGGTTGGCCCAAAATAAGTAGTACTACTGTTGTCTTTTCTTCTTTTCTACCGACTTCAAAAAGGAGACGGTATTCAATTCGACTGCGTTTGTTTCTTCTTTGTTATGTGTGTTACCCCATAACATTTTTCTGGATGAAACGATTTCGATGATTCTTTTTTTATTTGAAAGCTGGTGCTTTTCATGTGGTCCCATATAAATTTGATCAAGGTCTGACCAACAGTTTTTAAGTTATTCTTCATAATTTATATTGAAGTCGGTTGTACAATATTTTTAATTTTAGAGTATTTTATTTAAAATATTACTGAGTCTATAAAACTTTAGTAGACACAATGTCATAGCAACGAGACGTACGTTATCCATGTTTAAAAAAATCTACGTTGAATGAATACAGACGAATATGTAAAACGCGTAGCACTCGTCCACGAATAACTTTGCGAGTTATTCGGCGAGTTGTTCGTCCAATGATCTAAACGATCCATTACATAAAAATAGTTCTCAGAAGTTTCATTTTACGTTCCGCCTGTTCATGAAATATTTTTTTTTAAATAAGTCTTACTAGCACGCAAGAAATTTAAAATAGGAACTATAAATGTAGTTGTAATGCCTTGATCTTTAAATTCCTAACAGCCTAACTTGCAGTTCCACAACGCGAGATTACGATCGGATTGGTTGTAGCAACCAAACAGACATCCAGATAAGCATCATTGCCACATCGCCCTGTTCCAAGATCACGAGAAAACTGAGTTTTAGATTGCTGTAGTATTTCGACATGACTGAGTTTGCACGCGGGCGCTGGTAGATACTATCCGCACCAAGGTTGGCGAAACATCTTAAAGTTTGATTGGATGTAAAAAGTACACTCTTGTACTTTTTCCAGCACTATCTTCGTCGATGACGGCGTGGTTTTAAAATTAGAATACTTCACTTTAAATTCATGGGTTCGTATCGCAACTTTTACAGAGGGAGGAGGGGAGCTAGAGGGCCGCTGTATTTGAAACCTTGCAGTGGTTTGTTTGGCCAAGCTTTTTTGAAATTAGTTTGGATAAGAAATGTGGATTTGAATGTGAGATGTATGTTCCACTTCAAGCCAGTAAGTAACAACCCCGACAGACTCTTACTCAGAGAAGAAACCCTATGTATTAACTAGTAAATATAACTTGCTTAAAAGTCATCTGGCACGAAAAAATAAGAAGTGCATTTGTACAAGTGCTTTGGTCTTGGTAACATTTATCGGTATTCGTCTTTATGTTCGAAATATTCTAGGAGAATATTAGTATGGTATAGTTATTGTATTTAGCGACGAAGTTTTGACTTAGGTTGTTGTTAGCCGTGCACATACACATTGTGTGAGTGTGCGTAGGCTGCGTGCGCTCGGGAGTAGCGCTCCCGAGGCCTACGCACACTAACACAATGTGTATGTGCACGGCTAACACAACCAAAGTCAAAACTTCATTGTGAAAAAGAATAACTATATCATTATTCATGGTGGTTAGGAGTTAGAAATGGTGACGAATAAATCTATGATTTACTTGTTCTTATTCTTAGAAAAATCTTTACCCCCACTCTAAGATTTCCTCCAGTATCGTGGAGGAAGTTTATAAACATAAATTGCACAAGGCAAACATTCCAGACCGTAACATTTATTTTGTAGTCCATACAAATACTTGTGAGGAATTCGAACCTGTGGCCCCAAGCGCTGCAACTAGATGCAAAGCCACTCCGCCACTGTGCCATCAATCTTTATTTTTGCAGTCTGTCATCATTATGTTTCTGTATCTCAATAAACGGAACTAAATAGATGATAAACATTTTTGTTAATTTCTTAATTTATTATAATTCATTACTTACGTGGTAGAGCCATGCTGCAGTTATATTACTGGTATAGTTGTAGCATGAATGGGTCAGCTCGACCGGGAAGGAACACGCTCTCACAGAATACCAGCGTAAAATAGCAGCTTAACCCTGCTGTGTTTCGTATGGTGAGTGTAGAGAACCAGATAACCTTTTTACTGGAAAATAGCCATTTCATCTTAGTCCTCACGGGTGACAACGCATCTGCATTTTGATTCGTAATCGAGGATAGATGCAGATGTCTATGGGCCACAGTAACCACTTACCATCAGGTGGACTGTGTGCTCGGTTGTCACCCTTATCCTATAAAAAAATTTAATTTTTCATATTTTAATTAAATTGAACACCATATACGTATCACTGATGGGCTCGGACCTGTTTCTATTCCTGAGCGATGAGCCGTAGAAGGTCAGCGGATAGACTTACCTCAAAATTTCATAATACACGAGCAAATAGAGTCCGAACCACGATGAAACCACTGAAATTGTTAATGCAGTTTTAAGTACAGATTTACGACGTGCTCAGTGCTAAAGGAATATAATATCGATGGCTACGTCAGAGACGTTTTAAAATATTATAGCGCGACGAGCTTTCTTAAACTGAAAACTTCAAACATTTTTTTTTATTTATTTATTATTTTCTACATCTAGCTTATAATAAGGGATATAAAGGGCGGACTTAATGCCTTGTGGCATTATCTACCAGTCAACCCTAGATGATTTGAGATGCTGTGGTAGGTGCAACACCACTCATAAATAATTACTAAATATTTTTAAACTATACAAACTTAATATTGTCTACTTTGTAATAAAGAGAAAAAATTAATAGTGAATATATAAACGGATAAAATATACTTATATTTACAAAATATAAACGGATATAATATACTTATATATACAAAATCTCTAAATAATATAACACAAAAATAAAAATAAAATAACATGACGCGTGTTAAAATACATATTATACAAAATATCAATTATAAAGCGAAAGAGGGAGAAAAACAAAAATCGGATAAATCAGGTGGTATTATTCCTGTTAAAGTATTCTCGAACTAGTCTTTTAAAATGTTGTTTGTTACTGGGTTTTTTGATATGAACAGGCAAGGCATTCCAGAGCAGTATGTACTGCACAGTAAAAGAGGAATTAAAGAAACCACTCTTATGTGGTGGAATACGAATTTTAAGACTATTTTGGGAACGGGGAACTCTATCATGAGTAGAATATTGGTACTGAAAGTTATCCTTAAGATAAGAAGGAGAATTTGGGTCATTTAAATTTGAATATAGTACTTGTAAAATTCGAAAGCCACGCCTTTGACGAATAGAAAGCCATTTAAGCTTATAACGGTACTGAGAAACATGGTCATACTTACGTAACCCGAAAATGAACCTAATGCAATTGTTGAGAAGGCGCTCCAACTTATCGAGAAGATATTGAGATAGATCTGGGTAACACACATCCGCATAATCAATAATGGGTAATATCAAAGTCTGGACAAGTAGAAGTTTAGTTTTAAAAGGCAGAAAGTTTTTGAGACGGCAATGAGAACGTAAGGTGGCAGTAACTTTACGGCTTATTTCAGCAACTTGAACTCCCCAGCTTAAGGTATGGTCTATAATAATGTGGTCAAACATTCATAAATTGAAGTGTAATATCAAAATAACTGCCTTATAATGACTTGCGGGGATTAATTGCATGCCATTAAGACATGAACATGACGTGTTCGTCTGTCTGTCTGTCTGTCAGTCCGGAATAATCTTTAAAATGGCTGAACCGATTGTAATGAAACTTTGTGAACCGATAGGAGAACAATGCCAGACGCAATCTAGGAAAGATTTTACCCGTGAACTTAGAGATTTTAAAAAAAAGAAACATTTATTTAATAAATAGTCTTCGATTATCTTACATCTAAATACGTCATATTTATAGACCCTACCCAGACAAAACTAGGGCGGGTCGCCAGTTAAATATAAAACCCAATATTCTATTACAACCTTTAAGATCATATCACAGGAAATTAGGATCTACAGTAACATGATAGTCTGTGGTGACGGGCTGCGATGTGGAATGCGAGACGGCCCGTCAAGTTCACGGCTCTCGTTGCCGCGCATTCCGGACCTGTCAAAACATGATAACGTGTCACGTAGCTTGCATATCATGTGCATTAGAAAAAAAAATCATTTTGATGAAGAGTTACCTTGAACACAAAATCAGATCACATTTTTGTAACATTCATTCATGTTTTATAACGATGATATTAGTAAGGTTATTATTCATCAAAATTTTAAAATTATAAGGTACAACCATGCATGTCACAAGTTATAAAATATGGAACTGTTGCGTGATACTTCACTGCGTGACATATGAATAAGCTCAAGGTCATTCAGCAAGCTATTCTCTTGAGTTTTTTTTATAGGATAAGGGTGACAAACGAGCACACAGTCCACCTGATGGTAAGTGGTTGTTGCGGCCCATAGACATCTACATTTATCCTCTATTACAAATCAAAATGGAGATGCGTTGTCACTCGTGAGGACTAAGATGGAATGCCTCATTTCCAGTAAAAAGGGTCTCCAGTTCTCTACACTCACTATACGAAACACAGCAGCGTTAAGCTGCTATTTTACGCTGGTATTCTGTGAGAGCGTGGTCCTTCTCCGGTCGAGCCGATCCATTCGTGCTACAACTATACTACTAACATACTTGCAGCATGGCTCTACCACGTACAAAGTTTCTCGGCGTATATGAAGACTTCCAAAACGGAAATAAATAATTTTGTAATTTAACGAAAACTAGTTTCTACGGATTATATCGCTTATATTAACTTATTTGATATTCCTGAGGGTTCTTTTAAAATAAGGAATTACTGCGTAGGTTGGACTAAAAATTAATAATTTGAATCTGGAGGAAACCGTGGTTAACAATGACATTTGAGATGATGAACACCTCTGTCCCCACCGTTACCATGGTCGCGTAAACATAATACGCGTAAATCATTAATTTTTTATTGTAAATCGCGGTAGCAACGAGGCAGGGCGCTAGCCTAACTTTTTTATACGCGCGCAATATAACTTCAATTTTCCATATGTAATTATAATAGTTACTTTAAATGTTCAATGTGTATTAAGCAAGATAATTGTGAGAAAAACTGCACAAACAAAAGTCTTAAATAATTATTTCAAAGGAGATGTCTCTAATTCTAGTCCGTAGCGGAGTATAGCTCTATAACTCTATAACTCTTTGAGAGTTGAGAGGTGTACGGTGAATAGTAGAACTATTAGGTTACAAAGTGAATATTTAAAATATTTTTAAATAGTTTAAAATAAATTTACAAATTAATAACTTCAAAACGTCACACAGTATTTCGCGTGTTTAATGAGTTTATCGTTACTTACTAGTTGGTACCCGGCGCGATTCTGCCACAAAAGAAATAATTGTGAAAATATAATTTTAAATTTGGAAGAGTTATATTGTTTAAATAAAATAGGAATGATAATACATTGCATTCATTTATGTTGAATGATATATAACTTTTAAATAAATTTCTCGATACGACACGCGCGGCACTTATACTTTAAGTATATTGTACCATGCCTATAACCTTCGCACAAGTGCAAACAATAAGTTGACAAAGTTTTATCGCAATCTAATGAACACTATGGTAGCGCATTTTTTATAGGATAAGGTGACAAACGAGCACACAGTCCACCTGATGGTAAGTGTTTGCTGTGATCCATAGACATCTAGATGTATCCTATATAAAGAATTAAAATGCACATGCGTTGTGACCCGTGAGGACTATGATGAAATGGCTCTTTTCCAGTAAAAATGTCATCTGGTTTTTTACACTCACCATACGAATCACAGCAGTGTTAAGCTGCTATTTTACGCTGGTATTCTGTGAGAGCATGGTCCTGCCCCGGTCGAACCGATCCATTCGTGCTACAACTATACTACTAATATAGCTGGAGCATGGCTCTACTACGCATAAAATACGAACAAACAAACATTATTTTTTATATAAAAGATTTAAAATGTTGCGTTTTAAACTGCGTATACAATACCCGTTGATCGTTGAACAATCCACAATCAACGATTTCACTGTCGAGTTATTTCTGAAAAGGCACTGTGATAAGGTATAAAAAACAAATGAGTCGCGCATGCGCGACCGCGATGTACGGGAGATAGTCAGGGAAATCTTACACTGACATCAGAACTCCGGCCTTGCCCGTCGAGCACCTGTCTCCTATCAGGAGATCATAACGTTCCCGTGTATCGGAGACGAGAATCTGTACTGAATCTTGTCGCTATTATTGTTCTGGATCTAGCCATTTGTGTTGCGTAACTGGACCAGTACGTCCCGAGGAAGGGATATGTTGGCAAAGACAACTAATATCCGGGAATAAATTTCACTTTTTTTTTAATATCTTATACACATCTTTATTTTTGTATTGTTTCTTTCTTCTAAAATATACTTTCACAGCCTATCAAGAGTCCACTGTTTAACATAAGCCTCCTTCATAGACATTACACGTAAAGCTAATAAAAGTGTGGTAAAAAAACAAATTCAAACAGCTGTCCTTGCTCCCTCAGGAGCAACAATTCAGAAACACGACGCATGTGGCTACCACTGACATTCTTTACCATATCAAAAGGACGGTGGAAGACCTGTTACATGACCTTTAAAAGCAATCTTAACGTTCACAAATCTCTCACACACCAAAAGGTATGCATGCAACGACTACGTTTTCTCTTTTCGTCTGGATTACGAGACCGATGAAAAATGCAACTGATCCAGTGCCACTTTCGGCATTTTATATCATGTCGGTTTACTTATTTATGACATTTCTCCTAGGATATTTAGTAAAATTTATAGTAAAACATAATATTCATCTCTATCTATTCCTTCATTAGTGGACACTTACATATTCTCAAATCATTCAGAAGTTGTTACGTGCAAATTTCGCATCCAAATAAATATTGAGAAAAGTAAAGTTTTTTTTAAACATTAATTCTCACACCAGTCAACAAGAGGGGTCGGCAGAAAATACGGACTTTCATTTGGCACGATCCTGATATACTTCTCTCTTATTATATTTTTGGTTTGAAAAAAGTTAGAATATACTTTCAATTTACCGTGGTCCTAGTCATTTTACATATGTAAATTGCACATCATCAAATATCCAGAACTACAAAAATAATTTATAGACAATAAAATACTTGATTCGTGCGAAATTTGAGCTCATAGCTCGCAGCGCTGCAGCCAAACATGTTATTATAGCACTTAAATAGAAAAACACTTTTTTTTTTAATACACGCTCGGTATAGTGTCAATCTACATATGATGTATGAGTCATGACTCACTAAGATAAAGATTTCTCCTACTAGGAAAGGTTACTTATTCTTTTTTTTATAAGATAAGGGTGACAAACGAGCACACAGTCCACCTGATGGTAAGTGGTTGCTGCGGCCCATAGACATCTACATCTATCCTCGTTTGCGAATCAAAATGCAGATGCGTTTTCACCCGTGAGGACTAAGATGAAATGCCTCATGTTCAGAAAAAGGGCCTCCGGCCACCTGCACTCACCAAGCGAAACGTAGAGATAAACCTCTACTTCACGCTGGTATTCTGTGAGGTCGTACCACCCCGGTTCGAGCCGGCCCATCCGTACGACAGCAATTCTGCCGCGTGGCTCTACCACTGTTAAAATATTATATTATAGTTAAAATATATATTATATTATTATATTAATAAGTAACTAAATAAATATATTAATATATATTTATTTAGTTACTTATTCTTCTTTATTAGCCATCAATCACTAATTAAATATTAGATACACAATCAGTGACAAAAAATGTTCTTACCGAATGAGCGCCCACTCGAACATTTGGGTGCGCTGTCAATTTGTGAATACAACTTTAGGCAATGCATATAAGTTTGAGTTTACGTTAAATTATATTTATTTCAACTACAATTACGTCAAAACAATTGGCAACAGTTTTTAGAGAACTTTTGAATGGGATTGTGTATCTAGTTTTTTTATTAGTGATCGATGTTAGTAGCGAGTCAAATTCCATGGCTGGACGTGGCCCGTTGCAGAAAGGATTTGCCCTAAACGCCACATTTGGCTGATGGCTTGACGATCACAGCACCAGACGTCTCGTATCTTTGACGTTGTTGACTTTGGTGTTTCGAGATGGTTAAACCGCCATTTATCGGAAGCCGTGAGGTTTTTCTGGTATTTCTCATAATCGCCTCTCACGACACTCGTAAGACGAAATGAAGTGAGGAATTCTCTTAAGCCGTGCCGCTGCAGCAAGACAGCGAACTAGCAGACTAACGTAAACTGGTAGAACGATATTGCAAAACCAAAATTTTCTGTCTTATTCATTACTCCATCAGTCGTATAAGTAAAATTGAAGTGTGTGTCTGTTATATTGAAATAACTGCCTTTTATTGAGCCGAAGGGATTCTTTGCATGCCATCACGACAAGAATAAACAATTTTTTTAAAATTTTGCCTGCGTGTCCGGACTGATTGTTATAAAACTTGACGAACAGATTGGGAGCAATGCCAACAGTGATCTAGGTTCTAGGCTATATTGTATTCGAAAAACTTTTTTAAATATTTAAATAAATGGTCTTCGGCGATTATTTTAAATCTGAAAAATTACAAATAAAAACATAAAGCTGGGGCGGGTTACTAATCGAAATTAAAAATAAAGTTGCCTATGAGCTACTATTTATAGTTAGGTTTGCCTTTATAGTGTGATAATTAAAAAAAAACAGAATAGACTACGTACGTTTTACTGCTCGGTATAGATCTCCTCCAATTACTGAGAGTTTTAGGGAAAAGAATAGTCCGTTACACTGACCCCGTGTCCATTGACAAACTTCGAATATTCTCGATTTCGTTTTAACTTCTCACGCATGCAGATTTCTTCACGTCGTAATGCTTTATCAGTACGTACATTACAATTTACTATTTCTTGGTAGACGACACCAGAATTTAATTTGCACAATCTCATAACTAGCTTCGTTACGAATTGCTTAATATTAATTCAAATAAAATAATGATTTCATCTTAATGTGAATCGTAAAGGTTGTTAACCCTTTTTGAGTAAAACCTAAACTAAAGCATTATCTCTATCTTGTTTGCATTAAAACACATAATAAAAAAGAAACTTATTTTTTCAGATTATATACCTACGTATAATCGTAAGTAACTCACTAATGTATGAAGCACATTAAATAAATTGTCCGGATGTGAAGAATAATAAGTGAACATGATAATAATCTAAACAGATTTATTTTCGCGCCTAAAATTCGTGATAATCGATTTCAGCTGTCACTTTGATTGCTAGAATCGATATTTTACATTAAAACAAAAACATATGAGTTATCATTATTATCATACTTATTTATTACCTGTTCTGACTTCGAAAATATACAATGAATTAGGTTTATAAAGTATATTTCACTTGAAAATATATTTTTTTGTGAATTTACATTCGCCCCTCCCCTACCCCTAGACCTTAAACATTTAGATCAGACTGCTGTGAGACTTGTAAGCAACTCTTAAATATGTGGTAGAGCCATGCTGCAGTACGATTGCGTCAGCTCCTCTGGGGAAGACATGCTCTCACAGAATACCAGCGTGAAATACAGCTGAATGCTGATGCGTTTTTATGGTGATTTTAGAGAACCGGAGACCCTTTTAACTGGCAATGAGGCATTCTATCTTAGTCCTCAGGGGTAGCATTCTTAACCGAGGATAGACGTAGGTGTCTATGGAGCCACAACATTCACTTATCATCAGGTGGACTGTATGCTCGCTTGTCACCGTTGTTCTATAAAAGTACTTTAAAAAGAGAATGTCACAAATTGTTTGCACCTCTGAGGATGAAGTTGAAATGCGGCTATGTGGGATATTTATACTGATTCTTTAAGCAGTGGTTACTGGTGGAGCAGGTAAGAAGCTGATGCTACCTAGACGGACTAGGCAGAAAAAAGGTCCCTACAACTAAATTTGACGATAATCATTGCTATGAATAAAGTAATCAACTAATTTTATATATGCTAACAGTTTATATCGACGCTATTCAAAGTTGTCACATAAAATAATCAAAACATTAAATGTACAACAATCGAATGAAATTGGCAAAGAACCTCTACCCTTTTTATGTCGTTTTTTTTCGACTGATCGTTTATCCAAAGGAAAAATTATTCATTATAATAAATCTTTTAAAAGGGTATCTTTACTGAGAAATCACGATTTGCATTTCCCTAAATAAATTATTCAGAATAAACATAACTCCTTTACAAAGATAAGAACTGAACTTAGATAGTAATATTTTATTAATTAAACTTATCATATCAGTCTACCGCATCGTAATGGCGGCGAGCAATCCAGATGTAGTGCGATACGACGTTATTATATGGGATTTACAACGAAAACAAATTTAGATATCGAAATGTAAAATTCACATAACTTATACCCGACTATAGAGAGGTAGAGATTAAAAATTGTGAATTTCATTGGTTCGGTCTTTCCAAGAATTAAAAAGAAAATATATATGCTTAATTTAAGTTAAAACATTTTGTGTATTTTTATTGAAGTAAGAAAAAAAGGCAATATATATTTCTTCTGCAGAGTAACGTGGATGTCAAAATAATATCTCTACAATGGCAGAGGTTAATGTCTAGCAGTTTACATTCACGGACTGATAAAGAAGCAGAACCCAAGTATCGGCCTGTGGGTGTCGTAAGAGGCGACAGAAGGTACAAGCCTGGAGATAGGCAGCAGCGTCTTTCTCATAACAACTGGAAACTAAAAAATTGCGATTACAAACTTGCCTGCCAGGCAATATAAATATGAGGCAATCTGTGGGGAAGGCCTATGTTCGGTAGTGGACTTTTGATAACCTGTAATGATAATGATGATGTAAGAAGCAAAATGATGAACACACAAATTTTTTCTTCGGGTCACAAGCTCACCAGCATGCTATTTGACGGAAGAGTCTTCAGTGACCGACTGTTGACGTAAAATCGGGGATGAAGAGCAGTATTACCATTGCAAGGGCCTCGATTCGGCGCTTATCAAACCATCTGCTAAGCATAATGAATATTGATAAGTGAAGCGACATTAACTTAAAGGTTTAGACTGCCGACCGCCATCTTGGAATCTGCCAATCGACTGCTGTTGTGAACACAAGCACTTTAAGCGTACTTGGAGTGGAGTATTAGAAATGTTAATGGTGTTAATAGTATTCTAAATTTAAAAAAAAGGTCCAATCTATATCTAAAATTAAACCAAAACACACTCTTCCCATTTGTCCATATACACCGACACATATTATCGATTAAGAATCGCATTCGTTATCAGTAAATCCCATTCCCTACATTCACCATACGAAACACAACAACTTTTTTTTTTACTTTTCTTCCTTTACAGAATAACGGTGACAAACAAGCATATAGTCTACCTGATGATAAGAGAAAGCTGTGGGTATGGACCCACAGGACTATCTATGGGGACACCTACATCTATCCTCGGTTAAGCATGTCAGAAGAATATTTTCTGCCGACTTCTAAAAAGGAAACGGTACTCAATTCGACTGTATGTTTTTTTTATGTGTGTTACCTCATAACTTTTTACTAGGTGAACCGATTTCGAGGATTCTTTTTTATTTGAAAGCTGGTACTTCTCGTGTGGTCCCATATGAATTTGATCAAGGTCAGACCTTCGATCGGCTGCACAAAAGTGTCCAGAAAATAAAACTAAGAAAACCTAATTGAAATCTATCCAGTAGTTTTTCCGTGATGCGCGCACAACTGCTATCTTTTTTTTATTTATATAGATAAATGCCGTGCATGGCAGGCGGGTTGGCAGCCGCAGTTTTTTTTTTAATATAGTTGTTGTTATCAGGAAGATGGTGCTGCTCATCTCCTGGCTTATTCCATTAGTCGCCTTATACGATACCCACGAGATGATAATATGATAATACATTTTTTACGTCGCCACT
Source organism: Parnassius glacialis (assembly GCA_033319125.1). Taxonomy (NCBI): domain Eukaryota; kingdom Metazoa; phylum Arthropoda; class Insecta; order Lepidoptera; family Papilionidae; genus Parnassius; species Parnassius glacialis. Next base: position 48,947,735 of record JAVANC010000017.1, read on the forward strand.
ACACGGCTTAATAATTTAAAATTTAAAATTTTGAAATAACTCAATAACCATTCAACACTACACGAGAACTATCAGCTTTCATATAAAAAAAGAATCATCGAAATCGGTTCGCCCAGTACAAAGTTATGAGGTAACACACATAAAAAAACATACAGTAGAATTGAGTACCGTCTCCTTTTTGGAAGTCGGCAGAAAATAGTACAAAATATTAGTTTGGTCTGATATAAACACAAAGACAAGTGTTTTTGGGCAGGAAAGATATTGAAAAATATTATCTTTAATATTTTTGAATAAAATAGTAAAGTATAATACGTTTTCCTTACAAAATAATATTCAGAATATCTTGTAACAATATCAACCACAACCACAAATCAGCATTAGTGATTAAAATTTCTTTTTATATATTGACTTTAATGACATTCAAGATATATTTTAGTAAGCATTTAGATATTTTATTGAAGCCATAAAATGATTTTTCGCGATGCAAATCCCGTTGAGGACAACAGCTTGCGCGCTATCGTAATATCGCCCACCATAGATACGACTTTTATGGCGGGCAGCTTTTTTATTTGACATTTTATACAAGTTTATTCAAACACTGCGATAGGATCGCAGACGTTATCTTTCAATGCAACGTTACCGCGAGCTCGGGGCTGATACGATCTCGGGCCAGCCATTGCTAGTTAAACCAACCTGATAAGGGATCGGACGCCTGTGTGTGCGCGCTGTGTACGTACACAGGGCGTTGGTGTGCGCGGAGGGGCGCCCGAACGCCACAAGCAAGCCAGTCACTCAATTTACGCGGCAAAAGAATGACGTCGCAGGCGAAAATACGCGGTTCGTTCAATTTTTTGGTCGAGATCTAGTGTTGTTTTGTGTTGATCAAGGCACTGTGATGCTATTGTGGCTGAGGTATCTCAAACAATTGGAGTTGGCGTGCGCTAGTGCCACCGAGATGCCGCCAGGTGGCGCTGTGGACGTCAAAACAATATGTAAGCTAACTTTCCTTGTTTACTAATCATAACGTTCGTCGTAATTTGAATGGCAAAAAATTTATAAGAATCGACATGAACTCACTACTTCTACTATTTAAAAAATACGTAGAAAAACTTTGTGTTCAAGCTTTGACAGAATGGTGAATTCAAATTTGATAAATTGTCACTCAAATGCATGACAACCTGTAGATTTAAAGGTTTCAAGTGATTTTTAAGCATACAATTTAGCTACGGAAGTTAATGGTATATTTAAGAATAATTATTTTAAGTTTCCAGTGCACTTGTTTAACAATAAATTTGTGGTATGTCTTCTGATGAAAATGCGATAAGAGAGTTGTTATGATATGCTTTTTATCTTATTTGTTTGTCTGATAGTCGTGATTGTATATCAAATGTAAACACTAGGTTTTTAATGCGTGTGCATATCAATGGGATAAAATGTATGAAACTAAAGTAATGAAACATGTAAGAATTTTTTTTAGGAATATTAAATAGTCAAAGAGCCCATCCTTTTTTATTATAATGAGTTAGTTTTTTATTATAAATACAAACTGATGTAAATCCTTGATTGCCTTTGTAACAGATGTTTTTTGAAACGTTCTCAAATCGTTCCCGCCATTAAATGTCTGTAGATTAACTGATAAAATAAAAGCATAGATTAAAAAACAGCTGGCGCACATGCAGTGGAGACCACTTTGACAATTGAAAATTACGATCTCCACTTGAAATTCAAGACGTGTGTGACACATCACCTATTTTGACAGCTGCTGTCAGTGTCAAGCAGGTCTGCCTTGTCTACTGTTTTATATCTCGCACGGGAATCTTGTGAACTGTCAGACTTGGTACGGTTATTTAATACAGTTTGAAGTACGTACATTTGTTTACATGCATAGTAATTAATAATTGTTTTCAGTTCATAAAATCGTTAAAATTTTCCTTTTTTTTCTTTTTAAACGCTTGTGTAGGCTTTACTAGTTTAAACTTCTGCTCTCAGGTAATTATTATTGATAATTTTTAACACTTTCACTGTCCGGTTTTCAAACACAATAGTAAGACAATAGCAATGACCTATATGTAGTGCACGGACAGCGAAAGGGTTAATATGGATGTGCATTGTTGTGGTATAAGAGACTACCCCATATCATGCCGTCGGTACACCAAGAGGCGACAGAAAGAAACTGAGACAAGAAATGACACAACGATAATAAAAATTCGTGCTTTGTGTTATTCCTTGGTTGAGGGAGGCCTATGTTAAACAGTGGACTTGTGAAGGGCTGTAATGATGATGGTGATGATGAATAATATTCTGCGGTTATCCGCCTGCCAAGCATGGCAACTATCACACATTTCCTCCCTGTAAGGATATCTATAGAGGTGACCGAATAAAAAAAGATCTCAATCAAAATGAAAATTAATTAAATATAAAATCCTGCTGAAATTTTTTAATTATTAATTTTCTTATTAGCTAAATGCTAAATGTGGTTCAATCTAGTAACTAAAAAATTATAATAATAAATAATTATAAAACCAAGAAAATAAATGGTCAATATAAAAGACTATTTTTTCCAAATAGTTGTTAATTCTGTAAGTTATGATACGCAACGTGAGACGTAAGAGTGAATAGGGACGCAGGGACGGGCGACTCCCGATCTTAGTGATAACAGTGGGACGCGTGGAGGGGAGGGAGAGTCTTATCTCCGCTGAGATTTCACGTTCATTATCAAGCAGCACAGCGGTTGTGTGTCGCTGATCAGCAAGCCCCGAGACGCTACTGATAAGGCATTGTAGGGCGTGCTTGTTTACTGTTAAGCTTCGACTATATTATAGATGTTGTCTTTCATTCCTTATAAATAGAATTGTTCTTTATATAATGTCAGTTAAAGAGTTATTAAGTGGCAAAGAATATAATTAAGGCTTTAATAATTAACATAATAAATTATAATTATTGTAATTAAAAAAACAAAAAAAAGAATTGCGAAGGCATAACGAATTAATTATTTATTCAAACAACTACGAAATTAAGCATTATTTATTGCTGAATAGAATATTTTAATAATATAAAATATGTGTTGGTATATGTTATTTAAGCTATGTATATATTACTACATTATACATGAAATGACATTATGGCAGAATGACATTATAATTGAACAATCATGCAATATTTTGTACAGAAAGGAATATACGAGTATATAGAGTCGCTATTCCATAGACTCTACCAAAGATATAACAATGTTTATTAGTGAAGCCATAGACTTCGATTCAATATTTTATCTCAATAGCAGCTAAATTTTGTCGATGTTATACTTGTTTTTATTTCTTATTTTTGATTAAGGTGTTATAAAATTTTATCTTTTTTCGATACTTGAAAATTATAATTATGCAAATATAGAGCCCGTTGAAGTCGTTTGTAAGAAGCTTATTATAAAGTAGGAATAACTCAGTTTTTAGTTTCAATAGAATTTATATTTGAAAAAAAAAATTAATGAATTATTATTGCGCTGTAATAAATATTTTTGAAAAGTATTCCACAGTAAAATAAAACTAAGAACATAATATGTATTGTCAAAAGTGTGCTCTAGCTCTACATAACTGTGAAAAATAACCTTGAAGTTGCGGAACATGAACCAAAATTTCCTAGTCAAATTTATTATTTAAATAACCACATTCTCAGAGCAGCAGCAACGCAAACTCACATCTATTGTTTCGGTTAATGTATGAACGTTTTTTTCCCAAAACACAAATTTTATCTGAAGGCAACATCGCGGGGCCGGGGAATCGAACACGTTATCACTAGTTTACATCAACAGCGCATTGCTGTTGCTTTATCACGTAGATCTCGTTGCATTTTTTCTAGGCAAGGCGTAAAAGATGATGAATGAAAAATAAATAACATTTTATATATTTAGATTTGTTACGGTTAATCTTAGTACTCGTATTAAAAATAAGATTAAAATTAGCAGGCGAAGCTTAGGTTTAGTTTAAATATGAAAAAATGCTCGTCGAAAGAATAACATTCTGGAATATTTGGAGTCAATAACTTTAATATCATCATCCTAATTAGCGGTTTCGTTATTAGACTTCTGATGTGGTACATTAGAGTAATTTCACTTTTATTTTGTAAAAAACGTTGTTCTATTTCAGTGATAGGTAAATGATATCTTTTCATTGGTTATATTTTCGAAAGAGTATTAGAAAGAAAAGGTTGAAAAGGATATTTATTTGCTCATTCCTCACAAAATATGGTGGGTGGTATTTCAATATAATCACATTGTATTCATTAGAAAGTTACATTTAGATAAATATTGTTAAAAACACAAGAATTTTGGTTTTGAATTGGTAATTTGTAATAGGTACAAATTCGTGAGGCTCTTTTTACTTGTGTGTTAAACAGAATCATATATACATATATATATATATATATATATATATATATATATATATATATATATATATATATACTTATCACTACCACACATTCGCAATTTATAATAAAATAATAGTCGTTAACTGTATAAGTAGGTATGTTTTCTACAATAGTATAATTTTAATCGTGGTCCCCAACAGCGATATTCGTGAACCGCCTCACCGCGGCGTCGAGATATTGCTATATCCATTTTAGTAAGATTTATTCGTCTTTTCGGAGATAGTACAGACTTGGATGGATTGTTCACGCGCTAAAAATATGTGCGGCCGACATCTTAGTATTGATAGAATAAAAATATTCGTGTTTAAAGTAAAATAGTAATGTTGAATACCTACGCGCACACACACACACACGCGCACACACACACACACACACACACACACACACACACACGCGCGCGCGCGCGTGCACACACACACACGCACACACACACACACACACACACGTGTGTGTGTGTGTGTGTGTAATTTATAATGTATATAGATATATATATAAATTTTATTTAAATTTTATTGATTCAGTCAATCTATTTTCACACCAAAATAATGTAGGTACTAAATACACAAAGACAAATTACAATGATAAATAGACAACTAATGCGGATTTATGATTGCGGTAGCAGAAAATATAGAAATTAGTAATAATTGATTTTTATGTACTAAAATCGACCTGCCAAGCGTAGCGATTACGGTAAAGGTGTGCAGGTGGGTTTTACTGTTATATTTTTAAACATGACACGCCGCATGACAGGTACCATGGTATCTTGGGACCTAAGCGCTCACTGTAAATATCATAGTAGGCGATAAAAGCATTATATTAAGCATTATATATATTATATATTACATAATTTTAAGTGCTGATTTACTACATGCATCCCGATGAAGCAAGACATCGTGAGGAAACGTCCGAGAAATTTTATAAAAAATTATGTTTCTAAGACATTTTTAAAGTCCGAAAACATGTAAAGGTGCAGCGCAATAGACGTTACCTTTTCCCTCAGTTTATTTCCAAACGCTCACCTCTGAGAGGAAGCCCAGAGGCATAAATAGGTTGTAACTTTTCTTATTACCTTTAAACATGACACAAAAGAACTTACGGCTTACCTGATGGTGGTGATCACTGCCTCCCATGAAAATTAGTAACACCACTATGGTATAAGCCCACGCCCAGCAACAGTAAGAGAAGAATAATTTTTATTGCATTTATATTAGTCGAATATATTATTTTCGGCGGAGGCTAGATCTATGTACAAGGGGCTGGCCGTCTCACGCGCAGGCTAATTGATTCCGGATCAGGAGGCGGGGCCGATTGAAAGGTCGCGAGTTCGATCTCGCCGCGCCTGCTCGTGACGAGTTTTATTAACATACTGTACCCAAGTGTAAAAATAATACAAAAGTGTATGTAGTGAAGTCATATTTAAGTAATTTAAACATAAGTATTTTAATTTTATTGTAATTGATGATCATATATACATCCCCCACACACACTCACACACGCGTGCACACACACACACACGCACGCACGCGCACACACACACACACACACGCGCGCGCGCACACACGCGCGCACACACACACACACACACACACACACACACACACACACACACACACACACACACACACACACAAACACCTAGACAAACATGTAATGATGAGCGTACAAGCTCTACCTATATAAATATCCTTAGCATTCTACGTTCTTTGCCTAGTTATAATGACGCCACTCGCATTAAAATAATATAGTATTTTTTTTGCCTGCAACAAATCACACGTACACAAATCGTTGAGCTACGCTTTCATTTCATATGAACACAATATCTTAGCCTAAATAGAATTATATTTAGTTTATAAATGTCTGTACAATTATTATTGTGCTATCCGTCTGCGTATCACACAGTCTCGCCCAAACCCACCTTCCATTAATTTCAGCGATCGTAATCAGCCACGGAGAGCGAGCGCTGATAAGGCGCGCCGCGACGCCACCATCTCGATATCACGAACTGTTCTATAGTAACGATCTTGCACGCTTCGGTGTGAGAGGTGCTGTTTTTTCTATGCTGTTAAATAATATATTATACGGTTATATACGGTCAAAATATTTTAACCTAGTACAATAAACTTAGAGTAACTCTAAGACAAAAAACGATAAAGTTCTATATTCGACTCGTACGATTTTATGTATTTAAAATATTTTTTTTTATTATAAATAGGTTAAACTTTAGTGATGGTTCAAATTCAGTTGGAAAAAATAATGATACCAAATTTGTGATAATTCCTTTCCTAGACTCCTCAAAAGGGTAAAATAATAAACATGGACATTATTTTTTTTAATTTTTAGTTTTTATTAAAATTAAAAAATTTAGAACATGAACAAGGATAGTACACATCATTATAGCAAAAATGTAATTAATTAAACTTCGACTGTAAGAAATTTATTTATTTAAGTTTTCATGCGCAAAGTTTAGGTATATAGGGCATTCTTTCCCAGTCAACCATTAGGCAGATATAGACATACAAAAGGCGGTGCAGCAGTAATCAAAATAGAAAGGGTTACTTCACAAGTCCACTGCAGAACATAGGCCTCCCCTAAGGAATGCCACAAAGCACGGTCCTGAGCCACCTGCATCCATCGATTTCTTGCATGTTAAGACATGCAAGAAATCATGCCTGGTAAGCCAGGTCGTCACTTCATCTAGTAGGGGGACACCCTAAGCTTCGTCCGCCGATACGAGGCCGCCACTCGACAACCATTTTTTCCTATCGGTTGTCGGTTCTTCGAGCTATATGGCCAGCCCAATGCCACTTCAGCTTACTAATCAATTGGGCTATGTCAGTCACTCTGGTTCTACTGGGGATATTCTTATTTCTAAATTTATCTCGCAAATAAACTCCTAACATAGCGACCTTGAGCTTCCTCATCCGGCCAGCAATAAAGGACCACGTCTCAGTTCCATAGGTCATCTCTTGCAACACGCACTGTTTGTAGTCTCGTTTTCAAGTTTTGAGGTATATCTGACGAGAAGATGTGCTGTAGTTTCCCGAACGCTGCCCAGCCGAGTTGAATTTATCGATTTACCTCTCGGTCGAAGTTGGACTTACATAGTCGGACTATTATTCCCAGGTTAACATACTCGTCAACAACTTCGAGCTTAGTGCTCCCAACAACTACCGGCATAGGTGTGACATGGATGTTATACATGATCTTTGTTTTGTCTATGTTCATCTTAAAACCTGTCCGTTGGGAGGCACTATTGAGGTCATATATATATAGTGCAGTATAGTATATATAGTGCTTAGGTTCCCCAGCGATTCTGCCATAAGGACTATATTGTCGGCAAATCGAAGGTGAATGATGTACTCGCCGTTGATGTTAATACCGTATCCTTTCCATTCCAGAAGCTTGAAAACCTTTTCCAATACAGCGGTGAATAGTTTCGGGGATGTAACGTTACCCTGGCTTACACCTCTCTGCAGGTGGATAGATTTCGTAAAACAAGTATATTGATAAAAAAATTATTTAATCATAAAATAAAGTAATTTAAATTCCATCTTCACAGCCATAATATTTATGACTCATTGGAGAAGCAGCTTTGTCATGTTTACGCGCACTTATAATTATATGAGTCCAGCTAGTAACTTAATATATATGTGTGTGTGAATCACGCCAAAAAAAAAACAACTACACCGGTTCAATAGACGAATCCGAATGGGGAGTGTAGTGGAGACTAGGGGGGTCTTATCATCCGAAACGCCGAGAGATTCGCCCGCCCGATAACAGATGGTGAGCCGCGATATCGCGCGCCTCCAGACTACGCCCCTTATCTTCGCCCAACTCTTTGTTTCTAATCGTTCGGGGAATCTACACTTTTTGTACTTTCCTATTCAGTCGTTATAAATACGTTATCCCTAGAGGTTTTCGATAGAGCTCTAACGATAAAAAAGTCAGTTTTACTTCTACTGCTTTCGAATAGTGTATATTGAAGCGCTTATTTCTACAGTCAATACGACGAAATATGTTTTTTTTAAGAATATTATTAACGCCATTAAGATTACTCATATTCCAGTTAATCATTCCAATTACTGAATTGCTTGTGTTAGAGTGCTCTACGCCAGTAGTTGAAATGCGAATTCGAACCCACGACTTTCTGAGTTTATTGTCCGCACCCTACCATTAGGCTTCTGTGGAAACGCCATTAAATTAGAGAGATTTAGTGTTTTTTCGTTAAAAATCGAATTTTGAATTAACATAACCCGACACCAGTTTTATGTTTAGCATATTCAACTCGGCTATTTGATAGCGACCATATTTATGCTGTCATCACAGAATTTGTTCGTCTATTAAATACAAAATTATAGGTACAATAAACGTTTTAATTTATTTTACAAGCTTTTATTCGACTTACTGGCATTCAGGCTAATAAATATGTATATATGTTTGATTAAATGTATGCCCTTTAATTGCGTTTGACTGCTGGACGGATAATAGCTAGTATCTCTTAGGGATAATTTTTCAATCCTCAGATAAAAGTTACATTCACATAAAAATATTACATAAACATGTAAAACATTACAATTGTACGAATAAAAGTTCTTTTTAGGGTTCCGTACCTCAAAAGGAAAAAACGGAACCCTTATAGGATCACTTTGTTTTCCGTCTGTCTGTCTGTCTGTCTGTTTGTCAAGACCCATTTTCTCAGGAACGCGTTGAGGTATCAAGCTGAAATTGATATGAAATACTCAAGTCTACTGTCCCTTGGAGGTGTGAAAAAATCAAACTTCTAAGCCAACGCAATCAAAAGGTACAGCCGTTTATGCCGCAAATTTTCGACATTCGCAAGGGAATCAGGGAATCAAAACCTACAGGGTACTTCTCGTACTCAGAATCTTAAAATTTAGAACGTATTGTAGCACAGATAAAGGAAAAATTGCGAAAAGCATAAATTTTTAGTTACATCATATAATTAAAATATTTTTAATAATTTTAAACTACGGATTTGTGCGGAACCCTCGGAGCGCGAGTCCGACTCGCACTTGGCCGGTTTTTTATTCTTCAAATGCCGACAATGCTATTAACATTACAAATAATTTCTTTAACTACTCCGGGTAAGCTTATACTGCTTATGGTAGGAGTAGTTCACGACTGTAGTCGAATGGTGGATTCGAACCCACGACCTTTTGAGTTCCCTATCATGAGGCCTCTGTCGATTATATCATGTTTATTACCAGAATATTTGTTTATTTGATGGATAACATTTATCTGACGATAGAATACTCAGCTCTTAGTTTAACAGAATCGCTTTTATTGCAATAGATCATCATTCCAAAGGTCGCCACAGATAACAACTAAATAAATAGATGCAAGTATATTTTTTCACGCGTTCATATCGGGACGTATACATTAAATTTCAACTAACCTACATATTTGAATAAATGTTTATCTGCTGGGGCGATTCATGCGGGCCGTATCGCTGGTACGATGTCGCGATACTGCGTGTCTTCGCCCCTATGTGAAGTGTTGAACATTGATGATTATAATTACTTAAAAAATATTTGGTTTCGTGGACTTAACAACGTCAATTATATGTAACACATACATAACCTCATATTAGACTTGGAGGAGTTACACTGAGTAGAGTCACCAAATTCAGATATCTGGGACACTGGGTCGCCGAGGATCTCTCTGACGAGTATGATGATGAACAAGAACGTAGAGCGTTGGCAGTGAGGTGTAATATGCTTGCCTGCAGGTTTGCTAGGTGTACGAATGAAGTTAAGATAACATTATTCAAAGCTTATTGTCAGACATTCTACACCTGCAGTCTGTGGGCAAAGTGTACGCGCCGAACTCTTAATGCGCTACGTATTCAATACAACAATGGACTCAGGATGTTGTTGGGGCTGCCACGATTTTGCAGCGCATCACGCATGTTTGCCGAGGCACGCGTGGACACCTTTGCAACAATATTGCGCAAAAGAATAGCCTCCCTGATGCGTCGCGTGCGAGACAGCACTAACAGCCTCTTAGCTTCCATATATGGAAGGCAAGATTGCCCTATGATGAGGCACTGGAATACAGTGCATATGGGTTCCAAGCCCAATATGTTTAACAACAAATGATAATATATAATAATTTGTATTCTGTAAATTTACTAACCCCTAGTTTTAAGTGTACTAACAAAGTGGGTGTAATTACCTGAATAATTAATAAATAATAATAATATCATTTACATTTAAATAAATTATACAAACTAGCATAATCAGTACAATCAGTGCATGGTGGCTGTGATGAGATATGCTACTGAAAGGGATATGCTCGCAATTTCTCCGTGTGATAAACCGCGCAACGAGTATATGATAAGCGAAGTGATGACAGCCTAGTCAGATATGCAGAAAGCCGATTCCTTTTTAACATTTCTTGTGAAGGCCTTCGCACGTATACATTGTATCTCAAAATTATACGTGGTAGAGCCATGCCGCAGCTATATTATGATTGTAGAACGAATCGGTCTTCACAGAATACCAGTGTAAAATAATCTGAGACGACCATGGGCGTAATAAGCCTCAATCGGTGCATGACTCGTAGTAGCGTAAAACTAGCATAATTGCTACGCGTACAAGAATAGAGAAGAATTAGAGTAGCTCTTACCTGATTCTCTCCACTCACTACTCTCCTATGTTAAAAATGGGCATCCGAAAATAGCAACTTAATACCGCTGCGTTTCTTATGGTGAGTGTAAAAGCCGAAAACCTTTTTAAAAAACAATTGGAAACGAGGTCATCTCTCTTAGGATGGAATGAATATACATCGGCGTTTTAATTCATAATCGAAATTGGGTGTAGACTATATCTATGGGTCACAGCATCCACTTATCATCACGTAAACTGTGTGCTCGTTTGTCACCCTTATTCTATAAAAAAATTCGCTCGGATGCGCTCTTACTTCAACATGGTCGAAATGACAAAAGATTTAAGGCAAATGTTAATCCTTGTGCAAACATTTCATCAAAAAATGTTTCCGGCCTTTAACTATAGTAAACAAATTATCGTAAAATATCTTATGTCGCATACTTAGCTCGCAATATAAGCTTTTAAATAAACCCATGGTCAAATCTTTGATCTAACACATTTCACTCGGAAGCACCTACCCTACACTCAAAGTACCCAAAGCACCTTGTATCGCTTATCTAGCTATCGGCCGTGTGACGTAGGAAGCGCCCTCGCCTATCGCGTCCGACACCTGTCCGACGCGCACGAGATAATGACCTTTGCAGGTCCTATAAAACACCCACGATAGTGTTTATATTTCCCTGGCAATAACCGTTATGAACTGCTAACTACGTGTGACTACTGCCTAAGAGATTAAATGCATTACTTTGGTCTGATACAGCCTTAGTAACAAGTCCTAAGCAATTTGATTTACTTTAGTCGTTTTAAGTTCGTCTTGTAGTACGGTGTGTAGGTATAGTGTTAAAATGTTAGAAATTGTCGAGCAAAAAGTACTAAAGCGGGGAGAATTTTGGAACAAACAACGTACATCCACCCTCGAAGATGTCTCGGCGAGCACTTGCCGGGAGCGAGAGCTATTTCTGTTCTATTTTGTTAATTATTTTCATAAGATAAAAATAAAAGTAAAAGGTGTTCTCTGACCTAAAACATAATAAGTTAGTAATTTTATTTGATATGACTTTTACACGGTTTCTTTATGGAATTTCTGCTGCGATTTAGTGTAATATTTATGATTTTTATCGAGCCAATTATTATGATTAGCGTTTCTGGTTTAACACCACCATTGTCCATATGTTTAATTAAAAGAAAATGTTTTGTGCAATAATTAAATTTCAGTAGATTATTGTTCACAGAGGTTCAAAAAGTAAAAAGTACTGCAAAGTTGTCGCTTTAAATAATAAACTCTCAAATACAGGTAGAGTTTGTTGCGTGTATTGTTGCGCGCCACCATTAATGACTGGTACATGGCGACACTATTTACCACTAGCGCCTTCTAGTATCGAGCAGCAGAACTAGGAGAGTCAATTTTGGTAATTCACTCGGTAGTTTATAATTGTCTCGAACCCCAAGCTCGTAACAGTATCAAAAGGACTTCCAATAATACATTCAACAATCTTCTATTCTTTTTAAGGCAAGTAGAATTCACGAAGTAAATGCCCTAAAAATATAAATGCCAATTCGCCTGCCTAGTGTCACTAATATAGAATACTGTGTACATGGTAAAAAAACTGTTTTGTTAAGCTAAAGCCGCGTATCGATTATTATGCGCTCTAAGAGGTCGAAAATTGGCGCGCACTCCAGTCGCGCGAAATGGATACCGCCTTGGAACGCGCGCCAAATTGTTCGCTGCAACGCTAAAACGTGGTGCGGGCCGCTCCACTGGTGTCGGCTTTTCATCGCGTATCAAAGTAGTTTAACGCACATGACACATATCTATGACAATAACGTATAAATAAGAGAGTAACAGAAGTTGGATGATGGATAAGAATGATAGAAGGATATCTGATAATTTCCAGGCAAATATTAAAATGTTCTGGAAGCTCGTAAGAACTGCCATGGGAAATTCATAACAGTCTAGAATGAATGCTATACGAGACGAGAATGGCTGCATGCTGAATGATGAAGTTTCGAATTCAAAAAGATGGAAGGAATACTTTGAAAGCGTGTTTAAGAGTGAAGAGTCGTCTGAAATAAGTGAAATAGAAATTCCGAAAGAAGTGGAGAGAGGCAGGGAGATAAGTGTAGATGAAATAATGAAAGCAATGAAAAGCATGAATGAAGCAGCAGCTTGATTAGCATTGTGGGTAAACTGTGTGCTAAGGTCTTAATTGAAAGAGTTATGGGAGAATCTGATGAAAAAATTTGGGATGTGCAAGCTGGATTTAAAAAGGGGATGGGTTGTACGGATCAAGTCTTTACCATGCGCATGATTGCGGAGGAGTTATTGGCCAAACACCAGAAAGTTTTTTGTGCGTTCGTGGACTTGGAAAAGGCGTATGATAGAGTGGACAGGAACGTGTTATGGCAAACACTGAACTCATTTGGGTTGAGCGCTGGTTTGATACAGGCATTAAAGTCTCTTTATAGGGACTCTAGTGGTTGTGTCAGGATCAAAAGGGTCTACTCGGACTGGTTTGGCATTCAAAAAGGTGTCAGACAGGGCTGTGTAGCTTCCCCGTAGCTATTTAACCTATAGTTAACCCGTAGCTATGAACAGTTGTTTGCAAACTTTGAAAGTTGAAGAATGTGAATTGAGAATGGATGAGTTAACCGTCAAATGCCTTTTGTAGGCCAATGATCGAGTCGTATTTGCATCGTCGGCGGCCGAGTTTCAAATGATGGTCATTTTAATGAACTGGTCATTAAAAGAAAGGGGTATTAAAGATAACGCAAGTAAGAAGAAAGTGATGGTTTTTGAAAGAGAAGAAAATAAAACGTTATGTGAAATAAGAATAGAAGGGGAGTTGATTGAGCAAGTGGATGAGTTTGTATATTTGGGATTTTTATTTAGCAGGGATGGTAGATATGATAAGGATATAGAACGACGAATGAACGCAGGATATAGAGTGAATAGGGCTCTACACGCTATTATGAAGGGTCAGAATGTGTCAAATAAGGCACGTATGGCAATTCATAATGCTGTGTTAGTCCCTACTTTAATGTATGGTAGTGAAAGTTGGGTCTGGCAGAAGAAGCATGAGAGTAGAATAAATGCTGTAGAAACAGAGTGAGAAATAGTTGTGATAAGAGAAGTGTGGTTTGTAAGATAACGTTGTGACCAGGATTAAGAAAGGAATGCTTCGTTGGTTTGGTCATGTAGAAAGAATGAACGAAGAAAGAGTGACAAAGCAAATTTATGTTGCAGAAGTGAACGGCAGAGCCGGGAAGGGATGCCCGGAAAGGTTTATCGACCAAATCGGCGATATATTGAAAATGGGCCAGATTAGGAGTACCCTTAACCGACGAGCGTGTATGCGTAGATATGTGAATGTAAAGGAGGCGAGAGAGGTTTGTCAGGATCGGGCCAAATGGAAGGCCGTAGTCTCTGCCTACCCCTCGGGGTGACAGGTCTGAGTGTTTGTGTGTGTGTTGTGTGTCTGTGACAAACAAGCACACTGCCCACCTGGTGGTAAGTGGATAAAGTGGATCTTAGTCCTCAGGGGTCACAACTCATCTGTAATTACACTCTTTATTGAGTGTAGATGTATCCACAGCATCGACTTACCATCAGGCGGTTTGTGTGCTTGTTTGTCACCCTTATTCTATAAAAAAGCTGTTAAGTCAGCTGTACATTTAAAAGCTTGTCTGTTATCGGTAAAAACCTTGCAACATAAAATATACACTGCATCGGTATCATATCTCATCGGTCGCGGAAGCGGGCATCGCTCGCCAGCGCCTTATCGCCACTTCCCGCTCGTGTTGTGTGTATGTGCGATTTAAATTATACCTCTTAGTAAACGTGTTGCGACGGAATTATATTTTAATACCCCTAAAGAAAATATGAAAGTGATTTCATTGGTAGGAGTCTTATTTTCCGGCATATTTTCCAAATAATTTTCTTCTTTTTTACAATAACGTGCAACTTTTTGATTGTATATACTTTTTAATTTACCATTTGGATATAATTTCCAAAATCTAATCCATACATTATTCGTATATTAGTTTCGCATATTTTGCTAACAAATGATAAATCAATTATATTCGAAGTTCATTTCTTGTATAATGCAAAAAAATTAAATTGATTATGTTTATTTTCTACCGACTTCAAACAGGAAGAGATACTCAATTCGGCTGTATGTTCTTTTTTATGTGTGTTATCTTATAACTTTTTCTAGACGAACCAATTTCGATGATTTTTTTATTTGAAAACTAGTGCTTCACATGTGGTCCCATATAAATTTGATCAAGGTCTGACCAATAGTTTTTGAGTTATCCTTAATAATTTATATTGAAGTCGGTTGTACAAAATTTTTAATTTTTAATTATTTCAAATAAAAATTGTTTTAGTGTGTTGTAGTTTTTTTTTATAGGATAAGGGCGAGCACACAGTCCACCTGATGGTAAGTGGCTGCTGCGGCCCATAGACATCTACATCTATCCTCGTTTGCGAATCAAAATGCAGATGCGTTGTCACCCGTGAGGACTAAGATGGAATGTCTCGTTTCCAGTAAAAAGGGCCTCCGGCTACCTGCACTCACCAAGCGAAACGCAGAGGTAAACCTCTACTTCACGCTGGTATTCTGTGAGGTCGTGGTACCACCCCGGTTCGAGCTGGCCCATCCGTGCGACAGCAAAAGCTGCCGCGTGGCTCTACCACTGTTACTTCACTTACTTATCAAAAGATAATTTTGTATATAATAATTTAAAGTTATTTATTAATATAAGTTATTTATCTCCCTTTACACAATCATAAATATTTAACATTAAAATGGCAACATTTCACCCACACAGTTCTCATCGTTAGTTATTTCTGTACAAAATGTATTATATTTTAATGAAATATATCTAAGTCAAATATTTCCGCCATTAATTATTTCCTTACCTTTTATTGCTAACACTGAAACAAGCCACACCTACAGCCTCGATGTAGATTGTTCCTGCACACACAATAACAACAGTACCTCCTGTTGACAGATGGCCAAGACCGGGCAGTACACGCGCGACAACTCCATAATGATTTACTTGCGAGCGATCCGTGGGCAGTCACGACGCGACAACGCGACAATAAAATCGCAGCATCTCCCGGCGTTAACAAGCCGGCCGCGACAAGCGTTGTCGCGATGCCATCGCCCGCCAATTTGTACGCGTGTCGCAACTGCGATTTATTGGCCACGCGAGCAACGTTCGTTTAAGCGATAGTCCGCGCATAGGTGGGCATAATGATTTCTTATGTTTACGCGAACACTATACATTTAAATAAATCTAGTTTTTACTAGATTTTATCGTGTATATTAACTGATTTTATTATCCCCGACGTTTCGAGCACTTTACAGCACCATGCACTTTACAGATGGTAGCACCCAGCCATCTTCTTGCGACCATCTGCTTGAGATTCTATAATGAATAAAATTCAATCTCAACCCAAACATATAACCTCAAGACTCCAAGATACTATAGGAGAAAAAATTGTATAAACAAAATTATTGTTAAGTGAAATTATCTTTAAAAAAAAGTCCCGCTGGGTTTCTTGCTGGTTCTTCCCAGGACTGAGGTATTTTCCGAACCAGTGGTAAATAAAAAATGACTTTCAATAAGTATTATGTAATAATCAATATTGAATAAAAAAAATATTCTATTCTATTATATTCTATTCTATTCCATTCTTTTCATACTGCGTAGATCAGAAAAAAATCAATAAAAATCTAATGGTAGCCGTGGTTAACTACCGGGATGTCGAACAATTCAGTCACTCCGTAACCATGGTTGCTGTAAAGTTCTCGAAACGTCGGGAATATAAAATTAGTTAATAAAAGCGATAAAATTCGTAAAAACTAGTTTTTTTTAACACATAGGTGGGCTTGACGCTGATGCAGGATAGGGAAGTAAAGGCCGGTATTCAGGGACAATGTCAAATTTAAAAATGTCAAATTTTGTGTATATTGAACGCGTAAGTGCCGTATGTTTGTCTAGTTATCTCATACATTTATTTGTAATGTGTTGAATATTTTTTCAAATTAATTTCGTAAGTTATCAAGAACGGCGCGTTAATTCATGTCTCTATGTCATGTCTTAATATATAAAAAATAATGTTTAATTGTTCGTATTTTATGCACTGCCAATGTTCATCAGATTGCGGTAAAACAGTCAACTTATTGCTTGCACTTGCGCGGAGGTTATTGGTATATTACCATTAACTTAAGGTGGCGCGCGTATCGTACCGGCATGAAAGTTATAACTAGTCAGGTCATAAATTCTGTCACATGTTTAATATAAAATAATTGAAACAAGTTTATTCATTATGTAACCATTTATATATACCAAAATGAAATTAACAAAACATAGATTCTTATGACTTTAAAGTTTATTCAAAATGACCGCCGTGATTTTGAATACAGGCCTTCAATCTGCGCGGCCAGTCGTCTATCGCAGCACGAACGAGGTCCATGTCAATATCGGCGGCTGCCTTAATCAAGGATGTCTTGAGTGACTCCAAATTGGGATGAGGCTTTGAGCACGCCTTTTTCTCCAAGTGTTGCCATATCTTGTAATCTAACGGATTCAAATCTGGACTGGAGGAGGGCCAGTCTTCGTGCCGGATGAAGTCGATTTCACGCGCCGCCAGCCAGTCTTGTGTGCTCTTCGCTCTATGAGCTGGCGCCGAATCTTGTTGGAATACCCAGTGCCTGTTATTGAACATGGTATGAGAAACAGGTTCCACAAGGTTCGTCAGGACTGTATTTTGAAACACAACTGCATTCGTTTTTACACCTTTCTCACAAAAATGTACCTCTGTTAAGCCTCAATAAGAAACTCCCAACCATACCATGAGCGAGGATGGAAAATGACCTCGTTGGACACGCGGAATACGGTTGCTCGCTTCTTCACTACTGTGTGTGTACTGTGTACCTTATCATTTTGTTTGTTGTAGCTCTCTTCTACGGTAAAAATTTTTTCATCCGAAAAAAGAATTTCCCGATATTTTTTTCCTGCGTACCGCTTCAACAAAGCGCGGCACCTCTTCAGTCTCAGGTCCATTCGACGACCATTCAAACGATGTCCTGTTTTTCTTCGATATGCCCGAAGCCCTAAGTCTTCATTTGCTTAACCCCATCTGAAGGGCCCAACAGTTTCTGCTTATGTTTGGGATTTCTTTGAATTCGCGCCTTCACAGCTTTTATCACTGCTGGAGTCCTAACAGACCGAAGGCGACCACTTCTTGACCTGTCATCTACACTAGAGTCTTCATTGTATCGTTTGATGGTACGATAAGCGAATCCTTTGGTTATATTCAAATTTTTCAGTATGTCAAAAATTCGAATTGGCGCGTAACCGCAACGATGCAACGTAACTGCAACACGGTCTTCTTTAAGCGTCCACTCCATATTTAAAAATGAGTAAAATTCTAAAAAGTAAACAGTTTTATTGTCATGAACAATTCGAAATTCGAATTCAATAAACTTTTTTGTGGCCAGCATTCTAAAAGAAAAGATTTTACTGTGTGACAATACTTATGACCTGACTGTGTATATCATTCAATTTCAATTATTGTATTATCATTCCTAATTAAACAATATAACTCTTCCAAATTTAAACCGATATTACCACAATTATTGCCTCTGCGGAAGCAACGCGCCAGGTACCAGCTAGTTTAATATTAAACAAGTTTTTTTTTTTATAGTAAAGATTGACAACGAGCACAAAGTTCACCTGATGGTAAGTGGTTGCTGCGGCCCATACACATCTATCTATATCTATACTATATTACAAATCAAAATGCAAATGCGGTGTCACCCGTGAGGACTAAGATGGAATGCCTCATTTTCAGTAAAAGGGTCTCCGGTTCTCTACACTCACCATACGAAATACAGCAGCGTCAAGCTGCTATTTCACGCTGGTAGTATGTGACAGCGTGGTCTTTCCCCAGTCGAGCCAACTCATTCGTGCTAAAACTATACTACTAATATAGCTGCAGCATGGCTCTACCACGTTGAGAAGAAGTTCTCCCTGTTTGACAACAAGGAAATAATTACATGGGAAGTGACTTAGAATTTAAAGTTTTCATAATATAAGATTACATTTTAAATAATATTTTCTTTTAATTTGAAACATTAGTAAGCTAAGTTTTCAAAGCAGGTCGCGCCGTAATTAGATGATTCTGTACCGATGATTAAATGACAAGACTACCGAACTACAAAGGTGAAAAATGCAGTTAAAACGACAAACCCAAATTATACTACTATTAGTATTGTAAACGTGGTTGAGCCATGCTGCAGCTATATTAATAGTATAATTGTAGTACGAATGGGTCGGCTCGACCGGGGAAAGACCACGCTCTCACAGAATACCACCCTTACATAGAAACTTAATGCTGTTGTTTTTCGTATGGTGAGTCTAGAGAACCGGAGACCCTTTTTACTGGAAAAGAGGCATTCTATCTTAGTCCTCCCGGCTAACAACGCATCTGCATTTTGATTCGCAAAGGAGGATTGATGTAGATGTCTATGGGTCACAGCAACCACTTACCATCAGGTGGACTGTGTGCTCACTTGTCACCCTTGTTCTATAAAAAAAGTTCCAGGGTATCACCAACCACAAAGATTTTAGCGCGTTCGTAAATACCGTTCAACACCGTTTACAAAACGCTGTTAATTATAATTGAACGTGATGTCAGATGTTTATAAATATCGCACCGAGTACTTGTTTAACGCATAATTTATTTATCTTAACTCTATGAATATCAATCAGTTTAATTCGTAGTGTAAAAAATCATAAGATTTTTAAATACAGATTGTACGCAACAAATTAAAGACATGTTTTGCTCAACTGGCTAGAATAATATTATTCAGTGTAGATTTTTTTTATTGTTTAATGTTAGGCCAGCCTCAGCTAGCATCGGAATCCTCGGCGTCGACATATCGAATAGTGTGCAGTTTCGTGGCCTCTAAAAAGCTGGGTGTGCTCAGCAGAGCGAGACAGAATTTCATGCCGGCACATCGCTTGCAACTTTACAAAGCGCAAGTTCGGCCTCACATTGAATACTGTTCTCATCTCTGACCCCAGTGCCAGCTCCTTCAACTTGACCGCATCCAGCGCAGAGCGGTTCGAATCGTCCACGACCGAGTTCTTTCTGATCGGCTCGATACACTGGCACTGCGTAGGAATATTGCATCCCTTTGCATTTTCTATCGAATTTACCACGGGGAGTGCTCTGAGGAATTGTTCGGATTAATTCCAGCCACCAAATTTCAGGTCACACATCGCGTCAAAATTCACGATACCATTCTCACCATCTGGATGCCTGGCGGTCTACGATTGTACGTTTTACTAGGAGTTTTCTTCCTCGTACAACTTCTCTGTGGAATTGTTTTCCACCGTCGATTTTTCCATACCGATACGATAAGGTCCCTAACCTTCAAGAAAAGAGCTTACACCTTTCTAAGAGGCCAGCAACGCATCTGTAATTCCCCTGGTTTTGCGGTTGTTCATGGGCGGCGGTAGTCACTTACCATCAGGTGAGCCGCATGCTCGTAATAAACAATAAAATATTCGTAAGGTAAACGTATTCGTATCGTATCTACAAGTAGTTTTTAAATGGGATAACGAAAGTATATCGTACCTATATAATGAAAATAAATTTTAATTGTTTTATTTATCTTTGAAACGAAATATCTTTATTTCTTCGACGTAAGGACGAAAATTTTGTATGTCAAATGTTTTTTTTTAAACCTACTAAATATACTTATTGGAATTCTCCTTCATTTTATCTTTTTCTTTTAAAATACGTTACCTTAACACTAGGATTTTCTCCTGTACTGTGTAATAATTTCACAAGGACAAACAAGTGGAACAATTAAGTGTAGACCATACAAATACTGGCTATTAGCGCTGCAACTAATTGCTCAGTCACTGCACCACGGAGCCGTCACTCTCGCGTTCTACTTGTTTTCTTGCCATCATCGGACTTTTGTTCTTAACTGTACTTAAGTCGACCGCTAGTCTCTCCGTCGCTATAAAATAGTGGCTTAAAAGAATCTATAACTTTCCATTTAACTTAATATTTCGACCCATGGAAGTTCTATAAAAAATAAATTTAAAAAAAAATTATGTTATTCTCCTCTGAGGTAACCAGTTGACGTTTTAATAAAAGTGTCTAGAAACAATCTGGTTGGCAGGTCGGAAGTCACGATTTCCATTACTCTCCGATGTGCTTGGAACGAGCCGATCGAGTTCGACTTTACGTCTCCCATTTCACTCTACAACAACGTTGATACGCAAAGAAAGAAATGAAAGTAGAAATATTTATTCGATGAAAAAGTAACAATAGTTATAAGAATTGTCTCCTGTACAACTTGAGTAGCCACTCAAGACATGACAATATACTGAGGCCCTTCCTAATTATGGAGCCACGCCATACGGAACGCTAAACGCTTTTACTGTGGCCCAAACTAATCTGGAACTACGCCATACGCAAAGCTAAACGCTCTCTACTTATAATCCAACATTCAATTTTAACATCCCTATAATGGTAGGGCTCCATCCACCTTGGAGTCCGTCTGGGAAGGTGCCATCCTCTTACTTTTTCTACTGGCACTGCTATGTTCCCTTCTGAAGGGTAAAGAGAGCCAGTAACTACAGGCTCTTATTCAGCCTCTGAAAGTAAAAGTCCACTGCTGGACCTCTAGCTCTCTCTCCTCATAAAGAGGTTTTTCCTTAATCATCACGCTTGGCAGGTGAAGAGTATAGTTACTATAAATTCGAAATATACATGACTTGGTTCGGTTCGGTAACGCAGTAGCTAGCTAAGTATTTGGTTGCGACGCCGCAGGACTGTAGGTTCCCATCCCGTACGGGACAAATGTTTTATATATTCTACAAATAATTATTCCAGGTGTGGATACTCGTTCATGTGCAATTTATGAATGCTAAATACCTCCAAAATCATAGTCAAAGACAAAAATAATTTTAAAGTATTAGGATTATCGATTATCACCACTAGACGGAGTGATGATGGATGCACCATCAGAAATCTCTAAATTCTCAGGTGCACATGCAGGAGAATAATTTTGGGATGTATACAGGAGCAGAATTGCGGGATAGAAAAATATGTTCTCCAGTTTAACATTTTATAAAAGCTTCGTAAAATCTTAATAAATCTAAAATTGAGCTCTTACTGATACTTTATTTTGATTACTGATTTATCGTTGAAATATAACGAAGTTGATATATTATTTAAAGATATGAAAATAGAGATAAAATTTATAAGTGTTAAATTAGCTCATAGTACAGATAAATTTTATTTTTCTGTACTAGGAGCATTACTCTCGACTCACCTTATACCGATACTCGACACACCTTACCTAAATGTGAATAGTTAGCGTAAAACACTACTTCTCGAAAGTTTCCCCACTTACTCGTAGCTCAAATCAAAATCTCTAGTTTCAAGTTGACAAAGTCCCTGTCAAATCGCTATACTATTACGTCAAAACATATAAACATACCAACAACGTATCAACACCTTAAAGTCAAGGATGCTGAAATAAACGCAACTATGTAGTAAAGCTTTATCATTGACGAAAGCAGAAACATCTTTATTATTACCGACAGAACAATAACTCGCAATATCTCGCCCGGTTTCGCGGCACGATCGCACTCTCCAATTAAAACCGCCAACTATACAAGCCTCGCGCTCACGCCTCCCCGCGAAAGAGTGAAATATAAACGTTAAGTCTGCGCAGAAGTGGGATCTATCGTACGAACGCTTGGTCCGATAGCAGACGACAATATGTCTAGTAACGTTGGCGACTTCATCGATAAAAGATGATTTAATTTATATCTATGTACTCGTATATTATGGTTTTAAAAGACTGGCAATGAACCTGCGGTTCCCTTAGTGTTGCAGTTGTTCTTGGCTGGCGGTCAACACTTACCATCAGGTGAGCCGCATGCTCGTTTGCTCGTTTGTTCCCTCTTCTATAAAAACATATACTTTTCGACAATAATAGGATATATCTCAATGTTATGTAAATAAATGGTAATCCAAGAATAAATAATTGTTAATAGGTTTTATTCGCTTAACAATTTTAGTTAAATTCAAAGTCTGTATACGTCCCACTGGCATAGAGGCACAGCCCTCCTCTCATTTCTGAGATGTTAGGGTCCGCTGCGCTGTCCGAGTGCGTATTCGCAAACTTGACATGCCCTCAAAATATTTTATTTCTCAGACATGCAAGTTTCCTCACAATGATTTTCTTCACTGTCGCCCTTATCTAAAAATATTTTAAAAGATTGACAACTTCTAATAGTTGTGTCAGGTGTTATAACCTAACACAATATACACAACATATTTAATTTTGAAATCGTTTTATTTTTGGTCAATTTTAAAATAAATGACATTAAAATTATTTTATTTATTCAAATTCAATTCTAGTACTTTCCTCGAACTCGGTTTCAATTTATATGCAAAATCGATATCTCACCGCATGCATAGAGCATCCCTAAACGAGAAACAAACTATCGACGCTTGCAATCGCTGCGCGCAATATCATTATTGTATCCTTTCGCCCTTCGCGAACCGATAAAGGCTTAAAATGTAAATGAGACGTGCGAAAAAGTATGAGATTATCTCACTATTAGGTATAAATTAAGGGAAGGGAATGAGGCATGCGGCACAATTATATTGTCACGAAGGTGGTGCCCGTGCGTCGCACCTGAGCGGGGGCAATCTGTGCAACAATCTGCGCGCGCACACGCTAACCTGACAGGGCTGGGGTTCTTTTAAACGAAGTTTTTAATATTTCAAGCAAATCTTTTCGACTATTACTCGCTCTTAAAACATTCTTATCCGGACCTACTATACATAGTTTTACTCGATAATTATTAACATCAATAGCTCTAAATAAGAGCCTGTAAATTTTTTTTATTTCTAAAATAAAAACTAATGGTTTTGTCATGGATTAGAGAAATTGACACTCTTGCTACTGAGGTAATTTAAAATAAGTCGAGAAATATCGAGAGGTGCCTTGTTAGTATATCGGTATGCGCTTCCCTAGCGCCATGTAATCGATACGGGCCGGCAAAGCGGACGGACAAACTCACATATTTTATTGTGTGCCAATTAAAATTATTCCCCTTCCTTATTCATTGTGGGAATAAGTTAGTCTTCTGGCTAGATTTATAAGCGTATTGAGTTATGTGTTATATGCATACACCTACAATATAATAGTGCTGTGACGCATTCGCCTCTACATCTTGCTACCCGTACAAAATATTTGGCCTTTTCAGCATATATACTTTTATTTTACTTATTATAAGCCAGTGGTTACCCAAAATTCCACCTGGTGATAAGTAGTGATTCAGCCCTAGATGGTAAATCGCACTGTCTTAGCGTAATAAAAGCCTGTTTACTGCCTTGAAGACGCCCAGATTGTATTCGGACGGAAAGACACCGGCGAATTATTCCACTCCTTTGCTGTACGCATTACAAAAGACAAAGCAAACCGTTTCGTTCTGATGCGTGGAATATCGATAACAAAGGGAAAGAACCATTGAAGGCAGGAGTTCGATAGGCACCTTAGCTAACGGATCTATCAACTTGTACCTAATTACCATTTAGTTAGTCTGTCTTAAAAACAAACTAACAACTGTTCTTTTTTATTTATATGTATAGTACATGTTGCAGCAAGATACTGTCTACTTCTTTGTTAACGTTTGGATTCTACTGTTGGATATTCTTAACCGTGTAGTGGTTAAGTATATCCACTTCCCCATGTCGTCCCGTGGGAGATGTAAGAGGCGACAGAAGGAGCTGGAGCGAGAGACGGGCAGCAGCATCTTTCTGATACCAGCTCGTTATAAGATACTGCCAAGCTTGGCAACTAAAGCGAAATCACCCCCCCCCCCCCCCCTATGAATACTTATGTTCAGCATTCGACTTATATGAACTGTAATGGTCAGATATTATAGGTCTTTACTAGTATGCACAAAGAGACTGGACAAGCGTCCATCCGGCCCGCTAGGCGAGTTTGTGATCGGAGTGTCAGTCCTCATTCTGTTAATGCTACCTATAAATACACTTGAATATTGAAGAATCCACACTTCGCTTCACGTGTACGATAACCGACCACCATTTCACGCTCGCTGCTCAACAACTAATGACTGCATTGCGATAACGTCCCGATAACGTTGTGATAATGCACCGATAACGGTTCGTTGGTATGTGTTACTGTTTATATTCAGTTTAATATTATTCAAATTTGTTGTTTCGGGTTAACGCAAAATATATTTTCAGGATGAAATCTACACGTGGCAGAGCCACGTTGCACCTACATTATGGTTGTAGCAAATGGGTCAGTTCGGGCGGGGAAGGGAAGGCTTAAATCGTATTGTGAGTGTAGAGAACCCTTTTTACTGGAAACGGCATTACATCTTGGTCCTCAGGGGTGACAATGCATCTTAATTTTGAATCTTAATCGAGGACAGATGGAGATATTTATGAGCCTCAAAATCCACTTACCATGAGGTATCGCAACGCATCTGCGATTCCCTCCCTGGTGTTGCAGCTGTTCATAGGCGGCGGTAGTCACTTACCATCAGGTGAGCCGCTTGCTCGTTTGCCTCCTCTCCTATAAAAAAAAGGTGGTCTTTTACTTGTTTGTCACCCTTATTCCATAAAAAACTAATACCAAATACTGAAAACATAGATTCATAATTTATTTTGTAAAATGTGATCGACACAAATGAACATTTTAAGTTTTTATTATTTTAGGAATCGTTGCGATATCTAGCTCGTCAATATATTGTAACGATATATTTAAATGGTCATAGCGTGTACGGAACTCTAATAGCGGAGGCCCGACTCGCTCTTGGCCGGGTTCATTTGTTATTTTGTTAGTGGGTACGACATCAGTAGGTGCAAGATCAATTCACAGTTTGAACGTGCAGAGGTACTTCGTCCGCTAGAAAACAGAAACTGCACATTTAAATCTGCCGAGTACTGAAATTGTTTCATCAATGTCCAGTCAGGGCTCCAGCTAAGCGCTTATAACATCTGCTAATAAAATACCATAATTATTATTATTACCAAAATGCAAAAGTAAAATTTTCCGATGCGTTACGAGTACCCGATTCGCAGAAATTTAAACAGCATTAAGTATGCATGATCGTCAGGTAAAACAGAGTTAATTTCTAGGTAACATGAATCACAAGCCCAACGTACCGTCTCTTGTGCCGTTAGCGATCTCCGATCGAACGATCGATCAAATTGCTTAGTCTGTACACGTGTGCATTACCTTTTCTAAAGCCCTTACTGACAACACTAACACACTTTATGCACCAGCTGCTTGAATCCAATTGCAACCTTAACTCGTTGTCATAAATATCAATTTGCTTGCCTTCATAATTGAACGTAGAGCTTTGTAAAGCATCATACATAATGCTTTATAATCACTGCATTACAGACAAGTGTCGTTTTACTGTATTGTTAATATAACCTTGTATCTTAAGCCTTATTCCTGACGATTAAGGTTGAAAATACTTTCTAAAATTTGTATAATAGGACGATTCGGCAATGAGCTATATATTAGCGTGAAAGCGGTCTGCGTATGCACCGATAGCTCGCGAAACTTGACTAGACGTTAGACAGACGTTTGGCGGCTAAAGAATGCAAACCGACGAGCCTTATAGTGGTAAAGTTTCTGTTATACATATACAAATTCTTATATAAATAAGTATATAATAAAATAGTTTAGAAAAACTGTTTAAGATGATAATAATTGTTTCAAAATATGCTTAATAAAAACCCCTTCTTTAAACCTACTACGGAACTAGACAAATTTATGGATGCATATTATAGTGTATTTTCAAATTGACTCCCTTTCTGCCAAGGAGCTCGTCTGGGTAGCTTTTTCCCCTCTTACCTATCTCTGCCACCAAACAGCAGTGCACCAAATATCGGTGCACCAAATGGCAGTGCACCCAATAGCAGTGCCCCAAATAGCAGTATGTTCCAGTCTGAAGGGAAGAGCCACTATAGTGCAGGCTGTACGGTATTTACTCATAGTTCTGAGACATGTCAACACATCTGTAACCTTTCTTATTTCAAGTTGGTTGCTGATACCCATGGTCTGCAGTACCCACTTACCATCTGTACGTTCGTTTGTCACTTCTATATATGTAGTTTATATTCTAATTCATCGGTCTTTATTACAAAACATCATGTCATCAACATCAACAACTTTTTATGCGAAGTTAATGTTTTTCGAAATTTGTTTCCTCCTAAGTAACTTAAAATTGTTCTACGTGATTGTAAACTAACATGATTGTAAGCTGCTTTTGTAGCGAAACGTCTTCTGTAATATCAAGGTAACAAAAACCCAAGTAGTTTTTGTCCGCAAGTCCATTTCGGTAAAACTGGCTAGTCCATTAGACGAAAATCACCTAGAAAAAATTTGTCAAATTACAATAAGTCATATTTTATTTGTTTGTGTAATTCATGTTTGTATGATAAGGTGGCGGAGGTCGTGCCGTACCTTTTCCTATCGCACAATGTATGCACGTAGATACGGATGGATGGGGGACAGCTGATATCAAATGCATGCACTTTCGCACACACATGGCAGTAACATATCGTTACAGATAGCACACACGTGGGAGGAACGTTATCAATCTATCGATGAATCATGTTGACTCACGCGTTGACATTTGTCTTGTCAGAAGTAGTCGCCGTTTGCGTTGTCACCATTGAGTTATATGTACTACGTACTAGAGAAGCCATTCCGAACATTGACTATATTCAACTGAACTGTAGTGCAATCCATACAAACTAAAGATTGCGTAAATTGCAGATTTGTGAATTCCATAAAATAATTATTATTACATTTTATTTAGAAATATAATATGTTTGTTTAGATTGAATTAAGATATTTTATATTAAATTCTTATATTTATTTATATTAATTTCTTATTTTATGTCAAATTAACATACATAACAGACATAGAGTAGGACACAATTTTTGTTTGGAATGGCATCTCTTGTACGTAGTACATATAATTCAATGGTTGTTACAGTGGTTTTTGTTGTATTATATTATAGTGTTAACGCAAGATGATGAACTGTTAATAGCTATAGATTTCTTATAGTTACGCGAACACTACACAATGAATACAACAATTTTTACTTTCAGCGTCAGTTTTTTTCAGTTTCAGTTCAGTTTCAGTTCATTTTAAACTGAAAGTAGCCGGGCTAACTGTGACATCGGGACGTCATACATCTCAGTCCATCAGTGACTGATTTGAATGATTTGAATTCCAGACGTTTCGGGTGCTTTACAGATGGTAAAGCACCCGAAACGTCTGGAATTCAAATAAGTAAATTAAACGCGATGAAATCCGTAAAAATGGTTTTATTTGATGTTAATAGCTTAGTTAACTCAAGTAAGTAACTTAGGTCTTAGTTAGTTAAAGATCTTCGGGAATTAAGTGTCTTCGGCGTAGGTTAGTGATTTCATAATTGTCCTCAACCAACTAACATATTCATTTGGAGGGTATATGTACGACGAAGTGTAGGGCGTCCCCCCACTAGATGGAGTGACGACCTGGTAAGACATGCAGGAAGTCGATGGATGGAGGTGGCTCAGGACCGTGCTTTGTGGCATTCCTTGGGGGAGGCCTATGTTCGGCAGTGGTCTTGTGAAGGACTGTAATGAATAAATTAATGAATGCTTATTTTTTTTTGTTTTCTTTTCTTATTCCATCATTTCACTTTTAATTGCGAAAGTTTATTAAGAAACAAAAGGTTTATTTGATAAGTTGTATTTCATGAATATAATGGAAGCTTTTATTGCTTCCGTGAGTAAAATTTGAATACTACGGAAACTGCTGCTGGAAGAACGGTAAAAATTATACCTGTTGATCATCGATCACTAATAAAAAAACTAGATACACAATCAGTGACAAAAAATGTCCTTACCGAATGAGCCCTTACTTGTAGCTTTATGAATACAACTTTAGACAATGCACTTAAGGTTGAATTTACAATAAAGTATATTTATTTCAATACTAGAATTACGTCAAAACAATTGGCGACAGTTTTTAATTCAATTCAATTCAATTTCTTTGCTATTCTTGTTGTACATTTGGTCTTATATTTAAAAAAAAATGTTCAAAACAAGAACCCTGCAAGGGCACTGCAAATATAGGCAAATATTATTATTACATTCACATTATAGTATTATTAATAAAATTATCATTTAATTAATATTAGTCATATTTAAGTTAATTGTATTAACTTAAATACGAGGGTGGATTGAAAAGTACTCGGCCTAACACAGATCCATTCAATTCTAAAAATCAAATCTACCCACATTATTTAGTTCAGTTCAGACTAGTTCATTGTGTGAAGTTCGGAACGTGTGCGATAATTAGTTGTGATTTTATAAATTTATTAACAAAGTAATCGGACATAATTTCCGCGAATGGAGCAAATCGAGCAGCGTGCCGTCATTAAGTACCTCCATAAGAAGGGGCTATCATCAAAAGCCATCCATGATGACATGGTCAGTACATTAGGCGATTGTGCTCTGTCATATTCATCCGTCAAAAAATGGATAGCAGAATTTAAGCGTGGTAGAGAGAGTGTGAAAGATGAACCCCGCTCTGGAAGGCCTTCGACGTCAACTACTGACGAAAATATTAAAAAAGTACTTGATTTAATAATGGGAGACCGCAGATTAAAAATTAGAGAGATAGCCGAGATTATAGGCATCTCTTATGAACGAACTCAAAACATCATTGTCAACGAGTTGGGTTTCCACAAGGTGTCTGCGAGGTGGGTTCCGCGACTGCTTTCAGTTGAACAATAAAGGACGCGATTGACTATTTCACGCGACTGTTTGGAGTTATTTGAAGCCGATGCAGATGATTTTTTGAATCGTTTTGTTACTATAGACGAAACATGGGTTCATTACTGTACACCGGAAACAAAACAACAATCAAAACAGTGGAGAAGACCTGGTTCACCACCCCCTAAAATGGCTAAGTCGATTTTGTCGGCAAATAAGGTGATGGCTTCAGTATTCTGGGACTCGAAAGGTGTGATTATGATTGATTATCTTGAAAGGGGTCGGACTATAAACTCTGATTACTACTGCACCTTACTACGTCGTTTGCGAGAGGAAATAAAAGAAAAACGTCGAGGAATGCTCAGAAGAAAAGTCCTGTTTCATCAAGATAACGCCCGTGTTCACACGTCAGTACAGTCAATGGCTGAAATTCACAACTGTGGCTTTGAACTGTTACCGCATCCGCCGTATTCACCTGATCTGGCACCATCAGACTTCTTTCTGTTCCCTAACCTAAAAAAGCACTTGGGAGGTCAAAGATTTTCGACAAACGACGAGATCAAAGCAGCTGTAGACGCATATTTTGACTCTAAGGAAGAATCATTTTTTTTCAACGGTCTAAATGCTTGGAAGGGGAGGTGGCAAAAGTGTATTGAACTTGATGGTGATTATGTAGAAAAATAAAAATATAACTGATTTAGTATGCGTTTATTTTCTTGGTTAGGCCGAGTACTTTTCAATCCACCCTCGTATGAATCATATTATATTATTTATTTCAATTTCCTATTTCCTACTCAATCACTATCACATTTTTTCGTTAAATATGTATTAACTTCCTTTTTAAATTTTTTAATGCTTTTAATGCTTCTGATCCGTTCTGGAATTTTGTTATATATATATATATATATATATATACATATATATATATATATATATATATATATATATATATTTATATATATATTTATATTGTTGACATGGCATAGGGTCCGGTGTTTACGATTTGTAATTTTGATGTAACTGTGGATAATTTTAGTTTTGGTCTTAAATTTTTAGGGCGAAAATATTGAGGGAGGGAACCAGTCGATATTATTTCTAACTATTGAGCAAATTTCAGATATATATATATAGGGATGTTAATGTCAGGATATTATAATTGACAAAGTAATTTCTACAACTTGTCATGGAGTCGATATTTGCAAGTATGCGAATACATTTTTTCTGAATTAGAAATACTTTGTTAGCGTCTGTGATGTTACCTCAAAGTACCACACCGTAGCGTAGCCAGGCGTCTGCGTACGCGTAGTAGGCACAGGTTGCTGTTTTTAAGTTTTTTTTAAGTTCTATAAGAGCGTATGTAAAACTAGATAATTTTTTACAACTTTATTAATGTGTTCCTTCCAATTTAAATCTGCATCAATATTTATACCCAGGAGATTCTAAGGGAATATTTAGGTATTGGTAGTTGATATGTAAGGGGCGTTTTTGGTATGGTCTAAATTGCAAGAGTTTAATCTTTTTGAAATTAATCTCGAGGTTGTGATCTTGGCGCCAGCAATTTATTACATTTAAATTAGAGGTTAGGAGACGGTGTAAATCTGTGCTATTGGGACAGGGAAGAATTAATGAAATATCATCAGCAAAAAGAACACAGGGGATATTACATATATTCGGAAGGTCATTCACATATATATAAAAACAGCAAACAGCCCAGTACGCTACCCTGGGGTATTGAGTGTTTTAAGAACAATTTTTCAGACCTTACATTCAACAATCCTGGTTTGTGGGTCACTGTAGTCTATATCTACATACTGGACACGTTGATTAAGGTAAGATACAAACCATTCTTGGGCCAGACCTCTCACACCCACATTATAAAGTTTATTTTAGAGAACTTTTGCATGGGATAGTGTATCTAGTTTTTTATTAGTGATCAATGTTGAAACTTACTTTTATTCATTTTACACTTGAAAATTATTTTTATTCATACATTTATTGAAACCTATGAAAAGTCCAGGCTAAACATAGCCCTCTCCTGTATATTGCCTCGTATATTTGATACAGTTGCTAAGTTTTTCAGACAAGGAAAGATCGGCAACTGCAGCTTTTTATTATTTTTATTTATTATCAGAAAGATGCTACTAGATGGGCTCTCATTTCATTTTCCTCTGTCCGCCTCTTACGACACCCACCGGACGATATGGGTAGTGGATTCTCCTCGGCCGCCACTACACGGCAAAAATATATATACTGTACCTTTTGTACCGTCCTTCGACCTCTTGGTTCCGCCGAGTTTTCTTTTTTTACTACTGATTTTAACAACTACCTATAATTTTAGTTACTTATACTTTTAGCATCGACGATCAGCTATTTAGTTACTTCGCTCTATTTCGCACACATGCAAACTTATCACTTCTTGGAAGCTAGATGCAGTGACTGAACGCTACACTCCGCACACATTCGAATGCTAATCGTAGCAATTCAGTAAGACATTGACATCTACGGAACACGGCTTGGTGTTGCGATGGATCTTGACGAAACAAAGTTGCGTTACTTAATCGAACGCGTCGCTGGTGGTATTGGTTACAGATACAGATACTAACTCGCATCTCATCATATTACTAAGAGTCGGGAAACAAATTTTCCGAACACTTTCAAATGAATTAAACGACGCTTCAACAACATTTGTCATATCTGAAAGACACAAAACACGATGCAACAACATCGAAGCAAACGCAAAATCGTAAATTGCTGATGCAAAAATTATCGTGAGTGGTTTGGTCCTTATAGAGTAATTTAAACACTATTTTTTTTAAAAGGAAATTCACATATACCTTAATTCTATAAAAATTTCTCTGTGAGAGATTTAATGGACTTTTTTAAAGCTTCATATCTTTGCTAGATGGCATCACGGAAATCTTATCCCATTTACGATGGCATATATTCCTATCATATATCCAACTTAAGGCGGGGGACGTGGAGCGGGGAGGGGGTCGAGGTCAGATATTTCAATTCTCGGTCGGATATTGGCGGGTGTCGTGACGACGCATACATCTCAGATCGGAGCGCTTTTCCGCGTGTCCAACGCTTATCACTATATTAAAATCTGTTCCTCTGAGTTATGTAGGTTTGGCTTTATGACGTTTGTATATAACGTATGATTTGAATATTAATACTAGTACATTTCAAACAATTCAAAAAATAACTTTATGTACTACAGTATGAGAGATAGACAGAGAGTACAAGAGAACGTTATCCTCCTATACTGATATTTCAGTAGCATAAAATAATAAACTCACTATAATTTAGTGATTTTGATTTCTCCAGTGTAGGATAGCGCTATAAATGGGCTATGACAGACGCCAAGGACAATAACAAACAAAACAAACACAACAACAAGAATAATGTATTTAGGGAACTTTCTTCTTTGGCGCGTCTCTGTATCGGCGAAACACTACCCCAGAGGGCCAGAAATCGGGAGCAAGGAATGTCTCTTTGAGTTTTGCAGGAACCTGAAGTGCGTAGGATTTGAAGTTCGTTGACCTATAGACTTCAGACGCTGCAAATGTAAATAGATCGGATCCTTAATGCGTTATCGGCTTCGTTCTTCCACGAAACGCAGGACGTCTTCTCCCGACGTACTTTAGTCCACGGGAGAAATAGAGCTGTATGGTTGGCTCCACATCACGTAGAGTTGTATCCCACGAGTTGGTCCCACACTGGTTATGAAAGTTTATTTTCAACAAGAGTAACCCGTCCTTATCAATCTTATTTTGGGTCACCACTGGAACTGATTTTATTTCCACATTCTTTCACTTTCGACCACAAGAAGGTGCCGGTTGTAATTTTCGGGCAACATCCGCAAACGTCTTCCCTCGTGTGTGAGGTTGGCTTCGGCGGAGGAGTACATAGGCATGACAATGGCAGTGACGACCGAGGTCACCCTAGTTTCACGGTCATCAACCCGCTGGCAGACGGTATCGGGTGTCGGAGTCGCAATCATCGGTGAAATAAGACTACTATTACGGTTACCGCGTGTCGCATTTACATTCTGCGATGACGGTGAATTCGTAGATGTTGCAATTATGCTGCGCAACATAGTAACTTCATTCCTCAGCTCTGTTGCGGCTCGTTCCGATTCTTCAAGTTTGGAACGGATATCTGTAACTTCGGCTTTCAACGTGGTGTTGTCTTTCAACAATCTGGTCACATCTACGTGATCGAACGTCACGGGAGGCAGCTTGTTGAGATCTCGCGCGACGAAAGTCTCTATCTAGCCATAATTAATCTTATCTGTTATCACATGAGCAAAATATATTTTCATCTAAAATAAGTATCTAATTTAATATAAGACTTATATTCTTATTGCATAGCCAATTACTATGTAACACATGACTAAATTAATCTAAAAATAACTTTCGTGGAATTAACTATTTATTCGAAGTGCCTTATACAATAACTTACTAAGATACTACTACTAACTACTACTAACTAAGATAAAATATTTTTTGTGCGTCGCCAACACTAACCACTGATTAATTGTGGGCCTATCAATGTAATATAGTCTTTGCAATTGCATTACTCTTTCTCTTTGTGAGCATTGTGAAAGCTATATAAAGTACTAGTTGTGAAAATACTGGTTCAAGTTACATATAAAGAAAAGAGAAAAGTTTTTCAAGTTCTTTACGCCCTACATTTAAATTTTTTATAGGAAAGGGTGTCAAACGAGTACATAGCCCAACTGATGGTAAGTGGTTGCTGTGATCCATAGACATCTACATCTATCAAATGCAGATGCGTTGTCACCCGTGAGGACTAAGATGGAATGCCTCTGTTCCAGTAAAAAGGGTCTCCGATTCTCTACACTCACCATACAAAACACAGCAGTGTATGCTGTTATTTAAGCTGCTATTGCACGCTGGTATTCTGTGAGAGCGTGGTCCTTTTCCGGTCGAGTCGAACCATTCGTGCTACTACTATACTACTAATATAGCTCTACCACGTATGATTCTTAATGGAGAATAGATAGTATAGTAGGATTACGGGCTTTATTTACCATCAGGTGTATAAAGAATCATTTTAGTTTAGAAAAAGTCGCAAGGACTTTGTATATACAAGAATAATTTGAATTACTAACGAAAAACATAATATTCAATATCATCTTGCGGGATGCGGAGGCGTGTCCCTAGCCCGCAGGTCCCGACGTTCCCGCAATTTCCTACGTCCGTCAATCACCGAGTCACGATATTACGCATCTTTATTTTTATTTACTGGCAACATTCAAATAGACCAAAGTATTTGTAGCCCAAAAAGAAAATGACGATCTCTATGGTCAGAATTCCTACTGGAGTTGCAGAGCCTGGATTCTTGGTACTTGCATCATTACGTTAGTCTCTACATATGTCTCTAACGTTGCATCCAAGATCTAAGATCTTATCGCAAAGCATTTTGTTATTTTTTAACTTCAACATTTAAATTCTCGTCCTCTTAAAATACTTTGACAGATGCGGATTAGATGCAAGATATAACTTTGTAAAAGGATTGTTGGTTGACGCTAGCTCTAGTTTTTATCCAATTGGTATAAAAAAATTGCTTTATAAATTTGAAGTGGCAAACGAACTTATAGATCACCTGATGGTAAGTGGGTACTGCAATCAATGAACACCTGCAGTCAACTTCAAACAAAGAAGGCTCAAATGCGTTGTCACCCCTGAGGACTAAGATGTAATGACTCACAGTCTTCAAACAGGAACATAGCAGTGAAAGTAGTAAAGTAGGTAACTAATTGGCGGCAAAAACTAAGACGGTGGTATCTTCCTAGATGGACACCTAATCATAAAGGAAGTCCCGCATAATGGTATATACTGGTGTACTAATGTACTGCTTCTGCCCATGAACAGCGTCATCTAATGATAACGCTGTTCATGGGCAGAGGCAGTCGGTTACCATCGTGTGAGCAGTGTGCTAATTTGTCCCATTCCATTATTCCATTACAGCTTATAAACGTTTAACGCTGAACATAGTCCTCCCCCATAGATAGCCATGAGGACACTAATTTTTAACATGCTGCTGCTCATCTCCTGTTTCAGTTTCTCTTTGTCGCCTCTTACGATATCAACGGAACGATATCGGGTAGTGGATATTCTTATACCATCAATACACGATTAATGTGCCTCCGTCAAAAAACCGCGTACCAGTGACTTCACATTTTTATGATATAAATATATATAAAAAAAATTATAATGTGTTGTCAACAACCAACTGTTCAAAACAAATAATATAAGTGTACATAATGAAAAATAAATGATTACGAACGCTGGCTCCGTGTACCGAAGATCGCACAGGAACAAAGAAGCATCATTCAAACGCGAGAAGTGAACAAATGAAAGGATAGATCGAGTAAACAATATCTTATTTTGCAATAATCCCGCGGAGGAAGCTGTGCTAATTTCCTGAAAGGGATGAGGATACGCGACGTTTAGCGTTCGATGTTTTCAACTTTGCTTTAATTTCTACGATTTTGCATTTTAAGGGATTAAAATTATGTTTTGTCATTTATAAAGAAAATATGTAAAATCAAAAAAGAAATGGCTGCTTTAGAAATGACTTTACTAACTTACTGCTTTAGACATGTTACTTTATATAGTTAGCCTTCAAAAAGAAATAACTGAAATAAGTCATTTTTAGGGTTCCGTACCTCAAAAGGAAAAAACTGAACCCTTATAGGATCACTTTTTTGTCCGTCTGTCTGTCTGTCTGTCAAGAGCTTTTTTCTCAGGAACGCGTGGAGGTATCAAGCTGAAAATCATATGAAATACTTAAGTTGACTGTCCCTTGGAGCTGTGAAAAAATCAAACTTCTAAGCCAACGCAATCAAAAGATACAGCCGTTTATGCCACAAATTTTCGACATTCGCAAGGGAATTAAAACCTCTAGGGTACTTCCCGTGAACTCAGAATCTTAAAATTTGGTACGAAGCAACGTATTCACAGATAAAGGAAAAATTGCGAAAAGCATACATTTTTAGTTACATCATTTATAAACTTATATAGCTACGGATTTGTTCGGAACCCTACCGGTGCGCGAGTCCGACTCGCACTTGGCCGGTTTTTTTCTTTGGTAATACTTATGCCAGTGTCAAGTTAAAGTTATAGCCTATATACGCCCCACTCTAATTTTTCTGAGAGATTTTTAATTTAAAAAAAACATCCGCCGCGTTGCATGAAATATATTTTTTTCCAGTGTCAAGTACTTAATAGGAATTAGCGATTTGTTGAAAACTTCCTCACACTATGTTGATGCATCATATTGCGGTGTTTTTGGGAGATTACCAGACAGTTAATGATAACAGTATCTCAAGTTCTTAAGGGTCTATAACGGATAAAATAACTTGGAATTTCACGTGTTCACGTTTCAGAAAGCTCACATGCACAAAATCGCATCACTTTTACGTATCAAAATCTACTTCAAATTATTAACACAGGACGTGTTGTTGGATATATGGGCAATTAAAAACGTAAAACGTATTTTAGTACGTATTCTACAATAGTTTACCTTAAATATAAAAATACGAATACATAATATATTTTATTCATTTATTTATTTAAAAACTTTATCGTTCTAACCAAAAAATGGTTACAATCGACGGACTTTATGCCAGTTAGCATTTTCTGCCAATTAACCCATGGCGTGGTGAGAAATTAGTGGCAGGTGATTTAACCCAATATAATAAATTTATATAGATATAACACTTATTAAAATATGCCGTTTTACTAAATAATAATTATATTTATTCAGCGTGATCTGACAGTGTAAATGGCCTTAGACGGATCGTTGTGCTCGGGTAAGTAGAAGCAGCAACATTACTACTTATTGTTTTATTCAATTCTACGATGAAGTCCGCACGCTTGATTAAATTTGATTTGGTTCAGCGGCTGCTTATTTATCATTTTAATAAGATCATTTGTAAAGCTTGCATAAATCAGTTAGATTTTAACATACAGTATAAGCAGTCATTTAAATGTATCCAATGGATAAGAAATACTCCGATTATTCACTTAAATAATGCTTCTTGAATTTTCGTTAATAATTTCATTTAGTAGGCTATATACTAGGGGTAATGACTGCCTTGTTGGTCTAGTGGTTGTAGTAGTGCGACTGCTGATCATGAGGTTTTCTGGTTTCGAATCCCGGGTCGGGCCAAAAAATCAGTTATTGAGCTTTTCCATCAAGAAATTCTCAGTAACTGCCCGGAGTCAGGAAGCTGGCGGTGTCTCACCCCCGTGCCTCGGAAAGCACGTAAAGCCGTTGGTCCTGCGCCTGATCTCTCCGGTCGTGTCGGTTTACCGTCCCATCGGGCTTTGAGAATGAGGGAATAGAGAGTGCACCTGTGCCACCTGTGCTTGCGCATACACTTGGGCACTATAATCCTGTCCTTCGCCGATGGCTAGTCTCCGTTGAGACTGGCCGCCGTGACCGAAATTCGGTCTGGAGGACATTATTATTAGGGGTAATGAATACATACAGAATATACATAATAATATCGTTTATCTTAGAAGTCGTAAATTTTGATGGCGTCCATTTTTAGTTTTTCTTTTTTTATATTAAACTGAAGGGACAAACGAACTTACAATCTAACTGATGGTAAGTGGCTACTGCAGCCTGCAGCCAACTTCATACAAGGATGGCTACAGATGCGATGTCACCTCTGAAGCCCAAGTTAAGTTAGTTGTAGTAAGATCGTTGTTGACTGTGGAGACGAGCGCTATGGGTTCACGGATGTTTGCGAAATACAGGTTTTGGTTCACTCAAGAAAGACAGACAGACAAACAGTTGGACATAACCAATCCTATCTCCCGCAATGCTGATATGATATGTTAGATATTTCCCCACCGAAAAAGGAAACGTAGTTAAAGCTGTGCCACATTAGATTATAACAGCTGGGACAGTGTTTGGAGCAAAATCTGAGCCAGGTCAGCTATAACTTGTTTGAGATGAATTTCAATATCAATATGACGATAAGGATGTCGTGGTATCGAGATTTCATTTAAACCTCATCAAGGTAATATATTTTATGAAAACCTGCAGAACGGGCGTGTGTTTAGCTAATTTGTCATAGCATGCTAGTTAATAAGTTTGCAAGAAATAGCGACTTCTTTGTCTGTACAGCGTTTAATATCGCGTCTCCACCGGGGCCCGCTTCATTTCCTGAGCTTGCCTCTTGTCGAACTCTAAGAACCCCGCAAGTTGTAAGTGACAGCGGGTACGTTCGATTTATAACAAACCTATTCATCCAAACATACGTAATATATTTGGCTGGTTTATATAACCAATTTATATAGCAACTGGTCAATTAAAAATAAAAATGAACACATTTGACGAATCTTTTAGTATTGGGTGTAAAAAGCTAAAAACTACTATTATTATATTATATTTATTCTGTGTAAAAACGCAGCACTTTGTAAACAATATCGGATTATTTGGTAACTCAATGGAGAAACGATCGTCTTTTTTTCCAAAGACTTGGACGTTTGACAAAACAATAATAAACAACCACGTCTTATAATTTAAATTAGCTACGATCAGTATTGTCTTAAAATTTTATTAATTTGAGATTCAAAGCTTAAAAGCATTGATTGACTATAAAACTACGCCGTAATTACACTTAATTTTAATACGTGTTTTTATGTGGTTAAAAACACTTTAAAAAGTATATCAATTGAATATAGTCAAATACACAACTGTTAATTGTAATTTTAATTGCGGATTAATCACCGTAAAACATTTTGAGGCATTATGTATGTCTGCAAAAGTAAAAAGACACGTGGAGTCGCTAACATGCAATGGAGCAACGTGGCGGGAACCAGGGGAGTGAAGCGTGGAGCGACCTCTCCCTACTTCAAAATCCCTCCAAGAAATGAGGGGAAGTTTATTATAAATTCTTCTCCCTTCTTCTTCTTGAGATCATAATAGTCTACTGCTGGACATGGAACTTAGCCATAACAGAGAGGATTTGTCATTTTCGTCACGCTTAGCAAGCAAGCAAGGTTTTTATACGTGGTAGAGCCATGCTGCAGCTATATTAATTGTATAGTTGTAGCACGAATGGGTTGGCTCGACCGGAGAAGGATCACGCTCTCACAAAATACCAGCGTAAAGTAGCAGCTTAATACTGCTGTTTTTCGTATGGTGAGTGCAGAGAACCAGAGACCCTTTTTACTGAAAAAGAGACGTTCCATCTTAGTCCTCATGGCTGACAACGCATCTGCATTTTGATTCGCAAACGAGGACAGATGTAGATGTCTATGGGCCACAGCAACCACTTACCATCAGGTGGACTGTGTGCTCGTTTGTCACCCTTATTCTATAAAAAAAAGCGTCTATTGATCGCAATGCCAGACGTCTCGCACCGTTAACGCTGCTCCCCGTTGCTGGTCTGGATACTTCACGCCTGGCGTAAAGAAATGGAATATCTATCGGAAGCAGTATAATATTTCTGTCATCCACATAGTCTCCTGTTGTGACACCTACGGGACGAAATGCACCAAACAGCACACCCTAAAGTAGTAATATTATAAAAATATATACACTCTCAATGCGTACACCCCTATCTTGTTCATCTTTTGACAACATTACAAAACCCGAAACGCTATCTACTCATGAGTTATACCAGCGGTAAATTGCAGAATGCGAGAGGATAATCACATTGTTTTGTTTATGATTCATTGCTGTTTCTGTTCATAAACTTTGAAGTTGTAATATTTATTGTTACTATTGAATGGTTACTTGCATGCAGAGTTATATGAATCTTGCTCGAATTTATTATCTGCAATGTTATATGTATTAGTTATATACTTCAAAGGGCCCACAATAAAATTATCAAAACTTAATTCCACTATCATTACCTAACTCCAACAAAAGTACTATACGAAAAAACATACTTGCTAAATCTTACAAACTACACACTTATTGCACTTGCACCCTAATAAAAAATATTACCACTAATTCTATTTAATCTAACATACAAATCCATAAAAAAATAACAACACAACTTAAGAAGTAGAAGCAAACTTCAACTAATGACTGCACGAACTAATTATTGCAAAAAACGCTATTGTTTGAGGGAGCACAGCTGTTCAATGAATTACCAGATGACATAAAAAAACTGCAATAACATGAAATTGTTCAAAAGTAAATTTAGAAAATACATATGTACAGTGTTAATCTCTTTAATACGTGGTACCTAATATGTATAATTAAATAATCTAAGATTATATCGCTTCCAACACCAGAGGTAGATGTGATAATATTATTGTAATATTATTGCTTTGTGTCTCATTATAAGTGGACTATTGGATGTTCTTATGAGAAATAAAATTCTTTAAACTGATGTTGATTAACAGGAAATGCCTTCTTTTGCGAAAGATAGTTCAATTCAGTAACTAAAACTTATACATGTATAGGTGTGAAGAAAAATATTTCTAGCTTGCAGATACCGTTTACTGCCTAGGAATCAGGTACCGACTTTTTACCTATTTCTGACGTTAAATGCATGCTATGCGGGCAATCCTGAGTAAGCTGTGACTGTTGCCTTCTTTGTACTAACTTGGCCGCAGGTGTCCATGGCCTGCGGCAACCATCATTAGTTGGACTTTAAGTTCGTTTTTCGCTTCAGTTTTATAAAAAAGTAAGTGCTCTAAATCAAACCGAGTTTCGTTTTAAAAGTAAATACTATTTAAAGTTTTTCTACAGACTTCAAAAAGGAGACGGTACTCAATTCAACTGTATGTTTTTTTATTATGTGTGTTACCTCACAACATTTTTCTGGGTGAACCGATTTCGATGATTCTTTTTTTATTTGAAAGCCGGTACTTCTCATGGGGTCCCATAAATTGGATCAAGGTCTGATCAATATTTTTTGAGTTATTCTTAGTAATTTATATTGAAGTCGGTTGTACAAAATTTTTAATTTTAAATTATAAATTCATATAAAATATACGCGAAATATACACGTGAAAATGTTTTTTATTTTGGTTTGCAATGGACCGAAAAGCCCCAAATGTTTACATCCAATTTTTTATCTTAAAACATAGTCCATTTACTAATTGCTCAAGTTATTAATAGAATCTGTACTATTGTATTTTGGCCATTAAAACTGATGAGAATTTAAAAAAATTCTGTTAAAAGATTTTCGGACCTCACCCTATCAGGGTTTAATGCATATTATTCAAATTAAAATTTAAAAAAAATTGTTCATCGTTTTGGTGAAAGTTTACCAACTCATTATAAGCCTTATACATAATCTACAAGTAGTATTTTGTACAAAACAGTATTATATGGTACATAATTTACAACAATTCTAAACTTACTCACCCACATAAGGATATGAAAAAATATCGGTTCTTTTTTTCATGTATGGAGATTCAACATTTGGTTTTGACACAACATTCTACACCAAATATCCGTACTTTAGGTCTGTAATACATTCCAGCCAGTACTTGCCAAGCCAGAACTAAAAATAGCGAATATATCATATTTCTAATGTTATTATAACATCTTTATTCATAAAATTTCGGTGTGCGTGCGTGCATAATTTTTCTCTTCCCTTCTCTTAAACAGCTTGACCGATTTCAATTATTTTTATGGGATATTTAAGAGGTCACCTGGATGTACCTTAACTATAGTTAGACTCGGTAGGTAGCGCTGTCGCCGGAATCCAGAAATCACATGTGCGAAGCCGCGGCGGACCGCGCTAATTTTAAAACATTTTCATAAATTAACACGTCTCTATCAATGTAAATATTAATTTCTATTGTTTTTTTACAGGTAAGTGCTACCAATAATGTCTATGTCTGAAGCATTCACGGTATATTACCGACAAATGACAAGTAAGTTAATAATGTTTATTATTTTGAATAAAAAAAAACTATTTAGAAAATAACGACACCAACCAAAACAAACTACACGTAATAAGTCCTTGCTACGGCTATAGACATTAGACATTGAGATTTAGCTTAACAGAGATCCAAGGTAAATGTGTGTTAGCACTTAACCTCAAGGACTTCATTTATTATTACAAAAAAATTGGAATTTACTTGGTTTTTCCTAATTTTACCCTCTTTTTTTTAACCTCTTTTTTTAACCTCTTTTTTTTTAACCTCTGTGCACTTTTTTTTAACCTCTGTGCACTTATACTACGGAAGCACATAGACTTATTCTTGTAGAGCGATACCAACGTAAATGCAGCATAGCTTTACTATATAAAGTGTTCCATCATCTATTTGCCATCTGTCAGAGGTTACAAGACTTATCTGGCATTTCTAGTCTCTTCAACGATCTAGTACCTAATAATATTCGGCTATGAGCTCTTTTACGTTACTATAACAAAGAGAAAAATATTTTGAGATGGAAATGAAAATAATTAGACACGAATTTATACAATACTGGATCTAGAAATAAAATATACAATAGGAACATGTTCTTTTAAAATGGATGACAATGATTGTCAACTTGTACACAAAATTATTTTTATGTCTAATTAAACTACGCTGCAGTTAGTGCGTCTTCAAGGCAAGCGAATTGCCATCTAAAACTTCATTACTACTTACTACCAGGCAGGATTGAAAGTCTAGCACTGACTTTATATTAAGTAAAAAAGATCACATAGAATACCACCGTATAATAGTGACAAAATGTTGCTGAGTTTAGCATGGTGATTGAGGAGAACTTGAGACCTTAATTAATGGTAAAGGGGCTTACTCCTCAGGGGTACCAACGCATATGCATTTTGAAACTTAATCGAGGATAACTAATGTTTATGCACCGCATAAAGCATGCATTTAGCATCAGATGGACTGATTTATATAAATGAGGGAGACAAACGGGCCTACCGTATTGAAATGACTTTAAACGAATGGTAAATATTGAAATAAAACTAATTAATTTTAAGGATTTAATTGAGTTTAATTTAACTTATTTTTATTTTCTTTAATTCGCAACAACTTGGGTGCTTTGCAGCGCCCAGGGTCACGGGGTCCTCACGTTTATATTTAAGTTCACGGCGTGGAAGTAAAAATTATTAAATTAAACACAATGAAATCCGTAAAATTATTTTTGTTTTAAGTTATTTTTTCCAAATGAGGTTCCTCTCATCAGGAAAGCAACGTCTAAAGTTAATAATTATAAAGCGTAATCTAATTTTTAATATGCCATTAATACACAAGTTATTTAACACAATATAATTCATAGATTGTAGACTAGTTCTGTCTTGAACGTATAAAATTTTCTTTGTTTTTAAAGTGATCTTTATATATAATCTGATATACACAATTCTCAATGATTATGAAACCTCAAGATTATCTTGACACTAAGCTATAGGTTTTG
This sequence comes from Parnassius glacialis, assembly GCA_033319125.1. NCBI lineage: Eukaryota > Metazoa > Arthropoda > Insecta > Lepidoptera > Papilionidae > Parnassius > Parnassius glacialis. Next base: position 48,992,043 of record JAVANC010000017.1, read on the forward strand.
CAACAAAACAACATGTACTCGTAAAATTTCTAGTAATTTACACGAAGCGTCTAACGCGATGTAGCATCGTGGGAATGTCACAACATTTGTCTAATTCAGTCAATATCATTTGCGCAACCGCATGTAATGATTTTATCCAAAGATTTACTTACTTATTTACTTGCTTAACTCTTTATACAAAACTATTGATATAAATGGACAATTATGGTCTAATAACAGAAAAAAAAACACATTTTTAGGGTTCCGTACCTCAAAAGGAAAAAACGGAACCCTTATAGGATCACTTTGTTGTCCGTCTGTCTGTCTGTCTGTCTGTCAAGACCCTTTTCCTCAGGAACGCGTGGAGGTATCAAACTGAAATTGATATGAAATACTCAAGTCTACTGTCTCTTGGAGCTGTGAAAAAATCAAACTTCTAAGCCAACGCAATCAAAAGGTACAGCCGTTTATGCCGCAAATTTTCGACATTCGCAAGGAAATCAAAACCTACAGGGTACTTCCCGTGAACTCAGAATCTTGAAATTTGGTACGAAGCAACGTTTTATAGTATAGATAAAGTAAAAATTGCGAAAAACAAAAAATTTTAGTTACATCATACAATAAAAATATTTTTAATAATTTTAAACTTATATACCTACGGATTTGTTCGGAACCCTCGGTGCGCGAGTCCGAATCGCACTTGGCCGGTTTTTTTGTAATATGTATCACACTATTGCTGTTTCTTTTTTTTTACTATTACAAGCTTTTGCTTGAATATTACCCTGATGGTAAATGGTGATGCGGTGAGGCGGCAAAGTCTTATTACTGTTGATTTAAAGATGTTTCTACTTTAATTTACAATCCTTCAGTATGATTTCTTTCTTGACTTGGCTGTTTACTAAAATAGAAAAAAAGACATTTTTATAGTATAATGAAAATAAAATAATATAAATTTCATGCTTTTGATTAAGAATGTTTTGCAGATCTCGTAATCATAGAGGTAAAGACCGTCTTATTTTTTTAATTAGAAAAAATAAGACGGTCTTAGTTATTTATTATACAAAGATGTTTTCTTTATTGCAACAGCCTCACGAATCATCCTTTGCAGAAAGTGGTACCCTTTTGCGAAGATTTGGGGTCTATCATATTTAATATAATATCGGGAGTGATGTTATTGTTTGTAGACTGCAAACTTTCCGAGGTGACGATATTTGACGTCAGTTATGTCTTTATAGAGAGTCGTGGTCACTCAGGGGCTAAACGCCCCGCCACCACCAATGAAATTTTTAATTGCAATTTTAAGTACTGATTTACCGCGTACTCGGCAGTGAAGGAAAACATCGTGAGGAAACCTGCATGTCTGAGAAATAAGAAAAAATATTTTGAAGACATGTGAAGTTCGCCAACACGCATTTGGGCAGCGCGGTGGACAATTCCTTGCCCTAAAACCCTCCCAGAAATGAGAGGAAGCCTGAGCCCAGCAGTGGAAAGTATGTAGGCTGTAACTTTACTTTTTTACAAGTCCTTACGCGGATTTTTATCAATTTTCCTTTCATTTTTGATCTTTTTGCTCATGTTAAATTAGAAGGACTACACTCATAATCCAGCTTGAACGCACTTGCATCTTGTTGGATATTATTGAGTATGAGTCGTTCAGAATTTGCTTTACGGGCTGAACGGCCAGGTGTGTACTGATGTTATCTGAAACAAATAAAATCTACTATAGTTTATTAATTAAGGAAAGATAAAATTCAAAGTGATAAGAATAGCCACAGAACAATATTATTTATCCTAGCATTTTTATCATCTATGTAAAGACTTGGAACAAGTTCCTAAAAAAGCAACGTCAACGGTTTTCAATATGAGGTGACTCTGCAAACGACATTCGAGTAGCAGCGATATCACAAACAGCAGTCGAAAACTTTTTAACTAGGCAGAGAATAGAGCAAGGGAACGGCTTAGCATGGTTGACGAGACTGCGCCACTTCAGGTATACACGAGGATATCTCGCCGCCTGCCGCCCCTTGATATGTCAGTCATGTAAGTTTTCTTCGCTTTCGAACGAATTATCGCGTTGTGCACGAAGTTGAAAATGAATTTTTCCCGCTTGATTCTTTTTGACATGTTCGCATTGTTTCCGAACACAAGTTTCTGTTCTATCGACATTTGAAATGTTGCTCTAAAATAGAGTACTTAATTTAAGGCTATAGGTATATTTACGTATATAACATATAGGTTATAAATTTAATAAAACCATATTATAAATCCAAATAGAATGTTTAATAGCAAAATTTGATCATTTTTAAACTTTAAAGAATAAGGGTGATACTCAAACACACAGTCCATGATAAGTCGATACTATGGTCCATAGACATCTACATCTATTCTCGATTTAGAATCAACATAGTGATTCGCTGTCACACATGAGGATCAAGACGGAATGTCTCAATACCAGTAAAAGGAATCTCTGGTTCTCTAAACTCACCATACGAAACACATCAGCATTAAGCTGCTACTTCACGATGGTATTCTTTGAGAGCGTGGTCGTACACTGTTCGATCATAACATTCGTTCTGCAATCATAATTTTTAGTATAAATTAACGATTTACTCATGACTCTATTTGCAAATGATAGCTCTACGGTGTTTACATTTACAGACATAAATAATTATGCAAATGAAATAAATAACAGCCTGAAAAATATAATTAGCTGGCTTAAGTCAAATAATTTAATAATAAACTTAAAAAAGATTCAAATAATGAATTTTTAGCAACGAAAATGACCCCTTGGTTTACTTAACATTAATTACCATAGAGACCGTTAGTGAAACCAAAGTAACAAAATTTTTGGGTCTTTATATTGACAAAACTTAAAGTGGGAGACACATACAGAATATATTTGCAAAAAGTTAAACCAATTTTCTTACGCTCTACATGTATTATCCAAAGTAGTTAATGAAGATGCTTTACGGACGGTATATCACGGCATCGTATCTTATACTGTGCGCTACGGTATAATTTTTGGGGAGACGATATATTTAAAGCGCAAAAAAGTGTGTGCGTGCTATTGCAAGTATACTGAGTACAGAAAGCTGTAAACCACCATTAAAAAAATACTTATTGACATTTCCCGCAATGTATATTTATGAAGCTGTGACATTTGTAAAACCTAATCCTAAAAATATTTAATGATTACTTAATAACAAACATAAAATTCATACAATTTCATCAAAGATATATTTTTCATGAAATGGAAAATGTTCATAAATTTAAAAAAGAGTTTAAAACATTTATAATTGAGAAATGCTACTACTCAATCGAAGCTTCTACCGACGCATCAGTAGGCATATTATAATGACACTGCATAAAATATAATTTTTTGACATTGGATTAGACTATATATTATTGTAGATATCCCATTCTAATTAATAATTACATCATTGTTGAATATTCTTATATAATTTTAATATAAATAATATAATGAAGTAATTTAATTGTGGAAATGTAATAGATATAATTGTAACTATAAGATTATACATAAGGGTTGCAGCGAACATAATTTTTTTTTGAAGTTATACTCAACACTTACGTGGTAGAGTCATGCTGCAGCTATATTAATAGTATAGTTATAACACGAATGGGTCGGCTCGAACGGGGAAGGAACACACTCTCACAGAATACCAGCGTAAAATAGCAGCTTAATGTTGCTGTGTTTCGTATGGTGAGTGTAGAGAACTGGAGACCTATTTTACTGGAAAAGAGGCATTCTATCTTAGTCCTCACGGCTAACAACGCATCTGCATTTTAATTCGCAAACCAAGATAGATGTAGATGCCTATGGGCCACAGCAACCACTTATCATTTGGTGGACTGTGTGCTCGTTTGTCACCCTAATTCTATAAAAAAACTTATTTTGGGGCGTTTGGGAAAAGTTATAAGAGTGAATTTTTTACGATGCCTGCGCACACCGACAGCTAAATACGACACCATTAAGTTGTTACGATGCGCGCACACACTGACACCTAAAAGCGACAACTTCAGTGGGTAATTGTCTCTCAAGTTTTTTGTTTTGTTACGCTAAAGAAGTATAACTTCCTACGTGCGTATATATAAGTACACACACACTTTTTTTAAGATCTATTCTGTCTCGTTACATGTATTCACAAATAAATTAAATTTGAGTTTGAATTTGAATAATAAAGCTGCAGCGTGACTACCACGTAAAAAATATCTTCCAACATGTTTTATTCTCAAACACATTTAGTTTTGAGTAGTCTAAAATAGTTTTCAGTGTTGTAATGGCTAAGCCAAACATAAATTGACAGTTAATTTACTAAAAGCTGAATCTGAGCTGAACATCCGTTATAATACATACATATATAATAAAGCGATATGTTGATAATGGAGCGTCTACTCGATGGATTTTCATTTCCGCGCACACGTCGCTCGATAACAAAGAAGTGACGACATATTTAGAACAAGCCTGAAATCGAGCTGGCAACACAGCGTGTGGCCGACAGCCGTCACTGGCGCCAACGGTACTGGCGCGCGATTTTAATTTTCGAATCCATCCCGCGGCCGTCGTGTTTTCCGCGTCGTCGTTTCCCGCACTTTTGTTGCAAACGTCAATTCGACAACCCGATTGCTTCCTTCGTTTAAGTGAAGAACATGAAATTTATTTTTTCAAAACTGTCAAAGTTTGAATGATTGACACGCGACTTTTGCAAGAGGTTTTTTGCAAATTGGCTGCCTAACTGAAATTGGAAGTTTGATTGATTTCAATTGAACTTTTGACAGCGCCTTTTTTAAGTATGATATGATTTAATATATTACAGTAAAGATGATGTTTACTTAAAACTTTAGCGTTGCATATATACATATATGAATTGGTTAAATTATGCCCTTCTGTTCCGCAATTATCTCTTATGCATTTGATACTTTGTGTCGAAAATCGTCACATGATAATGTAAATATAAATATTTAAATCATTACGTTACGCAACTTCACAAGAAATTTTAAAATTTGAAATAAAAATTTCGAAATATAAACCGGGGTATTGATAGGACGCGAACGTCTACTGAGGACTCAGGCTAGCGTCCATCACTATCTTAATTTTTTCCGCACGAACGCGCCCACTACTCGCCTCCTCGATACACCTACTCGAATAAAATAAAATAGTATGAGCACAGCACTATTGTGCGGGTGGACCTTCCGAGAAAATCTGTAAGCTCATATCACGTATATGAAGTGTTTGAAGATGTTTTACATGTGTATTCGTTATAAAAGTAAAACAAACACGATTTAGACTTAATTTATTTTTAAATGGATGACGTAAGGAAAAATAAAATTTAGGAAATTGAAACAGTCCTAATTAAATTATTCTTCTTATGTATATCTACGAATTAATTTTATACATTATTATTTCCTAGTCAGATTTAAAATGAAATATTATAGAACAGTAGCGTTGACTAAAGTAAGACATTGGCGAATTGTGGCTTATTCAAAATTGACTTTTGATAAGTATTACTTGCCTTCTTGTTAAAATTGCTCTTAATAGAGTTTGCATGTGAATAATGGCACCAAATTGAAAACGTGAGTCTAGTAGATAACAAACTAAAACAAACTCACCGAGAGACTTAATCAAAATGGAGGCGCAATAATCCAATATAGTGTCTGCAATTCGCCTGCAGATGCAATTGTCACGGCCCGGTGAACCGCTGGCTCCTTGTTTTTACTCGATTGCTCGATTATTTGGTTCTCGTTTTTCGTCGTTCCCGGGCGATACAGGCAGTACACTCGGAGCTGTCATATCGACTCTTTGTTTGGCGTGTGGGAAAAAAAGGCGAAAAGATAAAAAGTCTCCCGAGCAAATTGGGCGTCTCTGTTAAAAACAAGGGAGGTGGAATGTTACGATAGCGGACAATAAACGTCCGATCCGTTTGTGCGATGCGAATTTGTTGATTGTTTTTACTTCGGCCATGTTTTTTACTAGTTTCACGCGTTTTTTGAGCTGTCATTTTGACGTTTTTCTTTTTAAAAATGTATTTTCTGTATCTTGTTGTTTAACCGAGGAATTCATTATTGTACGCTTGGAGTGATAACTTCGGTGTTACAACTTGGGGGTTATTAATGAGTGTTCCGAGCAATGCTGCATTCTTAATAGGTATATCTGGACAACGTGCGGACCGTTATCTGCGAGAAAGCTAGAGGGGGTTCACAGGATGTTTGGGTGGATCCAGATATGAATCACTAGGAGTAATGGCTGCAATATCACGTAGTGCACTTTGTCAACTGCTTGTAGCCTTGCAGTCGCATAGATAATGCAGAGATTGTGGCTTCAGGGAGACGATTGCGCGGCATCGAGACGACGGAACACCACCCTGGGACTTGAAGGATAAACAGCTGAAATTACATTCACAATGTAAATTATTATCTACATTTATCAGTTTAGCCCTGTACAAGAAAATTAACTATTATTTTAATTCTGAGTCTATAATAGCGTTTTATGTATAATTTTATGAAACACTGACAAGATGTAATGTTTTTAATTGTACCTACCTATGTTTTCTTAAGTACTGATTACTTAATCTTATTTCACTAACAATATTTTCATATTAATAGGTATCATTAGAAAGAGAAACAGATAAGCAGTATCTCACTGCTTTAAGTATATTTTTTTTTATTAAATTTTAATTGAGACTGCACTGTTTAAGAAAAATATAACTTATTTCTTTGTTTCATGCGATTCGAAGTTTGAAATGTGGTAAGGCTGCGGGACTAGACAAAGTTACTGCTGAAATGGTCAAGTATGGTGGGCCTCGCGTCTGGGACAGCTTTCATCTGCTGTGCAATTTGTGCTGGCGGACGGGGGATGTCCCGGATGATTGGCGATCCGCAGTCATTGTGCCTTTATATAAAGGTAAAGGTTCACATTTTGACTGCGGGTGCTATCGGGCGATCAGCTTGACCAGTTTAGCAAGTAAAGTTTATTCGAAGGTTTTGACACGTAGGATGCAAGAGAAATCGGAAAGATTTCTATGGGAGGCACAATGCGGATTTAGACCTGGAAGAGGATGCACGGATCAAATGTTTTCTCTCCGCATGATCACGGAAAAGCTTCTGGCTGCTAACCAGAGGATTTTCTGTGCTTTTGTGGATCTTGAGAAAGCATTTGATAAGGTTGTAAGGAAGAAAATGTGGGAACTGTTGCCGGGGTATGGTGTGGATGGTCGATTGCTAAGGGCTGTGCAGTCACTTTACTGTGACTGTAAAGCCTGTGTGCGGGTAGGGCATGACCTGTCACCCATGTTTAGCGTCCAAACGGGCGTAAAACAGGGTTGTGTCATGTCTTCCTGGCTGTTCATACTGTATCTCGACAGCTGTTTACAGAAACTGACAGATAGCTGTTTGGGTGTGAAATTGGGTGACATTAAAGTAAATTGTCTGCTGTATGCTGATGATGCAGTGCTTATTGCACCATCAGAGGCAGAACTGCAGGCATTAGTCACGTGTATGAAAGAGGAATGTGAAATTAAAGGTCTCCGCTTGAATGCTAATAAAACTAAGGTTCTGGTATTTGAAAGGGACGAAGAGAGAACGAAGTGTGAAATATGGGTAAATCAGGAATGTCTAGAACAGGTAAATGAAATTGTATACTTGGGGAGTGCTTTTAGCCGGGATGGAAGATGTGATTTAGATGTGGACAGGCGTGTCGCTGCCGGGAACAAAGTCAATGGTGCCCTGACTGCGTTAGTCAAAAGGCAAGGCGTAGTGAAAAGTGCATGCCTTGCAATACATAACGCAGTGTTGGTACCGACTTTGTTATATGGCAGCGAAACCTGGGTATGCCAGAAGAAGCATAAAAGCAAGTTGAATGCAGTGGAGATGCGATCTCTTCGTAAAATGTGCGGCGTCACCATGGCTGACCGAAAGCGAAACGAAGAGATTCGCAATATGGCAGGTTTGAAAGATGACCTTATCACAAAAATTGATAAGGGCGTGCTTCGATGGTTTGGGCACGTTGAGCGAATGAGTGAAGACCGAATGGTGAAGAAAATATATAGCGCGAAAGTTAATATTAAAAGGTGTCGAGGTAGACCGAGACTAACTTTCGAAGACCATGTGAGCAAATTGCTCGAAGAGGGGAGGGTCAAGAGTACTCGGATACCTAGACGTGCATGTATGAAGAAGATGATGAATCTGAAAGAAGCGAAAGAGGTATGTAAGGATCGTGACACTTGGCGATCTGTTCTCTCTGGCTACCCCGTCAGGGATTGTGCGTGACGATAAGTAAGTAAGTAAGTAAGTATTTCTTTGTTTCACCAAGTTTTGCGTTCGCTGATTTTACCTTTAATTTACGTTTCAGATATACATTATATACTATACTATCTCATTACAAAAAGTACTTTAAACATTAGTCTCAGGTTTAAACTAGAGTATGGTTCAATAAACAAGTCTTGCGGAAATATGCAAACTAAATGTAAAGTTTGAAATCTGACAACTAATGTCAAATCTCGCGAAGACTGTGGATCCGTGGCTAATAGCCTTTCTTCGTGACAAAGACTCTAAACCCTACGAACAAAAAACTACGTTGTGTAATAATACCGATAGCGTAAAATGTATTTTATGCGATGAATCAATTTCGTATAAATTATTTTATATCTTTTTTTATAGAATAAGGGTCACAAACGAGTACATAGTCCACCTGATGGTAAATGGGTGCTGTGATCCATAGACATCTACTTTTATCCTTAATTAAAAATAAAAATGCAGATGCTTCGTTCTTCGACCCTTGAGGACTGAGATGGAATGCCTCGTTTCCCGTAAAAAGGGTATCCGGTTCTCTACACTCACTATACGAAACACAGCAGCATTAAGCTGCTATTTTACGATGGTTTTCTATGAGAGCGTGGTCCTACCCGGTCGAGCCGACCCATTCGAGCTACAGCTATAATATAGCTGCAGCGTGGCTATAACACGCAACAAAAACAAATCTATTATACATTTCGTATATACAAAGCCACTAGGACATAGAAACGTCATTACAGCAAAAATTCTCCCTTTCATAAGAGCGAAGATTTCTTGCACTTGTGTCCGTATCAATATCCACTTATAAAAGCCAGCCGTGGCGGAGAAAGCGCAAGGCTCTGATAGCATCTTGCGGAGTGCCATTGAGGAGGCCTAGGAGTGCCTGAGCGCGGCTAATCTGCCTCCACGGCCCGATCGCCGCCTCTAGGGGAGTTTACTGAACAATTATTGGGATTGGCGACGATTCTAACACGAGAGGCCTTTCGATCGAGAACCGTTAATACCGTAGTAGGTAGATCTTTTACTTTAGAGTAGATTAATTAAGTTATATACGAGAGCTACGTGAAAATAATTATGGCGCCTTCAAGCTTCAGTAATAAGTACTCATTATATGTATTTGAGATTGCAAAATTTAACGCCTAACAATGAGGGCATCGCTTCCATTTTTTTATATATATATATAAGAGGCGTCGAACACGCATGCGGCTCACCTGTTAAGTGACTATCGCCGCACATTAACAACTTCAACACCAGGGGAATTGCAGACACGTAGCGGCCTTTTAATAAATAGTAGTCTCTTTTCTTGCAGGTTCTTAAGTCGTATCGGTCCGGAAAAATCGGTGATGGTAGTCGATTCCGAAGTTAAGAAAGTTGTGCGAGGAAGAAAACAGCTGTTATATTTTAAATTATATTATATTTTATACTACATATTATATTTTAAATTAATGTTTAGTAAAAAATCGCACCGAGTTCCTTCCTAACCATATCATAAAAAAAATCTAGCGCGCGCGGAATTTCGTTTTAATGCCTCGAAACGGTCTCGATCAATTGTGCGTTAATTTTAACTATACAGCATAAAATGCATCGCAGGGCTCAGAGTGGGTACTGGGTAGTGACGTGTCTGTGAGTGTTTAAGATGGACATGACGAATGTGGATGGCAGCGGTTGACGTAAGTATATTTTATGAAAGTTTTAAAGTTGTGTTGTATCAATTGTTTGTATTTAAATATTTATTTTAGATATTTACTTACAGTAATAATTCAAAATATTAGACTGTAACAGGTCCACAATATTAAAACAGTGTGTAATCAGAAGACGTAAAATTCATATACATAATTAACACTTGTAATATTTTCAACAGGGCGGCTTTTAAACGACGATTTGTTGCAGGATTTGATAGAAGATGGGTGGAGGAGTTTTACAGGTTAACGGTGATGGTGATCAGTCTATAACTCCCTCTGTGAAGAAGAATTACCATAATCGCCGAGCGTGGCAGGCGGATCTGCGATTACAACACCATCTAGCACATTGATGATTGTACCATACATCCTATACATACATACTCATATACCCAGCTGTTTCACCTTTTTGTATGCTGATACATACATAGCTCACTTACATATACATATATATATATACACAGTTTTGTATGCTGAGACATACATATCTCACTTATACATATATTATTGACTGCCTCGTTAGTCCAGTGGTTGTAATGGTGCGACTGTTGATCATGACGTCCGGGGTTCGAATCCCGAGTCGGGCCAAAAATTATCAATTATTGAGTTTTTCCATCAAAAAATTCTCAGTAACTGCCCGGAGTCAGAAAGTTGACGGTGTCTCACCCCCGTGCCTCGGAAAGCACAAAAATCCGTTGGTTCTGCGCCTGAGCTCTCTCCAGTCGTGTCGGTTTACCGTCCCATTGGACTATGACAGTCAGGGAATAGAGAATGCGTACATGTGCTTGAACATACACTTGGGCACTATAATCCTGTCCTGCGCCGATGGCTAGTCTCCGTTGAGGCTGGCCGCCGTGACCGAAATTCGGTCTGGAGGATATTATTATTATATACAGTATAACAATAAATACAGTTATTATAGTAGCTATCAGGAAAGATAAAAAATAATGTAATATAGTTTGCTTGTACACAATGTTCCGATTGCTATCGCGTGTAATCCGCCGTGTCCACAGATAACAGTCAATCGTAAAAATCGCGCCTGATTAAAATTTATCGGTTTTTTTACCGATAAGGCTGTGCGCTCGGAGCGGCAAGCACCGGTTGCTGGTAGTGTTTGGTTAACTGCTGACGGAGTGCCAGTTCTGTGGTAGTTTAAACAGTGAGAAGTGTTTATTTTGGACATTATGTGTGTATCTTTTGTTTGAAGCGTGTCAATATCTTTATAAGGTATGTCCGTGTGCGTTTCTACAAAAACAACTAGAAATTGTTTTCCTACTACCTATACTCTAAATACATTTATAGTTACAGGTGTTTTACGAAATCGCGTAGTTTCCGTGTCTTGTCAAAGTTATTTCCTTGATTTTTCTGTCCATCGAGCTCAGTCATTAGACCAAACAATGGGTCTTAACATTTAATTAACACAACTGTACCTAACGTCATACGATAAATTACGTTTTATATAATGTACATTACGTTGCGTTTAAATCGCTTGTATGTATATTCGAATCGAACAGAAACACACAGTTTTTATTGATAAGGGGAAATCAAATTATCAAATTCTTCACAGTTCACACAAAATAAGAAACAATTACATTTTTATTTTACTTATGTATTAAATCTTTATATATAAAAATTACGTGTCACATTATTTGTCCGCGAGGAACTCCTAAACTATACAACTGATTTCAATGAAATTTAGCACAATGTGTGCAGTTTGGTCTAACTTAAGAGATAGGATACTTTTTATCCCGATAAGCCACCTTCAATATGTTTTATTGCGAATTTAAGGATTTTTTATAGGAAGGGTCGTCGGAAATGGCAGAATAACGTGTGCCTGACCAGCTAGTATATAATATAAAATTCAAGCGACAAACGAAGTTACAGTCTACCAACCAGGATTACAGCAATCAGGATACCAGTAACAAATTTCCAATAAAGAAGACTAAAGAATGCCTCACACTCTGTAATCATACTGGCTCTCTATAGCTCTATATGTATACCCTTCTCAAACCGGAACACAGCAGTGTAAGTGTAATAAGGCAACAGAAATAGGTAAGAGGTTTTGCTATACGATTAAAACAAAACATACAACGGCAACTAATCTGACGTTATCGTATCATATACATATTTAATGCATATCTTCACCGGTCCAAAAAGTACAATCCTGGACAGGGGCCTCCCTTATTCTTTTATTCTTCTCTTTCCTCAGGAAGGATTTGCCTTAATCATCACGCTTGGCAAGCGAATTGAACTTTGCAACAACCTTTCACACCTTTGACGCTGCTTTCCGAGATTGGTCTGCATTTTTTACGAATGGCGTAAACGAGATACTTATATCGAATCTATGGGATGCCGGAAGATGTTTTTGAATCATTAGTAATTTAGGTACGTTGGCACCCGTGTCAGTTAAGAATACTTTTTTTTAATTTGGTCATAGCGTTCGGTCATGACCCACTGCTGGGCAGTCCTTTTCTCATTTCTGAGAAGGTTTTAGCGCAAGGAAATGTCCGCCACGCTAGCCCAATGCGTTTTAATTTCTCAAACATGCAGATCTCCTTACCATGTTTTTCTTGTCCCTAAATACTTAAAATAGTTATTAATAATTTTATAGGTGCTGGCGAGGATTGAACCTCGGGTTACTAGTTATACATATATAAAAGAGGATGTTTCTATATATGAAATCGTTTAACTCAAAATCTATTTGATCGATCACAATGAAAATTGGTGTATATTTGTAATTTTCAATGGAGAAGGTTTATATTTATAAACTAAAAAAAATTGAAAATAAAATTTAGAAACAAACAATTTTTTTTTTTTATTTTATTTGTTTTTTTTTTTTCAATTAAGCGTAATCAATAAATTAAATTGCATACGCTAAAATAAAAAACGTTGCTGAACCTAATCTATGATATTAACTGGCAGGATAACGCCTGCCGGGTTCAGCTAGTTTAATATAAATCTGAAAATTTACCAAGATTTGAGGTACTAATTAAAGTAGCCAAGTCAAGCTATATGTACACAAATATCTGTTATGAATTGACAAATATTTGTTATGAGTTCGAGCCAAGCCCTGGCTAAAATACAGCACTAAAAACTATTTCTAATTTATATTTAGTACAAAAAAATAAATGAAAGTTATCCGAAAGCAAATGAAATTCTTAGAACCTAAGACAATCGATAAACACCTTGGTCTCTGCGCTGGGTTGCGTGCTAGTTCTTACAAGAAACAGGTGTTTGTAAACCAGTGGTAGACGTAAAAAAAGTGTCTTTCATCTAGAATTATTTTGCTACCTATGTTGAATAAAAAATATTCTATTCTTTTCATGATACACTAGTAAACTTTGTGAGATTAGGAGATATGAAAACAAAAAGCTACTGCGTCGGATACGGTTGTTAATTCTTATCTACAGCGTAAAATAGTTTCAGAAGCAGCTGATAACTCCCGTACGGGTTGCTATCTGAAACGAACGTGCAAATGATTGATCAAGTGTTGGGCAAACGTACTGTCGTTTTTCTGTGATATTGTTGAACTGGCTACTACAGCCACAAATGTATACAATTATAAGCGCACAACGCTATTGATGCATTGTTACTAAATGTGTATACATATATACTCTTTTATTGCCATTTTTGACGGGAAATGGTACAAAGCATAGAATAATTGTTCATAGTCTGTACCTTTTTATAATATATTAGCTCAGGAGTTTTTTAATGGTAATTTGATCGCCCGTAGATTAATGTTCTATTGTTGAGATGAATTTTGATATTGAATTATAGAAGTGAAGTTTTGGGCAGAAAGCCTCGTAGCCGATGCTACAAAAAATTTACTTTTAATTTTCAAAATATAACACCACCAGAAACTGAAGTAGGGTGATATCTACCCGAATAAATTCCCAGGCAAAATAATAGTCGATCAGGTTTTTAGAATTTTTGTTTATTATTAATTAGATTTGTAGAACACAAACAATATTATGCATCGTTAAATTGCAAAATTCTTACAATATCTACTAAAGATAGAGTTGAACTGCTTTTCATTATTAATAACCTTTCAAAAACATTGTAAATAAACGTCCTGATAGTATTACTTAACCCATTTCATGTTTCAAGCAAATAGCATTTTGCTTTTTAAACAATAAAAAGTTTCAGTTTTGTGTTTGTTAAGCTAGTAAATTACATGATATCAAACCTTTGAGAAAAATTCTCTCCTTTCTTATTACCAATATTCATTACAAATGTTCATTTTCATCCAATATTTGATGAAAAATTGGTGCGAAACGCCCGCAGCGCGCATTTTTCGATTTTCGCACCGCATTGCGATAAGGCCGATTCCTACGTTATCGCACTCGACGTTATCGCCTGCTTGTAGCTACCAAGATTTTTTTTCACTGAATAACTCGGGGTAAAAATCCCATTATTCTGAAATAACTACTTCTGACATTCTCGTAAATTTCATTTTAGTAAATGAATTAAAATTTAAACGAATTAACTAAATGTATAATGTATATTTATATTTGTTAACAATTTATATATTTATTTATACTTTAATGCACAAAGTAGTACATTTGGCGGATTTGTTATAAAGCATTCTCTCCCAGTCAACTATTAGGCTAAACAGAAATAAACATATAAGAATAAGAGGCGAGTAGTAATATTATATTTATATACTATATCATTTTAGTATTCTTATTTTGAAACCAGCTATGATCTAGTTTTTTTTTAATTTAATAATATCTTATCTATTGTAATTATTATGATGTGTAAGATAACGAATGTTATCGATAATTACAAAGCCGTATCTTGTAATCTCTTGACAGTTATTACAAGTAATAAAAATGTAATTACATGTAATCGATTGATAACGATATTTGATAATACTTATGTTTTGCCTCTCGTGTACGCGATACTTCATTAATTTCATGTGTTACGTCATCCACTTAATACATTTTTTACTTTGACTTTAAAATACTCCAGAGTAGTTTTAAAGAAATAAATAGAAAAGTATGTATTGGCATTAGCTTATCAACACTACATTTGAATTAATAACAACCTAATTAGGTGGATATGAATACACACACAGACAGGTGAATATTAACATTTCCAACATAAAGCCTTTTAGCCATTGTAGTATAATGTACTTGTACGTAGTACATATTTCTTTAATGGTTTTAGCATTCTCTGCCAGTCAAGCCAGATTAATACATGCTAACAAATGATCAATATTATTTAACAATTACAATCGATAACCTGTGCTGGAAATGTGGCTCCCAATCTGTGGTATTAAAGATCGGCATTTTTACACAGATTCGTTGCCATCTGCCAGGAGAATTTAATAATATCCATCGGGTTTAATTTTGGTCAGGTCGACCAATCTAAACGGAGACTAGCCATTTGCGCAGGACAGAATCATAGTGCTAGTGTGTGCGTTGTGTAACGGATAATTTAATAACAGGTTCTGGCCTTGATTTGAGATTCGAACCCGGGACCACATAATCACCATCCATGGTAGTAGGCACTTACACCAGGACACTTACATCAGGTGGATGGTAAGTGCCTACTAAAGTCCATGGACACCTGCATCCAACTTCAGACAAGGAAGGCTACAATTACGTTGTCACCTCTGAGGACTAAGATAGAATGCCGAATGATGGAATGATGAATGATGTAATTATACTGACTATCTATGTTTATTTATAAACTAAGGACGAGATACGAACACATAATCCACCTGATGGTAAGTGGATGCTGTGGCCCATAGACATCTAAATTTATCCTCGATTAAGAATCAACGTGCCTCCTCTTCTCCTCGGACCTCGGTAATGAGTAGTCGCATTTAAACCTGTTGTAAAATTTTTAAATAATAAAATAGCATATATCTAAATTAAATTCAGTGATAATATTGGGAGCGACGCAACCGCAAGGAGCTTCTTCATCAAGCCAAACAACAAGCGCGGTTGCGGAGTCTCTGTGGGTGAAACCAGCTTGTATTTCTATCGTGCTTACCCCTGTCACTAATGTCACATTGTGCTGTGCCACTTTCGACTGCTTGTAGCCGTATGCGCGCCTAGTACTCTGATCCTTGCACTGTATGTACATGACCACTGCATACGCATAATCGACAACATATTTCGTCTCGCTCTCTTGCCGTAGTGTATATGCTACGGCGATCGCGTAGCGGCGACTGCACTACGGAAGGACTACGACCGGTTTGTTACTTACTACGAACAAAAAGGGCCGCATAACTATTAAATATGGATTCACAACTATTAGACATGACACAGTCGGAACCTAATTTAAACACAGCAGATGAGGAATCCACAAGTGGCTATATCACCACCTGTATGAAGAGAAAACGAAGTAATGACTTTTCAGAATTTCGCGAGTAAATGATAGAACTCTTTTATTCCTGGTCAGAAAGACAAAACGAACAGTTGCAAAAGTTGTTTCCAATATTAAACAACATTCAAACATAGCTGAGTATAGAAAACTCCATATCTTGAGGATGTAATGAGAAACTCTCGAAAAAGTTCCATTGAAATAAAAAATGTACCTATTGATTCGCATACAATAAAAGAAGAGCTAATTGGCTTAGTGAATAACTTCACTAAAACTCTGGACTTAAACCTATCAAAAAGCGATATCAAAGACATATACAAGTCCAATGGATCAACGGAAAGAAAAACAATAATTGTTGAACTCAATTCAACCATTTCTAAAGATCAAATCCTAAGGAGTGCCAAAGAATACAACGTTGCGCACGTTGTATTCTTTGGATTACACCCGGTATGCCAAAATGCATTAACAACAGAAACAAACTTCAAAAACAACTAAAACAGGACTCAACAAACACAATTTTACAAATAACCTACAGTAGATATCGCATCGTAACTATTGCAACAAGCTGCTCAAAAAATTAAGACGACAATACGAAAGCGAACAATTACTTAAAACTAAAAATAATAACAAACTTTTATGGAACACCATAAAAACTATAACAAACTTAAACTCGACAAAATCAAAAAATGAAGATTTAATTAATATTGCAGGTTCAGCTATAGAGTCGGCGAACTTAATTAATAGCCATTTTATTAATGTAGGCAAAACACTTACTGAGGAAATATCACCGGCTCCGACCACAAATGACTACAAAGAATCATTCAACTCTTTTCCCGCTGTTACAAACTCGATTGGTATTGTTGAAGCAGATCTGTCCAAGATTGAAATGATTATTATGGATCTTAAGTCCGATTCCGCCTGTGGATTGGGATAAAATACCCACAAGATTTATAAAAATGGCGAAATTAGAACTCATCCCTATCTTACATCATTTTTTCTCCCTCTGCTTCGCCAAAGGAGTCTTTTCCCAGGTTTTCAAACGTGCCATAATCCATCCTATCTATAAGAGTGGGGAAAGAGACGACTTAAATAATTACAGGCCTATTTCAGTACTTAGTGCCCTTTCCAAAATTTTTGAAAAACTAATAAACAAACGTCTCTTAAATTTTCTGAATAAATATGACATTATCTCTGCTTCTCAGTTTGGCTTTCGGGAGAAGAAAAACACAGAAGATGCTGTTCTTTCTCTGACCAGCAAAATCGTCGACTTAATTAATAACAAATTGAAAACCTTTTGTGTATTTTTAGACTTAAAAAAAGCTTTTGACACTGTCTCTATCCCCATTTTTATAGAGAAGCTGTTTCGACTTGGAATACGTGGTCCTTTTCACACCCTTCTCACTGACTACCTTAATAACAGAGCCCAACAGGTAAACTTGATGATCTCGCTTACAGTTCAGATGAGCCGACATCTCTATATGGTGTCCCACAGGGTAGCGTACTTGGCCCTACCTTGTTTCTTATCTTAGTCTTATAAAAAATTGAAAAGGTCACAATTATTTCCTACGCTGATGATACGGCCCTTCTCTTCCATGGGGAAAGCTGGCAAGATGTATATAACAAAGCAGAGAGAGGCCTTCAAATAGTAACAAAATGGTTAAAAACAATCTATTATCTTTAAATATTAATAAAACTTGCTACATTACATTCTCAATCCTTAACTCTCTACAACCTCCTTCTAATCTACAGCTAACGGCCCACACTTGTAGCAAAAACTCTCTCATCTGCGAGTGTAGCGCTTTAGAAAAGGTTTCTTCCGTTAAATATCTTGGTATGTACATAGATCAGCAATTAAATTGGCAAAGACAAATTGAAAATTGTACATCAAGACTTAGAAAATTGATATGGTTAATTAAATATCTTAGATATGTTGCGGACAGACAACTTCTGATTCATATATATAAAACTTTAGTGCAGTCGATCATCAGTTACTGTTTGCCTATTTGGGGTGGAACGCACAAAACGAAATTAATTCAGCTTGAACGTGCTCAAAGATCGATCTTGAAAGTTATACTAATGAAAAAAATTACATACAGCACCGTGAAAGTAAATGATGATTGTAATGTTCTTACCGTTAGACAGCTTTATATCTTACTGTGTGTTCTAAAAACTCATAAAACCAATACTCCTGATGATAAAATCAATGCTAAACGAAATCCATACTGTGTTATTCGCAAAAAAATATCAAAAACCATTTTTGCACAAAATCAATACTGCTCAAAATCAATAATTTTATATAACAAAATAATTAGAGTACTACACATTTATAACATGTCATTTCTGAAATTCAAAAGAACATTAATTGCTTGGCTGAAGCAATTGGATTACCTTAAAGCTGAAAATTTGTTATGACATCTTGATGACCGAATTTAAATTAGATAAGATTTTTTTTTTTGCTTTTTTAGATTACAGATAATTTAGTATAATTTACTTTTTGTATGTTACTTGAATTATTACAAACTTGAAGAGCGCTTTATCCTAGGACAAGTTTATTTAAAACTTAAATGGATAAGGCCCACACACTCTCTAAAACATATACTTTTACCAATAAAATATTATTAATATTAAATATTAAAAACGTGCAGATGCTTTGTCACTCCTGATGGTTAAGATAGATTGCCTCGTTTCCGCTAAAAGGATGGTCCGGTTCTCGACACTCACCATACGCAACACAGCAGCATCAAGCTGCTATTTTACGCTAGTACTGTGTGAAAGTGTGGTCTACCCCGGTCGAGCTAAATTCGTGCTATTCGTACCATTCGTGCTGAAGGCATAATATAGATTAGCTCTACTACGTAAGAAACCCACCCTCACATCGAAACTCAACAGTGCAAGCACTGTTATTTAGTGGCAGAAATACGTAAAAGAGTGGAACCTTTATGGGAATTTAATTAAAATAAAGTACAGTTTAGTTATCTTTAAAATTACATACGATAAATAGCATTCAGTTAAAATCGTCGAGTAATTCTTACCGATTCAGGTCTCTTCGTGTTTTGCCTTTTAATAGATACTAATTAGTGTGACGTTTGTTCATTTAAATATACACCGTACTCGGTAATAATTGTTTAGGAATGGATACAGGCGTACTCTTCCCTAAGCAATTCGTTGGAGGCTTAATACCAACATTTACATGCAAACGATCTGTTATACTATCTATACAGACAATAAAACCCTGTCAGTGTTACTGATTAAATCGAATTCGTTTTTTTTTTATTTTAACTTATTTGATTATTGAAGATCATATTACGAAGTTTTGTTTTGAGTATTAGATTACAAGTCACTTATTTATTTGGAAAATTCAACTGTCCATTGCCAAACAAAAAAGAATGGAACAAAATACGACGTTCAAAATTTAAGAAAAAATAAAACTCTAATTTAGTTAGTCTAGATAAATAAAATAACTTATTACTGCTTGATAAAGACTCCTAATCCTTCTTCTAATCGAGAGAATGCGATAGGCACGCCCGCTAAGTGGCTTTCTAATGACCAATTTGTGACGGCCATTTTGTTACAACGCCCGCTATCGCGCGCCCACCCGAATATTTCAATTGTAATCGATAGAAAAATATCGATTTTCGAATATAAAATTTTATTCCTAAATATTTCACTACATTATCGGACCGATCTACTCCCGTTAGACGTTATTAAAGTCACCGCCGTGATCTACTGTTTATCGATGGTAAACATTAAATTATATTTAATGCCCGAATTTGTTTATATCTCAGAGGTTTGATCAAAATAGTTAACGGAATATACAAACCAGGTCGTTTTTTATTTGTGTACGTCGCTAACGATTAATAAAACGAGAGAAAACAAAGTCTTTACATTGATATGTTGTAATAACTAAATTTGATGTTAAGCATTATATTTCGATAAAATTATATTCGATAATATACGATAGTTAATAGATATACGAACTCATCACCGTAAATTAGCGGTGCACCTAAGTAAATATAGTACCTCATATCAATTTCTCATAGAGTGATATGTACCATAGTTGCCACGCTATGCAGGCAGGTTGGCAGCCGCAGATTTTTATAATTTTTGTTATCAGGTAGATGCTGCTCTCCATCTCCTAATTCAGTTTTCCTCTGTTCCAGCCTGAAGAGCACCTACGAAAATAACTTACAATAACATTCAAACTTAGTACTTAGAGGTGACAACACATTTGTAGGCGCTTTCGTGGGATGCTTATTACAGCTTCAGTTCACAAGCGACCAGCCAGTGAGCTGAAAAATCAGTTACCATCAGCTGGACTGTAATTTCTTTTATCACTTCGATTTTATACAAAACAAACTAAAACGTTTCATACTGCACATTCACTTACTTAACAAATATTTACTGGAAATAAGGCATACCATCTTAGTTCTCACAGGTAAGAACACATCTGCATTTTGATTTGTAATCAAGGATAGATGTAGATGTCTATGGACCGCAGCAACCACTTACCATCGGGTGGGCTGTGTGCTCGTTTGTCACCCTTATCCTATAAAAAAATTATACTGAGCTTTAACTGGATTAGTTATGGCTGTAGACAAACGACACAGTTTTGGAATTTAAAATAATATCCGAACGGCTTTTAAACAACCGGAATGTAGAGAGTCCTCGAATCGAGAGGGAAACGCAAAGTAGTGACGCGTGCGGGAACGATGTACTCCAGTACTGGCTTGGAGTGGATTTGCTTTAACTACTTATTTCCTGGACATAGTTAAACATCTATGCACGTGGTCTTTATCGCTAGGCGTACTTGTATATACTTACCACTATACTATTGAGGATACATAAAATATCCACTACGCTATATCGTCCCTTGGGTGTCGTAAGAGGCGACGGAGGGAAAAATCAGGAAATGGGCAGCAGCGTTCCTAATCTAATATATAAAAATAATTAATGTTTGTTTGTTCGTATGGAAAGTAAATACCAACTATTTTAGCCATACATTTAAAGATATTTAAAAAAATACCACCTTTTCCTTTTTCTTACAATAGGTAATCTGTACATATACGTTTTCCTAGACCTCTCTCATTGCAAGGCAAGTTGTGGCTAAGACAGCTTTAGCTGCAGATATTTTATGTTAGGATTCGATTAGTGATTGAGTAAATACTATATTATTATGCTGTATATTATGTCAATGGGATTTTCTTTCAAGAAATGCTCAGAAGCAGCCTGATGTCAAGAACCCACATGCCCCGTAAAGCACGTAAAGCCATTGGTCCTGCGCCTGACTTTTCGCTGGTGGCGTCGGTTTGCGTTCTCATATAACTATGAGATTAAGGAATAAAGACCATACGACTCGTGGTATTTTACCATTTCGTCGTAAGATTAATATGGACGTGGGCTGCCTTAATAATTTTTCTTATATTTACACAAATACTTTTTAGATTATATAATTTTACGTTTCCAGTATAGAATAGAATAGAATAATTTTTATTCAATATTGATTACAATTAATTCTTATTGAACGTCATTTTGTACTTTACCTCTGGTTCGAAAAATATCCTCTGTCCTGGAAAGAACCTGCCTCCACGATACAGGTGAAAATCCCCGTGTGGGGGGTAACCTTTTAAAAAAAAATAACAAAAAAATAAATAATAAATAACCAGCAAGAAACCCTGCGGGACTTTTTTTAAAATTAATTTTACAATATAGGTAAGTGGTTAAAAACTATTTACAAATTTTGTTTAGAAACAGTTTGGAAGCGATCACCTCATTCACAGGGGTTATGAACAGTTTTTGTTTAATTAAATATTTAAACTTGGTAATAATTAACACCTTGTATTTTTTCTGGGACTTTGTTATAATAGCGTATACATTGCCACAAGAATGAATTACTGACTGTGGAGTCGAGAGACTGGTATCACTAGCTTGTGTTTGTTCCTAATCTTTACAGAGTGTATATCACTTTTTTTTACTAAAACTATCTTAGTTTTTGTAAACATACATTAAATTTTCGTAAATATACTGAGAGGCCAAAGTTAATATATTTATTTCTTTAAACTTTTCTCTAAGAGACTCTCTCGGTTTAAGGTTCTAAATAACTCTTATGGCACTCTTCTGCAAAACAAAAATAGTTTCTAAATCAGCCGCATTTCCCCATAGCAAAATCCCATAAGATATTATGCTATGGAAATAACTGAAATAAACTAATCTAGCTGTCTTGATACTAGTGAGACCTCTAATCTTTTTTACAGCATAAGCTGCAGAGATTAGTCTGATTGCTAGTTTGGATATATGTGGACCGCACTGAAGCTTTGCGTCGAGAGTGATGCCAAGAAAAACAGAGGATTCAACAGGGCTCAGTTCTTCCCTATTTAAAAACACATTGGTATTCAGATTTTTAACATTCGTTGTTATGAATTTAATACATTTAGTTTTATTGCCGTTTAAATGCAGATTTTTAACGTTAAACCAATGCACTAATTTTGATATTGCATTATTCACTTCGTCACATTTAAATTGTAGACGCTTAAGTTTAAAAATCAAGGATGTTTCATCAGCAAGTAATACTATATCATGATTATCCCCTACAAGGGAAGGTAAGTCATTAATATACAATAAAAATAGGAATAGGCCAATAATTGAGCCCTGAGGAACACCCATGTTTACGGACGACCCGGAAGAACCTTTGCCTTTGATAATAACTTTCTGTATTATATTACTTAAATATGAAATAATAAGTTTAAGCGCTGTGTTCTTGACACCATAGTATTGTAACTTCCTGATTAATGTCTCATAGTGAACACAGTCGAGGGCCTTCGAAATGTCACAAACACACCCAAGCATCCTATGAATTCTCCCATGCACAAAAAATATGTTATATAAGTTCGACTCCGGAGTCGGTATTCGAGCGACTCCTTGTCAAACCAAATTATTTTTTATGAAGCAATTTATTTATATTAAAAAAAAACTTAACATCTGATCTAAAGTAATTTTTTCAATTTTTTTTCTTAATGTTCGTAGTACAGAAATTTGTCTAAAATTGGCGGGGTCTAATGTATTGCTAGATTTAAATAAAGGTATGACTTTACTATGTTTCATTAAATCAGTTTCCTGATTTCCAGACACCAGATTCGACGCTTGTATTAAAATTGTGGCTAGATAAAATGCTATAGTATCTATTATAGATGCAATAACTTTAAGGGAATTCCCTATAAGTCTGCCGTTTTGTTAACATCAATAGTTTTAAAATATTAACGATATCTTTTGGCACTACTCGTACTCTATGGAATTCAAATGTATTGAACAAAGCTTTACGTTTTGTTTAAGCAATGATTCGACGCCAGTAGGAGAATAATTTAATGACTTTGCTGTGAAAAAGGAACATCAGTGAAATGTTTCTCAAAAGCCATAGCAACTTCTTGATCTGATTGAGTTAAATTAATGTTAATATTTAAATGAAAATCCGAGTACCGTGGTTGGACCTTGCCCGTTTCACTATTAATTATACTTCATGTCTAAATAAAACTAATTTTACGGATTTTATCGCGTATATTAACTTATTTTATAAGCCCGATGTTTCGAGTACTTCACAGCACCCGTAGTCACGGGGGACTGAGGTGTATGAGGTCCCAATGTCATATTTTTTTTGGAGTTTATGTCCTGGTTTCTAGACCTTTAGGCCAAGTCTTGAGTATTTTTATTCACTTTATTATAATTTCTTCATAGTTCACTGCTTCCCAATATGTTGATGCGTCACATTGTGCAGCCCTTGGGAGATTTTGACGGCAACTTGAGCCAGCAGGCAGCTGACAGTTGGCGATGGTATCTAAAGGCGCCTATGCAAACAAACAGCTATCTTGAGAATCTATCACCATCAGAGCACTTATTTCACAGTTTCCAATAGTAGTTCACATGCGCAGACACTTAATACACAAAATCGCACCACTTTTATATATCAAAGTCCACTTCAAACCATTATTTAAACAATAATACAGGAGCAACAAACCGCCGCAGGTCAAGTTCCCGCCAAAACTCCCAATGTCATAATTAACCACGGCTACCTCCAGATTAAAAATTATTAATTTTTGTTCCGATCTACGCAGTATGAACTTACAGTATCCTGAAGTCTTGCGGTTTTATGCTTGGGTTGGGATTTAATTTTATTAATTACTAGCTGTTCCCCGCGACTTCGCCCGCGTGTTTTTGGGTTATTAAGTTTTTTTGCGCGGAACTCTTATTATTTATATAAAATAATGCTAGCCTAAGTTCCTCCTTGTAACATCAGCTATCTGCCAGTGAAAATCCCGTCAAAATCGGTCCAGCCGTTTCGGAGATTAGCCGAAACAAACACACAGACATACGGACGGACAGACAGACAAAACAGACAGCCAAAATCATTTTACAATACAATACGCAAGACTTTATCACATCTAAATAAATTTATCTTAAAGTTAAACAAGGCTAAGAACTAACTACAAGCCCAATGAAGCTTACTACGAAACAATTTGATTGTTTTACTAAATGAGTGTTTTGTCGTTTTCTTTCCGCTGAACCTCACTTAAAATTATAATCAAAGTGTATTACCAAATAACTTTTTACTGGGTGAACCGATTTCGATGATTCCTTTTTATTTCAAAGCTGGTACTTTTCGTGTGGTCCCGTATGAATTTGATCAAGGTCAGGCCAATAGTTTTTGAGTTATTCTTAATAACTTATATTGAAGTCGGCTGTACAAAATTTTTAATTTGAAATTATTACATATTGAGTATACAATTATTGGAACCAATTTCTTTATCGGACGGTACGGGTTTGGCGGATGGAAGCTAGGCGACAAAAAGTGTAAGATTTTTTTTCATCACTACCCCTTCTGTCATAGTGTAAACGACCTTGGCGGCGAATTAAGGAAGTGAGATGGAGGTATATCCATCTCCCTCGCACTTTTTCTTATCTTGCAATGAAAGAAATATTATTTTATTTCAAATGACGCTTAATTTTAATAGACGCTAGTAATTCATTTATTTGTATTTGTTAATCAATAATATAATACCTACGTTTATCAATAATAATATACTACGCAAGGAACTTCGTTCCAACCGAGTGTTCCACGACACTCACGCATTTTTTATTGAATCTAATTGTTTTGACAGCAAGCAATAAAATTATTATAAATAAACTTATACCTTTATTTTTCTCCCTTAACTTTTCCATTTAAAATGTCTCCAACAATATTTATTTTCTTTTGCAGGTAAGTTCGCCATTCGTTAGAGCTATCTACGCACGGACAGATATTAGCACGTGAGTAATGTGCGACGTCATTATGCCTGTGTCGATGCCTCCAATAAGATGTATTAGCGGAAACATTAACCCCATGCATTTATAAAATGTCATAATATATTTCATTTTTCGCGTCGTTTCCTACGGGGACGTAAGTAAATTGCCGATGTCTGCCGCGCGATGCCGAGCCACACGTCTGTTCATCGTTGGTTGGTTGCCTTGGAGTTACGTAAGCTACCGCACCTATTTTTTATTTTTTTTAACATAACATTTTTGGCGGCTCAGTGGCGAAGGACTTAGCAACGTGTTGCAGCGCTGAGCCTACAAAACCTTTTGCCCTTGTGAAGTTTATGTATGTAAACTGCCTCCACGATACAGGAAAAAATGTAATGTCTAAATCAATCAAATCTAATAAAAAATCTAAACTACTAATGGCAACGTTTCTCTTCTCTATATAGTATAAAACAAAGTCGCTTCCCGTTGTCTGTACGCTTATATCTATTAATCTACGTAGTGGTTTTTGATGCGGTTTTCAGCAACAGACAGAATGATCAAGGGAAAAGTGTATATGTATAATACATGCATAATATTCTAAATTATATAATTTTGCTGTCCGTGTGTATGTGATTGAACCTCCTCCTAAACGGCTGGACTGATATTGATGAAATTTTGTGTGTGTGATTAAGTTGATAAGAGAATGGTTTAGATTTACAATTGGACCCGGAATTGGCGTTGTTGTCGAGATCCAGAAATATACCGTGCGAAGCCGGGGCGGTACGCTAGTGATATTATAAGCCGAGTGCTTATCCTGCTACCATGGCTCAAAATAAATATGAATTTAAAACTATTGTATACTAGGATTTCAAAGATAAAAGATTATCTTAAGCATAAAATCTCATGACAATTGGTTTATAAGCCTTAAACTCCACACATTATTCAAGCGGTGCAGATAAAGCTTTCCACTCCTTGTTCAGAGACAAATCAGCACAATTACGTTCAGCGCTAATGATGCCCCGATACCAGTGCGACATCGCGCGATTTATTGTCTGGCCGTCGGTGCCCAGCTTTACATATATAGCGATGTTGTTATGAAGAAAATAAAGAAGTAATTCATAAATGATTACGTAATTTAGCATGAATTTATTTTATAAGAGAATAGAATATAATATTTTTTGAAATTACACTTCTTTTGGGGCTTTTGGGAAAAATGATGAGAGTGATTTTTTACGATGCGCGCGCATTATTATAATAACCTTTTTTAACCCCCAACGAAAACAGGGGGTTTTATAAATTTGTAGTGTGTATCTGTATGTCTGTCTGTAGCATCATAGCTCGTGAACGGATGAACCGATTTTAACTAAATTTATTTCGTTTAAAAGGTGTCTTAATCGAAAGTGTTCTTAGCTATACTTCAAGAAAATCTGTTCAGTCGTATGAAGATCACCAGCTCTTTTTGTTTCGAGGTTTTTTTTATTTTTAATTTTAAGTTAATTATCAGTTTCGGTTTAAAGTAGGTATTAAAGAAATTTGCCAATTTATTGAATGTTGATAAGAATTGAACATAGTCCTATGTTCAGCAGTGGACTTGGGAAGGGCTGTAATGAATGAATGAAAAAAATAAATGATAAGAGTTTACGGCACCGCCCTATCATTAGAGTTTTAATATTTATTATCATTTAAGTAACAAAGGCATCTCCCATATTACCACGTACGAAAATGAGCCTGAACATAATTCTTCTTCTTCACCCTTGATAGTCCACTGCTGGACTTGTTTTGCTTCGTCTTTTGTAATGCATACAACAATGGAGTGGAATAATTTGCCGGCGTCTATATTTCCGTCCGAGTACAATCTGGACTTCTTCAAAACAAGAGTGAATAGGCTTTTGTTACGCTAAGACATTGCGATTTACCATCTAAGGCTACATCACCACTTACCACCAGGTGGGATTGTAGTCAAGCACTGGCTTATAATAAATAAAAAAAGACATGGGCTTCTCCCGTTGCAACCTGCAGACTGCAGCCTAATGAGGGCATCTACGACTTTTCTGCCACCAGGGCGGCGCCACTTAAAAGTTAGGCATAATATTTGACAGATCATATCGGGGAAGTTAATTTGTGCGAAACATGTAAAGGTTAATGTTTCTTTCTGTTGTGTTAGTTATATTTTAAATTAATAAGATTAAACATAAATAAACCAAACCACAGATATTCATCAAAGTAGAAAAATTAAAAAAAAAGTTAAAAATGTGCAAAAAATTAAAGAGCAAACCACTGACGCATTGTTTTGTGTATTAATATAATACTCTAGAAACTCATACACTTTTATTAAAAAAACAACTTGTCAATTAAATCACATTGTGTAACAAAAAACTTTACCTCAGTGTCAACTAGCGACATCTGGTGAATGGAAAATTATTAGCCCTCATTAGCTTAAATACAATAAATAAATAAATAGCACTATTTAATATTATATTTAGTAATATCTCACTGTATAGATAGATAATAGATTGTTCGAAACTCTGTTGTGAATTAGTAATTCAGCAATTATTTTTGAATTATT
This sequence comes from Parnassius glacialis, assembly GCA_033319125.1. Classification (NCBI taxonomy): domain Eukaryota; kingdom Metazoa; phylum Arthropoda; class Insecta; order Lepidoptera; family Papilionidae; genus Parnassius; species Parnassius glacialis. Next base: position 49,020,174 of record JAVANC010000017.1, read on the forward strand.
TTTACCAATTTTTAGAGCCCACGGAGCAAATCCGTGGTAGAGCCATACTGCACCTATATTAGTAGTATACACATAGACGCACGAACGAATTGACACGACCGGGGAATGACCTCGATTTCACACAATACTAGCGTAAAATAGCAGCTTAACACTACTGTGTTTCGTATGGTGAGTGTAGAGAACCGGGGACCCTTTTCTCTGGAAACGAGGCATTCCATCTTAGTCCTCACGGGTGACAACGCATCTTCATTTTGATTCGTAGTCGAGGATAGATGTAGATGTCTATGGATCACATCAACTACTTACTATCATATGGGTATGTGTGTTCGTTTGTCACCCTTATACTATTAAAAAAAAAACAAGCGAAACCGGTATTTTAAAATTGTTTCTTTAAAAGTAGGAAAAATAATCGTTCTTAATCATACATAGCAAAAAACAAAAGCGCACGTGAAGACCTACACCGCACACTCCATCAAGAGCGGAGTCTGTCATCCGGGAGCCCTGGGGCACAAGCAAGTTTGAAACGTAAACTGCGCTTAAACTCCGTTTAATGTATTAACCTCGCTTAGCGCCGGTGACTTATCGCACGACAATTTATCTACAGTCACTCGAAACTCGGGGACACAGAAAAAGTTTAATAAAGAAATTTTGCCGCAAGACATACGCTTCAGTAAAACGGTGATTATGCAGAGCTTTTTAAATAATGCACCTAATCTCGAAACTTGAATCTGAAAACTAGCTTTATGTGAGCTTTCATTGTCTTCAATTCGTTTATATAATATATTATGGTTCAAATCGGGCCTATATTGTGTACGCTGTTAAAAAATCCCACCAAAATATTTATTTACCAAAAACATGTTTTGGCGTGTGACATGTGTGATAATATAATAAATGGCTGTGATGTTTATTAAAGGTGTAAAATAATATTTTGGACTTTGGATCAACATTTTTGACCTGACCTGGTATACAAATAGAACGAAACAGATAATTAAGATAAATAAGATAATAGGACGAAACAGATAATTAATACCTAATTACGACAACATATTACTACAAAGTAATGTTGGACTTGATAAAAATTATTTAATAATACTAAATGTCAATAATTTTTCATAACAATATATATAATAAACAAAAACAATTTAAATATCTTATAGGTATAATACAATATTTTATAAAAATTAATACATCTTAAATTTTTTTTCCCAAATTTAATATCATTGTCTTTATATATGTATAAAACTCCGGTGTATAACGAACACACGCGTTCGTTATACTTCTCCTGCTAAATGGCTTGACCGACTTGATGAAATTTTATGGGTTAGTCATGGAGTCACCTGGATGGTTCTTAGTTATAGTTGGATCTGGTAGGTGGCTATAATCGCTAGTATGCTCTAAAAATGTAAAAATGTATTCATAATATTTATAATTTTAGAGTAACAAAACGAGTTTACTTTGCACCTGTATGAAGAAATGAGTATGAAAATGAATAGGCCCATAGACCAGCATGTTCTTTAAACGGCAAATCCCTCCTACGGAGAGAGTCCAATTCCAGCCCTAGACTTTAAAGAGATGACAATGATGGAAATCACCGTGTAGTATCGGCGTAAGAAAATCCACTACCTACCTCATTTATCATCCCGAGGGCGTCATGTGAGGGAACAGAGGGAGGGAGGAGGAAGTGAAACTGGAGATGGAGAGAAGCATATGATAACAACTAAAATTTATAAAAGAAACCTGCCTTTGACAACCCACCTGTTAAGCAAGTCTAGGTTTAACTTAGCAACTGTAATGATGAACCCGCTCCATTACGCCGCTACAAGAACATACAAACGCATGTGTATAACACACTTTCTGTGTGTTATTTTTTTTAATTCGTCGTTATCCTTAAAATTGTTATTCTTATACAGACACAAATATTACAGAACACGCTAGAAATTGCACATGGGATCTACTACAATTTTGTTGGAATAGAAGTTACATTATTTGAGTTTACAGATACATGTATATCTAATATGTTATATGCGACTGTTTAGTTAATTTTTCAAACAATATAACACTATTCATGTACTTAATTTGCAATTGATAAACAAAGAGAAAGAAAATATTCTCATGCAGTGTCATATTCCAATAAATTACAATAATATCACTAAAATAACGTATTGGAATATTTAATAGAGAAAAGATATTGTTATATTATGCATAGAATTCGTGTATATATTATAGTATTCTATGGTTTTATACCTTTATACAATCAATGTCTTAAATGTGTAATTTAGTTTGAATGCTAAATACTAAAGTGCGGTGTCGTAAGGTGCGACAGAGGGAAACAAATGAGATGGGCAGCAGGGTCTTCCTAATAACGACTAACATTAAAAAACTGCGGTTGCCAACCCGCTTGCCAAGTGTGGCAACTATGGCAGCAGTTCTAGCAGCAGCAGCTGATAGAACATTAGATTGAGACGAAATTCCATTAAAATCGATCCATAAAAGAAACTGAGAAGAAACTTGCGAATACATATCTCGCCAACTTTAAAAAAATCAGCGTCCCAGAGAGCAATTACGAAAGTTGTCGCATCGGGCCCGTGACAAATATCTAGTCTACTTTAACAAATACGTTGCTTGCGATCTTTTTTCGCCGCTCCCGGTTTTTTATCACACCGCCACAGGGCATGGCGACCCTTGGTACACAATTTTTCAGGCCGATATACCTAACTGTGCCAACTTGAGTCTTTAAAAAGTTTATCGCTAGAAGTTCGCACACCTCGTCCCGTCGCGAATGATATATCGGCTAGCATTAATCTTCGTTGTTTAATTTTAGTTAGCTGATGCTGGTGTTGCTTCGCTCTTTGACATTCGATAAAAAGTTTTTATTCTGTGATAATATAATAATACAACAACATTATATAATGGTGTTTTACTTTCTTTTCATGTGTTAAGTACAATTATTTGCAAATGTAAAGTCGTAAAGTTGCTATCTCTCTCTCTCTCTCTCTCTCTATCTCTCTCTCTCTCTCTCTCTCTCTCTCTCTCTCTCTCTCTATTCAATTAATAACAATAGAGATATTTAGTAAACGATAATCAACGATTTTAAGTAAGGCCGTAAGTAGTTTTGTCTTATTCTTTATATTAGTCGTCGTTTATTATCTTTTTTTTATAATTTAAGATAAAATGAATTTTCACAGTACTTTCTAGAATAAGTTATTTAATATGTAACGGGTAACATGCCAATGAGGGCTACCACGACTTTTCTGCCACCAGGGCGGTGCCACTTAAACATGAGCCCTAATATTTTCGAATTTCATAGCAGGGTAATTTGTGCGAAAAATGTAAAAGTTAATGTTTCTTGCTGTACTATTAGTTATATTTTCTATTAATTAGATTAAAAAGAAACAAACCAAACCACAGATATTCATAAAAGTAGAAAAATTAAAAAAAAGAGTTAAAAATGTGCAAAAAATTAAATAGCAAACCACTGCGGTATTGTTTTGTGAATTAATGTAATTCTCTAGAAACTGATATACTTTTATTTAAAACTAACTTCTCTTTTAAGTTATATTGTGTAACAAAAAACTTTACCTCAGTCATTATTTAATCTGTGCCTCAGTGTCAGCTAGCTACATCTAGTGAGCGTAAGACGAAGATTATTAGCCCCTATTGATTGCAAGCCTTAATATTGACGGGCACTATCTGTTTCTTTCATAATATGAATTTTTTCCAAGTCACAAGGACAACAAATACAACATTTTTATCTGTTATTTTGTTCTATACAACATACTTAAACTTTTAAACACCACCGTTACAATTACAAGTATTTAGTAAACTATATGAATTTCTATGTTGCAGTTTAGCTTTTACGCTATCCAACGCAACCTACGTCGTCCCTATTTATATATTTCATCGAAGCCAGAAGTCAATCAAACGTGGCAGCTATCTAGGGGGGTGATCGTTAGACCGCGAAGTTGATCAATAGGTGATAAATTTACAATATCCGGCAGAATGCCGTGGGCGTATCGTTTCATCTCGAATTACATTGTTGATATTTTTATGTTGCTTTTATAATTTGTTTGTTGGGGAACAGATGGCTTGTATGCCATCGTACGCCATGTTTTTAGTACGTTATTGTTTTACAAGACTGTCAGCAATAAGAAAATTGTAAGGCGAGTTATCCACGGTTAGAACGATTAAAACAATTAAAACTATGTGACTATTCCCTTACAATTTTAAATTGATACATCTTTTATGGTATCTATGGCGACGTTAACAGGAGAAAAATTAATTCATTAAATGTGATTTCTCTATATTAAAAAACAAACATATCTACAGACCAAAAATGACTATTTTTAGACTACGCGACATCGTGCTTAAATATATTAAATCTGATTACCTAATACTAACAGGACATTGGTTGAATTACCTCAGTCAAGTCAGTCGATAAGGCGTCTTGAGATCCATCTCGCGTATGGCTTCTATATCGCATAATACATAAAGCTGCCAACACACTAGACAACTGTAGATAACTCCGTCCAATTTCGGCATCGGGCCGATAAGAATCGGTCTCAGTTTTTATTTATTGCGTCGCGAGCGGCCTCTATCTAGGCGCATATAAATAACGCAAATCTATAGCTCTATCGGCCATATCGCAAGATGCGACGATTCCTTTTATTTATTAGCCGAACCCCGCACGCCCACGTGGCAAGTAGCTTACGGTGCTTCGATGTCGTTGGTAACCTAACAAATACCGTTACGTATTATTGTCTACATTTTGTGTCTATGTCACCTATGTGTGTCACTTGTTTTCATTATGAGCTCGTCAATGTCCAATGTTAGACATAGCCCTCTGCAGTTTTAGTAAGAATTCACCACAATGCAATGCAATGCTTGACAACGCTTAGCAATCGTAATGAATAAATCTCAGTATTACTCAAAAACTAAGTTAAGCAATTAAAATTGCCTTTCATGCAGCTTATTTCAATATTTAGGATTAATAAAGCAAGGAAAAATGTGAAAGATGCATTAAGACTACTTAAAAAAAATAACAAACTTTTCTTAATTTATTATGATACTAAATTTAAAAGAATACATCAAAATCAAACGCTGTATTAGGGTTTAAAGTATGAATTTGCCGTTTTATATTGAAAAATTCAAACACTTATTTAAAAAAAAATATGTATTTATTACGTCGAAGTATTTATATTTGTTCCGCTTCCTAAAAACAACTTGCAGAAAATTGTCTAAAATGCGAAAATAATGGTAATCGGTTGCAGGTTGCAGCTAGGTCTGGCAAGTACGTTTGGTTTCTAACTGCAGGTTTTGTAATGTTGAAACGGTTTTCCGAGAAGCTTTGCCATCATTGTTCAAAGTTCTTCGCATCTGCTGTTATTGACAAACTGGATCTCGAAAAACTAACCAAATAGTTAGCGAAGCCCATCTATAGAAAAGTAAAGGACTTTTCTAAAGATGGGCTTCTCTTTAGGGCAATACTCCGGTATTTGATCTTCTTCTTCTTCGAGTTCAGACATCGCATTTTTCGCTATTATAGAGAAATTCACTTTTCATTACAGGTCACAATTCTGTTCACAATCCACAATCAATGTACGTGGTAGAGCCACGCTGCAGCTATATTATGGTTGTAACACGAATGGATCGGCTCAACCGGGGAAGGACCCCGCTCTCACAGAATACCAGCGTAAAATAGCAGCTTAATGCTGCTGTGTTTCGTATGGTGAGTGTAGAGAACCGGAGACCCCTTTTACTGGAAACGAGGCATTCCATCGTAGTCCTCAGGGGTGACGACGCATTTGCACTTTGATTCTTAATCGAAGATAAATGTAGATGTCTATGAGCCACTGCATCCACTTACCATCAGGTGGACTGTGTGCTCGTTTGTCACCCCATTCTATAAAAAAATCCCTTCATGTCTAAACCTAGTCATCAAAGTAAAGCATGCATAAACGTGGTCTTCTGCAATACACACAACACCACACTTATTTCTCGATTGTTCGGCTTGTAGCAATTTACTAAAGTCGTCGTTAGCTAAGTGAAAGGTAGTTTTTTTTTTATTATTTTACTAGTTTTGTTCAAATATCTCAATATTTCGACTGCCTCTTTGGTTTTCGGCCGTAAATGTGACTGCTGATCGAGAGGTCCGTCCTGGTCAGTCCCGGGTCTGACCAAAACTTTTGTTATTGAGTTTTTCTGTTAAGAAATTCTCCAGATGTCAGTAATGAACTTAGAAATGAGGATTTCGGCAGTAGAACCAGAGTGACCGACATAGCCTAACGGATTAGTAAGCTGAAGTGGCAATGGGCTAGCCATATAGCTCGAAGAACCAACAACCGATGGTGAAAAAAGGTTCTGGAGTAGCGGCCTCGTACCTGCGGACGAAGTGTAGGGCGTCCCCCATACTAGATGGAGTGACAACCTGGTAAGACATGCAGGGAGTTGATGAATGCAGGTGGCTCAGGACTGTGTTTTGTGGCATTCCTTGGGTCTATGTTCAGGAGTTGACTTGTGAAGGGCGTTGTAATGATGATGATGATATTACCTGTCTATTTCATAAATTATATTGACAAAATGTCGTCACTACTATAATTGTTGCGGGGATGGATGCTTATGAACAAACAAAAGGATTCAGATATATCATTTGCTGCTCTATACCTATAATAAATTTGTTCAATATTAATGTATAGTTGCGACGCCTGTTTTTCTTTACGCACGATTTCAGTGTTATGAGATTTTTTTTAATGTATTTAAATAAGTTAACAAAATAATTACTGCACGTAGCAAGCAAGAAAACACGGCCAATTAGTGACACATTACCATTCAACTCTCAACAGCATCTCACTTAAGCACTCGCAAATGCCATTTACAAATTTTATCGTGTCGCATAGCAAAAATATTTTTCCCACAACTCGGACCAACAAAAAGGCGTATATTCTGAACGGCCTACACCAAGGCGCATAATGACATCGCATCAAAGTCGTGTATTTTTGTGCCAACCGACAAGAAAGTATCAAATATTAACCACTGAACACACCTAAAGGTAGACGACTTGGCATGCATGTGAAGAAGACAGAAACATAGCAAAATTTTTGATATTCGTTAATGACAATTCTAAAACCTTATTCAACAAACTTACGGATGAAAATCGAACTGTTTTAAGTTTTTCAAAGTGCATTTGCAAATGTGCGAGTGTGGACAAGATACTATCTGTCCGTAGGTTAGCAAGAAACACATTTTAAGAGAAACATGGCCGATGTTGGGCCCGAAACGAAACAAAGCGTTGTGACATCGTGATAAGAATCAATTGCCTCGCGAAACGTCGCGCCGAAACGGACCGAACAAATTATTGATTCATAAAAACATTGATTTTAAAATATTACCGCGTGTTTGTCGTGTTGCTGTTGCATTCATATAAGGGTGACCAGCATTTCTTAATATTTTGCGCTTGTCTCATTTTCAATTTAACTTTGGTCATACATTCTACTTTGTTCTTACTAATTAAATTAATGTACTTGTACATCACATCTTCGAATTCAAACTAAGAATGTCAACGTATGTTATAAGATTATGCAGGTTATTTTATTGCTTTTTAACGTGTTTTTACATTACATCTTAATCGATGTATTATTCCTTATTATCGTTATCGAACACAAATTTAAGACAAAGTATGTGAAGTAGCCATATAGGTTTTATTTACATAATAAAACCTTTAAGTCATCTTATATACATAATATTATAACGATCGTTGATTATTTATGCAGTTTTTATAAATAGGGAGATGTTAAAATACAGGTTTAAATTGCACACTATATTTGCGTAGTTCAAATAATAATACATTGAGTACTTATATATGAATTACGCAAATGTAGTTAGCACCGCGGCCATACATACAAAACGTTATATTCGTGTAATACATCTGTGATCGCGCGCTGAATTAAGTGCTGGTGAAGTGCGGTTAACGGTTAACTATTGCGTCCTGATTGGTACCTGTGCCGATTGGTAACGTTATACCGTTTTGCCTATTATTATGCTTTTGCGTTTCCTAAATATTATTTCCTTCGCTTTTATATCTATTACATTCTGGTTACGTTTAATTTTGACTAATAACTAGTATTTAACTACTATTTCTTGTTTCAATCATTTTACGCGAAATCATAAGTGATCGTTCCACGTAAAGTCATGGCTACACTACATTGAAGCCGCGCGTCTCTATCGCGGCCATACGTCATGCGATATCGCGAGATCGCCGTGTCGCCGCCAATACCCACACAAGGTGAGATTTCGGCGATACTCCACCGAATAGTCCTAACTCATTATGTCTCGCATACGATAAATTGTCTGCCGTTTTTGTGCTCACATGATGTACATAATATGTGTATTGTTGTTTACAATTAACTACACGTTTTGGTGTGTGAAAATGTTTTAGTTATGAGTCTCTAATGTTAGTGTCTTATTTTATATCTGTAAATTTATAAATTAATAAAAATTCATAAAATAAATATAAGTTATGTTTATGTGTTTGTGTTTTGTTGTCTCATCATTACGAAATTTACTTTTACGTTATTTAAGAGAGAGATTGCTAGTAATATAAATATTGAAGTCTCGAGTTTCACCGGTTTTAATGTTACTATTTAAGGCCTGACAATTTTAAATCATGTAGAAATATCCATTAAATAATGTGTAATATCTTAACTTTCAACAAAAACTAATGAATTCGATCTGTAAATAATTGTTATGTTTAAATAACTAATTTAATTTGGAGGATTATGTCATTGCAGTCGATTATCTTTTTGATCCTAGGTTCGAAACCCACAGGAAACCACCAAGCACTCATCAACCCTTACCAAGTAGGAAATCAATAAGTTTTTAAAACACACAAATGTAATTATTTATAATATTGATAATTTTTTTTAATATGAATCTAAGAAACGGTTTCTTACGTCGCCATCACACAATAAAACTTCACCGCGCTGCTACTTATTGCGAATTTTCTTGCATACTAATTGAAACAGACAGACATTGCGAAATGCAAAATGTAAGACTAGTATTTACAACGACCGGTCCCCGTGTCCGAGGTCGTGCCGGAGACCTACGTTCTAGGAAGGCGGACAAATGCATCAGTCTCCTAAACCATCTACGTGGTTTTATCAAGGGTTTGAGATAATTTAGACCCTACTGCATTGTTATAAAGATAAACTTGTATGCAGTAAAGAAATAGTTTGTACGCGACGACCGTACATTACACCGCACCGTAGCATAATATAAAATTTAACAGAAAAAAGAACAATAATTAATCTTTAGTTTTGTTATAGTCCATTAATTTTATAACATATATATAAATATATTTGAGTCCGTTTCATTAAAATTTTGTAATTTATGAGATTATAATCATTATGTTACAATAAAATTTTAATATATTAACGAAGTCGCGATACACTCGATCTAGATTTAATCATTAATTCATTTATTTATTCATTTAGTTATACTCTTTTAATATTTAAATTTATTTTATCTAAATTTTGTTATTCATGAGATTATATTAAATATGAATAGTTTTATTGTCGTGGGCTTTGCTCGGGGTTTCTCTGAGTGATAAACTTAGAAATGAGGATATCCGTATTAGAGTGGCCGACATAGCCCAACGGATTAATAAGCTCAAGTGGCAATGGGCCGGCGATATATGTAGCTCGAATAACCGACAACCGATGGGGGAAAAAGGTTCTCGAGTGTCAGCCTCGTACTGGTAGACGAAGTGTAGGGCGACCCCCCACTAGATGGAATGACAACGAACTCTTTATGTCCACGAATTCTTATACTTTAAATAGTTGTCTAATTTATAATAACCTTTCTTCATAAGAGTGCATTTAAGTGCTTTAGATTTTATGCAAAAGCTAATCAGTAATATTACAGGGAATCTTATTATAATTAGTCATACATCTATCTAAAAATAAGCCGCTAGTTTTATGGAGTCTGTTGGAAAAGCAAGTTTAGTATTACGCGTGTTAAAATTATGGGCATCACTCATTTTGTAAAAGTTATTTAAATAATTCCGTACATAAATAATACTGTCCAAATTAAATTGCGATGCAATAGCTAATATATTCATTTCTTCATAAAGGTAGAGAAACTTAAAAAAAAACATCTCTTATGACTCAGAGGAGTGAGTCGCTTAGCTTAATGTTGTAAATTTAACTCTGTTCAAATTCTAACGTTTTGATATTTTTCTACGTATGTAGCACGAATGGGTCGGCTCGACCGGGATAAAACCACGGGAACCAGAGACCCTTTTCACTGGAAACGAGGCATTCCATCATAGTCCTCAGGGGTGGCAATGCATCTGCATTTTGATTCTTAATCAAAGACAAATGTAGATGTCTATGGGCCACAGCATCTACTTACCATCAGGTAGACTATGTGCTCGCTTGTCACTCTTATTTTATTTAAAAAATATGCAAGATTCGGAGAGAGTAGCTTACAGGCATGTGTGAGAGGCGGCAGCAGGTTATCGCGGTATCGCGCGCGGGGTGGCCGCGCGTCGCGATCCACCGGCGCGATTAGACGCGGCCGCGCGCGATATTTCGCCAAATGACACGAGCGCCTCGCCTCGTGGGTAGCTGTTTATTGTGTCGTGGATGGGCCCTTGTGTTTGTTTCTTTCCCATTATCATACCTCTTTTGTACAATCTACTAAAGCGCATTTTCACTATGCATATCATTTATGTTTAATTTTTTATTTTAACTTGTAAAAACGTGGTAGAGCCATGCTGCAGCTGTATTATGGTCTTAGCACGAATGGCCGAATCATTCATATGGCACTTAAGTAACCACCACGCTTAAGTACCACGCTTCCACAAAATACCAACGTAAAATAGTGTATAATACTGCTGTGTATCGTATGTTCATTTTATATAATCGGCGACCCTTTTTACTGAAAACGGGGCATTCCATCTTACTCTTCAGGAATGACAACAGATCTGTATTTTGATTCATAATCGAGGATAGGTATATATGTATAAGGGTCACAGCATCTACTTACCATAAAGTAGACTGTATGCTCGTTTGTCACCCTTATTCTATATAAAACACGCTTTGCTAATCGTTGTGATATATATTTTTTTATAAATATTTTCAAATATCAATAATTAGTAGGCGATTAAAAGTATTTATTTATTTATTTAACACTTTACATACACACGTGATATATAGGCGGACTTATGCCTAAGGCATTCTCTACCAGGCTACCTTGGGATGATAGCAGAGATAGAATGAAGTAGGTGTAATTAAAAGTTAATATGCGAATACTAAACTAAAATAACAAAAAAAATCTAATACATGGAAATAAAATACATAAGATATAAATGGTACAAATACAAATACAAATTCTTTATTTGCAAGAAACACAGGGTTGACAGGGTCTTAAGTTAAATCTAGTGTACATGTGTTTAGTCTGCTCACAGACGTGCAAATATTTAGGTACATAATACAAAAAAAAAACTATCTGTAAGTGGATCACATAATACATCACAATATATGTATAAAATAAATTATAATAGAAATAATAAAATGAAATAAAATAATAATTGAACTAAGTGGCACAAGTATGAGTCTCTGAGAGATGACTACAAATTTGTGGCATTTGCTGTGGAGACTATCGGTCCGTGGGGTCCACGTGCGGTGAAGTTTCTAAAGGAACTCCATCCGCGGCTGGTCGTTGCTGCTGGTAATAAGAGGGCTGGTTCTTTTCTCGCTCAAAGGCTAAGTATAGCCATTCAGCGGGGAAACGCAGCCAGCGTTCTTGGCACGATACCGCGGGGAGTAGGACTATATGATAATTAAGTTTCTAGTTTTAGTTTTTTTTTTTATTATTATAGTTAGTAATATTGTATATTTGTATTAAATAATGATAAAAGATAATTAAAAGTATAGAATTTAATAACAGAATTGAATACATACTTGATGATTGATTACTATTATTTAAGGAAACCGTTTAAAATAATTTTATGGCCGACACTGCTAACACTGCTGAGCATAGGGTTCTTCTTATTACTTAGAGGTTTATGACTTATGGAATAGGGAAATGTCAGGCATACTTCGTTTATTTTTTCATAGAATAGAGTGACTAATGAGCACACAGTCCATCTGATGGTAAGTGGATGCTTTGACCCATAGACACATCTACATTTATCCTCAATAAAGAATCAAAATGCAGATACATCGTCACCCGTGAGGACTAAGTTGAAATGCCTCTTTTCCAGTAAAATGGGTTTCCGGTTCTCTACACTCACCATACGAAACCCAGCAGTGACAGTGCCGTGTTTCATTAAGCTGCCATTTTAAGCTGGTATTCTGTGAGAGCGTGGTCCTTCCCCGGTTGAGCCTACCTATCATGTTACAACTATACTACTAATATAGCTACAGCGCATGCCTTTACCACGTATAAAATCTACTCTATTTGAACTATCGTATTATTCACTCAAAATCATCATTATTACAGCCTCTAAAGTCCACTGATGAATATAAACCGTCCCACAAATTGCTTCATAGCAGAAAGTTGCAATGAATTTGTTGCTAATGAATTTGCCACAGTTACCACGCTTAGTAAGCGGCTAGGCAATCGTAGTTTTTCATTATTTTGGGTTGTTGTCAGTTGTCAGGAAGCTGCCCATCTCCTGTTTAATTTCCCCTTGTCTCCTCTTGCGACAGCTACGGGATGATATGGAATAGTGAATCCTCTTACTTGCGACGGCATGTTCCCGTCTAATGATGTATAGGGAAAGTAAAAAATCCTCAAAGTTCCTGAAATTTGTGTTTTTAATAAAAATTGTAAAAACAATAATGTCCTTCAAAGCGTATTTCGGTCACGGCGGCCAGTCCCAAAGGAGACTAGCAATCTGCGCAAGCGCTATAATGCCCAAATGTATGTGCGAGCACACGTGCACTCTCGACATAACCGGAGAGAGATCAGGCGCAGGACCAACGGCTTTACGTGCATTCCGAGGTGCGGGGATCAACACAGCCAGCTTCCTGATTAATAATACTATAAGAATTTAATGACAGAAAACCTCAATAACAGATTTTGGCCCGACTCCCTATACTAACCCGAGACGTCATGATCATAGTAATAACATTTCGTATCTGAAAGTAAGTTACATTGCAAATTTAGTTACATAAACCTGTACAGGCACACTTAGCGGTGGCTGAGCTATTGGTCACAATACGGTAGCTTATCCATCGATCTACAATAAAAAACTAGATACACAATCCCATGCAATAGTTCTCTAAAAACTGTCGCCAATTGTTTCGACGTAATTCTAGTTGAAATATATATACATTAATGTAAATTCAACCTTAAATCCATTGCCTAAAGTTGTACTCACAAAGCTACGTACAAATAAAAAGTGCACTCAAATGTTTGAGTGGGCGCTCATTCGGTGAGGACATTTTTTGTCACTGATTGTGTATCTAGTTTTTTATTAGTGATCGATGGGTTTATCAGAGTTTGCTGAAAGCAGGTGCAAACGACCTCAGCGCAAGATTACACCACGTCTCAGTGGCTCATTACACACTGTGTGCCACATTTATGCTAAAGATTATTAGTTACTTACCGTCACCGTTACAGTCTGTTAAAGTCCACTGCTGAACATAGGCCTCCTCTGAAATAGTTGCCACGCTATTTTAGTCGTCATTAGGAAGACGCTGCTGCCCATCTCCTGATTGTTTCCCTATATTGCTTCTTTTACGACACCCATGGGATGATATGGAGTAATCGATATTCTTACACCGCCACTACACGGTAAATGTAAAAAGTATTTGTTATTTGAGTTTTTTTTTAATGTGGGAAACTCTGCAACTGCGTTTCTTTATGATAATATTTTGTAACCATAATACTGACATATTTAGCATTATTGGTACTACGAAACCAAACGTTAAAAGAAACGAACCACGATTACGAACGCAGTTACAAAATCGCACTACTCTCACAGTTTCTTTACTCATGTGCTACTGGAGGATTTAAGGCGCAAAATCCTGACATCGACTTCCATTATTTTACGAGTAACATTGGCTTTATTTTGTTACAAATTTACCACGCCAATTTACATTTTGTGTTCCTCTTTTTAAAATCTTCACATTAGGACTTTCATCTGTATCTTTTTTTTTTTTTTATAGAATAGGGGGCAAACGAGCATGCGGCTCACCTGGTGGTAAGTGACTACCGCCGCCCATGAACAACCGCAACACCAGGGGAATTGCAGATGCGTTGCCGACCTTTTAGAAAGGTGTAAGCTCTTTTCTTGAAGGTTCCTAAGTCGTATCGGTCCGGAAAATTCGCTGGTGGTAATTGATTCCACAAGGAAGTCGTGCGAGGGAGAAAACTTCTTCTAAATCTGTATCTTCTGTATCTGTTTTACATGCATAAATTGCACAAAAACGGACACCCGAACACGATATTTTTACAATACATACAACACTTGTTCCAAGAGAGATTTTACGAGATTTTTCCCGCGGATCTACAGCGACGCAATCAAACTATATCACAATAGCTGAGCCTTTTTCTTCTTCTTATCATATCAAATTTTTGTGTTATCTTATCATATTATCAAATAAAATATAAACAATGACTATTTTTCTGGTTGCAGATTTGCTTTAAGCAGTAGTAAATATTTCCTTGATGTACAATAAATGGTACTGTATTGTAAATTGTCAATTATACAGTAATTGGGTAATTATAATACAATAATTATTATTGCTTTGTTTATTGATTTAAAATTGGGCTTAGTTATGCAAAAAGGACCCAGCCCACAAAAACTACTTTTGACATATTGACATGTGAAGTTTTGATCGGCAATTAACCTGGCTTCAATTATTTTTGACTTTTTTAGTATTGTTTTAACTATATAAAAGTATGGATTGTAAGTAATATTTGATCACCGTGAACGGTTGTGGTCGATTTCGACCAATGGTGTGGAAACAACGTGTTAGAATATTGTATTCTATAATATTGCCTGAAATAAAAATTAAATGTAGTTTTTTTTTTTATAGGATAAGGGTGGCAAACGAGCACACAGTCCACATGATGGTAAGTGGTTGCTGCGGCCCATAGACATCTACATCTATCCTCTATTACAAATCAAAATGTAGATGCGTTGTCACCCGTGAGGACTAAGATGCCTCATTCCCAGTAAAAAGGGCCTCCGGCCACCTGCACTTACCAAGCGAAACGCAGAGGTAAACCTCTACTTCACGCTGGTTTTCTGTGAGGTCGTGGTACCACCCCGGTTCGAGCCGGCCCATCCGTGCGACAGCAAAAGCCGCGTGGCTCTACCACTGTTAAGGTTAAGTTTAGGACGGATCCGCTGATACTACTGCCTGTTTGTCATTGTCAACCTTCTTCTTCAGTCAGCCGCGAGGTTCATTTGTAATCTCAAGATTTCCCGAAAGAAAGCTTTTGAACCAATAACGTATAGTCCATTCGTTAGTAACTCTGGGTCCGTATATGTCTCTGATAATGCGTTCCGTTTGAGACGCATTGTTTCACGACTGAATTTTCCTAGAAAGACCTGCCAAATTTTCCTAGAAAGTACACAAAGTAAAAAATACTCGTAAATAGCTGATTTTAAAAAGGTATATCATGCGGTAAATAGGTATAATTTACAAAAAAAAATAAAATCTGTATTTAAAGTTGCCAGTTCATCAAAACAGCAATTTAACTGGCAAAGACCTAATATCTGCTTCCATAACTTCTTTGTAACATTTTCCCGGGCAGGGAACGGAAAGCGATCTGAACTCATAGTGCCATAATCAAACTTTCTTATGCTAACAATGCATTGCAATCCGCTGACAATGCATCTACATTTTATAGATGATATAGATGTCTATATAGATAGATGTATATGTCCCAGCAACCATTTACCATCAGGCGAGCTGTGTGCTCGCTTGTCACCTATAAAAAATAATACTTTCTTCACTTAATCTAATTTTAATTGTAATAGACAAAGTACATTTAACAAGTATATTTTTTATTTTGTCAAATATTTTTTATTCTTTTTATTCTTAATAATCAGTTAGCTTTTTAATGTTAAAGATTATACCAGTGTAACATTAAATGCAATATAAATATACTTAAATAAGTAAGAGCCACGTCCTCGGCGGTGAAGTAAAACCTCGTGAGAATACCTGTAAGTCATTTCTCAAATGAGAAAAAAATTACTTCGAACACATATGAAGTTCGCCATTACGCATTGGGGCAGCGTGGCGGACATTTCGTTGCCCTAAATTTCTCTCACAAATGCAAAGCTGTAACTTTAACTTTTTACCGACTTCAAAACGGAGGAGGTACTCAATTCAACTGTATGTTTTGTTTCTTTTTTTTATGTTTGTTACCTCATAACTTTTCTCTGAGAGAACCGATTTCGATTATTCTTTTTTTTATTTGAAAGCTGGTGCTTCTCATGTGGTCCCAAATAAGATTGATCAAGGATTGACCAATAGTTTTTGAGTTATTCTTAATAATTTATATTGAAGTGGGTTGTACAAAATTTTGTATTTTAAATTATAACTAGCAAGAACAAAACTCTATGTTTTCTGTCGTCGTCATAATAAAATGTTCATAAAAGTTGCCCAGGTATTTGAATGTAACGAAACATGCCCGGGTAGACAGTAGACACAGCATCTAAGAACACGTTATCAGAGAGCCAGACGAGATACGATGTGGTGGTGTCTATAACGCGCCCCCGCCTCTGTAGTATTTCACACCACCAATGTCGTGTGGTGTTAATCATAAGCGGAGTGTCTCACCTAGACAACGTCATATCATGGACCAAAAAAAAAACAAATTGATCTATAGTATTCATTTGCAAACGTAAGTTAAAGTTTCCGGTTAAAATTAAATGAAACCTTAATTAGTGTATAATGCAGTGCAGTGAATCACAACGTTTATTTAGCTGGAAATCGTTTGCATGAAGAAGGTGAAGAATACAATAACAGTATATTATATTTTTCACAGCAGCATCACCCCTCTCCGCTTCTGGACACGGATACTCACGTCGCAGGGAGAATTTGCTTTATTCATTATTCTTGGCAAACTGATTGATCACAGTACCAAGGATTTACTACACCCTTGAAGCCTCTCAAGTTGGACCAAACTGCACACAGTGTGCAAAATTTCATTGTAATCAGTTCAGTAGTTTTAGAATTCATCGCGGACAAACAATTTGACACGTAATTTATATATATATATATATATATATATATGCTCAATAGATACGTATACAAGACTTATTTATATAGTCACACTTCAAATAACGAACTTACGTAATTTGAACGTACTCAAACGGATATAATATAATATTATAATAATGAAACAGATCTTTAAAAATTAGCTAATAATACAACTGAGTAGGGCTCTAGACAAAATACATCATTAAAGTAAACAAAAATAAATATTAAAAACCGCCAAAATCCTTTAGTTTGCACCGCCGCCTTCGCCGGCGAAGACTAATAAAGCGATTTAGTATCCACTTCCGAACTGCGCATTTACTCGTCGGAGATGCACTCGGAATTTAATGTTGTAAAATTGTTACGATCTAACGTTCGTAGTGAATAACTGATAGTTTATAATACTTATTCTAAATTGTGCTTATAATACTCTAAGAGATTTTCTGTACAGTTGTTCTTTTAAAGATGCATAATACATGACGTTTTAATAAAGGCGTGCGCCTGGATGTTTTGACTTTGTGGACATGTTTGGTTCTAACTATAGTCAGAATTTGTCAACTTCACTGGTTAATGTATACCACCATCTACGATCACATCATTTGGTCGCCAGAGGATTTTTTAACAGTGGTAGAGCCACGCGGCGGCTTTTGCTGTCGTACGGATGGGCCGGCTCGAACTGGGGTGGTGCAGGTGGCCGGAGGCCCTTTTTACTGGAAATGAGGCATTCCATCTTAGTCCTCACAGGTGACAACGCATCTGCATTTTGATTTGTAATAAAGGATAGATGCAGATGTCTATGGGCCGCAGCAACCACTTACCATCAGGTGGACTGTGTGCTCGTTTGTCACCCTCATCCTATAAAAAAAAAATTTTTCCTACACCGCAAATGTACGTATTAGAAAATTGTTTGAATTCTCAATTTATAAACGATTATTACGATTACGATTATTATACTTGGTCCTTCAAATGTAAAATATTATATCTAGTTAATAAAAATAAAAATGTGTCTAATGCTAAAATAATGTTTAATACCATCTATTACTTGTATATAAACTAAACAATAAGTTCTAAATTAGCAAACTTTTATTTTATTTTACTTAGTTATGTACTTTTATTTAGTATTAAAACAAAGGCCGTAAGGGATGAGCAAGACGTACGAGAAAAAAGAGAGTTTTCAAAAAATCACTACTCATTATATCCTCAAAAGTTATAAGATTGTGTACATTGATTAATTCACGATAATAAACCAATATTAAAGCATACACGATGATAATTTTTATAACTGTACGTATATAGTTATAATATAAATTCATGTTCTAAAACATAAACAAGCTCCGAGCCCAGTGGTAGAGCAAACATTGGATCAGACCACCGCAAATATCGCTATCAATCGCTTCGCGGGGCTCGATTTCATTTTACGACGTTTATTTTATCGTGTAACGTACAGCTGCGAGCTGGTGCAGGGCGGGCGGCGCTATCGGGCCGTGCAGCCGCGCTATCTCACTGCGGCGAGCTGGCAACGCCCGATATGCCTGTTTCAACTATAAGTGTTAGTTGCTCTTTGCTATTCTGCCACTTTAATCTGAAAAGCTTAAACCGTTTTTTATCTGTAGCTATCGTAACTTATGTGCATATAATATAAAAGTATATATTATATGCAGATACGATAGCCACCGTTACGACTACATAATCGCAAAAGTCCACTGCTGAACATAGGTCTCCACCATAGAGTGCCTTATAAGGGGGATATTTGCAATGTATACAGGATATTTTGTATAGTTTCCAAGCTTGGCAGGCAGGGATTTGGTGGCCATAGTTTTTTTTTATGTTGTTATTAACTGCCCATCTCCTGATTTGCTTCCCTCTGTCGCCTTTTACGACACCCACGTGACAACATGAGGTAGTGGATTTTATAATTCTATTTTCACCAGTCCAAAAATAGATCTCAGATGTTAATATAATATTTATTTTCATCACTATGACCTAGTACCCTCACCAGGACCATTACAGCTCATGGTCTAAGCGTGTTATTAGTGCTCTTAATTTTCTACCGACTTCAAAAAGGAAAAGATACTCAATTCGACTATATATTTTTTACGCGTATTACCTCATAACTTTTTACTGGGTGAACCGATTTCGATAATTCTTTTTTTATTTGAAAGCTGGTGCTTCACATTTGAACCTATATAAACTTGATCAAAGTCTGGCCAATAGTTTTTGAGTTATTTTTAATAACTTTTATTGAAGTCGGTTGTACAAAATTTTTAATTTTAAATTATTACATTCATTGTTTTGCAAAATTTTATTTTATCGTCTGTTGATATTGGCTTTAAGCAATGAACTATTTTTTTGTTGTATTTATTTCACTCATGTCTGTGTCTCTATTATCCATTTAAAATAATGTTATATTTACCTACACGTTATACAATATCTTAAACTAATTGCACTCAACTGTATTTTGTATATTAGTTTTCGAAGCTGTTAGGTCAAAGCATCGTCACCTTAGCTATAAAAGGAAGTAATTTAAAACTACTAAACTATTCTACGTGGTAGAGCCATGCTGCAGCTATATTAGTAGTATAGTTGTAGCACGAATGGGTCGGCTCGACCGGGAAAGGACCACGCTCTCACAGAATAACAGCGTCAAATAGCAGCTTAACGCTGCTGTGTTTCGTATGATGAGTGTAGAGAACCGGAAACCCTTTTTACTGGAAAAGAGGCATTCCATCTTAGTCCTCACGGGTGACAACGCATTAGTATTTTGATTCGCAAACGAGGATAAATATAGATGTCTATGGGTCACAGCTACCACTTACCATCAGGTGGACTGTGTGCTCCTATTTCACCCTATCCTATAAAAAAAATTCGTATGGTGAGTGTAGAGAACCGGAGACCCTTTTCACTGGAAACGAGGCGTTCCATTTTAATTTATTCTTAATCGAGTATAAATGTAGTAGTAAAGTATTTAGGCCACAGAATCCACTTATCATCAGGTAGACTGTGTGTTCATTTGTCACCCTTATTCTATAAAAGAAAACTACTTTTACGTACGTACTTTTAACAAGTTACCCGCATTTTAATTGTTAATCGAGGTGGACTACGTACTCGTTTATCACACTTATTTTATTTAAAAAAAACTGTTAGCAATTTGTCAACTCGTGTTCCTTTTCCATTACGATATACAATAATACAGCATCTAATATCTCGTGAATTATTTTCCTAGCTCTATAGCCGCTAACATTTTATAAGCTAGCGCCTATCTCGATCGCCCACACATTGTCTTTGTGTGAGCTATCTGCGAGTTTTGTTTTGGTGTTGTCGCGATAAAAATAACTCTGCGGGAATATTTGTAAAAGCATTATGCTATTATAGAATATTTATTCCCCAGAAAAGCTATCTGTTTGTGTTCTTCCTTAAAACGAGATTCGAAATAGAAATGTGTATCCATTCACGTTATTTGTGTTACAAGTTGTAACTAGGTAGTGTGACTCCTCTATTGCCTAGGAGTCTCTGTGGATAAATACTATCCGTTTACCTATTTCTGCCACCAAATAGCATTACTTGCACTGCTATGTTTCAATCTAAAGGCTATAGAAACCAGAATAATTGCAAGCTGTGAGGCATTCCATCATAGTACACAGCAGTGATCTGTTAGTTTTTTTTATAGAATGAGGTGACAACCTAACACACAGTCCACCTGATGGTAAGCGGTTGCTGTAGCCCATAGACATCTACATCTATCCTCGTTTGCGAATCAATATGCAGATGCGTTGTCACCCGTGAGGACTAAGATGGAATGCCTCGTTTCCAGTACAAAGGGTCTCCGGTTCTCTACACTCACCATACGAAACACAGCAGTGTTAAGCTGCTATTTTACGCTGGTGTTCTGTGAGAGAGTGGTCCTTCCCCGGTGAAGCCGACCCATTCGTACTACAACTATACTACTACTATAGCTGCAGTGTGGCTCTACCACGTGGTTCTTTGATTGAAGTTTGCTGCAGGTGTCTATTGGATCCTGTAGCCTCTTACCATCAGGTGGATTACTATTATGTCTGAAAACCGAGCGAGTATTAAGTTTTATAAATATAAAGTACAGAAATTAGTACAAGAATTATTGATATAATTTTCGCACTGTTTTTCGTGTTTCTTAATTATATAATTGCTCTTTTTTTAATCAAGTATTTGTTTTTATCAAGTTGTATTTTATTACTTTTAAAATCTTAGTCTTATAAAAAAACACAACACAACACAAAACAGTGGTAGAGCCACGCGGCTTTTGCTGTCGCACGGATGGGCCGGCTCGAACCGGGGCGGTACCACGACCTCACAGAATACCAGCGTGAAGTAGAGGTTTACCTCTGCGTTTCGTTTGGTGAGTGCAGGTGGCCGGAGGCCCTTTTTACTGGAAATGAGGCATTCCATCTTAGTCCTCACGGGTGACAACGCATCTGCATTTTGATTCACAAACGAGGATAGATGTAGATGTCTATGGGCCGCAGCAACCACTTACCATCAGGTGGACTGTGTGCTCATTTGTCACCCCTATCCTATAAAAAAAAAAAAACGAAAATTCCATTTTCGAAAAATTTTCAAATTGCTCTGAAATAGAATATTAGAATATTATGTAATAAAATAATTTCTCATTATCGTGTAGAAAATTAATTTTCAAATTACTTACTAAAATTATTTTCCAATATTCTTACTAATCACCACATTTTTCTCAGGTTAACCTAACAGCCTAACCTAACAACAAATCTCTCCCCTTCCGCTTTTCGTTACCATATTCTATTAATCAAGTAAAAGTAACCAATTTTTCAGCTCCTCCATATTCGCAGCGGCTGTGTTGATGCAAAGTCGACGTGTAATCTTCTCGGGCCGTCGGTTATCTAGGAGAAGTTGGCAGCGAGGCCCTAGAGATGGTGCTGTGTTCGGTTCGAGATAGGACGGGTGTCCGGGTGCGATAAGCCCGCTGCGTCCCGCTGCAGCCGCGCGGTGCGAGCTTGTAGGGTGCCGATGTCTGATAATTTAATGGAAACCTCTTTGAAAACTTGATGAGAACTTTAACTTAATAGCGATATATCTTAAATGAGTGTTTAGTTTCGCAGTTGCTGTCTTAGGAATGTGCACTTTGCTGCTAACACTTTTTTTAGAATTACCTTTTATAGGAAACGAGGCATTCAATCTTAGTCCTCAGGAGTGGCAACGCATCTGCATCTTGATTTTTTAGTGGCTCAATGGTAGATATCTATGGGATACATTATTCAGTTACCGCAAAGTGGACATGGATCCACCACCATTGCAGACAGAACTTGTCACATATCTTTAAAAAAAAGGAATGAGCAGATTCGAGGAAGCAGTAATTGTATACATAAGAAGTAAAAATATGACTTATTCAAATAAAATAGGTGCGGTAAGTAATACAATAAGACAGCCTACATACATGTTTTTCTTAAGAGCACAGTACTTTTATCATATCCTTGAGAATAACGGAAGAGCTCGTCAGGTATTTCGTAAAAATGAAAGTAACGCTCTTCGTCCATCTTAGACACAGGCCTCGTTTGATTTCTGAGAGGGTTTTAGAGCAAAAGAGAGTTACCCTAAAGTATATTGGTGGACTTTACAACTGGGCAAACAGGGACAAATTTATGTTAAGTAACAAAATATACACATAAGTAATATTTGTAACATAAATTTGACCTATAAGTAACATAGGTACATTTGACTCCAACACCGTTTAACACATTTTGAATTATATACAATTTTAAACATATTTGGTGTTAACCTAATCAAATATATCATTAAGTATAATAGAAGCTAAGCTAATTTTTAATAACATTTCATACACCGTGAAGCACGTCGTAAATCAACAATTAAAATCGCAATTTACAGTTTAAATTTCATACTAGTGCCGGCGCAGTGCGGTGGGCAGGTCGAACTCCCTTTACGGAGAAATTTAAGGACAATGGGCAAATGCTGAAGGGTTTATTACATAGGCAGTTATAACTTATTTCGAATGTCGTCAAACTTCTTTAAAAAAGTAGTTAGTACTTGAAAAATAATTTCACCACATTGACCCGCATCCGAAATTTTCAGCAATTATTCCTTGCCACCCTAGGCTCCGTTATCACGACCGGCCAGTATCGCACGCGCCAGCCCCTCAGTTTTTACCGATACGTGTGATTTAAACAGGCTCTATGTCATAAATGCGGAAAACTCGTCTTCTTTAAAAAGTTCTTACTTTCCGTAACAATTTTTTTTACTATTACATGCCAGTGCTTGTCTACTATCCCACTTAATATTTGTACTATAATTTTCATAATTCTAAACTCTTCTAACTTTTAGTTATTGAACGGGAAATTATATTAGAGAGGCGTCACGGTATTTTAGTGGTAAAACCTCACTGCAGCTACAGTATGGTTACAGCACGGATGGCTCGTCTCGACCGGCAGCCGGATGCTCATTTCATTAGTAAAATTTTCGATTTTCGTCCTTAGTTGTCATTGGTTCTTCATACTGTGTTCTACATACATCTACAAAATTTAGTATGCACTTTTTCAGCTAACGTTATAAAATAATAAATATTCAGACATCGGGAAACTGGTGAATAATAAAATGCATTAATTATAAAATTCCATTGCATTCATACATATACGCAAAAATATATACATACAAACATAAATAAATAGATACATATATTACATACATACAATTCAAGCTAATTAGAGCGTGTTAAAATTAACACATAATATTATCCCTCATGATGCTTTATCGTATATGGATATATAAATGTTTGCATCATAGACTATGGTTTGCATTTGCAGCAACTATCTCTCTTTAAAATTTGTTATTACTCTTCACTCTACCACAGAATAAATAATAGGCTCTACAAGGACTTGTGTGATCCTCTTTCGAGGTTATATATAAACAAAATAAAAAGTAATACATACCTACATCTTTTTGCTTCTAAATCAAAGTAGTGTTTTCTAAAGAAATTAAAAAGAATTTTTCTTAAACAATTTACCTAAAACTGTTACATAAAAGAAATAACGAAGTAATCTATGCTGGAAACACGCCATTGAATTTTACAAATTTATTTGAATTTAGGTCCTTTCGGACATGAAATTGTAATTCAAAATATTATTGAAGGCAAACTAAAAACCCGTTCGACGTTAACACAATCGTGAATGGTTATTATAACGTCGGGAATCTTAGCTTACATCTTAATCCTAAAAACAATACTATCAGTTACTATTGAACTAGATTTCTTGAGCGTTTTCAAAAACAACTGTATAGTACTGACACAAAGTTTAATTTTAATCGAATCTATATTCTTCGACCGCTTACCGCCCACCGTCAAAAAGTCACATAGACAAAATTACCTACAATTAAATTAAGACTGTATTGCCGATACTATAAGTTATTTTATCAATTGTAATTGATAACACAACGTTGTTTATTAGGTTAAGGGTGGGACGCCTTCGCAAATCCCCGAGAGCTCTGGAAGCACGATAATATCGACATTAAACTAAGTACGTGCAAATCTTGCATCGAAGTATGTACTGTATTGTTTAGTACATTTTCTCTACAATGAACTAAACGTCTGTTTAAATTCTTTAAATCTATTTATTTTATAAAACATTTTCTGTATGAAATATATAATATATCAGAGGTAGAAGATAAATATATAATAAAATAGTGACAATCAACAAACAAACAACAAAGACGGCTCCGTGGCGCAGTGGCTTAGCAATGAGTTGCTGCGCTGGGATCCACGGGTTCGAATCCCACACGGAACAAGTATTTGTATAGCCTACAAATAATTGTTCCGGATCTGGATGTTTGTCTTCGTGCAATCTATGTTTGTAAGCTGCCTCCACGATACAGGAGAAAATCCTAGTGTGGGGGTGACGTTTTAAAAAAAAAGAAAAAAAATCATGTAAACGCAACATTACGACGAATTTTTATTTTAATATAATTTTAAGTTTATAATATCGCAAAGGCAATTGAATACTTTTTGACAGTTATTTTTCCACGTGATATACCTACATCGCAGTCTGTATTATAGCTGTAGCATAATTAAGCACGAATTGGTCGGCTCGTCCTTGGAAGCACACACTAACAAAATACACGCGCGTATGCATTCAGTGGAGTCGAGAATCAGAGATCCTTGTAACTGGTAACGGGATTCTATCCCTCAGATGTAACAACGAATCTGCATTTTTAATTGATGATAGATTTAGGTTAAGCGAACTGAAAGCCCTCCTGGTGGTAAGTGTCTACTGCTTAGAATGTCCGCTACAAGTACTGTCTAGTCCATATACACCTGGAACCAGAATAACGCTACAGATGTATTATCACGGTCTAAGGACCAAGATGGAATTATTCACAACCTGTAATTATACTGACTTTTCCTTCAGACCGGAAAATAGCAGTGCTTGGTGGCAGAAATGGGTAGGAGGATGATATCTGCCCAGATGGACTTCTGGTTGAAAAGAAGTCCTACCAAAAAATATAGTATAATAACGCTTAAAACTTGATGCCCTATTTTTTCCTTTAACAGGCAACACTAATATTTCATTTTTTTTCATTTCATTTCATTTTTTTTAAAAAACGTTACCCCCATACTAGGATTTTCTCCTGTGTCGTGGAGGTAGTTTACAAACATAAATTGCACAAGGACAAACATCCAGACCCGGAACAATAATTTGTAGAACATACAAATACTTGTTCCGTGCGGGATTCGAACCCGCGGCCCCCAGCGCAACAACTGATTGCTAAGCCACTGCGCCACGGAGCCGTCAATAATATTTTTTTAAGCTTTCCGAATTTCCAGATGTTGAACAATAACCATTCCTTCTTGTGTTAATGCTACTAAAACCAATGGTATTTGTTTTGCTTAAATATGATAATTTTGTTTTAGTTTTCTAGAAAGACAAAAGCAAACGTAGTTGGAAGACTATCACAATCCCGAGGGTGCATTGATGCGGAAGACATTTATAACAATTATAATATGAGATAAGAAGGAATGCAGTAAGAGAGACGATAAAATAAATGTTAAGTTCATAGTGAATGTCGTTGAATTGTGTTTACATCTTAATAAGCGTACCGTGGGCCCAATGTTCGAATTTCAGCTAATTCTAAGTTGTAAACGCGCAGCTTGTTATGTGTGGATATAATATGACTGTTCCCGTTCCCGTTTCAACATACCCTGGATTAATACAAATTAACGGAGTAGAACCATGCTGCAGCTATATTAATTGTATAGTTGCAACACGAATGTGTCGGTTCAACCCGAGAAGGACCACGCTCTCACAGAATACCAGCGTAAAATAGCAGCTTAATACTGCTGTTTTTCGTATGGTGAGTGTAGAGAACTGGAGACCCTTTTTACTGGAAAAGAGGCATTCCATCTTAATCCTCATGGCTAACAACGCATCTGCATTTTGATTCGCAAACGAGGACAAATGTAGATGTCTATGAGCAACAGCAATCACTTACCATCAGGTGGACTGTGTGCTCGCTTGTCACCATTATGCTATAAAAGAGGCACAGTTCTGAGTTACTAGCATTCATCGAATACAGGAAAATAAAAAATAGAGGCTTCATCTTTTTACGTAATAGTCCACTAGACCTGAGACCTCTTTGAGATTTACTTTTACCGACAGGCTTAACAGGCATATTGATAATAGTACCGTATGTCCACTTTCGACTCTGCTGGGTATTTCACATGTGTTTTATATGAAGTATTCGTAAAAGACGACAAAGGGAAATGAAAAGAGACGGGTAGCTTCATCTTCCTGATAAGAACTCGAAATCAGAAAAATTGCGGCTTAAACAACTATGGCAAATTCTTCTATGAGTCTATCCTTATCCCTCGGTTGTTATAAAGCGTTATTTTGCAATCACCGGCCAAATTTCCAGAGAAGTTTCAGAATAACTACTATAGGCAAATAGTGAAGAAAAAATAATAAAAATAAATCTCATACATTCTATCCTTTTTATCTTTTAAATTCAAAATGCGTGATAATACATTGTTTTAACTGATTTTACTGCGCACGCACACATTCGTAAGGTTCGGTCGGTAAACAAAAACGTTGTTGCCCATAAATCACATTCAATTTGGGATGATTTCGAATAAAAGTAGAAGCCATATTTACTCGTATTTTCAAAAACTGCAATAACGGTATATCATTATCTATACATTTGAACTTAAGTTTAAATTTACTGTTTTAAAATTACCCTTTATATATAGTCATAGAAACAGTAGTAATAGTTAAGGATACGGACTGCGAATCTCAAAGGTGGTGGTTTCGAATCCACGATTCGACTATGTTGTTAAACATTCCTTAAACAAGCATTTTAAACTTACTTGCAATGGTTAACGAGGGCATCAGAAGTATTAATTTTATACGTATAAATAATTTTATTTTTTATACGTGGCAAAGCCATGCTTCAACTATATTAGTAGTATAGTTGTAGCACGAATGGTTTGGCTCGACTGGGGAAGGACCACGCTCTCACAGAATACCAGCGTAAAATGGCAGCTTGACACTGCTGCGTTTCGTATGGTGAATGTAGAGAACCGGAGACCCATTTTATTGGAAGAGAGGCATTCCATCTTAGTCCTCGCGAGTGACGACGCATCTGCATTTTGATTAGTAGTGAATAAATGTAGATGTCTATCATATGACTCAGAGCAATCGCTTACCATCAGGTGTACTGTGTGCTCGATTGTCGTCCTATCCTATAAAAAATAAATTAAAAGCAACTCTAGTATTCTTTAAAAAAATCTTTAGGTTAAATCCTTAATTCTTAATTCAGCAGTGGACTTCTGATAAGGTGTAATGAATGAGCAATAAAAAATAATATACCAAATGGTCAAACAACGATCTATCGGAGGCCATGACATCTTGATGACTGTACCCGTTTTACGACACCTAGGGGACGATATGGCGAGATGAATTTTCTCACGATCCAAGCACACAGTACAAACAGTAAACGCAACTAATTAATTTTGTTATCGGGCGTACATACAACTTCAGACGTAAATTTCTGCAATACTGTACATACTCGTAGATCGGGGAGAATGTTGCAGGAAGTTTGCTCTGCAGTTCGTGCTTGCGTACACACACCCTTTGTGATTTCGTACAATACGAAAAACACTAATAATTCTCTGTATTAGTTTGTTTTGGCACCACTGCTATTGTTACACGGATGTAGAACTTACTGGAAACGTACGATTTCTTTCAATCTCTTTAGGCTTTTCTCTTTTTTCTTTTAATCAACAGTGGTAGAGCCACGCGCCTTTTGCTGTCGCACGGATGGACCGGCTCGAACCGGGGTGGTACCACGACCTCACAGAAAACCAGCGTGAAGTAGAGGTTTACCTCTGCGTTTCGCTTGGTGAGTGCAGGTGGCCGGAGGCCCTTTTTACTGGAAATGAGGCATTCCATCTTAGTCCTCACGGGTGACAACGCATCTGCATTTTGATTCGTAATCGAGGATAGATGTAGATGTCTATGGGCCGCAGCAACCACTTACCATCAGGTGGACTGTGTGCTCGTTTGTCACCCTTATCCTATAAAAAAAAAAAAAAGGCTTTAGAGTAGGTACAATTGCGTATTTATAATCACAATAAACTATAAAGTTGGTTTTACGAGTATATTCAATTGTATCAGTATTTTTGTTTTAATCATGATTTTGTATTTTTATTAAGAATTAAAGTTTTAACAAATATTAAAAAGAAATCGGAGTTGATTTAAAATGTTCAATTCATACGGAATAATTATTTAAAAAAAATGAAGTTACTAACGTACTTACAGCTGACCTGATTGTAAGTGGCTACTGCGGCCTATGGACTAACAAAGAAAGGCTTAGAAAGGCAAACAAAGAAGGCTGTAGCCTAAGATTTTATGAGCTAATGATAACAATTATTTAAATAAAAATCATGAAAGCAATTTGGCTACACTTAAAATTTTCATCTGTCACTCAAGCATTCTATTATTTTGCTTTTTGGGTGTAATTACGTAAAAAGTGTTCCCTACAGTCGGATAAAAATGTGTTAAATAGATATGGTAAAATAATGTTCTTCATAAGAAACTTTCATATATAATAAACAGTTGCAGACGATAAATTGCAAATAAATCGAGGCAAGTTGCTAAATTGAAAACTAATCCAAATTTCGAACGTCAATCTATAAACTCTAAAGTAACTTATCGTAGGTTGCATCCTTTTTGCGTAACCACGTCTAATCATCTGCAATATAAAGTGTGGTCGTATCCAGCATTTCTGTAGATCCGCGGCCCTACGTGCCGTATCTGTGTGGCAACTCACGCGGTGTTAACGATTTATTTAGTGGCCCATAACGACGTTTGCTCGGCCGACGCTACACGTCACGGCTAGTTGCGCTTTTTGTTGCGCCGATAACGCGCCGCTGCTTACTTGGACAAGGCTACTCGGCAAAACTAATCGATGCCGTGTTCATTGTTAAACGCTCCTTATGCATTCTTTACTTGAATAAATTTAATATAAGGTAAGTAGTGTTGGGAGGAGAAAGGGGTTATGCCTTAATTACGTTTTTTTTTTAATTATCGTTTTATTTAGGGACTACTCAAAATCCTATGGCATCCATCCATCCATTACAGCCTATAGAAGTCCACTGTTGAACGTAGGGTCCCTCCATAGATATCACCATAATGGGATTGTGGCATGGTTGCCACGATTGGCAAGCGGGTGGGCAACCCGTAAATGATAGAAATCTACCCTTATGGAATAAAGTAGTTGTTCCTTAGAATTTATTACGATTGGATTTTATGGGTTTTAATTTTTTTCGCGGAACCCTAATTCTTTTTCTAAAGTAAAAGCAAGCCTAAGTTACTCCTCATAGTCAGTGACAGTCTCGTCAAAATTGGTCCAACCATTTCAGAGATTAGCCGGAACAAACAGACAGACAGATAAATATTAAAAAATTGTATTTTTGTTAAAGTACTGTAAACAGAGTTATTTTCTGCCGACTTCCAAAAAGGAGACGGTATTCAATTCGACTGTATGTTTTTTTATGTGTGTTACCTCATAACTTTGTACTGGGCGAACCGATTTCGATGATTCTTTTTTATATGAAAGCTGATAGTTCTCGTGTGGTCCCATATGAATTTGATCAAGGTCAGACCAATGGTTATTGAGTTATTCTTAAATATCCTATATTGAAGTCGCTTATATTGAAGTCGGCTGTACAAAATTTTTAATTTTTAATTATTCAAAGAGTAGCCAAATTTTAAACTTAAGTTCAAATATATAAATAATGATATACCGTTATTGCAGTTTTTGAAAATACGAGTAAATAAGGCTTCTACTTTTATTTGAAATTATCCCAAATTGAATGTGATTTATGGGCAATAACGTTTTTGCCTACCGATTGACCCTTACATATGTGTGCGTGCGCAGTAAAATTAGTTAAAAACTGAATTACCACGCATTTTGAATTTAAAAGATAAAAAGTACAGAATGTTTGAAATTTTTTTTATTTAATTCTTATTCACCTATTGCCTATATCACTTATTCTGAAGCTTCTCTGCAAATTTGACCGGTTATTGCAAAATACCCTGTATTATATTTACGATAAGATTTATTTAAATAAAAAAATCTTATTTTATGTAAATTATTGAACGAATTATGTGGAATACGGACGGAACTTTAAAAAAAATATATCCACGACTAATCGTCGCCGCTGGAGGCAAGAACCTGGTTCTTTTCTTGCCTAAGGAGAATAGCCCTTCAGCGAGTAAATACATACAACATTATTCTTGGCACTATATCGATTGGAGTAAGATTGTAAAATAATTTAATTTTTTAGTGTTTTATGGTCTTAAATATTGTATAGAGGGAATTGAAATTAACAATAATTTAATTCATAATGTATTAAATGGGTAAATTGGAAAATAAATACTAAAATTAAATATGAACAACATTACTTATTAAAAGTATCTTGTCACCTATTTTCTTTTAATATTTAATTATTAAAAAAAAAGTATCTAAAAGTCTCTAAAGGTCATAAAAATATTTCGTCACATATCAAGGAGCGACCGCGGCAAGTTACAACGGAATGAAAAGACGCAACTATCGCGGCCGCCCGCCCTCGCGATAATATCGCCGCCCGCCCAACGGGGCCTCTAATTGAATATACTCGTATATTGAATCAGGTGCTCGGCACACACTAATGGCTATAGATACAACAATTTTATCAGTATTCGCTTTGCATTTTGCCTTAATTTCTAACAGCTAACGTATGTTTGTTTGTCTTTGAATTTTTATGACGTAATCAAGCCTACTTTAATTAATCATTGCTTATAATCACGCGCATACTACACGTTTGGTTAAATTAATATTAATATTACGTTACATTTTTTTTATTACATCAAATTTGTTGACCAAAAATCCTTGCAAAAGGTCATTGAATCTCCCCAGTAAGCTTTGAAAATTAAAAAAAAAAACATTCTAATTTCTATACAAAAAGTAATCATAACTAGGCACTATCATCTGATTGGAATTTTAGTGTCCCCAATGTTCTCAATGTTATTCACAAAGCTGGAAATTAAAATAAAAGTGATATAATTTTAAATCGAATTAATATTAGTTTGGTATTAAAGTTAGTTAAAATTAAAGTTAGAGTCTATATTCATTCCACTACTGGGCACAGGTCTCCTCTCATTTCTGAGAGGGTTGTAGAACAAGGAAATCTCCGCTACGCTGCCCCAATGCGTGTTACTGAACTTCATATGCTTTCGAAATTTTTTTTTATTTCTCTGACACGCAGGTTTCCTCGCGATATTTTCCTTCACCGTAGGACACGTAATAAATCAGCACTTAAATTTGCAATTAATAACTTCATGGTACCGGTGGGGATCTAACCCGGGTTGTTCGGGTACTGTGAAATTTACAGTGACCGCTTAACCCCTGAGCTAGTTTGGTATTAGTTAATATTAATTATTAAGTTTTAGTTATTTTGTTTTAAATTCTTACTTTAAATTTTGAATAAATAAAATCATTTCAGTGTTTTACGATTGGATCAGAAATTTATCACCTTCATTGCAGGTCATCATGGGTCCCTTACATAAATTTTCTCTAAATATTGTCAACTACAGCCCAGATTTTCTTTATATTTTACTAAGCGAGCGCATATCTACGATCCCACCTGATGGTAAGTGGTGATGTAGCCTAAGATGGTGAAGCGCACTGACTTAACAAAAGCCTATTCACTCTTGCCTTGCAGACACCCACACTGTAATCGTAAATGTTCAGTGATTTGTCGCATGTCATTTATACTTTTAAATTCTTCTCCAACGACCGTTGATTCATCGAACTAAGAGCATTCCGATGCCAATTTTATTACGGTGTTCACTATCTTCGGCTACATCATCCCTCAAAACTCCCAACACTGACTTTAATAGTTAATACAACGCCGTTACAATTTTTGTCACGCACAGAACTCATTTTTAGGGTTCCGTACCTCAAAAGGAAAAAACGGAACCCTTATAGGATTACTTTTTTGTCCGTCTGTCTGTCTGTCTGTTTGTCTGTCAAGACCCTTTTTCTCAGGAACGCGTAGAGGTATCAAGCTGAAATTCATATCAAATACTCAAGTCTACTGTCCCTTAGAGCTGTAAAAAAATCAAACTTCTAAGTCAACGCAATCAAAAGATGCAGCCGCTTATGCTGCAAATTCTCGACATTCGCAACGGAATAAAAACCTGCAGGGTACTTCCAGTGAACTCAGAATCTGAAATTTGGTACGAAGCAACGTATTATAGCACAAATAAAGGAAAAATTACGAAAAGTATAAATTTTTAGTTACATCATATAATAAAAATTTGTTTGTTGGATTTGTTCGGAACCCTCGGTGCGCGAGTCCGACTCGCAATTGGCCGGTTTTTTTTACTATATTTTTTCTCGTATCTCGAAGATTAATTTCTAGATTTTACTTAACACTAAACTGTTAAATACCTTTGCGTGTATTTATTTAATCGCAGATTTACGATCTGCCCCTACTAAGAGCCAAAGAGTTCTATCGTATATAGGACCGAACGGGAAGCGGGCCTTCTCTAACGGTGTCGTTACAGCCGCTAACGGTCGCTAACGCCCCTTATCAGCGATGCAGGGCGGGCGGAAGACCACTGTGGCTAACGTCCCGCCCGCCCTAACGCTTCCGCACTTATTTATTCTCGACTTACGCCGATATGTTTCCTGAGATCGTTATCGGGATATGAAAGGGTCGAGTTTCATGTTTTTCGGACCTAAACCGGTCTCAGTGACCGATTCTAAGCGTTAACGGCCGGGTTTTTTCCGGTATTTTATTGACGATGTTTTTGACTTTTTAACAGCGCATGTTGGAAAGTGCAATTTTCGAAATAGGTTGTGTGAGAGCTAAAACTCCCAAAATTGGACTCGGATGAGAACGTCTTTCTCGTTAGTTCTGCTAACCTTACAAGTTGAATGCTGTGATTCATAGACATTAACATCGATCCTCGATTAAGAATCAAGATTCAGATGCGTTGTCAACCGTGGGAGTAAGATGGAATGCCTCGTGTCCAGTAGAAATGATCTCTGGTTTTCTACACTCAACATACGAAACAGCAGCATTAAGCCGCTTTTCTGCCGACTTCCAAAAAGGAGACTGTACTCAATTCGACTGTATGTTTTTTTTGTGTGTTACCTCATAACTTTTTACTGGGTGAACCGATTTCGATGATTCTTTTTTTATTTGAAAGCTGGTACTTCTCGTGTGGTCCCATATGATCAAGGTCAAACCAATAGTTTTTGAGTTATTCTTAATAACTTATATTGAAGTCGGCTGTACAAATTTTTTAATTTTAAATTATGTTATTAACGCTAATATTTAAACGTCATTCAAATTATACACGAATAAAAGCTTAATCTCTAATGCCCCATTCCTATATTCAAGAAATGTGTTTAAATCCAAACTATTCGATTGGCAACTGAGATGGACTTGGAAATGAAAGAACTTTAAGCTTTTTTAAATTGTAAAACCAGTATTTTAAAAACGTTTTATATCGTTTTATGCATTTTTTGCATTGTAGAGCTGGTCTAATAAAAACGAAACTTTTTTTATTTTAATTCTTAACACTCCCTAACCTGTAACCAGAAGACTGACGGAGCAAACCAACAAGTAGGGCGTGGTGCGATTAAATAAGCTATTTCTTCTATACGGCTCATTCGTAAAACGAATTTTGAATTTTTTATCTAATAGGACAAATTAAAGAAAGGATACGTTGACCTATTCATCGAAAATTTCATAAGATTATCGTTCACTGATCCCAAGTTTCGATACCATATGCAATCTGAAATCTGAAAACCAAATAGTATTGTGGGCTCATTTTTTTACTTATTACCATCTGGAGGCAAGTAAGATTATAGTCAAGCACATAGTTATAACAAATAAGAAATAAAAGTGAAATTATATGAAGTGATGAAATTCTAGATGGTAAATCACACTGTCTTAGCGTTATATTACTCTTACTTCTTTGATTCCTAACTTTTGCCTCTTAAATTAGAGATAGACTGGGAATTGATTAAAAGAGTTTAATACATTTCAATAAAAGCCGTGTGATATCTTCACTATACTTTTTTATTTTAGTTAAAGTTGAATAACTGCCTGCAAACTGTTAGCTGAAATTATAATTGCTTAAATGCTGATTTACCACCCAGTAAGTGATAAATTAAACATCGTGAGGAAATGCATGACTGAGAAATGAAATATTTTGAAGACATGCGAAGTCCCCCAACAGGCGGGTTTTTCGGGTGACAACGCATCTGCATTTTGATTCTTTATTGAGGATAGATTTAGATGTCTATAGGCCGTAGCAAACACTTACCATCAGGTGGACTGTGTGCTCGTTTGTCATTCTATCCTATAAATTAAAAAAAGTCACTAGCGAAAAGCGGCGGACTAATGCCACCCTCTTAGAAATGAGTGCAGGACTGTGCTCAGTGCCTACCAATAGAACGTTAAGGCTGTAACTGTACTACAATAAAAATGTATCTGTTTATTGGCAGTACAGTAAACCGACTCATACATTTTAAATCCATAAGTTTATCTTAATTCTTAAACTAGGTTGCAACACAGGGTTAAGAGTTAATAAATTATACGTTTATTGCTTCATTCATATACATTTTAATAAGAAAAGCCTCGGCGACTGCTGGAAGCTGGAACTTTAACAAATTGCCGCAACAAATCATTATAAGTGCTCGTATTGGCCAAAAATTTTACAGTAAAGCTTAAATTACATGGTACAAGCCTTTTTGAATCTCATACATTTAAAACTTGTCAGTATTTAACTTTATCTGATCGATTTTTTTTCTGCAAGTCACATGGTAGTGCTACGTTAAATCCTATTATGGCTGCATCACGAATGCGTTGGTTTGATCGGGCAAAGACCAAGCTCGCACTGAATCGATCAGTATCATGATCAGGAGTCGCGCTTGGGATTACTATACCAACGGTGCTGTCATCGGCGATCAGCGAGAAAATACATACAAACTGTAAGACATAACTTTATTTTCAATAGAATTTTCACCAAAAGTATGACGATGGTAAAGACACGCAAGCTAACAGAAAAACTTATCTTAAATAACATTTTTTTATATACAACTTATTTTACATATCTATATTCAAAATTTCAAGTCTTTAGCTCATCGGGAAGTGAGTTTTGAGGCACTCAATTCGACTGATGTTTTTATTTTATGTGTGTTACCTGTGTTACTTTTTACTGGGTGAACCGATGTCGATGATTCTTTATTTGAATTTTATTTGAAAGCTGGTGCTTTACATATCGTCCCATATAAATTAGATTAAGGTCTGACCAATACTTTTTGAGTTATTCTTAATAATTTATATTGAAGTCGGTTGTACAAAATGTTTATTTTTAAATTATATTAGACCGAAACAGATACACGATAGCAAGTTAAAAATGGTAATAAAATGAAGGTGTAATTTTATATGTTGTAACTTTGCGAACTATTTAAAGAACTCTGTCATAAGTATACTTTTAGTAGACTGACTTTTTTCTAATATAACAAGCCTTGACAATGGTTTGTCTGAACCTTTTATTTTCTTGTTAACTGTAAAACGCCGCCACTGACCTAGTGCCTGTGGGCAAAGCTTCTTCGACTGCTATACCCTTCATTTGGCGCTTTAAAGTACACCATTCATTTCACGCTTTGTGTGCAAGTAGGTCGGGAAGGTAAAGGTCTTAAATGAAATTCGGTTATTTTTAGCTACCTTACTCTGTATTTCTTACTATCAGTTGGTTTTGACTGCCTAACCAAACACACCGTATGTTAGTATATTTTTAAGTTTTGCAATTATTTACCATTCAACGTTATAGTTTGAAAATGTTTTGTATATGCATAAAATACGGAAACGGAAACACAAACAATCATTTGACGGCTCCGTGGCGCAGTTGCTTAGTTATGAGTTGTTGCGCTGGGGGCCGCGGGTTCGAATCCCGCACGGAACAAGTATTTGTATGACCTGCAAATAATTGATCCGGGTGTGGATGTTTGTCCTCTGGCAATTTATATTTGTAAACTGCCTTCACGATACAGGAGAAAATCCTAGTGTGGGTGTAACCTTTTTTAAAAAAAATATATCGTAAAAATAGTATACATAGTTTTGCCAAAATATCCCTCCGTAAGAATTTCTGTAAAAATTATTATGATTTAAAAAAAGCTTCAGAATTTAATGAGAGCAAGCCTGTCGAGTAGGAGCCTCGTACCGGTAAGCAAGAAAGGGCGTCGAAAAAGCATTATGTTCCAGAAGCAACGCTGATGTTATATTTTGAGAAAATATTTGTTAACGTAAAAATGCTTGCTTTAACAATAGTGATTTCATTTTCATAAAAAATCGAGAAGGTAAAGGTAAGTAAAGGTTGGGCACTTTCTAATATCGCAATAGTGATATTGGAAAAGAACCAACATTGTATGATTTTGAAGATAGTGAAAAATAATTAAGTCATTTTGTCCATTCTCGAGTAATTTTGGATACATATAATTTTTCACCACAGAGTAAAGGCTGGCGATGATAAAAAAATTACTAATTAAATAAAAGCATCACTTTAACCATTTATGTTTCTTCTTGATATTAATGTGCTTTTCTTCACGTATTAGTACGGCCTAAAAATAATATATTTACCATGTAG
Source organism: Parnassius glacialis (assembly GCA_033319125.1). Lineage (NCBI taxonomy): Eukaryota > Metazoa > Arthropoda > Insecta > Lepidoptera > Papilionidae > Parnassius > Parnassius glacialis. Next base: position 49,057,606 of record JAVANC010000017.1, read on the forward strand.
TGTCGGTGTAAAAATATCCACTGCCCCATATCATCCCGTGGGTGTCGTAAGAGGCGACAGAGGGAAACAAATCAGGAGATGGACAGCAGCGTGTTTCTAATAACAACTAAAAAAAACTGCAACTAGCAACTATGGCAATATGGCAAATATCTCTTCTATGAAACAGACTATGGGGGAGGCCTATGATCAGTAGTGGATTTTAATAGGATGTAACGGTAACGATAAAAATAATATACCGAATTTAATGTAATTGTAAAGTGCGACCTTGTGAAGTCGACAGTAACGCCCATTATCTATCTCTAGCTTCCCGTTCAAGGTATGCTAAAGAAACATTTTTCAACATCTCTCCTACTTCGTAAAGTTAGGTCGGTGGGTATTTCAGCTGCAGTACATGTTGTTTAAGTTTAAAATTTCAAGGGGTGCGATAGCTGGCGTCCCGTATCGCGATGCAGTGGTGCAGCTCCAAACTTTAACTTTGTGCGGGCCGCGGGAGATAGCAGCGTGATATATACGGCCACGATAGCGACTTCCGAATTTCAACTTACAGATTGTTGCGTACTTGTACTAGGTATATCCTATCTATTTTTCGTTTTAAAAATTACTCGCGTATTATGGAACGCCTCTATATGTACCTTCGGTCGAGAGAAATGTTCATCTAAAATTCGTATGGAGGGAACATAATATTCAAGAAAAAAAAATTGTGACATATTTCTATATTAGCTATTGTAACTATGCTTGGTCTTAATTTTATAGTACTTTGTAATGCTGTAGGGACCTTTAAGGGTGCACACATCAGTCCCTAGATTAAACCTACGTACAATACATACATACATACATAAAATCACGCCTCTTTCCCGTGGGGGTAGGCAGAGACCACTTCTTTCCTTGCTACGATCCTTACATACTTGTTTCGCTTCGTCCACTTTCATTATTCCCTTCATACATGCTCTTCGTTTTAGGGTACTCTTGACCTGGCCTTTTTTCAAGACGTCCCTGATTTCATCTAGAAACGTCCGCCTAGGTCTACCTCTTCCAACATTTTCATTCACACTCGCCTTATACACCTTTTTCGTCAATCGTTCTTCATTCATTCTCTCGACATGGCCAAACCATCTCAGCATTCCTTTCTCAATTTTTGTCACTACATCTTCTTTTAGACCATAACGTTCCCTTATCTCACTATTTCTTATTCTGCTTTCATGTTTCTTCTGCCATACCCAACTTTCGCTTCCGTACATGAGTGTCGGAACCAACACCCCCTCATGCACAGCCAAACGAGCCTTGTTAGTCACCTTTCGACTGCTCATAAAGGAGTGCAAAGCTCCATTCACCATGTTTCCTGCATTCACTCTTCTTTCGATATCACTCTCACTCTTTCCAATACAATACCAATGTAATAGGAATAAATAAATAAATATTCATAAAGAACTGTGTTTATTTTCTTAATCACGTATACACTGCTAACCGGCCACACCTTGCGAGGTTTACACTTCTAGTAAGGGGAAGATTACGCCGTAGTAGTCGCACAAGACAGGTGTTCCAGCAATAGTAGATTTCTAATTAATTTATTTCTGGTACACCAGAATGATGCTGGCTGCCCAGCTGCTTCCGCTGTCAACCTTTGATACACTTACAATTACATATAGGGTTAATATTTCGTTTTGTGTTTCTATACTTATACGATTAGCAAGTAAATGGTTACGTCACGGCACAGCATCTTTTTAAGCATATTACTAAGCAATCTAAATCGTGTTTATATATTTTATAGCGCAGTTATATATGTAATAGCGCAATTGTAAATATATAAATATAAATATATCTACAACACCCAATAATACAAGCAGACCATTGTTACACACTACAGAACTGGCTGTTCAAAGACATCTGTAATGATACGCAGAACTTCTCAAGATCCAATACAACTAACCGCCGAAAGTTATTCTCTACATTTTCGATTAAATTCATGAGCGAATAGCGATTTCGAATTATGAACGAAATCAATTTCATCATGGAGCTTTGTATCATCGAACATTCCGGTTAAATGCTCGATGCTTTGTATAAATTAAAACACAGCAGCGGTAACTGTAATTAAAACCATTCATTGAACTACTTTGTCTGAGATTCTTTATGTTCTTTTGAAACTTTTATAAACATTATCTTTATTTCTGTCCCATACGTTTGCAACATTAATTTCATTTTTATATGTTTATTATGCAATATTATCTAGGAGTTTAGAATTTGTTTATAGTCATAAAGTATAAATATATTTAACGAGATATTTTTGCAGTCAGTAATAAAACCAATTAATACATTTTTAATAAATATAGTGAAAAATAAAAAGTCATTGTTTTATGCAATTTATTGCAATTTTAACTATATATACAAAAAACTAAAAAAAAAGAGTGTGGCCCATGAGGGGATCGAACCCGCGACCTTCGCGTTATTAGCACGACGCTCTAACCAACTGAGCTAATGGGCCGGGTGAAGAAACAGCCGAATTAATATACTAAATTTTAAGATTCATAATACATTTACAACAAGTTTTATTTTGAAATATAAATAATAATGTTATACAATGTTTTAAATTTTTATCTCTAGGTAGGACCTAATAATTTTAAACAGTTTGATATCCGGAAATATCAAATAAATTTAATATTAGATAAATTAAATACTCTTTCCATAAAAAACGAAGAGATTCGCAATATGGCAGGTTTGAAAGATGACCTTATCACAAAAATTGATAGGGGCGTGCTTCGATGGTTTGGGCACGTTGAGCGAATGAGTGAAGACCGAATGGTGAAGAAAATATATAGCGCGAAAGTTAATATTAAAAGGTGTCGAGGTAGACCGAGACTAACTTTCGAAGACCATGTGAGCAAATTGCTCGAAGAGGGGAGGGTCAAGAGTACTCGGATACCTAGACGTGCATGTATGAAGAATATAATGAATCTGTAAGAAGCGAAAGAGGTATGTAAGGATCGTGACACTTGGCGATCTGTTCTCTCTGGCTACCCCGTCAGGGATTGTGCCTGAAGATAAGTAAGTAAGTTTCCATAAAAATTTTAAACAAATTTTCTACATTTTTTAGATTTATTCTCACTACCTTTTTTCAGCAGTGGTCTATTAATAAATAAAAACCAAAAATGTTTCGAAGTACTCTAGTATACTTCAAACGACGATTCTTTGTTAGAGGGTTCTAGTTTCCTGCCATAAATTTTCATGATAATATTAATCATATTTAATTCAAAAACATGTGACGTGAAAAGTGACAAAAACAAGCACACAATGCGTTGTCATCCCTAAAGACTAAGATGGAACTCCCCGTTTCCAGTGAAAAGGGTTTTTTTTTTAATTATCTACACTCACCAGAGGAAACAGCAGCATTAAGCTGTTATTCTATGAGAGCATGGCTCTTCCCCATTCTAGTCGGCCTTTTGTTCGATTCATGCTGCAACCATAATATAGCTGCAGCAAGGCTCTACCGTATAACTCACGCGTAACTTATCTAATGATAAAGACGTTCTTGAAGTGCAATAAGCCAGCCACCTACAATCCAAAAATCGCTTCCGCACCTATCTCAAAACCCCACACAGCAGCCGTTGCAACTAATACACTTTAGATGCTCTTCTAATTAAACTGTTATGTTAGTTTGCGCATCTAATGTCGCACGAATGTCGCGCGAATGTTGCACTAACGCCGCATAATGTTCCGCACGTGTGATAACGCCTTCGGGAGGGGACGTCGCTACTGCAGTTTGGGTTTGAACTTGCTTTTCTATTATTGTTTGTTTGAGATATTCTATACTTAAATATAAAACATATGAATACGATTTGAAGATTATGTACTTACTTCACATTTTCCATAGTTGTCACGCTTGGCAGAAGGGTTTTTAACTGCAGTTTTTTTTATTATTTCGAGATGTTATCATCACGAAGGTGCTGCTGCCCGTTTCAATTCCCTCCGTCGCTTCTTATGACACCCACGGAATAATATAGAGTATTAGATATTCTCACACCGTCACTACACGGTTATTCTAAGACCTTACTTCGTAGGATCATTTCTTAAGATTATTTAAATTTATTTCCTTTGTCTCTTATGCATAAAATATTTGAAAAGATTAAGTAACAACTCTATTACTAACATATGTACTTATAAGTATGATTTTTCATATTTACGCGAACACTACACAATGTGTAAATAAATCAATAGTTGTAGTGACATGCTGCAGCTATATTAGTACATAGTATAGTTGTAGCACGAATGGGTCGGCTCGACCGGGGAAGGACCACGCTCTCACAGAATACCAGCGTAAAATAGCAGCTTAACACTGATGTGTTTCGTGTTGTGAGTGTAGAGAACCGGAGACCCCTTTTTACTGGAAAAGAGGCATTCCATCTTATTCCTCACGGGTGACAACGCATCTGCATTTTCTTTATTGAGGATAGATGTAGATGTGTATGGGTCACAGCAACCACTTACCATCAGGTGGACTGTGTGCTCGTTTGTCACCCTATCCTATTAAAAAAAAGTTGTAAGTCTTCAGACCCGGAGTAGCATAGCAAAGGACCATTAATTTCATAGGACTAAAATAAATACATATACTCGTAATACAATAGTAAGTAAATTGCGTCAATAGAAATCTGTATTCCTAGAATGTAAACAATTTAAAAAAACATTTACATTGAGAACTTGTAAAGCCCGTTAATTTGAATTTTGGAAAGGTAGTAAATTCTGATCTATTATACTTTCAGTAATAAGAAAGGATCTTACTTAAAATTTATTTATTATATCAGACAATTTACTCGAAAATTGCAAAACAAACTCTAAGTAACAGAGTGTTTCTTGAAATATTATGATAAAATCGCGCAAACACCTCGCAATAAATATTAGTATTAATTACCCGAATCACTCCTACGACAATCTCGCACGACCTAATGGACTATCTACTATCAGCTGAGATAGTTGCGCGGTACAGGGGGACATTTATTTCGTCTCCATCCACCGCTATCTTTTGGATAAGCTTAAAACATTCGGATAGTCGTGAGACAAATGAATCACTTTGCCATTATGGGATAAGGGCGGCTGCAGACGTAAATTTCTTAAAAGACTGCACTTAAGGAATGTATTTTATTAATTTGTTTATTAAAAAATATAAACGGAGTTATCCGATTTTTAATTGCAGTGCTTAGCACCTGTGCCCGTAACACAGAATGATATAAAATGGCTGTACATATAACAAGTATCCGAATGTCAATAGCGAAGAGGCGAACCACAGCGTCATAGCCAAATGCTTACATTTGACTATGAAGCTGTGGTCTGTGGGCTCGATTCCCGCACGTAACAAGTATCTAAGAGTAAAAATAATAATTGTTCTAGATACGAATGTTGATCAATGTGCAATTTTTATACGTAAAGCACACTATACAGAAATTAAATCCAAGAGTAGGAAAGCTACCATTAAAAAAAGTACGTACATGATATGGTATTGTGATAGAATTGGAACGCAACCTGATTAGTTCCTTTTATTGTCATCTCTCTATTGGTGCCACTATCTTTCTAGTTAGTCTGTGGTTTTTTTAGACATTCTTTTCCTTATGCACTGTGCACGTTCTTTATATATATTACGCATTATTTTCTGTGATTACGTTGCAAATAAAACTATTAATATTACTGTTATATATTGCTTTATTTGCTCAAAATCCTACACATTGTCAAAGATACCATTCGAGGTGTCGTTTATGGGTTGTTGACAACGAACTCTAAGAACTAATTTAAGTTAAACAATGAACCAAGTGGAGGCTATTCTGCAAGCGTTCATTAAATTTTTGAATTTTTGCATTAAATAGATATAAAGTTATATTTTCCAGTACAATGAATAAACGAAAATTAGAATTATAGTCCAATAATTAGTTTTAAACTGTTACGATTACTTCTTTAAAGTATCTAATATCAAAGAAACTATTTTTGAAGTGAAAACTTCTTTAGCGGCGTTGCGCACTTTTTTGTGATGGGTAAAAAATGTTAAACTCGCGTCAGGTCACGTGTCCTGATCGAAAATTCGTAAGACGGACGGAGAGTAGACAGCCGGCGCGGCGTAGGAGAGGAAGTAAGTTAGATTTAATTAATTTTCATTTATTAATTAATATAATTTTATTATTAAAATTAGGTTTCAATCGAGTCTACTGTACTGCTTGACGAAATTATTAATATAGATACATATGTACTTACACATTATAGATGTAATATTTGTAATATGTTTATATTTTATAGCATTAACCTATATTTTCATAACATCACAATAAGCACATGTGCGGTGTAGGTTTACCAAACAAATAATTTCGAATGAATATAAATGAAATAAGCTAATAATAAATAATCTCCGCCATTCCAAAATATCAAAAATGCACAACGTTAATATTCAAGTTTCCACTTCTGCCGGCACTCCCGGAGTGCAACCCGTCGTTTTTTTATTGTTTATTTTCCTGATAATGTTACAAACATATATTAGAACAGAACACTATAATAATTGACTGTACTACCACCGTAATTTATCGTAATGTAAGAAAATCTAAACGTATTTAAGCGCGTAGTAATTTTCATCAATCCATCAACAACTGTTTTGCATATCATCTCAGCTGTGAGTACACGTCTAGCCCAGTCTTACGGCCACTTAAAATGCACTCGCTAACACCGTCTAGTCTCCAGTATCGGCGCGTGTGTGAACGCCCTTAAAGCATGCGAGATTACGGCCCCGCTGATAAGCCAGAGTGCTTTCAGAGATATTGGCGAGTCGCTAAAGAAAATTGGTGTATGATTTAAATTGGTCGTATGTGAACTTATCAATTAGTTGCGTCAGGTGACTATGAGACTGAGTGTACATATTGCAGAAATTGTTTATGATCATATGTATTTTAATAAAATTAATTTAAAAATATCTCGCGCATCTACCATTCCATTTTGACTCATAGATAGTAAGTGAATGTTGTGGCCCATAGGCACCTTCATTTGTCCTCGGTTAAAAATCAGATGCGTTGACACCCTGGAGCGTTATGGAATGCTTCATTACTTAAAAAGGTTCACCGTTTCTCGACACTTACCAAACGAAACATAGCAGTGTTACAAACGGTACCATCTATTATAAGTTAAGTTACTCCGACAGACGTACGTACCCAGAACCACGGTACATACGGCACGCGTAAAGTTCTGCGCTCCTGGTCACTCATAAATGTTTGAATTTCGAATGATATAATTTTTTAAATATAAGAAACTTATTCTGACAAATCGCGTGTCAATGACGGCATCTACGACATTTTCTGCCACCAGGGCGGCGCCACTTAAAAGTTAGGTATCATAGACTTAGAAGTATATTCTAAGTCTATGGTTAGGTATGATATTTGACAGATTTGATAGCGGGGAAGTTAATTTGTTCGAATAATGTCAAAGTTAATATTTATTTCTGTACTATTAGTTAGCTACATTTTATATTAATAAGATTAAAAATAAATAAACCAAACCACAGATATTCATAAAAGAAGAAAATTTAAAAAAAAAAGTTAAAAATGTGCAAAAAATTAAAGAGCAAACAACTGAGGCATTGTCTAGTGTATTAATATAATACTCTAGAAACTGATAAACTTTTATTAAAACTAACTTCTCAATTAAATGACAGTGTGTAACAAAAAGCTTTACCTCAGTGTCAACTAGCGACATCTGGTAAGCGGAATATTATGAGCCCTCATTGTTTTTAAACGAAACTTAAAGTTCGTGACTTTTTATGATTTTAAAAGTTCACTCTCTCCGCAAATTTGCACTACTCGTCTTCAAAATGTTTTTATAACAGTCTCTGTTTTCAAAAATGGTTTGTACGAATGAGAAAGTGCTTAGAATGTAACGGGGAATACTTTGAAAAGCATTAAATATATTCGTTTACACATATTATTATTTTTATTTATGAGTTACGCAAAACTTTCAATGTACCCCAAGTAAAATGCCCAACAGATGACAGGGAGCAGCGTCTAAGACTCTGATGCTGTTATTGCCAATCCGCTTACCAAATGTGTCCGCTTAGCAAATTCTCCATACAATAAAAAGCCCATATCCAGCTGTTGACTTTTAAGCCGCGTCTCCACCAAAGTTTTGTTGTCAACACAACATTTGCCAACAAAACTTGTTTCCGTTTTCGGCGGCAACATCAAAGGAATACGCTTGTTGCCAACATTTGTTCCCTCGGTGGAGACGCTTGTTGACAGAAACATTTGTTGGCAACACGTGTTGACAACTGTTGTGTTGGCAACAAATCTTTGGTGGAGACGCGGCTTTACGCGCCGTGAAGAAAAAGTAGAACTTTAAAATACAATCGTGTTGACTGGTTTAATACTTACAATAACGTGACAGGTGGCGTTTTAGTAACCATTCGAGACTCAGAAATATTTATAAGAAAAAAAAATTAAACATAGGATTTCAAATCTATACCTAAATATGTGGCACTTACTACACCAATCTACCTTACAAGCTGTAGGAGAGTTCAACAGTACGCACACATAGTTTAATCACGAACAGTGACTACTCATCTTTAACAGGTATGAAAAAATTGTGTGCAACACATCAATATTCGTGTAGGTGGTAACCAACTAGAAGTGTTATAGTTAAAGGTCGTTTTATCTTGGACGTACATGAGCGAGGCTGGCGGGCTTATCGCGACGCGCACGCCCGGCTCGCGTTTATTTTGGCACATACGCCTTGGGTGATGCACTGTGGAAATAGTGCAAGAGATGATTGTTCTTTTGTTCAAAACTCAATCAATAATAGGTAAATCTTATTATATTTATCTATTTAATAGTCATTTATTTTCACACTCAGGTTCACAGTAAAAACTGAACAAAAACTATACAAAACTATTAATTTATTCATTCAGATAATAAATTCAGACTAATTAATTCAGAGACATTTTTAATAGTGGTAGAACCACGCGGCAGCTTTTGCTGTCGCACGGATGGGCCGGCTCGAACCGGGGTGGTACCACGACCTCACAGAATACCAGCGTGAAGTAGAGGTTTACCTCTGCGTTTCGCTTGGTGAGTGCAGGTGGCCGGAGGCCCTTTTTACTGGAAATGAGGCATTCCATCTTAGTCCTCAGGGGTGACAACGCATCTGCATTTTGATTCGCAAACGAGAATAGATGTAGATGTCTATGGGCCGCACCATCAGGTGGACTGTGTGCTCGTTTGTCACCCTTATCCTATAAGAAAAACATAAAACTTCTGACTTGCCGGCTTATGGAAATCGTAAAACATGCAAATCAATAAACCTTGCATGTAGGTTGGAATCCACTCTGTTGCTGAACATCCAAGGACTCTGTTCAGGCTCCCTCGCACGCGTCTTACAAGAGTCATTTTTTCCCGCACGATTGCGTAAGAACTAAATGCACCCGGCGTTAAATTCTATTCAATTTATTTTTTTATTATATAATATATTTTGAAGATGATCCAATAAATGACTAACCCAGAGTGGTAACTTAACGTATGTTTTTTAAAAGGCTTAGCAGTTGTGGGCTCCAAATGTAGACTCAAAGGGGGAGGGGGGTTTGGGAGGAAGAGCGACAACAATATTTAATTAATTGATTATTCATTAATAAAAAACAATAATTTAGAGATCATTGTGATTAATAAAAAAAAACGTTTATTACTTTTGTATAAGGAATACAGACCTTATTTCATACATAATCAATATAAATTAAATAATTATATGTATCGCCAGGAAATCAAATACCTTTTAAAAACTTGTGTGTCGATCACAAAGATATATTTTATTTATTTTTTTTTACTCTTATTTTACTCGGAACACCAACGGCTTTATAAATTTCACCAATTACAAAATTTTAAATCTTAATAGCTATTATCTAAGAGATATTCGCATATGAAATTAAAAGGTATTCGAATATGAAATGGTAGTATAAAGATAGCATAAAAACGTTTTGGTAAGTGATTATCGCTGTCTATGAAAGACTGCAACACCAGGAGAATTGCAGATGCGTTGCCGGCCTTTTAAAAAGGAGTAAGCTCTTTTCTTGAAGGTCCCTAAGTCGTATCGGTCCGGAAAAATCTCTGGTAGTAGTCGATTCCACAAGGAAGTTGTGCGAGGAAGAAAACTTCTTTTAAATCGCACAGTGGTGGACCGCTAATCATCCAGATGGTATGGATAGTATCGCGAGTTTTGTCGCGATGTGCGATGGTGAAATTGTGCGGCTGGAATTAGTCTCAACAATTCCTCAGAGCACTCTCCGTGGTAAATGCGATAAAATACGCAAATAGATGCAACATCTTCATTCGAATGGTTCTGCGCTGGGTGCGATCAAATGGAAGGAGCTGGCACCGGGGAGCCCCAGCCCAGAGATGGGAACAGTATTCCATGTGCAGCCGAACCTGCGCCTTGCAAAGTTGCAGCCGTGTGCCGGCATGAAATACTGTCCCGCTATGTTGAGCACGCCAAGCTTTTTAGATGCCGATTTGGCCATCCCTTCCAAGTGACCACGAAACCGCACGTCACTCGATATGTCGACGCCGAGGAATCCGATACTGGCTGAGGCAACAAGGGGAGTGCCTTGAAAGTGAGGAAATACGACGAAGGGGTTCTTTTTAACGGTAACGTTGTATTTGGTTAATAAAACCTATTTAGGTTTACAAAACTAAATCAAAACAATATGTAACTACATTTCATTACCTACATTTGTAGGTACATATTGTTTTGGTTAAATCAAAATTATGCGTTCTATATCAATCACATTAATAGTGAACAACTCATTCGAAACAAATCACTCTGCATCGAAGCTATTTACAACTTCTCTTTTTCTCTCTATTAACACTGTTAATATGATACGAAGTTATGCCGTGTTTACCTTTTAACCGCGCGTTTAAGTCAAAAGGCGCGTTATCTTAGCGCTGCATCCATCACGAGAGCCGGCGGCAGTGTTATCGGCGCCCCGCACGCCTCTGTCGCCGCGTTTTATTTCGCACTGTACAAACTCGGCTTTAAACGGAGCCTCGAGGTTAAGTCAATTCAGTTTAGGAGTTATCGTTTTGTTGTATTGTTGACGGTAGAAAAAGTTTTAGTGTGTGTTAGTTGTGTGTGGAAGGGTCTCACTGGTGTTTGTTACACAATATAGTCAGATAGATTACATTGATAGGCAACGTTTTCATCCTTTGTAAAAAGATTTGGATGAAGTTATGCTATAAGGATCCAACACACAAAGCTAGCTTTGAGATCTTGAAGTTTAGGTAGGACCACGCTCCCACAAGAATGCCAGCGTTAAATAGCAGCTTAATTCTGCTGTGTTTCGTATGAACAGTAGAGGACAGGAGATCCTTTTTACTAGAAACGAGGTATTCCATACCAGTCTTCTGGGCAGTCCTTACAACGCATCTGCATTTTGGTTCTTAATAATTGATGATAAATGTTGATGTCTATGGGCCACAGCATCCACTTACCCATCAGGTGTGCGCCTTTCTCACACTTATTTTTTTTAAATCATGGAAAGTGTTCTTGAAAGACCCCATGTCCAGCTGAAGTTTGAATAAAAATTTTTTAGTGATATTTCACTAATGATATAATATCTTACGCCGCCGTGTAGTGACGGCCTATCTCATATCATCCTGTGGGTGTCGTATGAGGCGCCAGAAAGAAACTGAATTAGGAGATGGGCAGCACCATCAGCTGAATCCGATAGTAACTCAACATAAAATAAAAAGCTGCAGTTTTACACCCGCCTCCTAATCGCCTACTATGACAAATGTGTACTTGTGTGACAATTTATAGGGAAGGCATTTGTTTAGTAGTACGTTTGATAGCATGTAATGATGATGATGTTATTATAAAACACTTGCTACGTTTATTCTGCCCACGGTCAAACAGGAGTTTATAATCGCTGGGTTGCGCGTGGATATCGACCCGCATCCTCACAACGCAGTAACGCTGGAAGCTGATCGCCAGTTTTGTAGTTATACAACAAAATGGAACACTCTAAAATGACCGATAATCGAGTGCCGTATCAACGCAGAACTGTCGTTAAACCGCGAACAGGCGAACGCCATTAATCGACGAATTAAAATCGCGCCAATAACATCACTTATGTCCATTTAGCTGTCCCCTATTAACATTAACTTTATATCGCCCAATAAAAATGGAGAGTAGGTTGCGTAAAGAAATAATAAATCGAAAACAATACGACTGGGTAATTAGGCAATAAATCGCTCGAGATAAACATATAAAAGATAGCGAGATAGAGAAGAGAGAAGATATATGTAGGTTTAAAAAAATAAGTGATTTGCCTGTAAGGAGCAGGCTTAGGTGCTCGCGTTTTCATTGTCTCAGTCGAACAGGTAGTACCGAAAATTATCGTTGTAAAAAAATTCAGTTTGCCGTTTAGAGTTTATACCTAGATACATTACATTTTAAAAAAGTAAACTTATCTTAGAAATCGCGTTAGCTCTCGCTATAAATGCGAGCAACTGGTTTCGATCTCATCCGACGCCAATGACATTTTAATTGCAATTTTAAGTGCTAACTAACCACATGCTCGGAGTTGAAGAAAAACATCTTGATGACATTATTAAATTCAACAAGAGACTAAGGTTCTCAATTTGATTGTGCCTTTTTATATCTTCGCCAAATTCAACCTATTTTAATAATTGTTTTTCTATCAAATAGATTCAGGTTTGGTTTTATATAAATTTGAAGAATAAATCCACTCTAAAGGTGGAAAATAGTTCTTTAAAGTCGACTTTTACTTTTCATTGAAAGTTGAAAATGTTAATGCATTCCAATCATTACATCTTAAAAAATCTCGTCCCGGAGTGAATCATGGGACCGCGTCCCCACAAAACTCACGATAAGCCCGCTTTCAGTTTTATATTTACCCACACGATAAGCGGGAGCCTGCAAATCGATTAGCTGGCGCACATTAACGATAGCGCCGTGCGTCTGTCCGTTTATCTGTTTGAGTGATTCCACGTCTCGACTATGACCATCATAGGTATGATATACGACGATAATGCGGAGATACTGTTATGGCCGCTTTTAAAAGCTTTCTTAGTAATATTACTGCTCATATATGACTGCCTCGTTGATCTAGTGGTCGTAAACACGATTGCTGGTCATGATCTTGGGTTCGAATCCTAGGTTTGCATTTTTCAGTACCAGCCTGGGTTCGGGAAGTTGTCAGTGTTTCACCCACGTGCCTCGGAAAGCACGTAAAGCTTGATCCTGCGCCTGATCTCTCTCCGGTCGTGTCGGCTTACCGTCCTATCGGACTATGAGTGTGAATAGAGAGTGCACTGTTTGCAGATACACTTGGGTACTATAATCCTGTCTTGCACAGAGTCTCTCTGGACTGGCCGCCGTTACCAAAATTTTGTCTTTATGATCTTATTATTAATCATGTCTAAACAAACGATAACTGACTTTACTTTCGTATTCGTGTCATAATAAAACGCTACTTTTAATAAAATTCTACTTATACAAAGGCTTGTCCTTGTTAGAATTAAAGATTAGAATACATTAACCATATCATCCTAGGGGTTAAGAGGCGACAGAGGGAAATATAATACTAAATGGAATAAATCAAATCTTGAATAATTAACCCATATAACCTAACCTACCATCAACCTACAATAAAAATTAACACTTTTTGGAGTCGATGCCAAGCCAATCTCAAGTATTTCTAATTTAAACATAAAATATTTTTTCTTAACTATTTTGCACACTTTACGTTGATAATTAGATATATTATGTATATAACTGTCTTTAAACCGACTTATAAGTAAACTAGCGGTGCCCGCGGTTTCGCCCACTGTGCGTCGCATCTTTCTATGTTTTTTTTAGCTTGGTTAATAAGGTTCATAGCGCAATGTTAAATGCTTATTCTATTCCTCATAAATCTGATTATCATATACAACAATAATTTTTGAAATCAGACTGGTTATTTCCGGCAGGAAATTTTGGTAAATATCCCCATATGAGTTAATCTATGTGGGAGGTCTATGTTCACCAATAGACGTTTGCTAAATGGTCGAACAGTCAGACAGTTATGACGTCCCAATGTCATAGTTAACCACGGCTACCTCCAGATTAAAAATACATCACATACCAATCATACAATCATACACCTCAGTCCCCCCCCCCCCCCCGTGACCATGGGTGCTGTAAAGTGCTTGAAACGTCGGGAATGTAAAATAAGTTAATATACGCGATAAAATCCGTAAAATTAATTTTATTTAAATGAACCTCTGTCTTTATATATATATATATATATATATATATATATATATATATATTCACAATTCTCTATTTTGTAAATAAATGCGCATAAACCGCCTACGGTGTAAGCTCAAGGCGCCTCAGCATACACTCGTAATGGGATCGATAGGCCCACGCGTTTTTAAAACAATTTGCCTATCATAAAACACTGGCGATTATATGTTAAGCATTGCTTTCTTCTTAAAACTATAAATTAAATATACATAAAGTTATTTACTTACATAGAGAGTCACTTCTGTTATCTCCGGGAAGCTTTTTTTATAATTATAAGAAACAATTAAACGAGCAAGCGTCTCATAATGGTAAGTTACTACCGCCGCCCATGAACAACTGTAACACCAGCGGAATTTTTCCGGCCTTTTTTTTAATTAGGCAATCTAAAGAGCAGCGAGCTAATTGGCCATGTTTAGCTAAAATATAGGCTTAAATGGAAAATTGTGAAAGAAATTATAGATGGCTAGTCCATCGCCTATACAATAACAAATCCCAATATCTCATTAATAGATTTTAAGAACATGCTACGCAATTAGCCCAGTTGGCATATTCTTTTGTTATAAGTCCCGCATATACATGAGTCCTATAAGTAGCATTCTTTGCCAAATGTAATTACACATAAGTGTTGGCAGGTGGAAAAAACAAATGATCAAATACGTTTAAAATACGTATACAAACAAAATTAAAGTTATATGTAACAAATCTTTCAAAAATTTCAAATTTGTTAATATTAAACATTCTTTACATTCTTTTTTAAGTGTACGCCGTTATTGATTTCACATGATTGTTCCTTTACGTAAACTAAATAACAATTTCGAAGAAAAGTTTTGGTAGGTGCAAACTTCGATAACAAAAAGTGTGTGTGTGTGTGTGTACTTATGTACGCACGTAGGAAGTTATACTTCTTTAGCGTAACAAAACAAAAAAAAGCTTGAGAGACAATTACCCAATGAAGTTGTCGCTATTAGGTGTCAGTATGCGCGCGCATCGTAACAATTTCATAGTGTCGTTTTTAAGTGTCGGTATGCGCGCGCATCTTAAAAAATTCACTCTCATCCAACTCTTTTTTATATATAATATCATTGCTCTCATCATTTTTCCCAAACGCTCTAAAAAAAGTATAACTTCAAAAGTTCAACAAACAAATATACACTTAAAATTGATATATATACAAATAAGGTTAAAGTAGTACGTAACAAATCTTTTAAATACCTATTTGAAATTGTTAATATTAAACATACTTGTTTAATACATTGTCATTGTTTCCATGTGATTGTTTCTTTACGTAAACTAAATAACAATTTCGAACCGCAATTTGTTTCGAAACGAAACAAGGCCCTATCGCCTAACTACATCGAGTGTCACAGCAGGAAAACGGACCTTATAGATGCACTATGGGTTGGGGAGTTCGGGGTGGCAGATTCCGATCGCCTATTGACCGATAGAGCAGATTTATGAAGCGCTATCTGAGCACCGTCTTAATTTACTAGCGAAGGTACAACAGCCTTATGAAAACGTTAACCGATAATCAATAACGAAATAGCTTTAGCAAAAACTAATTTAGTTCGCAATAAGCAACTGTGTTATCGATAATTTATTTTTTTAAATAAATTAAAAGCTGATTATTTTAATCATATATGTAATTGAGACGCTTTTAACTGGAAAAGAGGCATTCCATCTTAGTCCTCAGGGGTGACAACGCATTTGCATTTTGATTGGAGTTTTGGCGGGAACATGACCGGCGGCGGTTTGCTGCTCCTGTATTATTGTTTAAATAATGGTTAGAAGTAGATTTTGATATTAGCGGAAACGGTCTAGCACTTCTTACTAGTTTATGGAAACGGTGAAACAAGTACTCTACTGGTGATGTGATTCTCAAGATAAGGTGTCTGTCTGCTTAGGCGCCTTGAGATACCATCGCCAACCGTCAGCTGTCTGCTGGCTCAAGTTGCCGTCAAAATCTCCCAAGGGCTGCACAATGTGACGCATCAACATATTGTGAAGCAGTATACTATGAAGGATAATTATTATAATATATTGTAATTTCAGGCTCAGAAGGGCTAGATTCCAGAGCCGTAAAGCCGGTTATTAAGAAAAAGAAGTGCATTTTGATTCTTAATCGAGGGTAGATGTAGATGTCTATGAGCCATAGCATCCACTTGCTATTAAGTACACTGTATGGTTGTTTCTTACCCTTATTCAATAAAAACAAAGTTACTTTATTAACAGGTTCCCTGTCGAAATAGACACAATAGTTAAACAATCGAAATGTTCATATATGATTAATGGGACAGGGAAAGGGTTAATACTATAAAATTGGTCGTTAACGCGATTCAATCTACCCACACTAACAACCGTACATTTAGAGATTGGTTACTATTTACTATAAGTTTTCCGGTGTAAAAGAGCTTCAGAATCTATTTTAATGAAAATGTTTTTAGGTGTCCGTTATGCGATTATGAATTAAGAGTATTAATTACGCATCTTAAATGTTGATATCATAATTTCGATCTCGAAATGCGGGAGAAAACATTCACTAAAAACGACGAAACACAGAAATTGCCGTAGAAATAGAAGAATCAGACTCTAGAGTCCTTATAGCGGAGCAAGTCATTTTAAAATAGGTCTTTAACAGATTTATTGCTGCCGGCTTGTAGCTCAAATGTAGAGCGCCAGAGAGACTACTGTAGCTCGTGCAGATTATACAAATTTTTCCTTGTTATAATCCGTCCGTTAACAAAATCATCATCTACGAAATGTTTTTTTTAAAAAGGAGGAGGTACTCAATTCGACTGTATGTCTTTTTTGTGTGTAACCTCAGAACCTTTTTCTAGGTAAACCTATTTTGATTATTCTTTTTTTTATTTGAATTTAATCAACAACTGACAGTAGTTTTTGAGTTATCTTTAATAATTCATATTTAATTGACTTCGACTATATTGATCATGTTCTCATTTTATGTATATTGAATTCGGTTGTACAAAATTTTTAATTTTACCACTTGTTTTATCTATACATCTATACAACTAAATAAAATTGAAGTGTCTGTTTGTAATGTAAAAATTACAGCTTTTTACAAAATACATACGAAAGTATATACGGTACTAATACCAAAAATACAATTTTTAAAGATTTTGTCTGTCTGTCTGTCTGTCTGACCGTCTGTCTGTCTGTTTGTTCCGGCTAATCTCCAAAACGGCTGGACCGATTTTGACGGGATTTTCACTGACAGATAGCTGATCTCACAAGGAGTAACTTAGACTACTTTTATTTTAGAAAAAGAATTAAGGTTCCGCGCAAAAAAAAAAACCAAAACGCCAAATAACACGCGGGCGAAGTCGCGGGGAACAGCTAGTACGAGTATAGAATAAAAGCACAAAGGAGCACACAATCCACCTGATAATGAATAAATACCGTGGCCTATAGATACATATACATCTCATCATCATCATCATTACAGCCTTTCATAAGTCCACTGCTGAACATAGGCCTCCCCCAAGGAATGCCACAAAGCATGGTCCTGAGCCACCTGCATCCATCGACTTCCTGCATGTCTTACCAGGTCGTCACTCCATCTCGTGGGGTTCGCCCTACACTTCGCCTACCGGTACGAGGCTGCCACTCAAGAACCTTTCTTCTCCATCGGTTGTCGGTACTTCGAGCTATATGGCCGGCCCACTGCCACTTCAGCTTACTAATCCGTTGGGCTATGTTGGTTACTCTGGTTCTACTGCGGATATCCTCATTCCTAATTTATCACGCAGAGAAACTCCGAGCATAGCCCTCTCCATAGCTCGCTGAGCGACCTTGAGCTTCCTCATACGGCCAGCAGTGAAGGACCACGTCTCAGTTCCGTAAGTCATCACTGGCAACACGCACTGGTTGTACAATTTCGTTTTAAGGTTTTGAGGTATGTCTAACGAGAAGATGTGTCGTAGCTTCCCGAATGCTGCCCAGTCGAGTTGAATCCGTCGATTGACCTCTCGGTCAAAGTTGGACTTACCTAGTCGGGCTATTTGTCCCAGGTAAACATACTCATCAACAACTTCCAGCTTAGTGCTCCCAACAACTACCGGCGTAGGTGTGACATGGACATTAAACATAATCTTGGTTTTGTCCATGTTCATCTTAAGATCTATCCGTTGGGAGACACTATTGAGGTCATTGAGCATAGTGCTTAGGTCCTCCAGCGATTCTGCCATAAGGACTATATCGTCGGCAAATCGAAGGTGAGTGATGTACTCGCCATTGATGTTAATACCGTATCCTTTCCAGTCCAGAAGCTTGAAAACGTCTTCCAATGCAGCGGTGAATAGTTTCGGGGATATAACGTCACATATACATCTATTCTCGACTAAATAAATGTATTATAATGTATAATACTAAATAATGTGTTGCCACTAAGATAGTATGTTCTATTACTATTATATAAGTAGTGTAGGTTCTCTCCACTCATTACACGAAAGACACCAGCATTAAGCTACTATTTTACTCTGGTATTCTGTGAGAGAGTGTTCCTTCCTCAGTCGAGTTGAGCGATTCATGATACAACCATAATAAAGCTGCAGCGTGGCTCTACCACGTTAAAACATTGTTTCCTTCTCCAAAATAGGCCAGTTCTAATTTATTATTTAAGAACAATATTAAGACGGATATGTTTTTCTTTGTTTTTGTTTGTTATATTTGTTTGCTGGATGTTGATAACGGCATCTGGACAATTTTAAGAGATAAAATTGATTTGAGGAAAAAGCAAACCCAGTTAATTGGAGTAGGTTAAGGAAACTTGTACTATAGAGTAAAATTCCAGTTGACAATTCCATTATACTAAATATATAAGCCTCAAATGTATTTAAGGTACGCTTTGTTACCTATCAATCTCCATCGCTTAACATTCGAGATGATTACTTTATTTCATAATACACGCACAAACTTTTCACGTATTATCATTGTCTACTGGGTCATTTATTAAAAAGCATTGTGACAACTGAGTAGTGCGTACACACACGCTACTTGCACGCACGCACGTGTCGCGTGACGCGCCGATGGCACGATAACACCGATAACGTGACAGTCTGTGTCACGCTACTGGTGACATGTTGCGTCGGAATCTCACTTTTTAGCGCCAAAACGGGGTTGTTTCAAATTTCAATGCAGACATTAATTTTCAGAATATGAAATAATATTACGAATATGACATAAGATAAAATGTGTAGGAAGTCGTTGGATGCAGGTGGCTCAGGAGTCAGGACCGTGATTTGTGGCATTCCTTGGGGGAGGCCTATGTTCAGCAGTGGACTTGTGAACGGCTGTAATGATGATGGTGAAGATAAAACGAAATATAAAATTTGCCTTCGTTTAACTTGAGATAAGAAATAAGATATATTTATTTATTTTATTTATTTACTCTTTATTATACACCAAAATACAAAATAACGAGTAAAATTAAATCTAGTAGAATTTCACTTTCAGACAGCCTTGGCATAGAGAACTGATGCAAACAATAGTTGAAAATAGAGGGGGGCGTACAAAATAAAAATAAAAATATAAAAATACATACATATAAATACAGATAAGTGAAAATTATGTATACCATATAATAGAAAAAGAGTACGAAAAAAAGAAAATTAATTTATCTAATAGCGTTCGAAGTAATACAATTTAACAAGACTTTTGAAAGAATAAAGATATTTATTTGCGAAATACATGGTAGAAGGGCTAACATATTTTTCCAATATCGGTGTGCAAAATATGGATGCATGGCTTACCAACTACTAAATGCTATTTAATTTTTATTATTTTTATTTAATTTTTTTGGGTAAAATAATTTCTCATTTAATTTTTTTATGTCTTTTGGTATTTTGTTATGAATTATAGGCATCATGCATAATACACACACATAGAGGTAAGCAGTGTTGCTATTGGTTTGCATACTTAATCTATTTTGTGTTTTCCTGTAATCAGGGGGGAGGGTCAAGAGTACTCGGATACCTAGACGTGCATGTATGAAGAAGATAATGAATCTGAGAGAAGCGAAAGAGGTATGTAAGGATCGTGACACTTGGCGATCTGTTCTCTCTGGCTACCCCGTCAGGGATTGTGCGTGACGATAAGTAAGTAAAGTAAACGTCCATCGCGTTACACTAATATTATGTGATTATGATCGGAACGTATTACCAGTCGAATTGTAACTGCACTATACCAAATGTACAGTGCGGTACGCTGGTTTATCACAGACAAGGATTCATTGCGTAAGCTCACTTGCAAGTTGAACATCCGCTCTCACCATTGAGTTATATGTACTACGTACTAGAGAAGCCATTCCAAACAAAAATTGTGTCCTACTCTATGTCTTCGCGCATGCGCGGGAGTAGTAGTCGCGCATGCTACTACTACTCCCGCGCATGCGCGAAGACTTTAATTTGATATAAAATAACATAATATTAATATAAAATAAATATTGGAATTTAATATAAAATATCTTAATTTAATTTTTTTTAATAACTATAATATATATATATACAATTTATTATTTAATTTAAACAAACATATTATATTTCTAAATAAAATGTAATAATTATTATTTTATGGAATTCACAAATCTTCAATTTACGCAATATTTAGTTTGTATGGATTGCACTACAGTTCAGTTGAACATAGTCAATGTTCGGAATGGCTTCTCTAGTACGTAGTACATATAACTCAATGGCTCTCACATACTATGATAATTTTTAACAATTACCTCGTAATTTATTTCCGACACGATCTATTATTTTCTATTTAAATCTTAAGAAATCAAAAAAAATATATGGACGCATATAAAACAAATTAATACGTGATCATAAATTAATAGTAATACATCGATGGCGGAAAGCGACTCAAATGGGTTACTTATGTAAATAAAGCAGCAATGTTGTTTTCTTCCGCGTCACGCGAACATTGACGTTCAGCTATCAACAAATACTTCTGGCATTTCCTTATCTTACCATGTGTGGTATTCACGTTACATAACATTAACTATAAGAAAAGCGTTACCTAAGTTTGGCAGCAAGAATAATTAATAACAAATTATTAATAATTTAGTGCTGTAGAACTGGAAATGGGATCACTAAGGAGTATGTAAGGTGTTAGTTCGGATTTTATAAATGAAAATATTCATGAAGTCTATAGTTATGACTTCATGAATATATATATAATTATAACTATGCTGGTTACTCAGATTCTACAGCGGCTAACTCTTTACCGATTCTATCAAGCAGAGGGTTCGCAATAGGAATAAGACTTCCGTGTACAGAACTCCCTATAGGGAGTCGTAACAAGTTTAATGCGGTATATAGATAGACATGTTATATTATATAGATATTCATCGCATATAAAATTTTGTAAATTTAGTAAAAATTATTTTTGGTCAGATACCTGCCTATAAATCGAATAATCGAGAATAAAAGTACCACCAAACGCCGATAACTTCGCAAGCTTTGCGGGTTGGCCGGCTGCCGGAGTTTCGCTCGATTTTAACGTATAAAGCCGTCATTTTTGCGGGAATCTCATCTACACTCATATCGGGTTAATCCCGGTTCCCGGTATACTTGATACTGCGCCACCTATTTTAGTAATAAAATTTTGCACCTATAAATGCTTTCAAATTTTGTTTTACCGGTTATTTTACGTTTGGCGTTAGCAAGAACACCGTCTTTCAAATTCCATGTTGATTTTTCTGTCTTTTTCCCGTCGCGAAAGGTGCGAGATGTCTTTTTTCTTTTCCTTTTTTTAAACATTACCTCCAACTAGGAACTCCTACCTAGAAATTTCTCCTGTATAGTGGGGGCAGTCTAAATACATAAATTACACAAAGACAAACATCCAGACCCAGAACAATTATTTGTAGGCCATACAAATACTTATTTCTAGCAGAATTCGAACCCGTGGCTCCTTGCTAAATCATTGAGTCACGGAGCCATCAGAGCCGTTTTGTATTGTGATCGTCAATCCATCTGCCAAGCATAACGGGTATTGGGCTTTGGCGAGCTGTTGAAGAATAATATTTAGTATGCGTTGCGTAATTTAAAGGGCTCTAGCTTGTAATTTGATGGAAGCCGGAGGTTAGAAAGAGACGAGCGTACATGAAGCGTTCGGCATTACACTTATATACATATTTGAAATAACCGTGTAAAGGCGGTGTAAGAATATCTACTACCCCATCATCCCGTGGATGTCCCAAGACACAGGGAGAAACGAACTACTTACTAACTAACTACTAACTAACGAGAAACTTTCTAATAAAAAATAAAAAACTGCCGACGCCGCTTCATCCCGCCAAATATTCAACAATGTGGCCTTATCCTGTTTCCCAGCCAGTAGGCTAAACATAAATTATAATCGGAAAATCGTAGTCAGCGAAGAATATCCAACAACATTAATATGGGATATGGATTGGTGAAACGTACTACCGATCGCAGATTATGTAGTTTTTTTAAAAACAAACATAAATCGACATACAATAAGCCGCTAAATAGTAAGTTGGAATAGTGTGGGCAGATGAAATCACGCTTAATATTTAACTTGTTTTTATTATATTAATTTTTTGTTTACTGCATAGCGTTTAGTGTGACGTTGATGAACTATTCAACTACGAGTTACTAGGTTAACAGCATTTTAGTAATGTATTCGCTAGCATCCCCTCGCGGGTGGGCACGTTGACAAAATAGTGGCCCTGTATTGACAAAGGCGCGGCGTGCGTGCCGCATGATAAGCATCGCTGTGAGCCTCCGCCTGTCCTAAAAATAAAATGTTACACAATAGACAACCCAGAAATATCAAATTTATTAAAAAAAAAAGTTAACAAATGTGTGAAAATAGCAAACAAATTCTCATTCAGCTTGAATAAAACTAATTTTATAGATTTTAAATTTTTTAATTCATTGCATTCAGGGCACTTTACTGCACCTGGTCCCGGGGGATATGAGGTGTTTGATGTCCTGATATCATCGTTAACGAAGGCTACCTTCAAGTTTTAAATATTAATTTAGTTTTATTCAATTTATACCTCGTAGTATTCACGTAAATTATGAGAAAAATCTCAGCTAAAATATATTTAAATTTGGAATTTGTTTGGTAACTGAGATTTCAAGTTCATTTTGTTTTGTTACAATTACTGTTATATATTTATCTCTACTAATCGAACGTGTCTTTGTTTTCTGGTTGAAACTCTGCCTTACCCAAAATGGACCATTTGTGTAAATCAAACAGTATCAACGACTACGTGGCGGACGAAGTGAAAAATCATAGCGTTGAAAATTTGCAATATTTTTTATAACATTAAAGTGACAAACGAGGTGACAACCCATCTGATGGTTAGTTCTTTCCACAGTTCTTTCGGAAATAATAGGAAGGCTGTGGCTGGGACGTCATCAATATGTGCTCTTTATGTTTGTTTATTTCCTATTAGCTTGTAAATACTGTCAAAATTTTCGAAATTTAAATGTATTTTAATTTTCTTTTCAGGTAAGTCTCAGTTCCTCCACAACATCGCCTAAACACTATTATAAGGTAATATTTCGTACATACTCATTGTGTGGACGGTGGACGACTTCCATCTTGCATCCCTAACGACCGCAAAACGCGTTTTAAATTCCCTACACAAATAGCCTCATCCTTACCGAAGAATGCACCATTAATCGCTTACAAAGTGCCGCCGCCGAACTACACGAGTTTTAACCGTAAACCAAATACATAAAATGCGCATAAAAACACCGAGAAAGAAGACAACCAAAATAAATAGCGATTCATAACACAATACAATCTAGAATCGAGTAAAAAGTGAGGGTGACCACACATCGAGTATCAGCCACATCGGAGTCTGTCCGGTTATTGTCATTCGCGGCGTATCGCGCGAAGCGATCTCGTAGTTCGCGAACGACGATTCAAGCTCTCCGACGTGGCAAAGTCTGTCACATCCGAGTGCTCCAAAATTCACTCGAATGTTCTCGTATCGCTCGAGTTGGTACCTTTTCTTTTGTCGTAGGTTTCTGACTTCAATTCTGTTAGTAAATAAATGTCAAGTATAGTAGCAATACATTATTTTTATAATAAATGTACGTATTCTTATATCATTTTGTTATGTGGTAAAATAATACTTAAATAAGAAGAGATTTTTTAAGGATGTTACCACACCAATCCATCGACACCGATCGACGTCGATCAATGGCATCCATCGACGATCGATCGATTTGTTTGATAACACTAACGCATTTCAATGTATAATATGACATACATCATACGTGGATGTAGAATAGTATAAAATAACACAACTAACTTTACATATATGTACATAATACGATTTATTAATAACAGTTTTAATAGATTCTATAGAGTGATGTCATCCCTGGGGTACCTTACCCTTCGAACTGAAATATAATATGTAGATGCACTGCTTCTTACTAGTAGAAATTCTGAGTAAACCACCTTTGGTTATCGAGCTCGATTACTAAATTGAAAAATAGATAAATACCCTTACTAAATTATTATTTAAGCTTATTTCGCCACAATTATATCTGTTATAAACTTGTAGAGTATTAAAGAAAAATAGTTAAGGAAAAAATAATACACCAATATCTAGGAATGTAAATGTAATAATTTACAACAATTTTATCAATAAAAACAATAAATTTCAAAAGGTAAAAAGCAAACACAGTCAGCAAAACATTATCGTTTTGATATCGTTACGATATTAATCCAAAATCGATGCACTCCCTAATTGCCTTCGCGAAATATTGTTGACGTTTCGACAACGGTACGAACGTACACCTTTTACAGTTGAATTACAGTACTTCAAACTTTATTACTTACGTTATGAAGATCATCTGGCAGTAAAATCAGATTGTTAGAAGCGTTGCTTTGCAGTACAGATTTATAAGGCAGTCTGTCTCGGACGCGTGCTAAGATATTTATGCAAGGAATGCCCAGTTGCTTGTAGAGATTTGTGGGCGATTTGTTAACCTGTGTTTGGCTCTATTGGTGCTGAACAACCTGCTGAATACTGAGTACATTTGCCGACATCGTCGTAAACATAATATTCGACGATAAGCTTAGTTTACGCACAACTATATTTCATCTCACTTGTTATAGATTATATATTCGGCCTGTTGCTCCTCGCAATTGTCAAACGAATTAATGCTAAGCCAGAGGAAATTTACAGATAAACAACGTAGGTTCAACCTTGAGGATATAAACTGTTCAAATTTCTTTAAAAAAACTATAAGTTAAAAATAAAAACGAGTTTGAAAAATGTGTTCTCAACATGACTTAAAACATAAAACCTTTTAAGGCTTTTCATTTGATGCATATTGTACATGGTTTCATTATGGAATCTGCAAGATTTTTTCTTAACAAGCCAATCTTAATACGCGTTTTCACATAGTAAGTTTAAAGAAGTTAAATAGTTCTACAACGACGCCTTAAGTAAATGAATAAATACAAATCTACCCACATTAATTTCTATAAAAATAAAAAAGCAAATTGAAACAGCAAATAAAACAGGAGTAACGCAACATTACATGAAATGTAACCTCACAAAATTAATTCAAACTACATTATTTAGCATTTTCATAATATTTGACTCCTAATATTTTAAGTGACTTATAAGCTTATAATACTTTAAGTGAGATAACGATAATAATTTCCATGTTTCTGTGAATATGAACTGTATTAAAATATTTTAATTGTTCTAAAATAAAACTTTTTAGACTAAATAATATCACATCTTCTCCTAGTATGTTTCAAAAACTCAAAAAAAAGTTTAAAACCATAATGTGTTGCCAGTGATGATTTATAGAACAGAGACATAGTCCTTTGTTGCCGGTCGTAAGAAAAAGCTTAAAATCGCTCAGCCCGGATTTTCTCTGCGTGATGAAATCCAAAACAAAGAAACACACAGTAGATTCGATATAGCCCAATGATTCAATTGGGTAGGTTCAAGTGGCAATGAGCCGGCCTTATAGCTCGAAGAACCGACAACAGATAGGGAAGAAGAAAGGTTCTCGGGGGGTAACCACATGTACAAAGTGAAATTATTTTATAATTTTTTAAATTTTTTTTTTACGTATTTATTATTCAAAATGCATTTAGGTTCTTAGTCATACGAGATAAAAAACACGATAGCCAAATGGTCAATTACGGACACACGTAGTAATGCGACCGCATCGATAACAAATCACTGGGATCGATTCAGCCGATTCCCGTGGAATCGCACAATTTCTCGACCCCGCAGCGCGCGTATCTCGACAAGGCTGGCTAATGAGAGCGTGGATACAACTACCATTGTTTACAGATGCGATCGGAGGCATTATCTCGAGTATTTTTGCTCGGCTGCCATGTTTTCACTTATCTCGCTGGAATGGAATAGGGCGTACCGATTGTTTCCTCTCCGGTCGCGATTTTTGTCATCGCGATATTGTAACAGTTGGATACGATGTGATATCGATACGAGAGTGCGTTGTGATCGAGAGATAATCGCGTTTGGATTGTTTTAATAACGCAACGGCATTGTTATGCCAGCGCCAACTTTTGATGATATTTGCGTTGTTTCTAACGTGGTTTTAATTAGTGGCTGATTGTTATACGATACAGATTAGTTTTTAATAGTATATTACGTTCACGAAATCCAATTATAAAAATAATCGATAGCGCGGTCTGTTGGTGTAACTTCTGAATGACTTGGCTATTCAGTGAATATTCACAAAATATATTGTTGATATTTTGATACAATGATACATAGCTATGCTATAGGATCCGAACCGAACCGAATCAGTTTTTGGGTTTTTCCGTCGAGAAATGGGAAAACAACGCCTGCCGAGACAGCTTATCAAATATGAAATCCACTCTAAAGACACAAAATAGTAAATGTTACTAGAACGAAATGTTATAAAATCTTTATTAAGTACACAATAATGAAATATCTGTACTTACTTATAAATAAATCCTTTGTATGTTTGGTTGTACCCTTAAAAGGGGACAAAGACTTTCTATGTAGCATGTGAATGCAAATAACAGGTGATGAATAAAGCACCAAGCAAATTAGGACGCGATTGGACGATACCCCGATAACCGCGTGTCACCGCGTCCTGAACGCGCGTCAAACAACGCGCTCGTAACGATCCCTGTATTGTATGCAAAGCGGCTGAAACTGGCGGCTGCGGCTTGTAGTGCTTTTGTTTAACTCTCCTTAATAAATTATATGAATTTTATTGTCCAGTCCTTTTAATATCACTAAATAATTTGATTATAAAATGAAAAAGTTAATGTCATCAAATTAAGGATTATTTACGTTTTGACCAATCTAATCTAAGAGGAATCAACATTCAACAGCGTAAATGACAAACGATTATCTTAAAATGGCTTGAAATACATCAGTGACGAAACGTTAAAGAAACTAGTTATCAACACTGCTCATTAATGTCTGGCTCAAGTATCACCACGTTTGTATCCTAATAGTGTCCACACACGACTTAACTTGCCTAAAATTGTTTTGAGTGCGTCAGTAATAACTTATCACTCGCGTGCACTTGTTGTAAAGAATAGGGGAGATAAATTTAATAAACTTCACCAAATAATATATACACAAAAATAGTCTCACATGTATGTGACAAATAGTCTGGAACGATATTAGTAAGTAGCGTTGCCAGACGGTTAAATTTCATCTGGATTCTACCGCAATGTCATATGATCTCTAGACTCCCAAAACATAAAATCTCCCGACAAAGTATAATTTGACTAAAACTTACGTATGGTTTAGTAAACAATTAATTTGTGAAATACTGCCAGTCAATGACTGGAGCACGCAAGACACACTTAAATATTTCAACCTAAGTAGATTCAGGGAAAAGAATCAATATAGTGGAAGTACACACTTATTGTACTTATATGCAGTTGTGGTATAAGAGAATCCACTACCTCATATTACACAAAAAAGGCGTCAGAGGGAAGCTGAAACAGGAGATGGTCATCTTCCTCTCCCATCCTACACATTCCTTATAACAACTGAACATAATAAAAAAGGCTGCCTACTTGCCTGCCAACTGTGTCAACTGTGGCAAAATGTATATCCCATATTAGGCAATCTATAAAGAGGCCTTTGTTTAGCAACGGACTTTTGATAGGCTGTAGTGATGATGATGATGATGATGTACTTATTGCAACCTAGATAGACTTAATTTTCCCTATATATGCAAGGAATATGTTTATCGTATTTATTAGATTAGGACATTTGATATGGGTAGTTATTTAGTTTACTGGGTGACGTTGCGACTATAGTAAAAGGGGGAGAGATCTCGTGACTTACGACTTCCGCTAGATCGCTGTACGACAGGAGTAACGTAAAATGTTTGGGACATCTGGTACTACGGAATCTTCCTGCTTGCCTTCCTACAATAATCCTTAAGGGCTGATAAATATTAATCAAAAATCCATCTCATTCTTATTATCATCGTCATCAAAACAACTATTTTATAGTTATCGTTTTATATTATGTTTAATATTATTACCTACAGTACTAGATGCGGTAAAAGGTAGCCAGCCATACAAGATAACAAATGGATTTATTGACTAAAGTAAAAACCAAAAGTATTGCCCCAAATTATCTTTTCCTTACCAATTTTCCACAATCACCTGTATTATAAGTTCTATTGTAGCATGATAGCCTGAAGCTTTGGCTTAGACCGATCCATTCCGAAACCATCAAGTCTAGCGAGATATGCCGCAACCCAAATCCAACCTTAAGATACATAAACTCTGGGTTCATAGTCATTTAGCCCCTTACATTCCTTTATGACGTTGTATCAATACAATTATCTAGTATATTGTACGTAACAACCAAGAGAAAATAATGAAATTTGACCCGTGTAATCAGAATATTAAGTTTATTTTACTTTGTGGGTTAAAAAGTGATTTAGGTCGTTTGAACCGTTCGGGGCGCCGGCGCTATCGGAATCACCTTAATGATGCCTCGATGGCGGATAGCCATTGTGTTGGATGTAAATTTGTAGCCGTCGGCGCGGGTAATGATGTGAGAACAAACTGAGATGCTGATAGCTCGATCCGGATCGCTCTCGGCCTTCGGCCCACTGTGCGGGGGATCGTCGGCGATCGGGACGCTTCGTTTGTTTTCAGCTTTATGTTTTTTATTTTATATGAATTATCATTTAAATAGTATGTACCTAGTATTTCCAAAGTTACGTTCTTTATACCTTCAAACTATTGTTCTATTTTTTTCTATTGTTTATTTTAAAAATTAAATACTTGTTGCACGTTTAATGTGTTGTAGCATGTTTTAATATGACATGTTTTAATATGACACAGAAACAGAAACAGAAACTTTTTATTCAATATAGATTATAAATAATACTTATTGAAAGTCACTCTTTTGTTTAATTACCACTGGTTCGAAAAAACCTCTCTCCTGAAAAGAACCAGCAAGAAACCCAGCGGGACTTTTTTTTAAAAATAACAGCTTACAATCATGTAATTTACACAAATTAACAACACAACAAATTAGAAATAGCTTGGTAGCGATCACCTCATTTCCAGGGGTTATTATCATCTATAAATTATTTAATATTATAATAACCCTTCTTATACGAACTTAGATTAATAAAGTTTTTGAACTTTGAGCAGGTCAACTTTTTCAATCAAAAAAAATTTTGTATATTTTCTGGAATTTTGTTGTAAAAGCGTATACATCGCCCCAAAAATGAATTACTGACTCGATGGAGTCGAGTAACTGGTACTACGAGTACTAGCTTGTGTCTGTTCGGGAATTTAAACATTGAAATATGACGTCTCATATTTAAATGTTTAAATATTTATTATTTACTAACAATCTGCCCGGCTCCGCGCGGGTGATTTCTGGATCTCGACAACAGCGCCACCTACCGGGTCCAAATGTGAATCTAAACCATCCAGGAACCCACTCAAATACACACAAAAAAATTTCATCAGAATCGGTCGCGCCAGTTTCAAGTTTTAACGAGACGGACGGCAATAGATTTTAACCTACTTCGAAAAAAGGAGGAGGTACTCAATTCAACTGTTTTTTTATGTGTTACCTCAAAACTTTTTCTAGGTGAACTGATTTTGATGATTCTTTTTTTATTTCAAAGCTGGTGCTTCTCGTGTGGTGTGTATGAATTTGATCAAAATCTGACCAGTAATTTTTGAGTTATACTTAATAGTGCGTATTTAATTGACTTTGACTACATTGATAATATTCTCATTTTATCTATATTGAAGTCGGTTGTACAACATTTTTAAATTCACCGCTTGTGTATTTAGAGATTAGGTAAAACAATTTAAACGATTTTCAAAAATCTAAATTCAAAAAGTAGGTAACAAGTGTGCACCAAAGACGGACGTTCACAGTGCATGATGAACGTTCTGTACGCTTTTTTTATAGGATAAGGGTGACAAACGAGCACACAGTCCACCTGATGGTAAGTGGTGCTGTGGCCCATAGACATCACCATGTGGAATGCCTCATTTCCAGTAAAAAGGGCCTCCAGCCACCGGCACTCACCAAGCGAAACACAGAGGTAAACCTCTACTTCACGCTGGTTTTCTGTGAGGTCGTGGTACCACCCCGGTTCGAGCCGGCCCATCCATGCGACAGCAAAAGCTGCCGCGTGGCTCTACCACTGTTAGAAAGGCGCTGTACGCGCCGCTACACGCCCCGCAGAACGCTCTCAATCAAACACTAGCCTAACAGCCAACTGTACAACTCTTAATATAATGAAGTGTAATGTGAAGATTTATTTTAATAATTATTATAGTATAATATGAACGCATTTGAAATAATACACAATATTTTTAAATGTCAGATAAAGGTAAATATTGTCAGCTTTAAAAACTTTATTAAAGGTTATTATATCAAATTTAAAAGTTAATAGTATTTGCTTTGAGGTCATAGTACTAACAAAACGTCATAAATAAATTTAAAATAGCCACTTTCCGCAATACAACACAATCACAATCGGGATAAGTACTAAGGGTACTGGAGGTACTTGAAATTGCATATAGTGCGGCATATCGGCGTGTATTACCGATATGCAGCGACAGCCTACGTGCAAGGACTTTGTCTATGATCATGTCAATAGCGTATACAATACACACACGATTGTGTAGGGTAGGAAAATCTATTGCACCTCTCAATATCTCGCGGTGGTCGAGCTATTACGTGCTAGAGCCACTCGGCAGCTATATTATGGTTGTAGCACGAATGGGTCGGCTCGACCGGGGAAGGACCACGCTCTCACAGAATACCAGCGTAAAATAGCAGCTTCATGCGTTTCGTATGGTGAGTGTAGAGAACCGGAGATCCTTTTTACTGGAAACGAGGTCTACCATCTTAGTCCTCATGGGTGACAACGGATCTGTATTTTGATTCTTAATCGAAGATAAAAGTAGAAGTGGCCACAGCATCCACTTACCATCAAGTGGATGATGTGCACGTTTATGATCCCTTTCCATATAAAAAAAAAACTCTTATTTTCTAATGAATTGATGAAACCTAGTTGATCTATCTCTTCTATGTTGGCTAAAGCGACAACTTCCTAATCAGCTGTCGTATATCAGTGGCATTAAAATGTTGTTGTTCAAAATAGAAATAGAAATAGATGTTTTATTGAACATAGATTATAAATACTTATTGAAAGTCATTGTTTAATTTACCACTGGTACGGAAAATACCTCCGTCCTGTGAAGAACGAGCAAGAAACCCAGCTGAACATTTTAAACTATATACCATAGGTACAAGTCATAACATAACTTGGTAACAATCATTCCCGTGGGGTTATCACAATCCATGCGTCTAAATTTTTTGTTTTAGAGACATTTGGTTTTAAATCTTAGATTGCTCTTATGGTCCCTCTCTGCAAAATCTTGCCAACATACTTCATCTTTCTTTCATAATTCACTAAAGGAAGGTGTTGTATTTAATCCTGGAATTAACCAGAAATTTAAAATCTTTTAACTTTAATGTATTTTAAGTATAACTTTACAAGATTTTGCCTCGATTTATGTTTCGTCGCTCTTCGGAAAAGCAACGTTTTTCTTGGTTTCATAATGTTGCAACCGATATCTTGTGAGGAGCTACCAGCTACACAAAACGTAGTGTAAGCTACGTGCTGACACTGAGGCTGACGGAAGCAAAAACGAAATATTAATTTAAGTGTGCACCAAATATTGGCCTCAAATAGGTTTAAATCAGGACTTAGAACTCAATAGTCTCATAAAACTCACTTCATAGTTGTGAAATAGTTAAAAAATCACATGGTCGCCATCAATTAGTTATTTCGTTGAAATGATATTTCTTCAATTTTTTAATTTTCTCGCGTTGACTTTACAATCTAAAAATCTTACGAAAAATACTACGATTAAACAAAACTTTTTATTAATAATAATCATACTTGCGAATTTTATTTTCAAATGCATCTTATCTATCTATCTATCATATCGAGATATTTAAAAAAAAATTATCACTTGATTTTGTCAATACAATAAATATAAAAAAAAAATTATTGAATAAAACTACTTTTACGGATTTTATCGCGTTTTATTAACTTATTTTTTTATTAATTCCTGAAGTTTCGGGTGCTTTACAACACCCATGGTCACGGCTAAAGCACCCGAAACGTCGGGAATTAATAAAAAAATAAGTTACTTAAACGCGATAAAATCCGTAAAATTACTTTTATTCAATATGTAGTGTTCGGTACATATAAGAAATTTTATAGATATAAAAAATATATTTATTGTATTGACAAAACATATATATAAACTAGCTGACCAGGCAGACGTTGTTCTGCCCTTTCCGAACAACCATTTGCTTTCCCAAAAAAACTCCTGAAATTAGCAATAAAAAATTGAGGGTCACCTATCGGGATAAAAACTATCCTATCTCTCAAGTTGGACCAAACTGCACACAGTCTGCAAATTTTTTTTGAAATCGGTTCTATCTGTTGAATACCTACAGCAACACGTGGTGGTTAAACTACTAAATTGTAGTTTATATTAAACGTTTGTATTTTTAACATAGCGCCATCTATTAAAAATTTACTCAATCCAGTCAACAGATATCGTCTTCTGACAGAATCGTTTGGAGCTAACAGATAATTGCGACTGTCAAATAATAGACAAATAATTTTCAATAAAATAATTGTATTGCGACTATAAATTGAGATGTAAGCTATCCTATCTTTTAAGTTGGACCAAACTGCACATTGACTAAAAATTTCATTGAAATCAGTTCAGTAGTTTAGGAGTCCATCGCGGACAAACAACGTGACACGTACTTTTTATATATAAAGAAGATAATTCAATAATAAAGCGACAGGCTTTATTGTTAAGGGTGCGAACTGCATACTTCGAAACTTCGAATCGATTCGAATTCGATTAATGTCATGAACCACTCCTAAGTCCTAACACAATCACGTTTAAGCTTGCTTGGAGTGGTTAATGGGGGTATTAGTAATTTTTTATTATAATAAGATTAATGTAAAATCTAAAATAACAACTTTTTTATCACAAGACTTAAAATTTCAATAGTACTTTAAATTTGTATTAGAGAAAACGCTGTGTTGTTATAATAGCCCTTAAATGAAGCTTTAATGACATGTAATGACCTAAACGATAACTGGCTAGTACATACACAACCATATCTAACTCGTTAACGAAGCGTTTTTGTTAAATGCCCAACAAAAACTAAGGCTACGGCTTCCATTCTCACCATCCTCAAATACAGCCCCTATACTTGTCTATATTATTAGATACACGCAACTTGCTAAACAAAACGTTACCAACAAAATGGCAGTTGAGTTGACAAAATGGCGACCATGATGGCGTCATTAACGCCGTTATCGCACTATTTTGTCGAATAGACAAAATTTTCAGTCTTTCAACGCTCATCCTGGTAATGAATGCGTTAGACGCGATGCTTTCAACTAAAACATGGTAAATTATAAAGCAAATGAAGTTGAGTTGATGAAGAAAGATGTACGACGCGAACGTAACTGAAACGTTTTAAATTAGTAAATTAGTAGGTATACAACAGTCCCTGGCTCTGTCTGGCTGTGATACCCCCTTAAATTAGTGAAAAAATTGCATTTTTAGTTTTATTTATTTATTGTTTTAGATGTTTTAATTACTTATTTATTGTTAGTTTTAGTTTAAGATACGCGCGTTTCATCACTTGCCTCAGACTCAGACCCTGCATGGTTAATGAGCAAAGGCTGTGCCAGAATAGCAGGAGTAATGGGTTTCCTGTCACAACTCACAACTAAGTCACAGACTTTTTGTTACAATTAATTATTAATCTGCTATTTAAATTTTAACATTGTATTTTTTGTGGCAAATAAATAATTTTTATTTATTTATATTTACAAAAATACCGCAACTTTTATTACACTTGAATTTTAACGTTGCTAATCAAATATCTATTAAATAATTTTAAAAAAATACCCTCAATTAAATATTACCTACGATAACGTTCTTTCAAGCTAATTATAGCTTAGACAGAAAGAGAGAGGCAGATTAATAGCTATCTGCCTCTTTCTTTCTGTCTAAGCTATAACGCCCAAAAAAATAAATAAATCAGGACCAAAACTTAACTATAATAGTGGCTTTTATAGTTTTTATAGTTGTGGTAACATTGTTGTAGAGTAAATGCTATGCATAATTTTGTCGTGTTGTTGACCGATACGAAATTATTTAATAGTTTCTTATAAATAAAGATTAAACGGACGGGTCATTCAATTTTTGTATTCGCCGAATAATTTATATTTTAAGCTTAGTAGAATTGATATTAAAAAATCATCAATATCAATAAAAACGAAAACTGCTCTTTATTATTGGCATATTAATGTAGACAAGTTAAAATTAAAAAGATTAAAAGATCATTATTCGGTTTGTACCCTTACTAGAGCCCAATGACTTCGTCAATCTTACTTAGCGGTACCATGTAGCGACATCTATGGAAATGTATTAAATAAAGAACGATGTATTTAGCGCGTCAAATTTTCATATCGATATACATCGCAACCGCTTCCGTAGATAGATAATAGATGGCGCTAGAGTAGTCAAGTGAGCTCGGCCACGGTCCTTATTGCTTTGTAAGAGAGATGGATAATACATATATGACACACGTGTATTATGTATTATGGAACTTTAATTTACGACGGCTCCGTGGCGCATTGGCTTATATAGCAATGAGTTGCAGCGCTAAGGGCCGCTGGTTCGGATCCCTCACGGAACAAGCATTTGTACGACCTACAAATAATTGTTCCAGGTCTGGTTGTCTGTCCTTGTGAAATTTATGTAGGTGAACTGCCTCACAATACAGGAGAAAATCCTAGTGTGGAGGTAACGTTTTATAAAAAAGAAAACTAATTTAATAATATATACACATGATACATAATTGTTACATATAAACATGATGCATAACTACTTGTTAACGAAAAGCTTTTCTTTGATAGAATCCCAGAGCAGCTCATAGCACGGGGTGGAGGGGGCTTAGTAGCTATATTTGGTCACCCACAGAGATCAAAGAGGAGCCCCTTTTATTAACTGAGGTGGAGAGCCGGTCGAATGTGTCCGCTCTCTACGGCCTTGGAGAGTTTGTACATTGCCGGATGACATGTGCTCTCCCCTTTACCCTTCGTAACTGAGTTGGAGTCTCATACTGCAGTTGCACTCGTACTCTTTGGTCGTCGATGGAGCCATAGATTAGAACCGCAGCTGGGAAAAGGCTGATGTTAAGAGTACTCGTATTCCTGGCACCATGGTCTCCACTTGGTGCACTCAGTGGAATCAGAAACGCAGTGGAAATTTGAGGCTTAATAGGAATGTATGCTTTGTATTTTCGCGCCAATGCGCCTAGATCTCCAGAAGTAAATCATAAAAGTCTTCATTAAAACATCCATTCGTTAAATGACCATGATTTTTTTTTAAATGATTTACGATCTCGTTAAAGAAACTGATCAGCGAAGTCTTGTTCACTTTTGGGAAAGATAAGGAAGTAATTGAATGGTTCAAGAATGGTAGCTATGCCATTCTTGACTTTTTGGACAAAGTTTTACATAAATTATTATAATTATATATAATATAAATTATATAATATATATTGTTTTCTTTAAAAATTAACCTCCATTGTACAAATATCTTCTGGCTCACGTGAAATACATTGCATTTGAACCCGTCCCGGAACAGTTATTTGTATGCCATACAAATTTTTGTCCCGTGCAAGAATCGAAGCGACAGCCCACAGCGCCGCAGCTAAATATTCTGGTTGATTTTTCCTTAAGTGTACCTAGATAACCAGATAGACTCGGGAAAATGACACGGACTCTTTAACTACATAATGAAAATGGTTTTCGTTTTTTTTTTATAGGAGTGGGGGCAAACGAGCATGCGGCTCACCTGATGGTAAGTGACTACCGCCGCCCATGAACAACCGCAACACCAGGGGAATTGCAGATGCGCTGCCGGCCTTTAAAAAAGGAGTAGGCTCTTTTCGTGATTAAACATCTTCACTTACAAGTCACGAAGATTTTATTTTTTCTTTGAATTACACGCCTACATTCTGTTTTCGTGTTAATAATAAGTAAGTATTTACTGTATTACACTTTATTATCATCATCATCATCATCATTACAGCCTTTCAAAAGTCCACTGCTGAACATAGGCCTCCCCCAAGGAATGCCACAAAGCACGGTCCTGAGCCACCTGCATCCATCGACTTCCTGCATGTCTTACCAGTTCGTCACTCCATTTAGTGGGGGGTCGCCCTACACTTCGCCTACCGGTACGAGGCTGTCACTCGAGAACCTTTCTTCCCCATCGGTTGTCGGTTCTTCGAGCTATATGGCCGGCCCACTGCCACTTCAGCTAACTAATCCGTTGCGCTATGTCGGTTACTCTGGTTCTACTGCGGATATCCTCATTTCCGAAAAGGTTTTAGTACCATGGACCACATACACACTTTATTATAGCTTAAATCAATTGCCAGAGATTTCTATACATGTATATATGTACATATGTAATTGAAGTATCTGTCTGTAATATAGAAATAACTGGCTTCTTTTAAGCGCTCGTCCCCGCTGCTTCTGCACGACAACGTGCGATCCCATACTGCACAACAGACGTTAAGTTATAAGAACTGGGGTTGGCAGCTCTCCGTCATCCGCTGTACTCACCAGACCATGCGCCTACAGACTTCTACTTATTCCAGAATTTGGATAACTTTTTGGCGGGAAATAAATTAAAAACTGAGAGTCAGTACAAAATGCCTGTCAAGAATTTCTTGCCTCCCGTCAGGGGTTATTTGCATGACAAGACATGAATAACCATTTTTAAAAAAATTGTCTCTCTGTCTATCTGTCGGTATGTCCGTCCGTCTGTCTGTCTCTGCGCACCAATTTTCGCAATGGCCGAAGCGATTGCAAGGAAACTTTACGAACAAATGGAAAGCAATGCCAGTGATCTAGGATATATTTTTTCCGAAAAAAATTACAGGATTTTTTGGGATCTCGAAAAAGTGATAAAGGATTATTTATTTTAAGTCTAATTGACACAACATTCATATCTAAAGCCAGGGCAGGTCGCTAGTTTCATACTCAACTTAACGTCACACATACGTAAAATATTTGTATTAAGTAGAACAGAAGCGAGCTTAAAAGAATTTTATCTTTCAATGTATGTATATTACATAGGAATCTACAATTAAGACACTAAAAACCACAGCGAGCCGTGACATCATTATCGGAGCAGAATCGATTCTTTTTCTTTTATATCGAACGAGTATAATCGGGATCGAGCGTGGCGCCAACCGATCTGTTTTATCTTTGTATTATCGAAGACTAATGCACTGCGCGAGATAAGTCCGACATAAGAGCGGGGGCAGATAAACTCGGTGTGGCCATGTTAAAAATAGTGTACACGCATAGTTTGTCTGACGCAGGGCTACGGAATAATAATAATTTGTAAGTTTGTAACATCTAATTATTACAAACTAGCTGTTCCCCGCGACTTCACCCACATGGAATTGTTTTTCGCGGAATTCTAAAATAAAAGTAGCCTAAATTACTCCTTATAACATCAGCTATCTGCCAGTGAAAGTCTCATCCAAATGGGTTCACAGGTTTTTGCGTGACGCGTGTTCACGTCAAAATAGCTCGCAGATGACAGATTTTTTTTCAGACTTACTTAACATTTATCGTTATATTTTGGCCAATTTACACAATATTTTAATGAATTATAGCTTATGTGTTATTTTGATGTATAAGCTATATTATTGTAAAGTTTCATTAATATCCATGCAGTAGTTTTTGCGTGAAACTAACAAACATCCATATATCCTCACAAACTTTTACATTTATAATATTAGTAGAATTAGTAGGATTCACCGTGTAGTGGCGGCTTAAGGGAATACGAACATAGACGATAAACGAATAATAGCTCCACTGGCACAACCCTAGCAGACATTATTTAAAACTCGAATTCCTCTCACAAATTCCTTTTAAATTTAAATCCAAAGTTATCGACAGTCGAAAGGAATACATCTTCCTTATTTAAATCGTCATTAGAACTCTTTCCTTCGGTTATCGCGTGCGGCCGGCTCCGAGGAGATGGCAATAATAAAAATTATCTATACAAATGGGTCCGGATTACTTGGCGACATAAATTCGGCTCTTGCCCAATGAGCGGGAACTGGTGGAGAGGAGATAAAGGGTCAATGGTTTTTAGAACTGAACGCTTCGCTTTTGCCAGCATTTTGATGGACTCGCCATTCTGCTATTAATCTAAGCTAAAACCATTATAACGGCTTTTGTTTTTAAAAATAGAAAGCTAAATTTCCACTTTAATTTCTTAACGCTAAGAATAAAATATTTGAAAATCCAAAAGTGAACATCTCGCATCGCTTTAAAAAATAATTTTATCTCTACACTTGTTACTTATAATATTATTGCTCAAATATTTCATCGATTTTCCTTAATAAATCTTAAGCAATAAAGATTTCATTAATAAATTCCAATAGGGATTATCCAATGTAAACATTTGGTATAATAGCTTAGTTTATTAATTGCTTCAATTATTTCTAATCGTGTTAACCTGTAACATGTAACCAACTGACCGAACACTACATACACTTATATAATGATCTCTCAGTTTACGAATAAATGAAAAATAGAAAAATAAATTAAAAGCTTTATGTTCAGTGGTGGACTTTTATAGTCTGTAACTGTAACGGTAACAAAAAAGGGAAAATATTATTTTGTCCACTTGCAACACTGATTACGATTTGGCAATGAGTATTTGCTGGATTATATTACAGTATTACACTGCAAGCACACGACAAATGGAAAGCATGACTGAAATCATACTATTCTTATTCTGTATAGGAATGGTTGAGACTTGAGATCTTTAGTGTTGTAAATAACTAGAAATTTTTTTTTTGTGGTAGAGCCATGCTGCAGCTATATTAGTAGTATAAATGTAGCGCGAATGGGTCGGCTCGACCGGGGAAGGACCACGCTCTCGCAGAATACCAGCGTAAAATAGCAGCTTAATGCTGCTGTGTTTCGTATGGTGAGTGTAGAGAACCAGAGACCCTTTTTACTGGAAAAGAGGCATTCCATCTGTCCTCACGGGTGACAACGCATCTGCATTTTGATTCGCAAACGAGGATAGATGTTTATGGGTCACAGGCAAACCACTTACCATCAGGTGGACTGTGTGCTCGTTTGTCACCCTATCCTATAAAAAAAAGACAAAAATTCATGAAGAATAAAATTCGAAGTCTTTCGCATACATTGAAACTATCATAAAAGTGGTAGAGCCACGCGGCAGCTTTTGCTGTCGCACGGATGAGCCGGCTCGAACCGGGGTGGTACCACGACCTCACAGAATACCAGCGTGAAGTAGAGGTTTACCTCTGCGTTTCGCTTGGTGAGTGCAGGTGGCTGGAGGCCCTTTTTACTGGAAATGAGGCATTCCATCTTAATCTTTACGGGTGACAACGCATCTGCATTTTGATTTGTAATAGAGGATAGATGTAGATGTCTATGGGCCGCAGCAACCACTTACCATCAGGTGTCACCCTTATCCTATATAAAAAAAAATCATTCTACTTATTTTAAGGAATACTATATTGTAAATTACGTCTTGTTTAATTTGTGCCGAATACATGTAATTTTAACCTTGGCTTTGCCATGATCACTGTCCCTGACCTATAAACTGTGCAACATTTTAAAAGTTCACAATTTTCAGGTTTATTATTTGTTTTAATAGTTATTTGAAAAATGTCCAGTACGATTTTTATTTAAATTTAAATTTTTCCTTACTTGCATTATTAAACTTTAGATTTGCGTTATTTTATTTTAGTCCCAAATTAGTTGTTATCAACAGTATACTCTCCGTTCAAAAGGATGCCAATAAGTTCAACTTCACTTTGTATAAAGTTTTTGTCTTCTTCTTCACGACACAAATTAGATTCGCTTGTGACTTACAAAATAAAAGTCTCGCTCTAAACCACTTTTGTAATTAACTCATAAATAAGACAAACATGCATTAAATCGAGACTGTTAATAGAATTTAACAGATAGCTATGATATATTGAAAGGAAATTAATGTTTTCTGTCTGTGAAGTTTATCGGGTCGTAGCTCAATAAAGGTTTTATGTTTTAGAGACTTCTTTCGCTTTTTATATACTTGATTTCTATTCGAAAAGGATTTATCAAACATCTTATTATTTAATAAACAAAAGCAGGAATTCTACTGTTTTGTAGTATTTGTAACAATTGGTTATTATGAAAACTACACCCACAGAATCTGCCGTTTTTTAAAGAAAAATTAAAAGAAATTTATCTAATGAATTAAAACGTTTCCACTTTAGACTCATTAATTTCGTTATGATCACAGAAATAGACCCAACTTTTTTGTGGTAACAGACTGTTACTTACTACTTGTTATCAATGAAAAGGAAACACTCAAAAATTTAATAAGTAACTCTATTTTAAAAAAGATTTAAACATGGAATTATATTTGTGTTAATAAAAAGAAAATGGTTGAGAAAAGGACAAATTTGGCAAAGTTTTGATATTTACGTTGAAGGTTGCTACTAACTCTGACTTTGTTCTAAGATTGTCCCGTTTCCACTTTTTGATTTAATTTCGACATGATCACTGGCCATAAATTATGTTTTTTTTTTGGACGTAGACACAGTAATATTAAAGGAAACCAAACTACGAAAAATAAATAATAACTCACTTTAAGGAAAGAGTAAAACATCGTAATTTTAATATAAAAAGAAAGGGATTTAGAAATATTTTAAAATCCAATCCGGAAACAAAACGACGAAAAAGCCTCAGCTCAAGCCAGCTCTTCGGTATCAGGCGCTCAGCGAGACACCGTCGTAGAGTTATTCGACAAAAATGCTAATTTTCAAATCTCTCCCAGCTTGCCCGACACAAACGGAACGCATCTTTTTGTAAAAAAAAAAAGGATGTTTATCCATCTACGAGTGTAGCAGCTCTAATATTTTGGGTAGGTATGTTTATAAATCACTAAACACCTATGAAAAATATTTTGATATTTTATTTAGATTACAAAGCCCTTTCATGAGTGAGAGGAGTGTTCAGATCGGTCAAAAACTCAATTTTACTAACTAACTAACAACTTAGTATAAGTTTTCTCTAATAAAAGAACTACTCCTAAAAATCCATCAGGTAGAAAATGGCTACTACAAGACTGGCATAGATGCGTTGTCAGCCATTCGATATTCAAGCAGCTAGTGTTAAGCTGCTAAGATAAAAACTTCATATAATTATACAGGCTTGCTTGTCTTTCAAATCAGAACATAGCAGAATTTTTTGACGGCTTTATTTGTTGGCCTGCAAATAATTATTCCGGGTCTAGATGTTTGTCCTTGTGCAATTTATGTTTGTAAACTGGCCCCGCGATGTAGGAGAAAAACCTAGTGTGGGGGTAATGTCCTTACTCAAAATAAAAAAAAAACTTAAGTAAGGATGGTAGGTACCAACCCAGACTGTACATTTAATTATATTATTTATTACATTCAATTTTCCAATTATGATTTCCAATTATGACGGAATGTTTTAAAACGGTAGGTACATACTTATTTGACAACAACAAAATCTTATAAGTAATAATATTTTTTAAAAGAAAATATCCAAACAATTTTCAACTTGATTTTACTCACGATCGATAAATAATCGCACTTTTTGATAAAATCGCAATGTCTCGAGTCGCCGATTGCAATCCGTTCAATTTTCTTTAATTATACAAATTACATTGTGAAAGAGCGCCTATCAGTGCCATCTCTCGTACCGCGCTAGCAATTTTCGTGATCGCGATTGGAGATCGACGATTAAATGCGAATTTATTAAAAAATAAATACGCAGCCGTGTCGCCCGATCGGTTTTTGTATAAAAAACTTTTATGTCGCCTTGATAACACCGCGGGACAAGTTTACGCGATTTATTCATGAATTCAATTTTGTTCTTTCGCTATAATATCGGAACGATCGATTATTGTCGCTCTGTCGCGTATAATTTAAAAAAAATCGATGTATGTTGAGGGACACAAGAAAGCCAACACTATTTCATCACTAAAATGGTAGAATGTTTATTGCATTCGAGGTGCTATTTGGCTGCCTTTTCTACCTTTTCGTTAACGATGATTTAAGTAGGTACTTTTAAATTTCAATTTTTAACTTATCCTGTTAAAGCTTGTATCTGACATTTTTCAAGGCTTATTTTTTATTATGTTAAAGCGATTAATAAATGTAATGAATCTTTAACAAAAATTTTATAATTACACAAATGGAGTTTTTCATTCAGTTCATTGCCAAATGCAGACAACAAGACAATTTCAGATAAACGAGTGCAACTTTTTAATGTCTCAATTATCTAAAAAAGTTTGCTGCACAGCCGTAGGTTTTACATATTAACAATAAAATAAAACAGCCTTTAATATAATTAAAATGATGTCGAGTATTATTAATTGTGAAACGAGCAAAGTCAAATTACGCAACTCGGATTTTCAAATGAATTTTACCAATAATTTAAATAAATCTGATCAGGAAGTTGCTGCGGTTTTCGAGAAACAGTTCACTGATATTCCTTTTTTAACAACAAAATCTTTAAAGTCTTTTTCAAAATATTTAATAAGCCAAATGAACATCATTTGTAGTTCGTAAGTTTTGGTTATAGTAACAACTTTTTGTTTAAATGCAATAAAGAGTTTCTCATCTATCCAAAGTCTATCCTATATTTAAATCTGGTGATACATTACGTGATATTTACGGAATGAAACGAGTATTTTTCCTTATATATATTCTTCTCTGTCTTCTTTTTCTTATACGTCAGATATGGGTCTCCCCCGTTGTAAGAATGATATATCATAATCATTCGCTAGGCGTATTCGTATTGGCGAATGCAGTACCAGACGTCTCACAACTTTATAATACCCCCATAACAACATAACCCTCAGCCCATTACAAGTCCACTGCTGAACTTGGGTCCACTATGTATTCTGTAGGTTGCCACAAAACACGATTCTGCCATCTACAACTTACTACACTTCATTTAGTTCGTTCGCTCTCAGTGCGCTTGCTAGTAAGTGGTTACCTGTCACTCGACAACGTTCTTGTCGATCGGTTATTAATTTTTTGGATTATTGTCAGCTTG
This sequence comes from Parnassius glacialis, assembly GCA_033319125.1. Classification (NCBI taxonomy): domain Eukaryota; kingdom Metazoa; phylum Arthropoda; class Insecta; order Lepidoptera; family Papilionidae; genus Parnassius; species Parnassius glacialis. The sequence goes on from JAVANC010000017.1 coordinate 49,101,657, forward strand.
GTTGCCTATGCCTGTTGTCAACTTCATAATATTAACCTATAAACCGAATAAATATGTAACATTGTAAAATAAGTAATCTCGGCACATTACTCGATGGGGAAAGATTGCGCATTGCTGTAGGAATCCGACTAGGAGCGGCGATTTGTCAACCCCATCAGTGCCCATGTGGTAGCAGCGTCGACAAGTTTGGGCTCCACAGACTTTCATGTAAGAAAAGCGCTGGTAGGTTTTCACGACACAGTTCTTTGAACGATGTCATCCGAAGGGCTCTTGTCTCTATAAATGTTCACTCGGTTTTAGAGCCTTGTGGAATATTTAGAGACGATGGCAGGAGACCCAACGGTATGACATTGGTCCCTTGGAAGAGGGGTAAAGCCCTAGTGTGGGATGCTACTTGCGTAGAGACTCTGGCGGCCTCTCATCTCAGGGGTACCTCGTTTAGAGACGGGGCGGCATCAGAGGCAGCTGAACTAAGTAAGTGGCGCAAATATGTGTCTCTGAGAGATGACTACATATTTGTGCCATTTGCTGTAGAGACTATCGGTCCGTGGGGTCCACGTGCGGTTAAGTTCCTAAAGAAACTCCATCCGCGGCTGGTTGTTGCTGCTGGTGATAAGAGGGCTTAAAAACTATGCATAGTTCAGGAGGAATCGGCGCATGAGTACCGAAAACTATTCCACCTCAATTTATTTATGCGGTTCTCTTCAAATTGTCCTACTGATGATATAAATACCATGTTGCCATGTTACAACTCGATGTCATTGTTTAAACCGTTGCAAGTTGTTGCAAGGAATTGTTATTTTCAAACTGGATATTTTTTTTTGTTAAAATACAAATAAATAGGTCATATCACTTTTTACGATTAAGTTAATATTTTCAGAGTTATGATTTTTCAAAGGTTTGAAAAATCCCCAATTCAGATACTCTTGACCTATTAAAAATACATTAAAAAAATTAAGAAAATGAATAAAATATAAAAGATATTTTTTTATATTCTTTGATAAAATACGAATAAAAAAGGCCATATGATTTTTTACGATGAAGTTAATATTTTCAGAGTTATGAATAATTTTTAAATGTTTGAAAAATTCCCAAATTTGGATACTTTTGATTCCATTAAAAATATACTATAAAATATAAAGAAAAAGAATAAAATATAAAAGATATTTCTTTTATATTCTTTAGACAATATTTCTAGGCAATAGACAATAATAATATCGTTAAGCGAGAATTAAAAAAAATATTTATTATTAATTACGCGCACTCACTAGTTTTCATACCTTACCTTAAAGTTTCGCTGTCTCTCTATTACTATTCTCGATATTATGATTATACGTATTTTCAATTCCAATATCCTAAGGAAATCGATATCCTAGAATCTATGTTTTGAATCTGTTAAAGTTGTAAATAGGCAACACCATCGTTAATTGACATCTGACAGCAATAACTATTTTGTTGGGACAACGTTGTAGCTCGTAACGTGCATAGTATAAAATTGTTGTTCGATCCATCAAAGGCTCGTTAACACGGTCATATGGCCGCATGCCGACGCCCGACTTTTTCTACTGACACCAAACCAGTTGGCTAGTGTTGAGAGTTGAGACGTTTTTCTGGCCGTACAGACTCGAAACGATTTGTAATGGCAGGGCTGGCCCAGCTGCCACTACTGCAAACTGCATATTATTTAAAATATTTTCTATTTAAGCATAATTATTACAAAACGAAACTTTCACTGATATTTTAAGGGATTAACGAAGTGAAATTATGTAACTGAGTAATGGCAATTTCCTAAATTAAAAAGCAATTCAAATATAGAGTTAACAAAATTTCAATATGAATTATATTTATAATATATTAAATTACAAGCCTTTTAAATTTTCTAATACAAATACACTGTCATACATTTTTAGAAAGTCATTATACCTTCATTGTGTCTCGGATAATCAACAAGTATTTTTTATAATGTATTTAATGACTATAAACAATTTAGTATATGACAACCCTGGTCGGTAGTAATCATTATGGGAGTAGCCGATGTTCGACACGATGTTAGCCGGTGACTCGAGTTAATTATTTTCGTGTTGTAGGCGCGCTAGAGATGCTATCCATTTATCGAGATGCGCTCTACCTCTAACAAAAACGAGATGGATCATTTCGACGCGGACGCTGCATTGTAAGCGTATACGCGTGTTGCTTTCGAATCGATTTTTAATCACTCGTATTTGTTTTACTAATATGGCAACCTCTTTTATAACACTGTGCTGACGCCATTTTGTAACTACAATCTATCTTTTTTACGATTATCATATCTTACACAAGGGGCGTTTTGTATTTTTATAACTTTTGCATATTTTAATAAAAATGATCAGTGAATTAAGAAGGACATAAATTATGAGACATTAAGAACCATTAAACCAACGTGATAAATATTTAACGCTATTGATATAATATGGAAATATAATCGATAAAAATAATTATTTACTTTTAAACATAATATTATAATTCTTCCGACCGTGTATAAATGACCGAACTACTCAACGGCTGGACCGAATTTGATGAAATTTTGTGAGTGTGATTAAGTTGATTCGCGAATGGCTTAGATTCACATTTGGACCCGGTAGATGGCGCTGTTATCGAGATCCAGAAATCACCCGTGCGAGACTGAGACTGATCGCTAGCAACTAAATTATAAATTTGACGGCTCCGTGGCGCAGTGGCTTAGCAATGAGTTGCTGCGCTGGGGGCCGCGGGTTCGAATCCCTCACGGAACAAGTATTTGTATGGCCTACAAGTAATTGTTTCGGGTCTGGATGTTTGTCCTTGGATACAGGAGAAATTTCTAGTGTGGAGGTTACGTTTTAAAAAAAAACAAATCATAAATATATATATATATATATATATATATATATATATATATATATATATATATATATATATCACCGATACCTACTGAACTATTGACCGAGTTTGTTAATAAATTTTATATTTGCACTGTAAATAGTCAGGAGTAACTTTAGAGTTTAACTCATCGCACCACCGAGGAGTTTCACGCTACCGGCAAGGGTTAAGTCCAAAAGTCATTTAGTTTGTTATATAAATATTTCTATTAGTATTTTAAGCATTTAAGTGACAAAGAATACAGTCCCTGATATAAAATTCTACTGCAACCCCAACTGAAATGAAGGAAATGAAAGCTAGATTCTGAGGACTAAGATGGCATCATGGAATGTCCTAGAGTACCTATCTATTTAATTACTGGCTCTCCTTTCCGGCAAACCAGAACATAGCTGTGGATGCGCTGCTACATAGGATGGTAAGTACCGACTTATTCAAACGGAGTCCTAGGCGAAAATAATCCTAAATACAAAAATTAACATTTTTTTAGTGTTATTATTTTTTTTTAACGACAGCTCCGTGGCGCAGTGGCTTAGCAATGAGTTGCTGCACTGGGGGCCGTAGGTTCGAATCCCTCACGGAGCAAGTATTTGTATGACCTACAAATAATTGTTACGGGGCTGGATGGTTGTCCTTTTGCAATTTTTGTTTGTAAACTGCCTCCACGATACAGGAGAAAATCCTATCCGATCGTCACTAGTAGAAACGTGCAGCCAGACTGAAAAAAGGTCTAATTTGAATTTTCTAATTCTGATAGACGCAAGGGTCTATTACTGTGGTACGTCGTAACTCAGAAACGAGTAAACACGGCACGAGTCGGTTCGATTTGCATAACTATCGGCTTTTTAAATCTATGCAAAACGCGACGATACGCCGCGCGACTCGCCAGTCAACCCCTCTGACGCGGTTTCAGAAAAAACGCATTACATTTCATAATACACCCTTGTAATGGCACAGCATTAGAACATAAATTTCCTTCTAGACCTAATGTCTTCTATGTTTAAATAAACGCAACAATTTTTTTTACAGGCAATTCGATCATATCGTATACACTTTTTGGTAAATAATTTCATTTTTCTTTTCAATCAATCTCATCATCATCAATCATGCTCAAAATAATTACTAAGCAAATTATTCTGCTAAAAGACATACGCTGTTTTCATATCTATTTTTTTACAAATTTACGATATTACAATATAATATTGCAGTATGTATTTAGAAAGTTTTTTATATATTATTTTATTTTATAATTAACATAGAATCGATTCTACTCCTACTACATCTTCTTGTATCCTAAGATCGCTCCATGTTTCTAGCCTCTATACTTTAGTTTAAGAACTTGGTTCTTAACAACACGATGACATTAACCTAAAAGAAAGATATTTTTATCATAATTACTTTTTTATATCAAATTAAATCAAGAATATATAAGATCTTAATTTAATCTACAATTACGAATGATATGAGAGCGACTATTACCATTAAGCATTACCTGTAAATTCTTTCATTCATTTGTCACTGGCAGTTTTATAGTTCTTATGTCATAAAGCATTTGGACTTTTACAATAAAAAATCAATCGACGTTTTAGTGATGACAAACGACAACCCTATTCTAGATCGAATTTTAATATGGCGATTGCGAACAGGCCGATAGCGCTCCTCTTTGATTCGTTCGCCGCTCGAATTTCGAATTTGGAATACATAATTCGATTTGTGGAATTCGCGGACATTCCGCGAAACCGATACAGTTGATAATGGCCTTCCGCAAGTGATCAGAGATAACGAGAAAAATGGCCGACTTTACTACCCACCGGAGCGGTAACTGTATTATATATTTAATTAATGCCACAATACTACAATTAATTTAAATTTAAAATAATAAGTTTTAAATTAATTTCGATTATAATGTAAACGAGCACCATATTATATTATATAGCATATAAATATAATAGAATAAGGATGACAGTCGAGCACCCAGTCCACCTGATGGTAAGTGAATGCTGTGGTCGATATACCTCTAAATTTATACATCTTTTACACATATAAACAAAATTAAAGTTTCTTAATCTTCTGAATGGTTGTACCGATTGCAATTAAGCGTCATAAACAGATGGAAACAGGACGAGGAGTTATGTGTGTGATTTTATCCTAAAAAACATGCAGGGTTCATTATTTTCTTTTATTTGATAATTATCTCATAAACTATAATAGACTAGCTGGCCAGACAAACCATGTCCTGCCCTTTGCGGCGACCGTCTATGCTATAAAAATCCTTTAATTTACAATAATTTAGACAGTGGTAGAGCCACGCGGCAGCTTTTGCTGTCGCACGGATGGGCCGGCTCGAACCGGGGTGGTACCACGACCTCACAGAATACCAGCGTGAAGTAGAGATTTACCTCTGCGTTTCGCTTGGTGAGTGGAGGTGACCGGAGGCCCTTTTTACTGGAAATGAGGCATTCCATCTTAGACCTCACGGGTGACAACGCATCTGTATTTAAATTTTTAATAGAGGTTGGATGTAGATGTCTATGGGCCGCAGCAGCCACTTACCATCAGGTGGACTGTGTGCTCGTTTGTCAACCTTATCCTATAATAAAAATATTGGGGGTCACTTATTTGAATAAAAACTATCCTGTCTCTCAAGCCGGACCAAACTGCACACAGTGTGGAAAATTTAATTGAAATCAGTTCAGTAGTTTAGGAGCTCATCGCGGACAAACAATGTGACACGTAATTTTATATGTAAACATTATAAAAAATATTGTATAACATAACGTTTTTAGTTTGCAATTTTACACAAAAAATTCTTACACATTCTCTTTCATTTAATTAAAATGTTCAACATGATTTACTTCAACACCATAATAGCAACAAAACTATGGATGTGACAAGGTAAGGTGATAATGATAAGACTTTTTACGTGAAAATAATAGATGTTCAATTTTTATTATAAACATTTTCTATGTCGCACATAGTTTTTGAAATACTAGCCCAAAACTACTATTACTTATATATGTACAGTTTTTTTTTGTTTAGGTTGTAGTTTAATCGTATGTTCCTCGTTGGTAGCGGCGCGAGCCAAGTCACGAGTAATAGCTAGCCTATAATAAACATCAATCTAATAAGCGAGGCAAATTGTTTTCGAATAGTTCACATCCAGTTAAATATTATGCAAGCAACAGCAACTTAATAGCAGGGTGCGGACCGTGAACTCAAAAGGTCGTGGGTTCGAATCCACCATCCGACTATTGTCCTGAATCACTCTTTAACACGAGCATTTTAAGCTTACCAGGAGTAATCTAAAGGAATATTAGTGATGTTCATACCTTTGCTATTATTTTTTAAGGAAAAGCAATTATCACCCATATTGAGTGACCATTACGTACACACTTACAGAATCAAATCTTAATAAGTATATTTATATAAAATAATATGGCTTGTTGTTTTCTCGCTCAAAGGCTAAGTATAGTCATTCAATGAGAAAACATAGCCAGCGTTCTTGGCACGAACTAGTAGTAGAACCGTATGACAATTGAAATTGTTATTTTTAGTTTTTCTTTATTATATATTTTTTTAATTTTGTGTGTTAAAATACTAAAAACAGTTAATCAAATTTTGAAGTTATTATATCCTAGAATAATATGTAAGTACTCGTCCACGACACTAGAGGGCACGGCAGTAATTTACATGTGTCCCGTAAATTATGACTCGCACTAAGTTATTTTGCACGATTCGAGGCGACCCAGTTTTTTTTTAATAAGCACGTATTAAACTAACCTTGTATTTCAAATTAATTTAATTATAACGTACAGTAATCAAGTAATGATAGCGGTAAGGTAAGTTACAATGTTCAAAATTAAAATGTTTCAAATTCACAATAAGGGTGCTACCACACCAATCGATCGATCGTCGATCAATGCCATTGATTGACGTAGATCGATGTCGATCGTTTAGTGTGGTAGCTTTAACTGATCGACGGATACTGATCGATAAAACCTTGTTCAATCATCGGTCGACGTCGATCGACAATTAGTCGATGTGGTTGTGGTCTCATTATCAGTACCTTTCAAAATGTATTTAGAAGGGGACACGTTATTGTTAACCAGTACACTATTGCTCATTACCGAGACGCAAACGCAGAAGATTGGATGCAACCGTTTTTTAACGCTAGAGGTAGCTTAAATTCATCTAGACATTTTAAATAGCGATCGGTGGAGCGGGCGGATTCTCGAATAATCAAGCAGCTCGATCGACGTCGATTAATCCATTCTACCATCGATCGATGCCATCGCTCGACGATTGATCGATTGGTGTGGTAACACCTTAATAAACGGGCTCAAATAGCGCGCGTCTCTACATTCATATTTTTTTACAAATGTACACATAAATCATCGGATTGGTTGGTTATTGGTAGTTGTAGATGTTGCATTAAACTGTTAATAAATTTTTTTTTATAAAATGAGGTTGACAAATGAGGACACAGTCCACCTGATGGTAAGTGGGTGTTGTGTACCCATAGATTTATCCTCGATTAAGAATCAAAATGCAGAGATGCGTTGTCACACTTAAGGGTCATCTTTTCCAGTAAAAAGGGTCTCCGGTTCTTCGCACTCACTATAAGAAACACATTGGGTTGCTATTTTATCTGGTATTCTGTGAGAGCGTGGTCCTTCCCCAATTGAGCCAACCCATCCGTGGTATAACCATAACATTGCTGCAGCATGGCTCTACCACGTATTTTATTTAGGTTTGCTTGTTCTGTGCTATATTTCGATAAGCGATAAAAAATACATTTTTTTTTATAGGATAAGGGTGACAAACGAGCACACAGTCCACCTGATGGTAAGTGGTTGCTGCGGCCCATAGACATCTACATCTATCCTTGTTTGCGAATCAAAATGCAGATGTGTTGTCACCCGTGAGGACTGAGATGGAATGCCTCATTTCCAGTAAAAAGGGCCTCCGGCCACCTGCACTCACCAAGCGAAACGCAGAGGTAAACCTCTACTTCACGCTGGTATTCTGTGAGGTCGTGGTACCACCCCGGTTTGAGCCGGCCCATCCATGCGACAGCAAAAGCTGCCGCATGGCTCTACCACTGTTAAACTGCTTGTTTCCGAGGTGAATTGAAATAATTGGAAACTGCATATAACATTGCTTTCCTGATTTTGTCTACAGCTAAATAAGTCTACAGCTTATTTTATTTTCTCTACTACATATTGTACATCTCTCCAACCACCAACTCCTATATTACCTACTATCACTGCCAACATAATGTTCTTGTTTCAATGAGGGCTAATAATTTTCTGCTCACCAGATGTCGCTAGTTGACATTGAGGTAAAGTTTTTTGTTACACAATGTAATTTAATTGAGAAGTTGTTTTTTAATAAAAGTTTGTTGTAAGAGTTGCTCTTTAATTTTTTGCACATTTTAAACTTTTGTTTTCATTGATCTAATTTTATGAATATCTGTGGTTTGGTTTATTTATTTTTAATGTTATTAATATAAAATATAGCTAATAGTACAGAAAGAAACAATAACTTTTACATTTTACGAACAAAGTAACTTCCCGGCTATGAAATCTGTCAAATATACCTCACTTTATAGTGGCGCCGCCCTGGTGGCAGAAAAAGTCGTGGATTCCCTCATTATGTTTAGCTTCTTATGTAAGTGAATGTAAATTCTTCTATCTCTGAATCTTAAACCTGTTATTAGATTAACAAAAAACTTACAAATATAATATACAAGTAGAGTCTAGAACTGGTTGTAGGTTGTCGCCGCTTGACACGAGAGAACTGGTTCTTTTCCTACCTAAAATGTAGCGTTATATTTATGTTTAACAAAAAAAAATTACCAACATAGTACCATTTTCTCATGTATCGTGGAGGTAGCTTATATACATCAATTGCACAAGGACAAAATCAAGAGCCAGAACAATTATTTACAGGCCATACAAATACTTGGCCTTTGTAGAATTCGAACCCGTGGCCCTCGGGCCGCAACTCAATATTAAGCCCTTACGTCACGTAGACATCATGCATATATATTCTATTATATATTTACGTCGTACATACATCAGACAAACATAACCCTTTTTTGTGCAATCGGACAATAATACTTCAGAAATAAAAAAAACGCAAAGAATTAATTTAGCGCCGCATTCCTCAAACGATGCATGCTATACCGGAGCTGTTTTCCCCAGATCTTGACGCAAATTACATGTGGTAACACTTCATGAATATTTAACCCGAGTTCTACATCAATCATACTAGTGGAGGTAGATTGTGAAGTGTGATTACGGGCACTCGTTTGTTAAAGAAAGGGTTACTAGTACGTTCGGTGTTTTCAGTTGACGACGCGGAAAACTAGGCTAGGCCGTGTAATGAACACGGAGGAAAAAAACAATTAACTAAATTTGAATAGCTCTGTTATTACTACCGGCCATTACGACTGCCTTAAAACCTATAATTTTGTAATAAAATTTAATAAGATTATTACTATTATACGTGGTAGAACCATGCTGCGACTATATTATAGTTGAATCGCTGATGGGTCGGCTCGGACGGGAAAAGATCGCGCTCTTACAGAACACGTAGCAGAGCCCTGCTGCAGCTATACTACTCGTATAGTTGTAGCACTAATGGGTCGGCTCGACCGGGGAAGGACCACGCTCTCACAGAATACAAGCGTAAAATAGCAGCTTAACACTGCTGTGTTTCGTATGGTGAGCGTAGAGAACCGGAGACCCTATTTACTGGAAAAGAGGCATTCCATCCTCACGGATGACAACGCGTCTGCATTTTAATTCTTTATTGAGGATATATGTAGATGTCTATGGGTCACAGCAACCACTTAGCATCAGGTGGGCTGTGTGCTCGTTTGTCACCCTATCCTCTGAAAAAAAAACACCATCGTAAAATAGCAGCGTAATGCTGCTATATTTCGTATGGTAAGTGTAGGAAACCGGAGACATTTTTTATTGGAAACGAATCATTCCATTTTAGTCTTCAAAGATGACAATAACGCATCTGCATTTTGAATTAAGAATCTTGATTGAGGATAGATACAGATGTCTTTGGCCCACTACATTACCATCAGATGGACTGTGAGTTCGTTTGTTACTATGATATATCGTATTCTTTAAAATAAAATAACTCTGACAGTAAGAGATGACTATAGGAAACCATCACACCCTTGCCAGACTTAAAATACCTACTGGCATCGGGCAGCAGCGTCATAGCAGCGAGATGTCGATACTGCGATTGTCAATACGCATGCTAGCGTGGCGATTAAGGTATATCCCCACTTTGGGAACTGATTTACCACGTTTTCGACGGTAAAGCATCATGAAGAAACCTGCGTGCCTTAAACTATTCGAGTTCGAGAGCAAATAATTCACGGACACAATAATATGATGTTATGTTTAATTTTTTACGCAGTAGAGCCATACGCCAACTATATTATGGTTGTAGCACGAATGAGTTGGCTCGACCGGGGATGGCCCACGCTCTCACAGAATAACAGCGTAAAATAGCAGCTTAATGCTGCTGTTTCGTGCGGTGAGTGTAGAGAACCGGGGACCCTTTTTACTGGAAACGACGTATATCTTAGTCCACAGGGGTGACAACGTATCCGCATTTTGATTCTTAATCGAGGATAGATGTAGTTGTTTATGGGCCACAGGATCCACGTACCATTAGTTGGACTGTGTGCTCGTCTGTCACCATTATTCTATAAAAAAAATATGTCTGCCAACGCACTAGGATAGCACGACGCTTCACTGCGCCAAAACTTTCAGACATTGTTTTATATTAGGCTATGTTACAGTACTTACTTACTTTACCTTTTTACTTTACCTTTTTACTTTAATTTATTTTTATAACCACTAAGTATTATACTATTAAAACTATTGCATCAAAACTTACTGTTTTATTTAAAAAAAAACATGCATGAATGTCGTGGAACACTCGGTTGGAAGGAAGTTCCTTTCGTAGCATATTATCATTGATAAACGTATTATATTATTGATTAACAAAAATAAAGTCTATTAAAATGAAGCGTCACATAAAATAAAATAATATTTCTTTCATAGAAAGATAAGAAAAAGTTCGAAGGAGATGGATATTATTCCATCTCGTTTCCTTATAGCCGCCAAGACCGTCCACTCTACACTACGTCAGAAGTAGTCTGAGAGCTGGCGATGAATTTTGGGAAGGTCCTTTTCGCAAGTTGAAGTTGTGAAAAAATATTATTTCGTCAATTGGCGAGTCCAGCAGCATTGGATTCGCCTATTGGCGAAATTATATTTTTAAACGACTTTTGGTACCTTCCCAAAATTCGTCGCCAGCTCACAGACTAAAGAGGCCATGACGGAAAAATCTTACACTTTTTCTCGTCTAGCCCTCATCCACCCAATTCGTACAGTCCGATAAGGAACTTCGTTTCAATAATAACTATTTGGTTTAATTATCATCCATTCATGTTGGTCCTACGAGCTAGTGTCATAAATAAAAAGAAACTTTGTTTTGCCATTTGCAATGCGATGCTATAACTTATCAAAAATGAATAAAAACATATCGATTTCCCTTTTTTTACTTTACTGTCCCATTTTTTTACCTCTCTAACTGAATTTGTTATAAAGTATAACTTTGTGCAAATAGACAATGACAAAACAATAAAGTATTCAATACATTTAATAAAGATAGCAGATAAAGCAGCTGCCTGTGTTGCCAGGTTAGTCCGTCGCTATCGCCGGTGCAAGACATCAAGATTTATTCCTTGGTACAGGACGTGGCCGGTACGAGGAAATGTTTATCTAGCTTTGTCAGTCGATGTTTTTGTTATTTCCACGTCCATGCTTATGTCCACTGCGAGCTAACATAGCTTTTTGCGCGCGAAACAGATAATGAATTTTGTGTACTATCCAGTCTTAAAATATAATAATGTCGTTTTATCTTGTTTATCGAAACAGTATTTCCGAATAACTATAACGATAGTATCCTAAATCTAGTTTTAACATATTTTATTTCGCAAAAGGAGCTAGAAGAAGACATTTGTAATCTATTATTTTACATTTATTCTACTATTTTGTATAAATTTAAGCAATTTGCTACATCTTCTTACTTAAATAATTCAGAACATAGACACTCCACGTCTCTTTCTAGTTAATAACAAGCTCATGGACATTACAGAGCTTAGTAAAAATGTTCCTCACTTTTTACACTTCCAGTGATTTTCTTAACACTAACACCTCTCACCCAGAGAAGTAGGTGAGACAACGGACTTCCATTTGGTACGATCCCAACACACCTCTCTCGCTTCTTTCACATTCATATATCTACGCATACATACTCTTCGGTTGAGGGTAGGTACTCTTAATTAAGCCGATCTTCAATATATCGCCAATGTGTTCGATAAGTTTCTTTCCCATTACATATTTAATCAATATATTTTATTTTATCTTTTTCAACTTGTTATTTGTAAGTTAACTATTCAATGTTATTATTATATTTTAATTTGTTGTTATAATATATTATAATTTTTGTACCTTTAAAAAACCTTGAAGAAATAACTAATTAATTTTCAAATAAAAAAGATTAAATGCTTAAAGCAACATTGCTTTACATACATATTTGCAACAAGTCTCTTTTATGTAAGTCGCCAATGGCCAGCGGAATCGAACCTGAGATATGTTAATGCACGTCCGATCGTGACACACGACGTGCGTCCGACGCGGACACGCTGCCGATTGCTGTGCGATACTCCATAGATTACTGTATATATAGTAGTACCCGCTCATGGTTTTTTGTCGATGCATTTACAATCTGGCGGAAGCATTCACCGATATTACCATATAAATGTCAAAAGCGACACAGCAATGTTTTTATCATTTTTATCAACTCAATTAATAAGATTTTGAAAGTAAATCAATGAAATAAATTACGCAATAGCCGTAAAATAAATATTCGACTCATGTAACATAAAAGGGTAACATTTGATAGATCCTAGCTGCAAGCCCGGTAAAATTGTAACTTTCAAAGTCGACCATAATGGGCTAGGCATACCGAAGTTGATTGTTCGGATCAAAATGCATGCGGTTCATGCTCTTATTAAACATGTGATATCATCACGGATAACGCCTCTCGACGGGCATATGATAGATGAACGCAACTTCCTTACACAACGCATTCAAATAAATCAAGATTGTTGCCACGATAATCTATGTCGTCTTTGTCACTCAAACCTTTGTGACTTTTTTCAATATTTTTCACTGGTAACACTGTACTAATGGCGCGCGTAACATTCGTAGTGACGTTAAGTCGACAGGGCATAGATATTCTTTTGTCTTTGCCGATACGACAGCTAATGTTCGAGTATGGAGGCCTTTTAGGCATTCTTATTTTTTAGGCTTTCTCGATATTTATATTACGATAACGAGTGTATAGACATAACACTTGTATAGCACAAACCATACAATCGCTGCTTTTTATTCGTTTTATTCTGGTCGTGAGACTCAATTTTTGACTCACTGTGTGTATAGTGCTCTATAGTTTTTTTTAAATATTAAAGTGACAAACGAGCTAACATGCGCGTAACAGTCCATAGACTATAAGTGGTTTATAACCCATAAACATAAAATCAATCACAAATTCACAAATGCGTTATTACCTCTGAGGACTGAAATGAAATGCATCACAGTCTGTAATTATATGTATTTTACTAATGGACCCAACGGAAACAGCAGTAGATACTCGTATACTGCGACTTGGCATAAAATAAAAACATAAATTGCTTAAAAAAGGAAAAAAATGTCCTTGCTAGAAAATTTGATAAATCCGACATATCAGTTGCATCAGTTGCAGTTGCAAATTTAAAAAAAAAGATTTCATGTAATATATACATAATACAATTCAGTAATCTGAAAACTTTGGAATTTCAAATACAAATTCAAAATATTTACGAGTATTGTAAGTTAACGCCAAAAATGTAATGCAAATGAACTCTATTAACATTTTGTGTAAATATTTATAATATTATGTGTCTTACAGCTTAACCACTTCGGGTATTACAATATTTATTAACTTCAAAATTAAAATCTCATCATCAAATTATCATCATAGACTGTTACATCTATTTTTATACGATTGGTGCTCAAATACTCAAGCGTTGCTCTATTTTAAGATGCCGATAAGTCTCGTGCTATCTCTATCACTTTAAGTGAAAGTGACTGTGACACCACGAGACTTAACGACTTCTTAAAATTGAGTAGGGTTTTGAGTATTTGGCTATAGATCATACATATTTTATATCAGAAATATAAATTTTATTTTAATTTTGTATATATTATACGAGTATAGAATCAAAAGCAAGCAAGCATTCGGCACTAGGTGATCGGTCAGCGCGCGTCGAAACCGCAGATGCATATCGTCGCGATAGTGACGGGACCGATGCACGACTATTTTAATTGGGACCTGATCTTCCATCTGATAACATCAAGCAAGGACGCGATGACGGCATTGTTTTATTGCGTACCCAAAGACACGTGTTTAACGCTCAATTTTTGAAAACACGTTTATGTATTTTAAAACTTTATACATCGAGAACTCGTCTTATAATTCATTCTTTGTATACTGTGTACATCTAATCAATTATTGGATTTTTCTATTAAAAAATTCTCAGTATCAGTCCGGAGTTAGAAACTTGAAGGTGTCTCACCCCCGTGCCTCTAAAAGCACGTAAAGCCGTACGTTCTGCGCCTGATCTCTCTCCGGTCGTGTTAGATTACCGTTCCAACGAACTATGAGGCCCATAAGACATCTTAAACGTTTCCAATAAAAGTATTTCCGGTTCTCTACACTCGCCATATGTATACAGAAGTAAGATGCTGCCATTATGTGATATTGTTGTGTGAGAGCGTAGATCTTCTCCAGTTAAGCCCACCCAATTGTTCTACAGTCATAACACACTGCAGCGTTGCTCTACTTGATTTAAAAAGAAACGTCCTGCACGTATTCTCCTCCTAAATATTATGTACTAATATGCTAGCTTTGAGGTTGATTACTAAATGGATTAATAATCGGTATAATAACGGTACAAAAATAACAATTGTCATTATTTATAGGAGCATAATAATAGTTTGATCTAGAAATTTTTGGAAACGCCATGAAACTCTAGGATGAGTATATGTAAGTTGATTTATTTTTCTTCGTAATCGGCTTTTAGCTACACCTTGAATAGCGTTTTATAAGTTGGTTAAATTCTTTGAAAAAAAGGTTTGATCCTAGGACTTGAAAAAGCCTATACAATACACGTCACCTCATCCTCACCGTCCAATTTTATACCACGAAAGTGCTTTTTCAGGTAAGTAGGAAGGTGAAAATCACTCGAAGCTAGGTCCGGAGAATATGGTGGGTGCTGCATCAACTGTAATCCAGCAGTTTGGATGGCATCGCCTGCAACATCAGATCATCAATGGGCGGGGGTATTATCATGACGAAAAAGCGATCCAGCATGCAATTTTCTTCGACGTTTATTCTTTAGTTCTTCGCGTAGTGTTTTGATTAATGATGCGTAATAATCTCCGGTTATTATCCCTCCTTTACTTAAATAGTCGATTCCTATTACTTATACCTTCCGCATCCCAGAAGACATAGGCCATTATTTATTCAGCATACGCAAAAACCTTGAATCTCTTGGCTAGCGGGAATGACGGTCTTTTCCAAACCTTGCTTTGGTTACGATATGAGCGCAAAAAGAATCTGCATCGTCTTCAATTATTGCTAAATTTAGCTTTGAAATGTCAGCTATTGCTTTCTTTTCGGCATCTGTTGACATTCAAGGAACCCAGCATGCAGCCATCTTTTTGAATTTTAAGGTATACGTTAAAATAAATTGAATTCTTCCAAATGAAAGCTTTAGAATCTCAATTAAATAACGTATTGTCACACGTCGATCTACCCTAACAATTCCTTCGATTTTTTTAACATTTTCTTGCGTAGCGGCGCAGAGCGAGTGTCATTCATTACGGACGGTTCTGCCGCGTTTAAATTCAACGCACCAGCATGGTACTGTAGAATAAGACTGATCATTATCTGCCAAACACAGTCTGCGAAAACAGGCTTAGTAGAAAAATTTTTCGGCCAGAAATATTTAATAACTGCACGTAGTTCGAGTTTCTCCATTTTGCATACGAATCAAATCCCCGCCAAATGTGAAGTTTCAAAAAAAATTATAGGGCATAGTTTTTTATTTAGTTTTTTTTCTGGCCTTGGCTTCTAACGAATTTAAGATTCTAAAATAATAGAACGTTTTTCTATAACTCATTGATAAGCTTGTGTCATATTCCGAAAACTTATTGATCAACCTAGTATAACGAGACTAATTGTAAAAAAATAAGAATTTTATTTATTGCAAGAGGGATACAATATTCCCTACGGTTCCGACCGGAAATGCATATGCACAGGAAATCAAGTATTCCATCGAGGTCGCTTCGTTTAAACAGCCAAACCGTCGACTGGCGTTTCTGACCCGCGCCTGATATTGACCCGTGTCTGAAATCTGAGATTCAATACCTCGGAGAATGTCGTAAACAAGCAGAATAGAGCCTACTAGTAATCATTTCATGACATTCCGTCGCCCAACTCGAAACTATCCTCCTCACGCGAACTTATTTGTGTAAATTTTAGTGAATGCTTTCCATACAATCTGCAATATGTGTTAAATCTCTTCATTCGTAATTTGCCTAAGTATTCTCTTTGATTTTTTTTACTGTTAGTCCGTTCCTTTTCGTAGCAGCAGACACACTTCCTTCTTCATTTCTCATAGTTAATCGACCGTGTTGGAATTTGTTATACCTGCGGTACACGGTTGCCTTACCATAACTACCATTTGAACTCTACCAAACAATTCGTAAAAAAAAACATTGCGCCAACAACTATCCCGACGCAGATCTAATTTTCAATGAAATTTAATATTAAATATTTCCAGTCTTATCTTATTTCATTAAATATTATTACATACGACATGTTAGGTAAACTGAAATATAGTTTAATACTAGCTGTTCCCCGCGACTTCGCCCGCGTGTAATTTAATACGATTGGATTTTATGGGTTTTAATTTTCTGCGCGGAACCCTAATTCTTTTTCTAAAATAAAAGTAGCCTAAGTTACTTCTTATAACATCAGCTATCTGTCAGTGAAAGTCCGGTCGAAATCGGTCCAGCCGTTTCGGAGATTAGCCGAAACAAACAGACAGGCAGACAGACAAAAATACAGAAAGACAGACAGACAAAAATTTTAAAAATCGTGTTTTTGTTATAAGTACCGTATATACTTTCATATGCATATAGTAAAAATGTTATTTCCACATTACAAACAGACAGTTTTATTTATTTGTATAGATTTAAGTTTACTTAACATATAAAATGGATTATTTTGTTTATGATTGTGTAGGCGATGAGCCACCATTACTTCTTCAACAATTTTCCATCTAAATTCATATTTTTGGCTACACGTGCTCAGGGTATCCCTCTGCTCTTTAGACTCCGGCTACTCCCTCGGGGATAACAGGCGGAACGCATCATTTACAAAAAAAATTGAAAATGTAAACGCATTTTCAACACATTTGTTTTAAAAAGCTTAGCCTCACTAACTGTACAAGTCAGGTAAAAAAATTATTAACGTAAAAGATTTCGTGGAGTTTTATCTTCTTAAATAAAAAAACACAGTAAGTATGTTACGTTATAACTTTCAAGTTTCAAGTACTACAGATATTTACTAATGCAAATCTGGTTATAAGATCGCCTGTTATAAGATGTAATGTATTGATAAGATATTTGAATATATGTATAATACAGTCGTTAATTTAAAGTGTATTTGTGTTATTGTTGGGGTACTTTTTATAATAAACAAATAAATCATCAGATACATAGTACATATAATTAGTTATAAAGTTTATTTATGCTACACTGTTTATAATTAAATTTTTAAATGAAATAATATATTATTAAAGGTTCGCATTATTAAATAATTACAAAATTTCAATTAATTTTAAATTTCGAATGATACAACATTTAAAAAATGGGCTATTACTATTAAATGGATTGCTAAAAATCAAAAAGTATTCATCATAGGCAAATATTACTGGCATACCATAAAGCATCCTGGCTTATTAAAAAATGTATTCCGAATTCAAATTATGCATTTTAAAATAGATTATAAAATTATAGCTCTAAATAGTAGAAAAAGGCAGAGGCAAATTTTACTTTTTGTCAGTGGTTCTTGAATTAAAAGAACCTGGCAGCGAATTCAGGGGAAAGGATTTTATTGAATGAAGCACTAAAAAGTCGAAAAGCTACTTACGTTGGCCTTAAAAACATACTTGAAGAAGAAAGGGGTGAACAAATTAGTCCGTGGACGGTCAGGAGACTTCACGCTGCCAATATGCGCAGTTATCGCTCGGCTCGAGGTCCTAAATTAAACTTGAACACCGAGTTGTCAGACTGATATTTGCTTTAAAACTGTACGTCGTGGACTCAAGTGGAATGGAGTACCGTTTTATTCTCAGATAAAGCCCGGATATTCGTTAGGTATTTCCTTTTGCTAGTGTTTTGAAGAGCAAGAGAGAGAAGATCTGTATAGCACAAATATATATTGTAGATAAATCGGTGAGGGCTCCATAATGTTTTGGAGAGCAGCTTCACATCAATTATAAGTTTTTTTTTACGCGGGCTTTTAAGAATCCTAACTGTGAAGCACAGACGCTCCCAAAAGTCTGTAGTAATTCAACAAATTCGGGAGGTCCCAACTATTACACCATATTTGATAGACCAACTTTTTTAACAGTGGTAGAGCCACGCGGCAGCTTTTGCTGTCGCACGGATGGGCCGGCTCGAACCGGGTTGGTACCACGACCTCACAGAATACCAGCGTGAAGTAGAGGTTTACCTCTGCGTTTCGCTTGGTGAGTGCAGCGGGCCGGAGGCCCTTTTTACTGGAAATGAGGCATTCCATCTTAGTCCTCACAGGTGACAACGCATCTGCATTTTGATTCGCAAACGAGGATAGATGTAGATGTCTATGGGCCGCAGCAACCACTTACCATCAGGTGGACTGTGTGCTCGTTTGTCACCCTAATCCTACAAAAAAAAATACATCCCAATTTCAATAAAGTAGTTGGCTGGGAGCTATCCAAAGACTTTTTGATACTCAATTCGACTGTGTTTTTTTATGTGTGTTACATCATAACTTTTGTCTGGTTGAACCGATTTCGATCATTCTTTTTTTATTTGAAAACTGGTGCTTCACATGTGGTCCTATATAAATTTAATCAAGGTCTGATCAATAGTTTTTTAGTTATTCTTAATAATTTATATTGAAGTCGATATAATACAAATATTTTAATTTTAAATTATAATATGCTTAACTTGACAGTTCAAGAGCTAAAAACACTATGCCTTGTTAACTGCTACCAAATATCAAAGCTTCTTTGATACCAACGTATACGCTACAATCTATTATCACGCTGTCTAGTTTCTAGTCACAACTATGCGGGTGCTTGAAGCTTTAAACAAAACAATTTCGCGAGTTGCGTGCTCGCCCTCATGCTGCGACCATCGGGACCGCCATTATTTGACATGTTTATAAAGACAAAAGCACCCAGATGAATATCATTTAACGAATCGACGTTCGGTTAAGCAAGCATTGCTTAAACGACACCGAGTCACGCCATCTATCTGATTGAACATTCAACCTTTCCCAACAATCACAAGTTATGACTTATTTAGCGACAAACAGGAGCTCGAACGCAGCTAACGAACCGTTAAACTCGAGTTTGGTATGAATGCAACATTAAACCGCTAGATAGAACGCATTAGCCTAACCAATCGCACGTCAGACGCAAATCGTAACGGCCAATCGGACGGCGGGCTGACTAGGATAGCGTGACCCGAACGCAATCCGATTTAAGTCGTATTCGTTACCGCCAGATGGCGGTCGCCGCGCGCGCCAATCTTCGCGTCCATCTTGCTGTCGTGCCCATATAATGATCTTCACAGGGGCAAGAGAATGAAGTTGAGCCTCTCATTAATTGGCGTTTTGAGTTGAGATCGCTGCGCGAAAGATAGGTTAATTCCTTGCTCGGCCAAGATCGTTGTCGCTCAAAAAGGAAGGTGAGCGAGCGTTTTCTGGAAATCTGATCCAATTACAAGAGGGTCCGTTAAGTTTTTGTTCTGTTTGCTCGCGGTTCGATCACGCTCACGTCTGCGATATTGACGGACGCGCATTGTTGCAACAGAATAAAATGATGGATATGACGCTGCCCAAACTATTCGCGAAGTCGCCCTGTACTCACATTTCTTGCATTTTGCAATGGCCCCACCCACGCCGCAACATTTACATACTGCGAGCACGTCTCAATTAGGAGCGCTAATGTATGCCTCGACTCGCGAGCACCGATCTGACTGACGTCGATAGATAACGAGGGAAACGTGACGAGTGACGACTATCGCGAACTGCACTGCTAACATGGCATCACTTAGCTATTAACAACACTAATAGGAACAGATATTGTAGCAGAATCTTCTTGTTCTAGTACTCAACTTTCCATTTACGTCCCTTCAAGATAGCGTTCAATTATTCGACATTTACATTTATGTTTCTTTATTTACAGGTGAGGACGAGGAATGGGGAAACGAGAGCGAGGCGATGCCTGGAGAACCTCGAACGCCGAGCTCGGGAGGGGAGAAAGCGGCTTCCAGTGGAGGTGCGTCGCCTGCTTCGGGGAGTTCACCTGCAGCCTCTCCGCCACGATTACGTCTCAATGCAAGCCTTGCGACAGACCCAGCCCTCGCGCCGCAAGCAACACCGTTAAAACGTGAACCACCATCCCCATCACCACCTCCAGCACCAAATTTACAAGCGAGAGAATACCTTGCACTAACTGCGGCCGCTTTTCCTGCTCTTATTCCAGCAAATACTCCACCGATCTATATGTGCAAGCCATGTGGTATTCGATACTCTTCACTCAGCACGCTGCAAGCACATCAAGAGCATTACTGCTCGAATAGGCGGCCGAAGCCACAAGACGGCGTTGAGACGCCCAATGAGGCAGCAGCTGATGAATCTAGCAGTGATGCGAAAACCCCGCGTCCACCTGGAAAACAGTACGCCTGTACCTATTGTTCTTACAGCGCTGACAAGAAAGTGAGCTTGAATCGACATATGCGGATGCATTCGTCTTCACCTGTGAATAGTGGAACTCCTGCCCCACCCCCGACCTCAAACGGGGAAGTGAGCGAAGGTCCGCCAGCACCGGATCGGTACTGCGCTGATTGTGATATTCGCTTTAGTTCTATTAAAACGTATCGTGCCCACAAAGCTCACTACTGTAGCACACGACAAGTCGTCAAACAAGTCTTAGCTGCGGCAAGAGGAGGCTCGGTTACATCAGGATCGGCTCCGCCCTCTCCCGGAGCCACCCCACCTGCACAAAACCAATATGCACTCGCGTTACCAACAAATCCAATTCTTATCGTCCCGTATTCGCTTTTGAGAAGCGCTAGCACATTGCCCGGTGCGACTCTGCCAGATCCAGACACACCGTGTTTTCTGTTACCAAATGGAACTTTCCAACCGCTAAGTCGAGCATTACCAAATATCAACGCAGATGGGAAAGACTCTGAGGTATTGAAATCAGCAAATCGGCCACGCGAGCCATCTCGAGACGGTGCAGCACCTCTCGACCTTAGCGTTAGACGTTCCCCTGAATCTGCAACAGCGGACGATCAAGAGAAAGAAAACAGAATAAGATCGGCTACGCCTGAGCAAATCGTTTGTGCACCATCATTACCTGGATCACCAGAAACTCCTTCTCCTTCCCAACGGTCTTCTTCACCAAGTGGAGAAAGTTCGCCGAAAAGACGGCGTCGCAACTCTAGAGGCCCAACTCCAAAACCACCAAGTATACCATCACCACAAGAAGATAAATTCACTCCGGTAGTCCCGCCCGCGATTCTACCACCGGCGTTAGCGTTACGACTTGCTTCAGAACTTCCAGTGACGCCCGCATCTCCTCAAGTTTTAGTTAAACAGGGCGTCTCGAAATGTAAAGAATGCAACATCGTCTTCTGCAAATATGAGAACTATCGGATCCATAAGCGTCATTACTGTTCTGCTGGCGGTTGTGACGAAAGAGCGAGTCCTGCTCCTCCCGAACCTGGACCACCGCCACAATACCGCCAACTGATTTGCCTGGCTTGCGGAATACATTTCAGTTCCCTCGACAACTTGACCACCCATCAATCTTATTACTGTACAAAGAGAGAAACTAGATCGCCCCGAAGCTTGCCCGAAGTAACTCGGCCTGCTTCGGGGCCTGAAGGTGGATGGAAATGTCCATGTTGCGAGGTGATATCACCCACAGCGGTAGCAGCGCAACGACATATGGAGGCTCACGCCGGGGTTAAAGCATTCCGGTGCACCATTTGCCGGTATAGAGGCAACACTCTACGTGGAATGCGCACGCATATACGAATGCACTTTCGTGAGAAGCCGTCTGATCTACAGGTGAGACTGCTTTATTCAATATACTTAGTCATATTATTTATTAGGTGGGAGGGAAATTGGATCTTTTCTGCCTAGGCGTCCATCTGGTTAGGTGTCCCTCTTACCTATTTCTGCGGTGTTATGGTTATAGAGAGTTAATATATGTAATTACAGGCTATAAGCCATTCCAGTTCTCAGTAGTGACGACGCATCTATAGACTTCCTTTTTTAAAATCGGTTGCAAGTGTCCATGGGCTGTAGTAGCCACTTACCAATCAGGTGGACTGTAAGTTCGTTTATCTCTTCAGTCTTACAAAAAAAAATAAAAGTAAATAATCATAAGTAAATCAGACCTAATGCCTCCTCTACACTACTTGCGAAGCAACTTTGACGAAGTGCTCGTCGAAGGCGATCGCAGTCCGAAGAACGTGAATACACACTCGTGCTACTTCGCGAAGAGCTCAGTCGTCTTAAGTCTCCCGCACCCTTAACATGAATATCGTTCCAGAGGCAGCTGCTATAGGTACCTAATTATGTGAACAATACGACGTCAATGCGTTAACTAAATTAAATAATTATGTAGAAAGCTACATATTTAATATATATATATATATAAAAAAAATCATAACTGGCGTAAGCCGACTAGTGTAGTGATACGCTTCGTGTAACTTCGGGGTACTTCGCGAAGTCCTTTGACTCTAGCGCAAAAAACCGACAGCGATCGGAAGTCGCCTGAGGCGAAGCGAGGTTGCACGAAGCGAATCGAAGTACCTGCATACTATTCGCCTCGTCCAACTTTGATCTAATCGCGAGTAGTGTAGAGGAGGCATAAAGTTTTTTAAAACTATTACCAAGTTGATTTTAAAAAAAAATCTCTTTTCTTTTCTTCATTCAAACGTTTTCTGCTTCCATATTAACTTATTACACTCTCTTGTTTCCAGGAGGAGAGCTTCATTTCTTGCGTACTCGAGGAGGACAATCGCGAGACGACCTCCCCGAGTCCGGCTGTTGCCGGTGACCGCGTCCACCGCTGCAGTAGTTGCGCCTACACGTCCACGTATCGAGGCAACGTAGTGAGGCACGCGCGTTTAGTGCACTCCACTGAAGAGCCTGAACCCGAAGAGCAAACGTCTCCCATCCCAGCTGCTGACATAAAAAAAGAACCGGAGGCTGAAATGGAAGAAACTCCTAATTATTGCAAATCTTGCGATATATCATTTAAATATGTTAATACTTATAAAGCTCACAAACAGTTCTACTGTACCGCAGCCAATCAAGACGCTACAGCTAATAATAATGTACCCGCGCCCCCGCCACCACGCGTCAATGACACACCTGTACTATAAACTGTTTTAAATGTTGCAAACTTTAGGATATTAAATATACGAATCTGAATTGTTAATTCCTTTGACTGCGCACTTTTTCAATTTCACCGCGTTATAACACAAGAGCTACCTTAGTCATGTGAAATAAACTTTTAATTAAATATTAAAAGATGATTAAAATCAGGTCTCAACGGATGAATATTTCTAGTCTGTCATCGTTTCAAATATCCTAAATTTTGTTTAATTTCCTAAAAATACAAGCGTTCCATTTTGATTTTAAATTTGCCCAAAATATCGCTAAATTCGCTAAAAACAAACGTTATCTTGGTAATATAAATATAGGTCAGTAAGATTGTATCCTCTCATTTTTGGATTAATATATTAAATCATGTGCAATAATATTAACTGATTGATTAAAATTAAAACTAAGGTAACTTCTAACTGCATATCAAAGCCAAATCGATGTTTTGACATTTAAAATCGATATAACTTTAAACAGAAATTTGAATGCAAATGATGAATGAATGTGTGATTGAATGTACGATAAAAATCTCGGCTATTGTAAATAGAAGGCCACAATTAGATTTTGTTATAAAACTTGTTATGTAAATTACTAAACTAAACCTCTTTTTGTCTTTGTATTAGTATACGTTAAAATACCAAACTGTAAATACTTGTAAAGATATTATCGCGTCGTAATTAAATTTTATTACCATTCGTTCTAAGTGATTGTTCTTTCTTTGTTGTTAATTTTGTTTAATATTGATATAATTACTTCTAAGGTGTATTTTGTGGAATTTTTCATTAGCAGTTGAATGCTCATGTCTGTTTTTCAATTACCTACCAGTGGTTAAGCATAACGCAATGCCGTAGGTCTCATAAAAGCTTAGCTTTGTTATAGACGGATTACCCCGAGTAACGATTTCAAAACAAGATGGCTTACCGACAAACAGTTTTAATGTATCTAATGCATTATTATAATCTACAATTCTGCCGTCCAATCTTTAAAACACTTTGTGCGTGAAGCCGTTACGTAACATTTGTTTGATTTTTAGTTATATGCAGAATGATAATATAGTTTTCTGTCTGACATGTACAGTGCTGATAGAAAATATTATACTGCACTTAATACTTCTATTAAGCTTTTCTTTTGTGACTGCCTTATTGGTCTAATAGTCGTAAGCCTGACTGCTGATCTATGGATTTGAATCCCGAGTCGGACCAAAATCAGTTATTGTAATTTGTACCCCGGAGTCAGGAAATTGGCGGTATTTCACCCCCGTGCCTCGAAAACACGTAAAGCGGTCCTTTTCTCCAGTAGTGTCGGATTGGACTAATAAAGAATGCTCCTGTGCTTGCGCACACACTTGTGCAGTATGATCCTGTTCCCCATTAACCACATTCTTCACTTCATGGCTGGTCTCCATTGATAATTAAACATTTCTTTTGGACTTTACATATTTGTAGGGACTTCGTTTTCCACATTTTATTGACTACGATGTTTATATGAGTTATGGTGTTAACATTATAGGACGGCAGAATAAAACACTGAAGCAATTTATATATTAACTAATTATAGTGAAATATATTGTCTGTGGAATTAGGCAATGAATTGTTCAACATGTTTAAAAATATAAGTAATTAAAAAACTATATTCAGATAATTTTTCCTATTACAATAAAATAATAACCAATTGAATTTATCGCATAGCAATGTAATGATTCTCTGCGTATATTAGAAAGACTATAAAGAAATACCATGTTTTGTCTATGCCAAAGCATCGCTAGAGTAATTGTAATTTGCATTTATAGGTATCTCACTAAATATAATTATAGAATTAAGTGAATACAAGACTTATTCCGTAGATATACATATAAATTTGTGTATTGTGTTTGTCTATCCATTAAACTTTGGAATAAGTCTCGAATGTTCATGTCGCAACATAAGAAGGGTACAAAAAGTTATTGTTAATCTTCCAATTATAGTTACGTAAACGCTAACAACATGTAGTCGTTTATAAAGTGTTATGAAGGTGGCTAGCTCATCAGAAATCTCATCTTATTATAACTTCCAAAAATCTTGTTAATTAAATAATGTTATTTATTTTGACTTTCTTAACACTTTTATCTACGACTGTACATACAGACGTAAACTATCATGACATTAAAATTAATAAATTTCAACAATGACGCGAAGCATGCATCTGATGTGATGTGCCATATCGCTGTTTTAAAAATATATAAAAATAGTTTTTAACGTCGAGACTCGAATAAAATTTTGGCAATACATTTCGATCTTTCTTATCAATGTTAATTTAAAAAATTCGCATGAAAACTAAGGGTGAATACTGAATTCATACTGACCATTCAGTAAGTATTTTTAAATAAAATCGTTGTGTGCTTCTTAACGTAATATATAACATAACCACTCACGCCTGTCACCCAGAGGGCAGAAGCAGAGACTACGGAACTCCATTTGGCACGATCCTGACACACCTCTCTCGCCGCCTTTACATCCATATGTCTACGCATACACGCTCGTCGGTTAAGGGTACCTTTATCTGGCACAACTTCATTATATCGCCAATTTGATCGATAAAATTTCGTCTAGGGCATCCCTTCCCGACCCTCTCGTTCATTTCTGCAACATAGATTTGATTTATCACTCTTGTGTGTTTCTTCTCGTACCTATTTGTTTTTGAAGTAAAAACTTATTTAGAATAGTTGCGTTTGAAACTCGATGTAACGAAAAATCTACACTAAAAAGATACAAACATATACACCTATAGCATTTTGCCTGCGAGAGAATGATATAGAATACAGTATACAGTGTCCTAATATCTCGGTCTCCTATTCGGATTTTTTATAACATTATCTTTTTTATAACATCGTGACAACACAAATTATAGTCAATCTGATGGTAAGTGACTTCTGTAATACAATATTAGGTGTACAATGCAAAACAATATATAGGTATCACTACAACTAATTTCAAATTTAGACTACAAATTATGCCTTTACTAGCTTTCAACAACCAAACAAGATTGTAACACAGAGCTAGAACATAGAAGAAACACGTAAGAGCTACAACGAATTATGTAAGAACTATGCACGCCTAAACAGAAAAAGCTTAGTAATTTGTGTTAATGGCTAATAGACAGTTAAACAATAAAAAAAATGTTATTTATAAAGTTACGTATTTTATTTGATAATACGTAGTTGCCACCTAATATACCTACCACGTCAAAGTAAAATCTACATTTAATTTTATGGCAAACACTGAAATACTTACAAAAGTAATTTGAATATAAAATTTAAAAAAAACCTCCGAAACAAAAAAAACTGATGTTATTCAAACGGCTAAAAATATTTTCTTGAATCGTAGCTAAGAACACTCGAACAAGTCACCATTCAAGCAAAACAAAAATTAAATCTAAATCGGTTCATCCGTTCGGGACCTACGATGTCACAGACAGACTAAACACACTACACACTAAACATATAACACCCATTTGATTTGTCAGGGGTTAAAAAATAGGATTTAACGCTAAAGAAAATAATTTCGTATCGAATCATAGATCAACACGCTATTAAAACGAATTCGATAAATTTTAAAAATGTATGACAAATCGATTGAAGTTTTGCGAGGATAATTATTTCGAATAATTTCGAAACACAAAAATCACCCTTATTTTCTTGCGAACGTGATACATCTTTATTCGTGACGTAAGTACTTTCAACAGTTAAAATCTAATCATAGGATGATGGGTAAAGTGATAATACACGTAGACGTACATTGATATTGTAAAATACGCCAGACAATAAATTATTTATCACATATTAACAGTGTGAGTGTATTTATTTCAAGTGTTTCCATCCCTATCTTTCTATAATAAAGGTCGTCAATATTTATCATCAGTTATTAAATCTTAGATTATATAAAATTAAACTTAAAATAAGGCATGGAAAGCTGAAACCATTGAGGCTGGCAAATCTGTAAAAAGGGGGAAAGATGCACCACGCTTAGATAAAGTTGGCATTTGAAGAAATGGTTGACATTTTGTTATATATGTAAGCCATGTGTAGGGGTGGCGTAGTCGAATCATCGCCCTATTTAATCCCATGGGTGTCGCAAGAGGCGTCTATGGAAAGTTCCAGAAAAATCTTGTGGCATATTAGGAAGTAGGTATTACACTAGACGTGTAAACTAAATACCTACAATACTACAAATTAAAAACCCGAATATGATTAAAACCAATGTAACGTCTTAATTTACTTTTCAAATGAAATAAACTTAGGTACCCATACTATGCTGTCTTAGTTTAGTACAAACATTTCCCTCATTTACACCTAGCAATATTTAACTAATGTATCTCCAACCGGCACCTCTATATCCTCAAATACTCTAACTCTACATCGGCTGGCTTCTGCGACAATATCTATGGCACTTAGGTTTCTCTCAGGACATGATATCATAGATAACTTTACTCCGTTCTTTGTCACGTTAAGCTCTATTCCTTCGTTGTTAATAATAGGTAATTATAAGTGCAACATTTGCAAAATCAATATTAGCAATGACTGCAGTCGTTTCCACCTCAACTTCGTCAACAGAAAGGATAAAACGAACTTCCCCACTAGCTCGTGCTTGTCCAGTGAATCCTTTTATGATAATATTCGTAGGTGTTATTTGTAATTTGATCGCTTTCACAGCATCTTGCGCCATCGAAGCGAGCAAACAGACCACTTGTCGGTGAGGCTACTGCAACTTATAAACAACTTCAATCAACGCAACTAGAGAACACACACCACTAGAGAACACACACCAGCGTCGATACGACATGTGGCGGCGATGTCGTCGCGCCACAAGCGAAACACATCGAAGCCTAAATCGCGCTATCAAAGTTCCGAAATTAAAGCAATCTATATATATATATATAGAATAGCTCCGAACTACCACTCGGAGCGTTGGTCGCTCCCCGGGCAGAACACCTTGCCCGCGCGAGAGTTCTCCCCATTTTCCTTCCACCCACCACAGACACATCGTGTTTCGCCTGTAAACGAGACATCATCAGGAGATATAGGCTCTACGATGTCTGATCGCTCTTAGCAGGCGTAACGGTGTTGGGAGTGTAGGTATTGATATTAGTGGAAACGGTGATCGTGTACGTAATTGAGGCACACAAAGCCACAAAACATGCGTTCCCTCAGCATGGCCTGTAACTCGTTTCATTTCTGATAGGGCATTTTAGAGCAAGGAAGTGTCAGCGGCGCTGCCATAATTCGTGGTGAGGGATGGACTTTAAGTCATAAAATATATGTTTCTATTTTTCAAATCTGTAGGTTTCTTAAAGATATTTTCCAACGCAGAGCATATAATAAATCAGTATTTAGTTCCAATTGACAATTTTATTAGTGCCGGCGGTTATTAAACCAGGTTGCTCGGTTGCTCGGTGCTCGCGTAGGTACTGTGAAATTTACAGCGAGCGCTTAGCCCCTGCACTTCACCGAATCTACCTTTCTAAACCTACACTCATGAGACAAGCTCAGAGATAGGTATGGATTTAATGTCACACACGGGGACAATGCGATTAGTTTTAAATTTTCAATATATATTAGTGGCTTCAGCGAATTCGAACCCAGGAACCACAATGGGCAATAGAGGCTTCAGATCGTCAAAGTAAAAAGATGTTTACAACGAGTGACCGCATTTTATGACAGTAAGCGTGACATGACACGACATTAACTGTGTTGTGTCGTAAGAGATGACTATAGGAATTGACAGAAATCAATAAAGCTGAAAATTCAAGATCATATCACTGAAGTCAAAAAATGTTATGGATTCAGTGATATGGTAATTTACAAGACGCAAAATACCCAGCACGGCGCGGTAGGCGGCGAAGGGAAGCAGCAACAAAGGTGGGAGTCGTCTGGTATCATCTTCAAGTAAAAAAAATATTCTCAAAAAAGCAAGTTCTCCCTACAACAGAGTAGGCTCATGTCTATTTGACTTTTCAGACGGAGCATGCTAATTGCAAATGTGTACATAACCTATCTGATAGTTAAACATATTCAGTGGAGAAACAAGATAATTTTTACCCATAAGATAGCATGCACTGTTGTTACAGAGACTGGTGTAACTAGGTACTATTTTACTCTGATACTTTGTGATGATAGCATAATCTTCCCCCTATCGCGCCCTTCTATAAAATTTACTGTGATAAGTATATACAGACAGTGATACAAAGACAAGTGAAAGAGAAGAAAATTAACCACTTACCATCAAGTGGACTGTGTGCTCGTTTGTCACCCTTATTCAATAAAAAAAATACAAAAATGATAAGACCGCCTGTTGTACATATTATTCTTAAGATTTAACACTACTCTTTATTATGTATTTTGGTGTACAATAAAGAATAAATAAATAAATAAAAATACCGCAAAAGTTAGAACCTACTAAATTGCATCACTCTACCCGGCACCACCGGCACATACCGTTACCGTTAGAGCCTAATAAAGTCCACTGATTAGGTCTCCCCACAGAGCAAATACAAAGCATGGGTAGTGGATATTCTTACACCGCCACTACACGGTGTGACATTAGACAGGTAGTAATGAGGGCTAATAATTTTTCCATCACCAGATGTCGGTAATTGTGACCATGTAACTGAGGTAAAGTTTTCTGATATACAATGTCACTTAATTGAGAAATTACTTTTAAATGCCTAGTTTATCAGTTTTTAGAGTATTATATTAATACACAACACAATGCGTCAGTGATTTGATCTTTAATTTTTTGTACTTAATAACTCTTTTTTATTTTTTTACTTTTATTTATAGTTTGGTTTAGTTATTCTTAATCTAATTAATATAAAATATAACTAATAATACCGAAAGAAACATTAACCTTTACATTTTTCTAAGAAATTATCTTCCCCGCTATGAAATCTATCAAATGATTTATCTCATTGAAAGTGGAGCCCTGGTGGCAGAAAAAATCGTGGGTGCCCTGATTGTACCTGTATTATCTATGGATTGTACTAATAACGCAATTTATAGTTTTATTAAACACATCTAATGTCACCAGTAGCGCCATCTAGTGTCATATAACTTTTACTCGTTTTCATATGTTTACGATATACGAATGAAGGCTAATAAAAATCTTTCGCTCACTAGATGTCGCTCTTTGACACCGATGTGAAGTTTTGTGTACTCTATAGTTTTGTGTTACACAATGTCATTTATAATTTATATTCTTTATAGTATGTATAGAGATATAAATATACTTTATACTTTTAAATAAGAATTTATCAATTTCCAGAGTGGTAGGCCGGTGCCAGATACAGCTTCAAACATCTGAACTCTTGTTTGAAGCTATGTGTAGCACGGGACTTTGAATCAATATTCAAATAAGTGTGAAAAGAAATGCACTTTGCCAAGCGGTTTCGGGTTTTTAGCGCACATCAAAGCGTTCAAAGTCGACACTCGACAGTGTTCAAATGTATGCGTAGTTGCATAGCCTGCCACACTTGCGCAAAGTACAGTTGCGCGCATAGATAATACCATAGTGTATTCTATGGATAATACACTATGGTCGCGCGAACGAAGCGTTGTTGAGCGGGACGGTCGTGCGCAGTCGTAGATAGAGTAAGATACAAAGTCTATGTGCGCAGTACGTTTTAAAAAAATAGGTCCAATCATAAAGACAGTAAAAAACAATCGAATGAATGTGATTTGTATGGTCAGATTTTATCTGAAAAGTTAAAACCCTTGGATGAAGATGACAGACTAGTACTTATGAATGAAATAGATGATCTTATATTTAAATATTTTATTGTATTATTTTTGCACATGTAACAAATAATGACATGCACTTAAATAATATGGGCAGCAGGCACACTGCATACACAAAATCGTCGGCCATCTTGTTTGTCGTTTTACAACGTGCTGTGGAGAGATGTGTTTGCATTTTTGCAAATCATGTCTGGCAGGTTGCGCTAATAAGTGTTCAAACAAGTGTACAAAGTACTTCAAATAAGTGTTCAATGTTGTTGCTATATCTGGCGCCGGCTTTATATTAATACACAAAACAAAGTCTCAGTGGTTTGGTCTTTAATTTTTTGCACATTTGTAACACATTTTTTTATTGAGCTATTAAATCAATGCTTTTTTTTTCTACTTTTATTAATATCTGTGGTTTAGTTTATTTATTTGTAATCTAATTAATATAAAATATAACTTTTAGCACAGAAATAAACCTTTTCAAACTCAGGTGTCGACAGAACAACCACCAACTCAGACCTATGATTTCAAAAAGTTATATTACAACAAACATTAATCGAAAAAAGTTGATTAATGTTTGTTGATATGATATACATTTCTAATTAAATAGGTACATAATGGACTTACGCCAATATTTACCCGTGTAGTGACGGTGTAAGAATATCCACTACCCCATATCGTCCCGTAGGTGTCGGAAGACGCGACAGAGGGAAAGTAAATCAGAAGATGGCCGCAACATCTTCCTCATAACAATTCAAAATAATAAAACATTGTGGTTGCCAACCTGCCTGCCAAGCGTGGCAACTATGACAAAATCCTTCGTGCGAGGCTTTGGCTATCTATGGGTGAGCCTATGTTCAGCAGTGTTCTTTTAATATGCTGTAATTGATGGATGTAGTGTTTAGCCCTTTTAAATCAGTAACAGTGTGGTGATGGCATAAGAGATCCCTAACATCATATCGACCCATGCAAACGACTACGGAAAATACCAGAGAACTTAGACTTGAAATAAATGACTGTATAATTATTTAATTTTACTCTAGACCGACCGAAAATATTTTTTTTTATGGAATAAGGGTGACAAACGGGCACACAGCCCACCTGATGGTAAGTGGTTGCTGTGGCCCATAGACATCTACATCTATCTTCGTTTGCGAATTAAAATACAGATGAGTTGTCACCCATGAGGACTAAGATAGAATGCCTCTTTTCCAGTAAAAAGGGTCTTCGGTTCTCTGCACTCACCATACGAAACACAGCAGCATTAAGCTGCTATTTTACGCTGGTATTCTGTGAGGCCGTGGTTCTTCCTCGGAGCCGACCCATTTGTGCTACAACTATACTACCAATATAGCTGCAGTATGGCTCTACCACGTATAAGATCCTGGCTATTTTATTATTCCGGCGACGGAAAAGTGCGACATATCTGACATGTACTGCGTTCTTTAATCCGCCTGCGAAGCATGTCGACTTAGAACCTACAACAGGAGAAGTCAATGTACAGCAGTGGACTTTTAAGAGTTGAGATGAGAGAGTTGTTGATGAAGATGAAGAAATAATCTCCCACATTTCATGGCACGAGAATAAGTTTTTATATATATATAGCGCTGTATAATTATATGGCAGCGGCCGCGATTGCCCTAACGTCCATCATCATCTAGCTACCAACGCAGAACGGCAGAATGAAACACGCCGTGTGATTGGGAACGGCACCACGAAAATCTGCCGTGTACGTGTAGGTGTAATGGAGCCATTATACGGGTACATGTATTCTGTGCATTATACAAGGAACCGTCCCAAACGTTTTAAAAACGTTATTTTTAATTACGTTTCCGAGCCCCGGCCACAAGCCATCAGTGGAACTGTAAGTTCGTTTATCACTTCAGATTTATTTTAAAAAAAAAAGTAGTTTGTTGTGATCCGCACAAAAAATAAACAACGTGTAACAACACCCACGTTAACTAGAAATTTCTCCTGTATCATAATTAGGTTTTAATTGCACAAGGAAAAACATCCAGACCCGAAACATTTTTTTCTATACAAACATTGAGTTATATGTACTACGTACTAGAGAAACCTTTCTAAACAAAAAATGTGTACATGTCCTCGCGCATGCGCGGGAGATAGTAAAGTCGCGCATGCGCAGTTGATTTAAGCGCGCTGCTCCTGCGCAGTCAGTTTATTAAAGAAATATATTTTTTCATGATTTTTTCTTTTGTCATCATCATTACAGCCCTTCACAAGTCCACTGCTGAACATAGGCCTCCCCCAAGGAATGCCACAAAGCACGGTCCTGAGCCACCTGCATCCATCGACTTCCTGCATGTCTTACCAGGTCGTCACTCCATCTTGTGGGGGACGCCCTACACTTCGCCTACCGGTACGAGGCTGCCACTCGAGAACCTTTCTTCCCCATCGGTTGTCGGTTCTTCGAGCTATATGGCCGGCCCACTGCCACTTCAGCTTACTAATCCGTTGGGCTATGTCGGTTACTCTGGTTCTACTGCGGATATCCTTATTCCTAAGTTTATCACGCAGAGAAACTCCGAGCATAGCCCTCTCCATAGCTCGCTGAGCGACCTTAAGCTTCCTCATACGGCCAGCAGTGAAGGACCTTTCTTTTGTAATATTACGAAATTATTACATATTTATTCACTTGAACAATAAATAATTTTACTTACTTGACTACTGAATTATTTACGTCCAGGTTAAAACTTTTATTTGAAATCTTATATTATTAGCGCCGCTCCACACTGTATGAATATTGAAACCACAGACTAACTAGTAGATTGAAACCACACTAAATGACACACTGTACGGATTGCAGTACAGTTCAGTTGAACATAGTGTATGTTCGGAAGGCGCTATCTAGTACGTAGTACATATATATCGATGTATACAAGCAACAGTCGCGCGATTCGAATCAGAAGAGGCCTGCTACTAAGCCTCATCTATGTGTTCCAAGAGGATATCCGGAAGGCGTTTTTGTTTTGTCCTTGAATGCGAATCACATTAAAGCAATTTTTTTTTACATTAACATCTATATCTATCATTTGCTGTGTTCGTTTTATTTATTTTTTGAAGATCACAGGGGAATAAAAGAAAGATTTCGTCAATTTTTCATAGGTATAATCACTCACAAATGCAGTTGACTCTGTCAGTTATGTAGCTCGTTTGTTCGGGCACAACGGGGCAGGAATAGATCGTTTTAGGACATACAAATGCGTTCTGTGAGGGGTTTGGTTCCCACGTCCCTCAGCGACATAACTCATTACTAAGCCACGGCGGCAATTAGTTGTCAAAGCATGAATTTTAGTGTGACTAACACGAAAATATGTCTTGCCTTACAAGTAGAATGTGTTGATCCCCCTCTCTCTTTACGAAGACAGTTTCTAGCTGATAGATTTATCTCAAAAACACTACAACTAACATCTCATCCCTTACATCGTAAACTAGAATCCTTGCTACTATTAGTTGTAAACAACTCCTATTGGTCTAATAAAAGCTGGCCCCCTATTCTTAAATCTCTAAATAGATTAAAAAATATTGATTATCCTTGTGTTACATCCCCAATTCTACCCTATTTTGAAACCAGCTATGAAGCTATATTACTAAACCCTAAAATCACTCTGAATTTAAACATTAATAAAAATTCTCCAACTGCAAACAGAACTTTCTATAACCTAGTGGCAAAAAAAATGGCCTGATTGGCTATATATTTTTACTGATGCTTCTAAATTGTCTTCATTCAAATGTGTCGGTTCTGCAGTCTGGATTCCCAAATATAAAATTGTCCTTAATTATAGATGCCCTCCTCAGGCTTCTGTTTTTACAGGGGAAGCTGTAGCCATATATGAGGCTATAACCTATATTTTTTCCCATAAAATTCCTAAATCAGTTTTATTTACTGATTCAAAAAGCTGCCTAATGTCGTTGCAGAGCAATATATTTAAAATGAAATCCATCTCCCCATTGATACTGAAAATTAAAGAACTCATACTAAATTGTAATAAGAGTGGGCACACAATCTCTACCTCAAGGTAGAGATTGTGTGGATTCCTAGTCATTGTGGCATAGAAGGAAATGAACAGGCTGACTACTGGGCCAAAGGAGCTGTAGATACTGGCTGTCCTTCTCATTTAATGAATTACTCTCATGATTTAATGTCATTAGCTCAAATTGAATTAAAGAATTCTTGGGACAGAGAATGGAGCATATCCAGACATAGTAAAGGTTGCTACTTTGGTAAAATCCAACCCCAAATTCCTCCAAAACCTTGGTTTTTTAAATTTAGGTTTCTGAACAAACAAATCACATCTACAATCTGCCGTTTAAGGCTCCTGTATTTCTAGCTAAAATTAGAATCAAAGATCATTCCCTCTGTGAATGTGGTCTAGATGAAGGTACCCCAGACCACATTTTCTTCAGTTGTCAAAATCACCCAATTTCTTTATATGAGATCCTCCCCAAAACAATCCCTCGACCAGTGAATATCAATTCCCTCCCTATATGTATTCCCTGTATTCCCTTTAAAGTAAAAAATGACTTTCAATAAGTATTACACATGTGATCTATATTGAATAAAAAATTATTCTATTCTATTCCTCTTAACTATCCCCGATTCCATATATGTCAATACGATCTCAAAATATATTCGAATGTATAATATTAAACTATAATTATTGTGTACTAAATTTAGCTTAACCTAATTCTATATTCCCTGCCCAGGCTAATACCCTCCTATAACTAGATTTTTACTCTATATTGTATGGTCCACAATTCATGTATTTAGTTGCTTTGTTTTTATCCACATTTTCACCTAATAACCACTAATTCCTTTTCCACCGGAAAGCCTCAAGACAAGGTGTGACAGACCGAAGACCGGACATTGGCAGAATTATTGTGACTTTATCACAATACCAAGGGCCATAGTCATAAAAAAAAAACACGAAAATATTTAAATAAAAGCATTCAAAACGATATTATGATTTCGTATTTCATGATATAATTAGTAAGACATTCCTTTTATTATATCCAGTAATAATGAAGGATGTTGAATTAATTGGTTTATCATATACCATTCCCCTCATAAAAAAAAGGAAAATTGACATTTAATATTAACGTAAAAAAATATTGACAAGATTTAATCACTTATAATACCTATATATCAAGAAACAGTTTTACATTCAATCTGGGCTGTATTCATCAGATGAGTCACGACCATATTGTTCCCGGAATTGTTCAGAGTCCTCTTCTTGACCGTAGTAAAAACCATCATCGCTGTCTTCTTTGTATCCCTCTATAGATTCTTCGTCCAAATCTTTCACTCTGGTACAGTGGACAAGGTTTCTACTGTCTGATAGACTTGGGTCTTCAGACATTACTTTTGCCTTGTATTTTGCATAAGCAGCACCATAGCGCTTGACATCTTCATTGAAAATATCTGGTGGATCATCATAGATCTTGTCTTCACCCGTGTCACTGGATAGATTATCTTCTGTAAATAATAAACGTTTTTAAAGATGAAGAATTTTGGTCCCATTTTATATAATATTGAATTTTATATGTGGCAGAACTATGCAGTAGTATTTGGATGGATGGTTCAATTCGACAGGAGAAGGCAGACGCTTTCACGAAATATAAATGTAAAATAACATCCAAATGTTGCTGTTTTGCATGGTTTGTGTCGAGATCTACAGCAATTTTA
The DNA here is from genome assembly GCA_033319125.1 of Parnassius glacialis. Taxonomy (NCBI): domain Eukaryota; kingdom Metazoa; phylum Arthropoda; class Insecta; order Lepidoptera; family Papilionidae; genus Parnassius; species Parnassius glacialis. The sequence continues at coordinate 49,138,907 of JAVANC010000017.1, forward strand.
CTGCTACAAAGGTATTCCATCTCGGTCCATAATGTTGTTGCCCTATACACTGGTTTGCTTTCAATGTTATAATAATAGTAGCACTAGAGGAAAATGTACAAATCTACACTTCACACTAGACGTTTACAGGAGTAATGTGTCCAGTACCACACCAAACATGTTAAGCAATGATAAATATTTATTTATTACTTATTATTAATAAATATAAGTGACAAACAAACGTACAGTACCTGATGGTAAGTTGTTGAATTTTATTTTATATTCCATTTTACGTGGTAGAGTCATGCTACAGCTGTATATAAGTAATATAGTCGTAGCACGAATGGGTCGGCTCGACCAGGGAAGGACCACACTCTCACAGAATATGCGCGTAAAATAGCAGCTTAATGCTGCCGTTTCATATGGTGAGTGTAGAGAACCGGAGACCCTTTTTACTGGAAACGAGGCATTGCATCTTAGTCCTCAAGGGTGACAATGCATCTGAATTTTGATTCAAAATCAAGGATAGATGTAGATGTCTATGGGCCACAGCATCCACTTACCATCAGGTGGACTGAGTGTACTCTTGTTACCCTTATCCTATAAAAACAAATATGTGGTAGTCATGCTGCAGCTACATAGGTGAAGCACGAATAAGTCGACTTCACTAGGGAAGGACCACAATCTCACTGAATACCACTGTAAAATAGCAGATAATGCTGCTCTGTTTCATATAGCAGTGTAGAGAACTGGAAATCCTTTTTACTGTAAACGAGGCATTCCATCTTAGTCCTCAGGGGTGAGAATGCATCTGCATTTTTATTGTTAACTGGGGATGGATGTAGATGTCTATGGGCAACAGCATCCACTTACTGTCAGGTGAACTGTGTGCTTGTTTGTCACCCTTATACTATAAAAAAGTAAGACTGTAGCCAACGGAAACAAGTCTATTGTCACCACTTGAATATGGAGCACCTTAAGTGTATTTGCACTGGCTCTCCATGTCTCCAACCGGAACACAGAAATGGATGCATTGTTACTTGGAGGCAGAAATAAGTATGAGGATTTCACCTACTCAGTTGAACTCCTAGGTAGAAGACTTTCTAGGCCTAAACATAGCACAAAATTTCTTTATTTTAACCCACCTATGTCACATTTTTCCATAGCTTGTATCATATCATCTTCGTCAATGCTACTTGGCTCCGAATCTGGATATTCATTCCTCCAGTTATTCTCATCATTAGAATCATCTTCATCATCAGCCTCTGCATCTGATGGTAACTGACCATTGTCTCTATAGGAGCCAAATATCAGATCTGTCTCATAGTTTTCAATGCTAAAAGCAATAAATAACTTTTGACATAATTAAGTTCATGAATTACTAACTAATATGAGAGAACTTTGTGGTATTTCTTTTCAGAAACATCCTTTATTGGCAAATGAAAGACCACTATTGAACATGAGCTTCTCCTAGGAAGGATTTGCCTTGAATATTATGCTTGGCAAGCAGATTGGCAATTGCAGTGCCAGACAACTTGCACCATTGCCACTGCTGAATTTCACCTTTATGGGTATTTTACTTCTGACACATACCTAAGCATTATCATGTAGTGGTGGTAAATCCCCCATCCCATGGTTCACACATTTAAACTAACAAGTCAACTAGTAACGTAAACATGATTTTTGAACAATTATTAGCAAAACATAATTTATTATGAGAGCATAAATGGTTGAAATTTGGAATCTTTTGGTAGGAGGAAGGGGCATGGGATGAAGGGAGGAGCATCCCCTTACTCCCGACACCACTCCTCTCAAAAGATAATACACTGTTCTTGAGAATAATCAAAAATAAAATCCCATAGACCTAACCTGAAAGTAACATTTATCATCTCCGGCAGAATGGGGGAAGAGGGTAACAGGAGTGTGCCCTATCAGGAAAAGCCCCTCTACCTTTCCCTCGTTGCGGAAAAGTATAGTTTGTGAGTAATGTTTTTTTTTTTTTTTTGTAAAATCATAACCTCACTTTTTTACACAGGAATATTGACCCACAGTTACTTCTACAACTTCTTGATACACTTCATGTATCAAGTTGGTAAATTTTTTTCAATTATTATAGTTGTCTTTAGCGAAATATCTCTTGACAGAGAGTATAGACAGTAGAATAATGTGACACTAGTCTTACATCCTTGTTGCACTTACACAAAATTCTGTATGCTATCCAGCTTTCACAGTCATTTTTCCATGTTTTACACATTTTAGGTTATAATAGTTTTTCTTTATTTTTTCGATAATGGTGCATTACCTTTATATGTGAGTAGAAAGGGACAAAATCTCTACCAAATAAAACACTTTACACCACCAAATTCGTGCCAAACGTTTCTAAATCCAACCCACAGAAACTATCGAAGAATAAAAATACCATAGAAGTATAATAATGTGACTAGTCTTTGGCATGGTCTTAGATCTTTGTGGCACTTACACAAAATTACATATCGTCGTTCGGCATTCAGTACCGCGAATGTGTAATTGAGTCACTTTACAGGAGAGACAAAAAACTGATTTATATATAATGTACGTTTTACTATTTGTTGGAAAGAGTTTTTTAAGTATTTCTAAATCTATTTTTGAAAGGTTTTTGGTCAAATTTTAAATACAAAATCGCGTATTTGATTGAATACTATCGAAACAACAAAAAATAAAAATTTGCAATATTTTCACATTTGCGGTACTGAATGCCGAGCGACGATATGCTATTGAGCTTTCACAGTAATATTGCATTTGCTTTTCCATGTTTTACCCATTTTTAGCTTCTAATAGTTTTTTGATCATTTTTTCAAAAACAGTGCATTACCACTTAATGCAAGTGGTATTGTTATAACTGGGGCCCAAACCTCTATCAACCTTACCCCTCCTAATTCCTACCAAACAATTCTAAATCCAACCCTATTTACCTAAACATGACTACATGCAATTTTTTTTATAGGTAAAGGATGACAAACGAGCACACAGTCCACCTGATGGTAAGTAGTTGCTGTGACCCATAGACATCTACATCTATCCTTGATTATGAATCAAAATGTAGATGCGTTGTCACCCGTGAGGACTAAGATGGAATGCTTTGTTTTCAGTAAAAAGGGTCTCCGGTTCTCTACACTCACCATACGAAACAGCAGCACTAGGCTGCTATTTTACACTGGTATTCTGTGAGAGCGTGGTCCTTCCCCAGTCGAGCCGACCCGTTCGTGCTACAACTATACCAGAAATATAGTTGCAGCATGGCTCTACCACATTTAAATGTGGATTGTAGCCGTGTTTAGTAATAAACAATACTCATTTAGCTAGCCAGGCAAATTGAAGAACACAGAGGCAATATTTTTACTACTTAATAAGGATGCTTACCACCACCAGTTTGTAGGATTTGGGATCAGCATTTTTGAATGGGTTATCCATTAGCAGTTCATTGGAGGAAACTTGTCTGATATAGTATAAAATAATCACATTGAATTAACCTACCTTACCAAATTGTCCAACATAGAAACATCAAAATCTGGCTTTGCAGATGTATACACATCATATGTATATCCAACATATTTTTCTTTATCATTTGATTTTGCTAAATCTACTAAATCGAAAATGTCATCATTGTCATCACTATTGTCATCTTTCAAACCTCTACAACATCCGATAACCTCATAACGATTTTCAGTTGAGATATCTTTCCTTTCTTTTCTAATTTTATGTATAATATCAGTTACATTGAGTATAGATTTATGTTTCAATTCTTCCTTAGGTACAACATTCTTCACAAGTAGGGGTTCCTAAAAGAATTCAGTAAAAATAACACTTCAAGCTACATAAAATGTCGAAAATTATTAATATAGACAATTATAATCTTAATTCAAGCAGACTATCAGTTTAATATAACATTAGCTGTGTTGTTTTAAATTCAAATTGTTTTGTTATCTCTAAAATATTATTATCTGGTTGTTTACCTCAGTATCTACGGTTCCTCTAAAAACGAATAAAGAGGGTGCTATTTCCTCTTTGTCGGTTTTTACTCGCTTACACAAAAGTACCAAAGCATCCTGAGGATTTTCCTCGAGTCTTCTTTTGACTCGCAAAACTGTAGATGCAGACATCACGAGTTCGCTTTATTTACTTCATCTGAGAGTTCGCAAACAGATTTCTAAAACACCAGGCTACCCGATGCTTATTATGTAGGTAGTTATTAAAAGTAGATATTTTTAGACTTTTTGTTGGATAAATACAATTTCTAAATTAAATATTTACTATTTATATTAATCTTCTTGTTCTTGTTCTCTTGTTCTTGAAATCTTAAAGCGTAATTTTTTTAAAGATTTTTTTTATAACTGGCATTACGGCTCTGGGTTCTAGCCCTTCTGAGCCTGAAGTTACAATGTATAAATTATTCTTCATAGTACACTGCTTCACAATATGTTGATGCGTCACATTGTGTAGCCCTTGGGAGATTTTGACGGCAACTTGAGCCAGCAGACAGCTCACAGTTGGCGAATGTATCTCAAGGCGCCTAAGCAGACAGACACCTTATCTTGAGAATCACATCACCAGTAAAGCACTTGTTTCACCGTTTCCATAAACTAGTAAGAAGTGCTAGACCGTTTCCGCTAATAGTTCATATGCGCAGACATTTAATCCACAAAATCGCACCACTTTTACATATCAAAATCTACTTCAAACTATTATTTAAACAATAATACAGGAGCAGCAATCCACCGGCGATCAAGAATTGTTAAATTTGAATGTGTGGTAATGAAAAATTGATAGTAGAGATGAAGCGTATATACTAGAACAGATCTAGGCACTAGGTATTAAACGAGACTAGGTTGCACCTGTTCCAGCTTTAAAAATACTTGATCCACCTAGTCTCACTGTGCCTACGCGTCGCACGGCACAATGCGGAATGCGGCGGCCCGTTTGAATCGAAGAAGTAGACGTACCGGCGCGGCAAAGCGAGATAGTATTTTGTTACCATAGTTACTAACTAGTCTGCTTTGCCGCTTACTCGTGTTTGCCTAAATCATTCATGTGTCAGTCATTTGAATTTGAGCTATACTTCAATGTGCATAAAAGGAACACGATGCGCACTCGTGTTGTGAAAGAATATATTCTGTCCTTTTTAACTACACTATTCCGCAGTCTTTCTATCTTTGTCAGTCAATACTCTCGAGTAGTCGGGACTAGTCCCGGGGACTTCCACCAAATACTAGGTAGATTTTATAGACTAGGTACTAGTAAATGCTACATGCAGTCGAGTGTCTAGTACGGACTCATGCGAATGTGATCTCGGCACGGAATTGAATGATTTCGAAGTATTGTTATGTGGTTAAGGAACTTTCATTTATTTTTATTAGACAATGTAGTCTTTATTGATAAAAAAAATTGCAACTTGCAATTTTACAGACAAATGCCAACAAATGTCTGAGTATAACATTTGTTAAATATAATTTAGTTTTAAAAACTCTTAATACTGATTTTTCGCACGTATGTAAAAAACAATAATTGTAGATAAGTAATTAAAAAACGAAACAAAAGTAATTAAAAAAAATACCGAAAAAAACACAAAATCGGATTAGTCTTAAAAAATGAATTGAAATCTTTTAAATTCACCAACAATCTAGAATGTAGATAAATCTTAACGTTGACCAGTCATAGCCTGTATAAAGTATGAATGGACGATTGATTACTATTCATTACCTTCAGCCGTGTTAGCTCAGATGGTTAGCGCTCGCTGTAAGCTTCATAGTACTCGAGAAACCCGGGTTTGATCCCCGCCGGCACCAATGAAATTGTTAATTGCAATTTTAAGTTCTGATTTACCAAAACAACAACAAACCGAAAACATCGTGGGATAACCTGCATGTCTGAGAAATAAGAAAAAAAATATTTCGAAGACATGTGAAGTTCGCCAACACGCATTGGGTCAGCGTGGTGGACACTTACTAGCCCTAAAACCCTCTTATAAATGAGAGGAGGCCTGTGCCCAGCAATGGGACGTAAATAGGCTGCAACTTTACTTTACTTTACCTTCACGTGTCGGGATTGGCTGTACGTAAAGACTAAGCATACTTTAAAGTGTATACTATTCCAACAATACCAAACTATGCGTACTTCATGGACTAGGTGGAGCAGGTATGTGGATCGAGTATGTGTACGGAATTAGATTAAGTGCACCTAGTACACAATTTACCTAGTACGACTCATCTCTAATTGATAGTTATTTATAAGTCGTTTGATAGAGTTTCGAGCTAGGAATAAAGGTTCAAGATTACGATATACGATAAATTTCCAGGAATTTTCAGATATTAATATTTCACCACTGTTTTCAAAATAGAGTCCAGAATTAGAAGGAATAGAATTTATGTGGGTATCCCCATCAACAAAAGTTGTGGAGTACCTAAAAAATAGAAATATATATATAATAAAATAAATCTAGTTAATTGTTTTGACTTCTTTTAAACTTTCTTATATAATAATTCTTAGAAAATAGAAAAACTTTGTAAAAAAATGATATGAAGTTATAATTAAAAAAAAAAACAAATAGTAAAATTAATGTATGGGTTATTTATAAGATATAAAAGATTTTCAATTAAACTAAGGGTTTTATTAGGGTGTGCCATTATTCGAGCCTCCCTGAAATAGATTTAAAGTTAAATATTTGTGAATAATTACGATCTAATTTTAGAATAAAATGTTATGATTATTGAATGAAGTCATGCAATGGTCTTAAGCGATATTCGCATGTACTATTTGGTTTTTTTTCCCAGATTTTTGTATAATATAATTTTTATTCTGCACCGCTTAGATACTTTTTTAATTCGTATACCGAGCGTCTCTGTTAAACAATAAAATACAAATATAATGAATGATATATTTAAACTAAATCCTATGAGCACACTAAATATATTTTCTGCAACTTCCATCTGGTGTGATGGTAAAACCTCAAGTATTTGGAATTTTAATGTATAATAAATATCAAAATTTAACATTTATAATAGAAGACTTTGAAATCCTTTAGTATGGTTTAAACGTTTCGTTTTTATTTTAGTTTCAGTTAGCTACTTAAATTAATGTTTGTAGTAAGTAAATGGTGCAAATAATTTTTGACAACCCTAAAAATCGTGTTTCTATTAACCTCAAAGGCGTTTTTATTGACCCCTCAGTGGTATCTATTCACCTCGAATTCGAGAAAAAATACCAGCATCCTGATTTTATTATTTAAAAGAATAAAATCGTTCAATATCGATATTCATATTTATACTAGTAATAGATGAGAAACTCTATTCCTTAAAAAAACATTTGCAACAAGGAAACTCTGAAGAACTTGATGTTTAACTAAAAGTTTTACACAGCATAAAACCACTTGTACTCACACGTTTATAATAACCGCCTTTTTCTTTACTGTCATCAAAATTGACACTAATTTAAAGGTTACCAAAATAAAGGGAAAATATTGGCAAATAATAAACAGTAGTAATAAGAAGACGTTCCCGACCTAGAGACAACTTTATCAAATAACCAGACCTGTGTCTATTCACCCCGCGATTTCTATTCACCCCATTTTACCTAGGTGCACTTAGTCCAATTTCGTACAAATACTCGATCCAAATACCTGTTCTACCTAGTCCATGAAGTATGCATAAAGTTTGGTATCGTCGGAATAACTTACCTTTAAAGTATGATTAGTATTTACGTAAAGCTGATACGTAAAGTAATGAATAGTAATCAATCATTCATTCATACTTTACACAGGCTTAGGACTGTCAACGTTAAGTTTTTTAATATCAATCTCCTGGAAACTTCTTCCATCAGTATTAAATTTTGCTCTTTGTTTACATCCTATAATCTTGGTAATTTATTCTTTGAAGTTACACGTATTGCAGGGTGTAGTGCAACTTGTATTGATAATATTTTTACTGGTGTTGTACCAATCAACAAATCAATAATTCAAAAACTTAGTTCAGATCACTGTGGACAACTGGTTTCATTACCTTATATGCACAAAAAACAGGTAATTGAGAAAAGTGTGTTTGTTCCTATTAATACAAAACACCTGGAGAGATTTAGAAGTAATATGATAAAAAACCTTCCATCACTTTCTTATAAGAACAATGCAGACTATTTATATGGACAATTATTTACCCTTCTAAGCAATGAATTTAAAAAAAACATTTACTTCTAAAACATTCTCCAGAAACAGTCGCAAGGTATTTAATAAGTGGGCGACAGTAGGAATTCATAAAAGCAGACGAAGGTTATATGACCTTTACCATGAAAGATCATATAATCTTTCCGATGTTTTTAAAAAATATGTTAAAAATTATTCTAAAATGTTTAAAAGAGTTTGCTCCACAGCCAAATTGTTACATATTAGCAACAAAATTAAGACGGCTAGGAATAAAATTAAAATGACGTGGAGTATAATTAATAATGAAACCGGTAAAGACAAACCTCGTAACTCAAAATATCAATCAAAAATTAACAATGAATTGACTAAATCAAATCAAGAAGTCGCAGCGGTGTTTGAGAAATATTTCACTGATATTCCTATCTTGACAACCGAGTCATTGAATACTTCTCAAACTGTCGCCGAGTCATTACTCAAACAGAATGTTAACACCTGTTTAAAAGAATTTAGATTTGAAAAAGTATTATCGCAAGATGTTGTAAAATACTTCAAAACCATTGATGTAAAGAAGACTGCAGATTTGTGGGGGATTTCCGTTACAGTTATTGCGTCCATAATAGATTTAATTGCACCTCATCTTGCTATTATTTTTAATACTTGTATCGATTCTGGTGTGTTTCCTGATTTAATGAAGTATAGTAAAGTAATACCTTTATTTAAATCTGGTAGTATATTGGACCCCGCTAATTTTAGACCTATTTCTGTACTACCAACTCTCAGTAAAATTTTTGAAAAAATAATTTTGGATCAATTGTTAACTTTTTTTAATACAAATAAATTACTTCATAAAAACCAATTTGGTTTTACAAGGGGTCGCTCGACGTCGAACGCCGGTGTTGAGCTTATGAAATATATTTTTAATGCCTGGGAGAATTCACAAGATGCCTTAGGTATTTTCTGTGATCTTTCCAAGGCTTTCGATTGTGTTCATCATGAGACATTAATCAGGAAACTACAACATTACGGTGTAAAAAATTTAGCGCTTAGACTTATTACTTCATATTTAAGTAACAGAATTCAAAAAGTAGTGATTAATGGTAAAGGTTCCTCCGGATCGGTAGTATCAATGGGCGTTCCTCAGGGCTCGATTCTTGGCCCATTCCTGTTTTTAATCTATATTAATGACTTACCTTATCTTGTAGGGGACAATCACGATATAGTATTATTTGCTGACGATACCTCTTTGATTTTCAAACTCAAACGACAGTTAATTAGTTATGACGATGTAAATAATGCTCTATCGAAATTGGTACATTTGTTTAACGCCAACAATATGCTCTTAAACGGCAATAAGACAAAGTGTATTAAATTTACAATACCTAATGTAAAACATTCGAATACCAATGTGCTGTTAAATGGGGAGGAGTTGAGTCTTGTGGATACCACTGTTTTTCTTGGTATTATTATTGACGCGAAACTTCAATGGGGCCCCCATATATCTAAATTAGCAAGCAGACTTAGTTCTGCAGCATATGCTGTAAGAAAGATTAGAAGTCTCACAGATGTTGAGACAGCTAGATTAGTGTATTTTAGTTACTTTCATAGCGTAATGTCTTATGGAATTTTGCTATGGGGTAATGCGACCGATATTGAAGCTATATTTGTTTTGCAAAAGAGAGCTGTACGGGCGATTTATAACCTAAATTGTAAAGAGTCCCTCAGAGAAAAATTTAAAGAAATAAACATATTAACTTTTGCATCGCAATATATTTATGAGAATGTAATGTATGTGCATAAAAACATAAATAGCTTTAATAAGAATAAGGATGTGCATACTTTAAATACTAGGAACAAACATAAGCTTGTAATGCCAGTTACTAGACTCCACAGAATCAGTAATTCATTTATGGGGCAATGTATACGCTTTTACAACAAAATCCCAGAACATATTCAAAGTTTGTCAATAAACAATTTTAAAAGTTTTATTAAAGAAAACCTGTACAAGAAGGGTTATTATAATATCAAGGAATACATGAATGAAAATAACCCCTGGGAATAGGGTGATTGCCACCATGCTGGTTCTATGAAAATATCATTTAAAAAATGTATAAACAAAATTATTGTTAAGTGAAATTATGTTTAAAAAAAAAGTCCCGCTGGGTTTCTTGCTGGTTCTTCCCAGGACTGAGGTATTTTCCGAACCAGTGGTAAATAAAAAATGACGTTCAATAAGTATTATGTAATAATCAATATTGAATAAAAAATTATTCTATTCTATTCTATTTCTTTACATTCTAGATTGTTAACGTATTTAAAAGATTTGAATTAATTTTTATATAAGAGTATTTTTATATAAGAGTAATCCGTCACGTTCTGTCCCCCGGAGGGGCAAAAAATGTATGTGGAGCAATGAATGATAAGATGGATGAAGAATGTGATATGATGTATGATAGAGGAAAAGACGTGTTATGTGTAAATGAGACGAAATGGAAGGGAAAGGATGCCACTACACATGGCATGTATACCGCGTACTGGTCTGGTGTAGACGAGACCGAGCGGGCATGCCAGGGAGTCGGTATCATCCTTTCAGAAAGAATGGGTCATTGTGTGAAAGAGTATGAATGTGTAAGCCAGAGACTGCTATGGATACGAATGAAAGTGGGCTTAAAGAAGTTGTTTGTTCTAGGGGTCTACGCCCCAGACATGTCTAAGTCCACTTATATCCGAGAGCAGTTTTGGGAGTTGATAAGGATGGTGCTAATGAAATGCAAGGTTAAGGAAAATATTGTGATATTTGGAGATTTTTATGGAAGGGTTGGGGTGAGGAGGCTTGGTTGTGAAAGGATATTGGGAAAGTTTGGCGATGAAAGTATAAATGAGAATGGTGAAAGCCTCCTCACCGTATGTGTGGAAAAAAATCTTTTTGTGACGAACACTTTCTTTCGTTATAAGAAGATTCACACATATACATGGGAAAGGGGTGATGATAGAAGCATGATAGATTTCGTAATCGTTGATGAAAGAATGAGGAGCGCGGTGGTGGATTAAAAGGGTTTACCGGGGGTTTAAAGTAGGGACGGATCATTACCTGGTCTTATGCCGAATTAATGGTCTTTTCAGACGTTGGCGGCATCGGACATCTGTGTCTACCACTGCGTTACAGCGTATAAAAACAGAGAGGTTACAAGATGAAGGTGTGAAAGAGAAGTTCAAAAGTCGATTGAGAGAAAATATAAGTGGTATGGCTAAATTGTGTATGAATGATTTAGACTTGGAGACTGTGTGGTGTCGAAGATATTATTAGTGTAATTAAAAGGACGGACCCAGAAAAAATGCCCATATTCGTTGCAAAAGACCTACAAAAATTACCGCCGGTTACTTTTGATCATGTAGACGCGACAAGGCTGCTAAAAAATATCATTAGTTTGAAAAATGATATGAAAATTATAAAAGAGATGTATGTGACTTTAGAAATGTTGGAAGAAAGAGTTCCGTTTTTAGAAATAAATGAAAATTTAGAGAAAAGAAGACTCGGGTATTTATTAAATAACAGTTTAAATGTTGATAGCGGCCCGATTGGTTTAACGCATATACATAGCGAGTCAACAACCGCTATAAGCGAGGTCAATGAGCTAGGCCGCTCTGATAAGGACTTACCTGTCCTATTCTCACGCGATATTCCTGTCTCGCTGGCACCATTATCTGTACATCGTTGCGAGGAGAGTTCTCCGGTGAATAGCGGGGCGCAAATAGAGGCCCGCACCGTGGTTTCGACAAATGTAGCTAACTGTGCTAACACCGCTACGGCTGCGCCTACGCACACCGAGCCTACACCGATTAGCGACAACGGTGCGAATAAAAAATATGTAACAGCAATGAGCTCGGGACGTAAAAGGTTTTCCGATGTGGTGCGCGAGGGTGGTCAATGGAAACCAGAAGCACCAAAGGATAAGTGGATTCTTTTGCAAAGAAGGCGGTTGCGAAATCGTTTTATGGCGAAAAAAGGCAAAGCAGATTTAGAGGTGGATTGCGGTTTCAAGGCGGCTGAAGTTAAAATTCCATTTTACATTTATAATGTTGATAAAAATGCCTCTGTTGATGACATAAGTAAATACATTATGAGCAAAACAAACGTGGAATTTGCTTTGGAGAGAGTGAACATGAGGCAGAAAAAGGAATACGAAGCGTGTAAGTTCCTTATTCCGAAACATAAGCTGTCCGTTTTTATGGACGAAAATATATGGCCTCAAGGTGTGTCGTTTCGAAGACTTGTAACTTTCAACAAAAAAAATGATAAGAATGATAACGCTCCATGGAGTGAGAGCGATAAAATAGCAAGTAAATAAAATATAAAGAAAAAAAAGGAAAAGGTACCTAAATAAAAGGAATAGTATATAAAAGAAAAAAAGTTTGAGAAAAAGAAATGGGCAGTCGGTTGAATGGTGTGCCTGCCAAGTTTTTGAGCTTTAACTGTTAATCGTTGAAAAGATCCGTAGAATGTGTTCAGTCACTATGTAAAATGGCTGATATTATAGCATTACAGGAGACCTGGCTACTTCCTCACGAAATACCGAGTCTCGGCAATATAAATAAGGATTTTGGTTTCTTCGGTAAGTCGGCGATTGATACATCGGCAGGAATCTTATACGGTCGACCGTACGGTGCAGTTGCTCTTTTATGGCGAAAGAGTGTCTTTAGTTCGGTCTCCGTTATTGTGTGCAATAGTGAGCGTATTGTAGCAATTAAAGTGAACGTAGGGAACAGTCCTTTACTTATATTTAGTGTTTACATGCCAACGGATTGTTCTGAAAATTTGTTAGAATTTAGTGACTGTTTGAGTGAAATTGCGGCGATTGTTGACAATCAAAATGTAGAATCTGTTTTTATTTTAGGGGACTTTAATGCACATCCGGGAAAATTATTCTGTAAGGAATTACTTAGTTTTTGTATTGATCAAAATTGGTTATGTGCTGAAATGTGAAAATTAGGTGAAAACTCAGATACCTATACTTTTATAAGTGAGGCGCACGGTAGCAGGCGCTGGCTTGATCATTGTGTGGTCACCAATGCCGCCTGGAATGTGGTGGTCGGTGTGAATATATACTATGACATTTACTGGTCGGATCACTTCCCACTGGAGATACAGTGTGACCTCTCGATGGTTAAACCTAAATTTGAATTGCAAAATAGGGTAAGCATAAATAAGGTCGTTTGGGGACATAGAGACGGGACAAATTGCAACATACCATGATCTTTGTTTAAAAAAAACTGAGAGATATTAATACTTTTAATGAATATATTCCATGCTGTGATAGAATGTGTTATAACCTTGATCATAGAAAATCTATAGATACAGTGTATAATAAAATTGTGACATCATTGTCAGAGACTGCTGTATCTAGTTATAATAAGGGAAAGTGTAGGAAGGGCGTTCGTATTGTTGGCTGGAATAGACATGTCAAGGATACTCACCGGGACGCTAGACAGAAATTTATAAATTGGGTTTGGCATGGCAAGCCTATTGGTGGTAAATTGTAAAAAGAAATGTATGAATCAAAAAAGTTATTTAAACAGAAATTAAAATTTTGTCAAAATAATGAATACCAAATTAAAATGGTCATGTTAGTTGAAAAGCATAAAAAGAAAGACTTTAAAAATTTTTGGAAGCAAACAAAAAAGGTGAATCCTAAGCCGAGCATCCCGGTGAGCATTGAGGGTGTAAATGAGCCAGGAGAGATAGCAAATTTATTTAAAGACCATTTTAGGGTAAAATCACCGAACATTTCGTCGCGGATAGTGTCAGATGTTGAGGACTGCCAGACGGGCGTGCCAATTAGTTTTGCGCCGAGTGATGTTTTTGATATAATTAAAAACATGACGAGGGGCAAATCGCCAGGGCACGACGGCCTCAGCATTGAGCATCTTCTGCACGCAGGGCCTCATCTCTCCGGGCTTTTGGCTACTTTCTACAGCCTTTGTATTAGACATTCCTATCTTCCTGAGCAGCTGATGAGAACTATAGTTGTGCCTATAGTAAAAAATAATACTGGAGATATCTCCGACAAAGAGAACTATAGGCCCATCTCATTAGCTACTATTATGGCTAAGGTACTTGACAGTCTGCTTGAGCGGCATCTCAGTGGATGTCTAAAATTACATGATGCTCAGTTCGGCTTTAAAAAGAGTCTCTCCACTGAGAGTGCAATATTAACACTCAAGCATACTGTTAGGTACTATACCAATAGGAAAACGCCAATTTACGCTGCTTTCCTGGATCTGTCTAAAGCATTTGACCTAGTTAATTATGAGATTTTGTGGAAGAAGTTGCGTGACGTGGCCTTACCAAGCGAGTTGATTGAAATTTTTAAATACTGGTATGGCCACCAATTAAATCATGGCAGATGGACAGAGGCACTTTCCGACGAGTACAGGTTGGAGTGCGGGGTGAGACAGGGTGGCCTGACTTCACCAGCGCTCTTTTACCTGTATATTAACCAGTTGATCGTTGAGCTCAGCAACGCTGGCGTGGGCTGCTCAATTGATGGGCATTTCATTAATAGCATAAGCTATGCAGACGACATGGTGTTGCTGAGCCCATCGATTAACGCATTGAGGATATTATTGAATGTTTGTGATACCTATGCTGAGACTCACGGTCTCATTTATAATGTTATAAAAAGTGTATTATTGGTATTTCGCGCTGGATCAAAAATTGAAACGATTCCACCTGTTAAGTTGAGGAACGTACTGTTAAATAGGGTGTTCCAGTTTAGGTATCTTGGTCACGTATTAACTGAGGATCTGACTGATGATGCGAACATAGAAAGAGAAAGAACGGCATTGGCGGTTCGCTGTAACATGCTGTCCCGTAGCTTTGCACGCTGTACAGAAGAAGTTAAGATAACACTTTTCAAAGCCTTTTGTCAGTCATTTTACACGTGCAATCTATGGGTTAAGTATACGCAGAGAGCCTACAATGCCCTTCGGGCACAATATAATATAATGCCTTCAGGGTGCTGATGGGACTTCCGCGGTATTGTAACGCTTCAGAGATGTTTACAGTGTACCGTACGGATGACTTTCATGCTATTATTCGAAAGAGAATCGCATCCCTCATGCGCAGGGTTCGTGGGAGCTCCAATAGCATTCTGAGGGCAATATCTGATAAATTTGATTGTCCCATCCTAGGGCACTGGATGCGTATGCACCTGCATGTGCCTGGTGTCATGGGGTGTCGAAAATAAAAATAATTGAAATTAAATATGTGTGTGTAATAATTTAAGACTAACATAGGTTAAGCTAATTACTAACATAATTATGGACTATATGTGGGTCTGAAATAAATTATTATTATTATTATAATGCCAAGAAAGGTTTGGTGGATGCAGCTACCGAAGTATGTGGTGTAAGTAAGAGAACGAATGAAAGGAAAAATAACACTTTATGGTGGGATGATGAGGTTCGGATGGAAGTTGAAGCAAAGAAGAAAGCATGGCTAGATTTACTAGCAACCAAGGCTAGTAATTCTAGCGGTATGAATAATGATATTGAAAGGAAAAAGGCAGTCTTTAGACATCTAAATAAGAGAGTAAACGAAGTAGTTGAAAGGAAAAAGCAAGAAAGAATGGATAAGAATGATATAAGAATATCGGATTACTTCCAGGCAAACATTAAAATGTTCTGGAAACTCGTAAGAATTGCCAGGGGACATTCAAAATAGCCTAGAATGAATGCTATACGAGACCAGAATGGCTGTATTCTGAATGACGAAGCTTTGAGTTTAAGGAGATGGAAGGAATACTTTGAAAGCGTGTTTATGAGTGATGAGACGTTTGAATTAAATGAAATAGAAATTCCGAAAGAAGAGGAAATAGATAAAGACAAAAGTATAGTTGAAATAATGAAAGCAATGAAAAGTATGAAAGCAGGTAAGGCAGCCGGATATGATAGAGTTCTCTCGAAATGCTGAGGGCTGGTGAAGGAGTGGTGGCAGACCTGCTGTGCACCTTGTTTAATTTATGTTGGGAATTTAAGCGGGTACCAGGAGACTGGTGCAAAGCCGTAATAGTCCCAATGTATAAGGGAAAAGGATCACAGCAGGACTGTAAAAACTACCGTGGTATCAGCCTTCTTAGCATTGTGGGAAAACTGTATGCTAAGATACTAATTGAAAGAATTATGAAAGAAACTGATGGAAAAATTTGGGATGTGCAAGCGGGATTTAGTAAGGGAATGAGATGTACGGATCAGGTCTTTTCCATGCGCATGGTCGCGGAGATGTTTTTGTCAATAAACCAAAAAGTTTTTTGTGCGTTCGTGGACTTAAACGTGAAACGTGAAAAAAAGGCTTATGACGAATGGACAGGAATGTGTTATGGCAAACACTGAACTCATTTGGGTTGAGCGCTGGGTTGATACAGGCATTGAAGTCTCTGTATAGGGACTCTAGTGCTTGTGTCAGGATCAACGGGGCCTACTCGGACTGGTTTGGCATCCATAAAGGTGTCAGACAGGGCTGTGTGGCTTCCCCGTGGCTGTTCAACCTATTTATGGACAGTTGTTTGGAAAATTTGAAAGTAGAAGAATGCGAATTAAGAATGGGTGAGTTAACTGTCAAATGCTTTTTGTACGCCGATGATCAAGTCATACTTGCGTCGTCGGCGGCCGAATTGCAAATGATGGTTACATTAATGAACAGGACATTAAAAGAAGAGGGAATGAAAGTGAATGCAAGTAAGACGAAAGTTATGGTTTTTGAAAGAGAAGAAAATAAAACGATATGTGAAATAAGAATAGAAGAGGAGTTGGTCGAGCAAGTAGATGAGTTGGTGTATTTGGGATGTGTATTTAGCAGGGATGGTAGATATGATAAGGATATAGAACGACGATTGAACGCAGAAAATAGAGTGAATGGGGCTCTACGCCCTATTGTGAGAACTCAGAATGTGTCCGAAAA